>CM042246.1:27414017-28014017 GCA_023566225.1 Romanogobio albipinnatus | reverse complement strand
AATAAAGCTCTAAATGGAATCTTCTACCACAGAACACATACGTTTTGTTCTGGATACTTTAGTATACATAATGTGATAACAGTAATTGCATTCCCGTTGAAAGCTATGGATTCTGCTGATGCTTATCCTACCTGCTGGAGATTCTATTATGGATGCCTTGAAATAGATGACCTCAAAAGAACAATTTAATGGTAACATTATGGCTCCTGCCTTTCCTGACAGTCAAAACAGAACATCCCAGTAATGAGCTCACTCAAATCCCCAAAGTAAGACACTAATATACTGGATATGCTGTTTGTATTCTCCAAAATAGGAAGAAACTCTGGCTTTTCATCAGGAATTTCCAAACAGACTATTTTTATGAGCATCTCAGTCAGGACACAAAAAGTTCTATGTTCTCCTAAATGGTAACTTCAATTACATTAAGCTGGGAACTGTGCATGTTTGCTGCTGTGCTTTCTGTTTGTTGCAATGAGTCCCGCACATATTTTCTAAAGCCTCAGATAACTGCTTAAATTGCTCCCATGTGTTTTAGGAGTATAATTTAATTTCTAAATCCAGCTCCTAATACAACATGGCTGTTTAGTACTCAAATTGAGTACCTAAGAGTGATAAAGCTTTTGAAACAACAACTATGTGTTATATATGTTTGGGGTGGGTAAGACGTTTTTAGTGTTTTAGAAATAAGTCTCATATATGCTCACCAAAGCTTCATTTATTTTCAGCAGTCCTTACTCCATTCTTGAGTAAAAAAACATTTGAACAATGTTAGGGCCCTATCATACCGGGTGTATGATAGGGCCCTAACATTGTTCAAATGTTTTTTTACAATGTGAAGCCAGGTGCAACACAAGTGTTTTTTGCTAGTTTCAGCCTGACAGTTATGCTTTTCACGTCCAGCGCCACGTTGTTTAAATAGCAAATGCACTCATGAATCCATCTGTTCGCCCATGGCCGTGCTGGTCTGAAAATGAGGTGTGTTCAGGCGTATTGTTCCCGTGTTGAAATCGACTGCGGCATTGACTAGGGATGGAACGGTATGAAAATTTCATATCATGATTATAGTGACCCAAATTATCACGATTATCAATATTATCACGGTTTTGTTCAAATGAGATGAAAGTGTTCAAAAATAACAGATGCACACACTGAAAACACTTTTTTTAAGCAAGATTCTATTCTATTCTATGCCTTCGTCAATGGCAACGCATTATAACACAGCCCCCATTATTATTTATGTGGAAAAGAAAATCTATGTAATAAGTGTACAATGAACATACATTATTATCCCTTAAATGTCACCCTTAATAGTCTTGTTTGAACTTGTTTGTTCGTCTTTGGCTAAAGCCACTTGCTGCAAACTTCTTCTCGGAAGCTTCACGTTAATCTCAAGTGAGATAAAATATTTAAACTCAAAACTTTGTGTCCAATTATTTTCCAGACGTAGTTTTGGTATTGAGGTCAAAGTTAACGTGCCTTGTGTTCGTGGGTGATGGGTAACAGTGGGTGATGGTCACGAAGGTGACTCAGCAGATTTGAAGCGTTTGCCCCTATAGTAGCGACTTTATTTTTGCAGGTTCTGCAGACAGGGTGACCATACTCAATTAAGTTTCCTTCAGGACTTTTGTAAAAGCCAAAATATGACAACACCTCAGTTTTGGTCCTTTTAGAAGGCTGAAAAATCTCCCATTCAAAAAATAACGTTGCGGGCTGCGCCTGCGGCAGAATGATGCTGGCTGAATAGGATTTACCATGAGTTGTGTACAACATACTTGAACAGCTGCTATTTTCAAGCCTTGCTGATAGAACTTGGTTCATGCAACTTCGAGTGGGTCACAATCCAAATATGGCATGAGGCCATTCCTGGTCAAGGACTGTGAGTCTACATGATTCCCACTGGGGTTAAATGACTGTGCAAAGTGTATAGCACATGATCTTTCCACAAGTGAAAGGATTGAATTAAAAGAAACCCTTGTAATTTAGCACGTTTGAACCAAAAAGTGTTCACTGGCATCCATGTGAGTGTGAGAAGTTAGATATAGTCTAGCCAAGCCGACGAGAGGAGACTATTGGGCCAGCCGCCAAAACTTCAGTGTCTCTGCTGTGATCCAGCTGGTGAAATCAGTAGGTGCCCTTGAGGGGTCATGCGGCCAACAGATTCGTCTGTAATATCTCAGTCAGACACTTAACATTTGAACAGCTAGAGATTGAGAGCCACAGCCACACTAAAGGTTCAAAGTTTAAGAGCTTCCAGGAAGATTCATGTTTGGCTACACTCTAAAAAAAAAAGGTTCTATATGGCACCAAAAATGATTCTTGGCTTATAATCATAGGGGAACCTTCTTTGGTGCTATATAGCACCGATTCTGGTGCTTCAGTGGTTCTTCAGCGGTTCTTCAGCGGTGCTATATAGCACCTTAGTCAAAGAACCGGTGAAGAACCTCTGAAGAACCGCTGAAGAACCACTGAAGCACCAAAATTGGTGCTATATAGCACTAAAAAAGGTTCCCCTATGATTACGAGCCAAGAACAATTTTTTGTGCCATATAGAACCTTTTTTTTTTGGAGTGTCTACTGTACACTCTAAAAAAAAAGGTTCTATATGGCACAAAAAAATGGTTCTTGGCTCATAATCATAGGGGAACCTTTTTTACTTTTCTGATTTTGCTCCTTTGTGGAATTTAAAGCATGTCTTTAAAATAAGCATGGACTGCTGTAAAAAGCCTATTGTAAAAATCTCTGATAAGTCTATAAATAGTTAGTTAAAGGATTTCAAAAACCATTAGAGATAGTTCACTCAAAAATGAAAATTCTGTCATCAATTAAAATAAAATAGTGAAGATATTTTTAATGAAATTTGTCCCTCCATTGGCAGCTACACAACTTCCATAACTACCAAACTAATCCATATTAATTCCGTTGTTTATTCCACATTTTCTGAAGAGACACGATCGATTTATATGACAAACAGATTGAATTTAGGCTTTTAGTTCACATTTAGATATTGATCAGCGAACATAAATAGAAGCTCCACCAATCCTGCTTGATACGTAAGAACAAACCTCATCAGTTCTTGCGGAAGCTCAACGTGCTGCATAAGAATGAACCTCATTGGTTCTTGCACATCAAGCAAGCATGCTTGAGCCTCGTTTACCAGATCTGAAGATTGCACTGATGAATGTTTATGTGTGAATTAAAGCCTAAATTCAATCATATAAAGCGATCAAGTCTCTTCAGAAAATTTGGACTATACCGCTCAATTCAGAAGGATACGATCTCCATGAAGCGTCAAAGTGGTAGTTGCGTAGACTGTCAATGGAGGGACAGAAATCTCTCAGATTTCATAAAAAATGGCATAATTTGTATTCCAAAGATTAACGAAAGTCTAACAGGCTTTGAACGACAGAATTTTCATTTTTGGATTAACTAACCTTCTAAAGGCATATTCTGAGTTCAATGAAAGTTATGTTGATAAAAACAACAACTACTGAAGAAAATTGAAACTCAAAAATTGAAGATAGTGAATGGGTCCAATTTTAAACCTGGAATGAGAAGCTAATTATTTAATAAAATCAGTTACATTAATTCTTCTATTAAAACTTTTATTTGAGCAATAAAGTTTTAAAAATGGATAGAACTTTAAACAGCAAAGGTTAGTGAGTTATTATTTTCACACTAATATCATGTTTACATGCATTTTGTGAAGTATTTTGATGTTTTATTTATTTATCCTAAAGAGTTAGAGAACATGCATAGATCAGTCAATTTTGGTAAAAAGAAATTCAAGCATTTTGCAAGTGCCAATGAAGTTTGTTCCTGTGCGTCAAGCAATAATGGTTGAGCTTCCATTTACCATATTTGAGTACTCTATGTATGTTTGTTGATCAATGTTTATACATGAAAAGAGCCTAAATGAAATATGTTCATCATAAAAAGTGACCATGACTCTTTAGAAGACAATTCAATGGATTTCTTTAACAAGCTCACCCAAAACAGCGTCAGAATTTTGGGTATATGCTTTTAATGAAGGGACAGAAATCTATCAAATTTAAAACAATATTTATATTCATGTTTCAAAGATGAACGAAAGCTTTATGGGTTTTGAACAACATGAGGGTGAGTAATTGATGACAGATTTTTTTTAACAAAACATTGCACAAGCTTGAGCTTAATACATAATAAATAATCAATCATAATAAAAAAATTATATAGCTCATGTTATGTCCAGTTATACAGAAGGTACAGAACATTGTGCACAGGTGCAACGCTAAGGAACAGTCTCTTTCACAGTGAGTCAAATAGCTTTTAGAAATATTGCCCTGTGTTTTGTGCCAAAAGATTTTATACTCTTCTATGTAAATGTATCTGCATTAACATTTTTATCCCTTGTGTGGTACATACCACACAGAAATACAATTTAATTTTCATATAGACAGTATCCAAAGTGGGCCTTTTGAAATCAAAGACCACTGATAATGTGCTGAAGATATTATACAGGCACATTATTACTACTATGGCAAACAACCAAACCCTTGGATGATATTCTGAGATAAAGGTTAGCATAACTTCCTAACTATAACTGTTTTGTCATATTTTGTCCTAAACATTGGCATCTCTCCTTTTTTGGTAGAGTTGCCATATATGGTGTCTTCAGCACGTCCTGCCATTTTTTGAATGTTTAGTCTGACAAAGTGCACGAGTTGATGTCTATAGATAGAAATACCCTAATGAAATAATTTCAAAACAATTGAAAAGCCTGTCTTTTTATTATTCTTTTAGAAAGAAGCTCTGTTCTATGTAAAGAAAGGTAGGCTTTTAAAGGGCCTCAATGTATACACACACAAAAGACAGCGACTGAAACAGGGACCCAACCTGAGAGCCAAGATAAGCAGCCAGCAGTCATCATGCCAGCACCTTCTACTAGACGCAATCTGACAAATATCTAAATGGCCTGACATTTACAAAACCAGTTGGACCCATTCCTCTGACAGAAGCACTCCCCTGGGCTAGAAGATCCATCTGCTAATTAGGTGTTTAACCTCTGGAGGGCACCCAAAGTGACAGACTGCTAAGTCTACTAGTCCTCTGACATGATATCGCCATGTACACTAGCAAAACATTTGACATCCTGTGTAGCTGCTTCCATCAGAAGACGTCATTCAAAACAATCCGATTTTAACAGCCACATGATATCAAAGAGAGGCTCAATAGGCCTTTGCAACTTTTTGCATTCAACTAGAAAATCCTCAGTATTATTTCAAAACTCTTCAAACGGACCTAAACGCTTTATCAAACAATTAATTGGCTTGCAAAACATTTCAGAGCTGATCTAAAAAGATTATAGATTTAACAGCTATTCAACAGGTCTTTGTGTTACATGACAACATGCGATACAGGGTTGAGCCTTATATGAAAATGATTTGCTGACAAAATAAAATGAAGCATTATTGTGCATATTGGGATGGTTTCAATGCACTTTTTATTTGTCCATAAAGTTAACTAACTTAAGTAAATTAACTGATTTCTCATGACTTGCTGGTATAAGAGTCTGCTAAGACAGATAAAGCATCCCTGGTTAAAACTTCAATTAAGGAATAGTTCACTAAAGAAATGAATGCAGGTTTCAAGTGAGGGAATGATGACAGAATACATTTTTTTAGGTGATCCTTTTCAACAGATTAATTATTTTAATTAAATTACTATATAAATCAGTTCATACTGATAATTTAAGTGAACTGATTCAAAACTTTTATTTTATCCATTTATTCATAAACATCATGTAAAAATGTTGTTGTAGTTTCCAGCTATTTCAAAGCTATTGAGAAATATACATTGAATATTGTGAAAAGGATTAAAGTGATAATTATAATCTTTGATGATATAATCTGATGATATATGATATAATCTTTTTTTTACTATATTGTCCAGGCCTGCAGTGCGCTAGTAAGTTAA
Source organism: Romanogobio albipinnatus (assembly GCA_023566225.1). Lineage (NCBI taxonomy): Eukaryota > Metazoa > Chordata > Actinopteri > Cypriniformes > Gobionidae > Romanogobio > Romanogobio albipinnatus. The sequence continues at coordinate 28,008,065 of CM042246.1, read as the reverse complement.
AAGTATAACAAGGGTTCAGATTCAGGAAACAGGGACAGGGCACTCCTTTATTATACAAAGTTAAAAATATCACAAAAGAGCCCTCCCCCATAACAAAACCGGGAGCAGGCAGAGAGTCTGTCAGGCGGCCTCCTGTAAGACATCTTTCATGACAGCTTTTCATGCTCCTATGGTGATATTGCAGCAAATGTGCATTTTACTATGTCACATTTGACCTCTCAAAGCTGCTTTAGCTCTATCTCAAGCATTCCCTATCATAGAAGTGCCATGCATGTGCATTTTTATTAAACCAAAATGGAAAAAAGAACATAAGGTCACGTTGAAAGGGTTGTGGTGTTATGATGGACAGTTAATCAATGGATGCCTTACATTACAGAGTGAAATGCAATTTAGCTGATATTAATAAATGTTGTCAGAGAGACGGCAGATTGCAACAAAGGCTCTTTTTAAGTATGACAAGGCGGTCTTATTTCAAACCGCGAACAAGATACGTCTGTCTGGGTTGAATCAGTAAAAGCTTTTGGGCCAGTACACACATAAATCAAACTCTCTGAAAGTAAAAACTAACTGACAGATGCATGCATATATTTTGAAATTCCCTTTTCACATATATATTTTATATATATACTATGTTTAGGAATAAAAGTCTCTGTCCTGAAATACATGAAACATGCCAATAGCATTTGTTTATTTATTTTTTGAACTATTACATATGTTTTATAAACTATTATTTAACATAACATTTATCTAGTATGAAAAGTAGCTAGTTTTAAAAAACAAGAGCCAGATTTTCTAAACAGGGTAAATTAGCGTGAGAGCACAATACCAAAAAAGTGTAAATGGGAGTGTAAAGTTCCCTTTCGTTCAGTCACTACGACGTACGTTAGTGACTAACGAATGGGGGTTTCGCTTAGAAGCCAATTACCTTCGAGAATTTAACAGCGCCCAATGGCAGTGCCAATGCCATGGGCATACGGAATTTGCATGCGTAACTCCGCCCCACCTCGTGGGTATATAAGGAAGTACGCTGGCAACATCGCATTATGTTTCTGCTTTGGAGCCAAGAGCATCTCTTCACTCCTACAAGCCTGAATTCTGAAGTCTTCTCTTCAGTTTTCGAGACGAGCGGTTCTCCAGGGTGTTGGTGTGACGGCGCATTCCAGCGATCTCGCATTGCCTGCCTGCTGATCTGTGCAGTGAGCTGCAACAGCTGTGTGTGTTTTCCCTGGGTGCTTTGGCACTCTGCAGAGCTTTCCTCTCACAAAAAGAGCTTGCGCGTGGCACGTCTTTTTCAAGACGGTTCGCCTGTGCACTTCCGGGTGCGATCGATCTCCGTTGCTGTCTATGGGCACATTCACTGCTCTACGTTTTTGGCCTCAGCACGTTCAGGCAGTGATTGTGGATGTGTCATGTTCCCACTGCAGGAACGTGACCATCGCGATGTAGCGGTCGAGACTCAGTGATCTCCGTGAGGAGAGAGAGTCCCCTCTGCCAAACCCCAATCTACCGTCTCTGAGAGAGGTGGTACTTTGGCTGGTGGCCAGGGTGACCTGAGGGCGGTGCCGTGGTATTAAGAACACCGACGATCATTCCTCGGGCCACGGCCCCCTCTCGCACATCGCTTCCCGCGAGTGCTGGACTGAAGCGGCGGGACCATCTCTGACACCTTGTTCGTTTTGTTCACACTCCAGATAGCAGCGAGATGTCGATTGCCGCATCTCAAGGTGGGCTAGAGTCCTTTGGGGATGACGATTAGGCTGCGCTCCGCCTTCGGGTATGTCAGTGCTGCCGGATCCAACCTAGAGTTGACAGCCATGTTATCTCGGGCAGCCGCGAGCCTCGGGCTGGTGTGGAACTCCGCCCTGTCACGAGCTCTCGTGGTTGCGCGATTGGTTTTGGGGGCGGCACCTGACAGCTGTTGGGCCCCGCCCCCAATGCCTTTGGCTCCCGAGATGCATGAGGAGATCACGCGGTCCTGGAAGTCCCCGTGCTTCCCGTGACCGTTCGATGGCCTCCTCCGCCTTCTCTGCCCTCAATGGGGCCGCGGCCAAGGGTACACTGGGGTCCCCCTAAACACTCTGTTGTGCACTACGGTGTCCACAGAGGGTTTTGACGTGGCGTGGCTATCCTAAGCACCCCCCAAGCCTGTTGGCTCGTCTACTTCGGTGGCATGGTCCTGCAGAGCTACGGGGCAGGCCGCCGCCCCTTTGCACATGCACGAGGGTGGAGCCGACCCAGGGCTCTTCAATGAGTTGCGTGCCGCAACTGGTCCCTGACTAAACGCCAGGCTGGAGGTGGACAACTCAGAGATGGGTTCCAGTTCTTTCCAGGGGATGGTAGCAGGGCCTCTCCTTCCCCCGGTGGAGGGCCGGGGGAAAATCCTTGTTGAACTCATGTTCCTGTCTCTGAAGACCCAGAGACTGGTGATGGCAGTGTACGCCGCCTCTGGCCGCGCCGCTCTCGTCCCTCTCTCTCGCCAGCCTCCTCTCAGAGCAGACCCCAGTGGAACATGCATCCTTCCCTGGTCTCCTCTGTCAGGACGCAGCTGCTGACTGTGCCCCCACACCGGGACCCTACACCTGCCACGTCTGGGCCAGTCACGCTGCCTCACTGCCCCACCCGGGGCACGTCTGTGGTTCGCGTGATCCTGCTGGTCAGTTCCTGGGAGCCTGGCTACAGCTTCCGGGACTGTCCACTGGGTCGCGAAGACCATCAGGCTTGGGTACGTGATTCGGTTCACGCAGGCTCCTCCCCGCTCTGGGGAGTCCGCCCGCTATGTTGGGGCCTAATGCCCCAGTCATGCGTGCAGAGGTTGTCACCCTACTGGCGAAGGGTGCAATCGAGCCTGTCCCTCCAGCAGAAGTGAAGTCCGGCTTCTCAGCCCTTGCTTCATTGTACCCTAGGAAACCGGTGGGTTATGGCCAATCCTGGATCTGCCCGTCTTGAACCGATCCCTTCACAGGCTTCCGTTCAGGATGTCGGTAGCGAACGCCTCCTTGGACGCGTTTGTTCGGTAGATTGGTTGCAGCGATCGACCTAAAGGACGCTTACTTTCATGTCTACTTCCTCGACACGGACCGTTCCTACGGTTTGCTTCGAGGGGCGGACATTCAGTACGCAGTCCTCCCATTCGGGCAGCTCTGTCCAGCTACTGTGCAAGATCGGGGAGGACAAGGAGCAGGTCATGTTGGTCGCCCCGTTTTGGCACGACCAGACCTGGTTCTCGGGAACTGCTACTCCTTGCGACAGCCCCCCTCTGGCCTATTCCTCTGAGGCACTCAGAGACGGGGCACCCTTTGGCACCCGCGTCCCGCATTCTGGAACCTGCGGTGGTCGCTACTATCACTTCCGCTAGGCCAGAGTCCACAAAGTGGCATGCCTATGCGTTGAAGTGGAACCTCTTCGTCACCTGGTGTTCGTCCCGCCAAGAAGACCCCTGGAAATGCCTGATCGGGTCCGTGCTCTCGTTCCTCCAAGAGGGGTTGGAGCGAAGGTTGTCTCCCTCCACCCTCAAAGTGAATGTGGCCGCAATATCTGCCCACCACGATCTCTTGGGGGACAAAAAGGTAAATACAGCACGACCTGATCATCAGGTTCCTGAGGGGAGCGAGGAGACTGAATGCGGCGGCCTACCCCATAGCACTGCAGGACCACGCCACCGAAGTAGACGAGCCCACAGGCTTAGGGAGGGTGCTTAGGACAGCCACGCCACGTCAAAGGCCTCTGTGGACACCGTAGTGTGCAACAGAGTGTTCAACAGTGGGGGGGGCCCCAGTGTACCCTAGGCCGCGGCCCCATCAAGGGCAGAGAAGGCGGAGGAGTCCACCAAACGGTCACGGGAAGCACGGGGACTTCCAGGACCGCGTGATCTCCTCATGCACCTCGGGAGCGAAAGGCATTGGGGGCGGGGCCCAACAACTGTCGGGTGCCGCCCACGCAACCACGAGCACTCGCGACAGGGCGGAGTTCCACACCAGCGCGAGGCTCGCGGCTGCCCGAGATAACATGGCTGTCAACTCTAGGTCAGATCAGGCAGCGCTGACACACCAGAAGGCGGAGCACAACCTAATCGTCATCCCCAAAGGACTCTAGCCCACCTTGGGATGCGGCGATCGACATCTCGCTGCTATCTGGAGTGTGAACGAAGCGAACGAGGCGTCAGAGACGGGCTGCTGTTTCAGTCCAGCACTCGCGGGAAGCGATGTGCGAGAGGGGGGCGTGGCCCGAGGAACGTATCATCGGGGTTCTTAATACCACAGCACCGCCCTCAGGTCACCCTGGCCACCAGCCAAAGTACCACCTCTCTCAGAGACGGTAGATTGGGGTGTGGCAGAGGGGACTCTCTCTCCTCGCGGAGATCACTGAGTCTCGACCGCGACATCGCAATGGTCACGTTCCCGCAGTGGGAACATGACACATCCACAATCACTGCCCGAACGTGCTGAAGCCCAAACACATCGAGCAGTGAATGTGCCCATAGACAGCAACAGAGATCGATCACACCCGGAAGTGCACGGGCGAACCGTCTTGAAAAAGACGTGCCACACGCAAGCTCTTTTTGTGAGAGGAAACCTCGCAGTCAATGCCGAAGCGCCCAGGGAAACACACACCAGCTGTCTAACAGACCACCGCGCAGATCAGCAGGCAGGAAGTATGCGATCACTGGAACGCGCCGTCACACCAACACTGACTGGAAAGCTGCTCGTCTCGAAGAAGCTGACAGAGTCTCAGAAGGCTTGTGAGGAGTGAAGAGGTAGGTACTCTTGGCTCCGAAAGCAGAAACATAATGCGATATTGCCACATACTTCCTTATATACTCACGCGGTGAGGCGGAGTTACGTATGCAAAATTCGCATGCCCATGGCATTGGCACGCCATTGGGCGTTTTCTATATGCTCGAAGATGATAGGCTTCTAAGCGAAACCCCCATTCGTTAGTCACTAACGTACGTCGTAGTGACTGAACGAAAGGGAACAGCAGATATTAAGCAGACAGTCATAGGTTGAATAGTAGTCATACGATGCATAGTTGAAGAAATCAACTAGCTAGTCACGACTGTTTCCCGAAACCATATTGTCACAAATCTGTCGTTCAACCACGTTGGTTAATGATGTCACGCAGGTGGTGGAGTATTAACTTATTGTATTTAATTCGTTTGATATCAAATTAATGCTAGACTTATTGCTATAAATTACAGACATGGCATCTGAGGATTCATTCTTATTTTTCTCAGTTATTTCGCTTTATTTTCAGATTCAATCACAAGCTCGATTTTACATACTAGTGCACGTCCGCACATGCGCACTCTTCAAAAACTAAAACAAACTTCTAAATAAAAGATATAGGTTGTACTAAGTGTCAGCGTCAGCTTTCTTATTTTGCTCAAGGTAAGGATTTATTAAGTCCACATGTCATGCAAACAAGAAACTATGCTTCTAACCACAGGTCGAGAGCTGTCGATGGTTGATGAACGATGGTTTCGGGTTGAACTATGTTGATAACGACGGAACTTGCGACCATAGTTGGCTAACGATGCTTTTGGGAAACACGCCCCTGGTTAGTTCACTATATAAATGAACTCTTTCACTAAATATATGCACTATATTAGCCTATATTCATTATATTCTACTTAACCTGTTAGTGATGTCTCGATTATTTAATGTATGTTTAAATGAATCTGTCATGAAAATGGCAGACACTGTGTATAAATGATTATATTTCAACAACGAATTGGAGTGAAAACATAATTTTATAATTAGATTTAGAACTCAACGCAAAAACTGCCTTATGTGAAGTTAACATGTTTGCATACAATGTGTGATTTGAGTGTTGATATCATATCTAAAAATAAATAGCAACTGAATTTGTGTTAATAGTTTGGGCTCTGTTGTTACTCTTTAATATTATAGTAATGTGCAAGTAAGGGTTCCCTATATAGTTTACAGCATTATCTTTACTAAACTTTTAGCTATAATTTAATTCATTTAAGGACAGAAATAATTTGTTAAACCACTGTTTAATAAAAATGAGAATTTCATATTTAGTTTCTCTCCCCGCTGTACCGAACCTGTACCGAACCATGACTTCAAAACCGAGGTACATACCGAACCGTCAGTTTTGTGTACACCCCTACACCCCTGATGTATATATTTTAAGAAACATTTGTTATAAATATATAAAATATTTATATACAATTTAAATTATATACATGTATATACAGTATATGCATGCAAATATTTCTTAAATATACACATGTATGCATGTGTATTCAAATATACATAATGATTATACACAGTACACACACACATATATATATATATATTATGTAAACACACACTTTTATTTTGGATGTGATGAATCACGATTAATTGTTTTAATTTAACCATTTTTAGTATAATTATAATTTTTTTGGATTGTTAAAAAAATCATTAATATCAGGGTTTTAAGATCTATTTATGTCCCAAATAATATAAGTACTGAATTAAAAATAATATAACAATTTCCTCTATTTAAAACAGTCATTTAATCATGCTAAATATTGTCACCATCCACTGCATGTTTACAGGCTCTTTTATCATATTTACAGACACTCTCTTGGTGTGATTGAAAGTTATATTTTCTGATATTTACAGGGAGAACTTATTTCTTATATCACAGCTGGCCAAAAAAGAATATAAAAAATATAAATATTTGCAAATCCTTACCAGGCATTAGGACTGAAATCAGGTGCCGGGTCTGAGCTGACAAGCAGCAGGCTCCACGTCCACACTTCTCACTTTAGTCCAGAGGATCCACTACGTTTCAGGGTTAAAGTCCCAGACTGCAGCTGGCTTCTGGAGGCAAAAGATGTAAGAAAGTAAGAGACAAGCCCCCTCGCTGAGCAAGTGCTCAAGCTATTTTCAGATGGAGACATACACGTCTGCAGGCTGGAAAGTTACTCCACGCCTCTGGGGAAAAGTGACAACATATAAAGATCTGTGCTTAAGGAGATATGAGTGGTTAAACATTTTGGCTATGCCAGTGCATACTACTTGCCACCATGCGCTAATATGTACAATTGAGGATGACTGTCAGATAACCTTTTAAAACATGAATCAAAATCCAAACAATTCTGAGAAAAAAAATCTTGGTTTATAACTTTATACATATATTAACAAGGGCAGCATTACCATTTTTATGCACACTTAAGATCATAATCTTGAGATTTTTACTTAAAGTTCACGTTTAGTGATCTAAGCTCCATGATGCTGACTCTATTTTTGTCTCTGACACTGTTTGCTGATGACATTTCTAATTTATCAGCGTGTCTAAACTAAAGTTTAGAGTGAAGAAAGTTGCCCTGGAGTCATGCTACACTATGAAGACAGATTAACTTGCCACTCAGTATAACGCGCAACAAATGAACTGTCTAAATTCCAGGCCCAAAGAGTTTCACTCTTTCACCTCTAAAGAGATTTTGTTGTTGTTGTTGTTCTGTTTTGTCCTTAAATATTACAACCCACATCAGGAAAAATGTCACACTTGATTGCCCTTGCAAAGACACTTCAGACTGAGATTCACTTTTATATCTAACAGCAAGAGAGCAACAGCAACACAGAAGGTCTGACACCTTGAGAGCTGCTCCCTCCCGTCGCGAGAGATGCCGTCACCCAGGAGCTCAAGGAATGTGTAGAGACTGAAGGTGTCAGCACAAACCTGAGCCAAAGAAAACCACCCAGAAAAGCTAACATCGCTCGTGCCGGAGATGACTTAGGTGTTACATCAACCAAAGCCTTTAAACTGTAGCTGAAAGGAAGGTATCAGGTCATGATCCAGGACTTAGCGGGACTTAGTTTTCCCAAAACTGAATAAGATCAAATTATGACCTACGTTTAAATTTACTGGTGAGAAACAAAGTATAGCTTATTGGCATCTTTCTTTCTTTTTTTTCTTCAATTCAGAAAAAAACAAACATAGACACTTCAGAATCCACAATCTTAGTTTTATTTTTAAATGTTAGTCTGGAACCGCCTGAAAACTTCTCAAGCATCCTGTTCACTCATTAGGAACTATGAAAGCCAAATGGTTATGCATAAACCTGCACTCTAACTACTATTAAATATCATAAATATACATGTATATATCTGGGCCTTTTGTGTTTACATGTATGAGTCTCTTGCAGATATTATAATATAAATGAATACTTAAAGAGAGTACTTTCATGACTGTTTTTAACACACTTAGGTAGACTTCTGCACTTTACTTCAAAGTACATTTTAAAGCGTTTTAATAATCTTTTGTCGTGCTTTCAAAAAGTACACTTGCTGTGATGTGTGCTGACTTACATACTAAAGCACATACAAAAGAAATTGATTATGATCTGAACTGTGGTGAGTTATTCAATATTACATTTCATAGTTTACCATAAATGCTTATATTTGGCAGTACACTTTAACCAAATTTCAAAGACAGTAGTAGAATTATTTATGAAATTACAAATAAAGATGTCCTTCATAGATATGTCAAAAAAGCACTCTCAACTAATTGCAATTGATATATTATATTTAAACTAAAATACATTTTCATTAACATAGGTGTCTGAAAACATTACATTGAGTTTGTCCTTACTGTAAGTATATTCTTTTAAAGTATAACCTATTATTTATACAATACATAGGCCTTCTCTTTTAAAAATCATAGGGCAAACTTGTTCAATTGTTTAAATAATTAAGTGCAAATACTTTTTGTCATGACCTTTGACACTCACAGAAACAGCAGGCCTACTCAATCCTAGCTTTTTATTATAGATAAAATAGATGTCTTCCAAAAAAGATAATCTCAGAACTTATGAATTCCGTAAATAATAAATAATAATAATGTCGGTCTGTAGGCACAATAATATCATATGCTATTTTCTTTGGGGGGAAATGCTATTATCATGTAGCTCATCTAGTCAATGACATAGTGCACATCTGTACTGACCTCCTTGACCTTGCACCTGCTCAAGCACATCAGAGCCTGTGACACATTAATGACAGTTGCACAGCAACCATTGAACCAGGGCTCATTAAAGCTCCAGTGGAGGTACGCGAAAGTGCTTTAATCATTAAATACCTGATGTAAATGGAATACCTTGCAACAGACTGTGTGCACACCATTTTGTGCTGGCGTAGTTTTGTTTTTCTTCAATACAGTCTACAAGATCTCACATGTGCCTGCTCTCACATGATGATACATCACGAGTCTGACAGTTTCATAGCCTAGGTGTGTGACAGTGAGAGAATACAACAGCATGTCCAATCTAACCGAAGGCACCTCACGCGCAGCGATATAAACATTTAAGTTCATATTCTACAAATAAAAATACAAAAAATATATGTTTTATAGAGCATATTGTGTAATCCTCCATCCAATTAGTGCATATAACATTTTTGGAATAGCCTACACACTGCTTGATACAAAATGTTATAGTGTATATTGTTTTATGCAATTTAATGCACACGTACAATGCAATCGGTAAAATGTAATGCAAATTGTTCCTGCAGTGCTTTTTGCACCTACCTCCCATATGTTGTGCAATCCAGCAGACTAAACAAACGCGTTTTAAATTCCCTCATATATTATTATCCGGTTGAACGAAAGCACACACGTGTGTTTGCCTCAAAAACATGAATTCATTCTCGCGCCAGTCCCTCGCGCAGCTTCTAGGCAACAGCGCGAATGGCAGTCGATTATTATTGTTCTTCTCAACAAGCGCTATGGCTGCCCGGAAAACAATATTCACATTTCAGACGCGCATTCTTGACTCAAGAGATGGAAACGCGGATCAGTGATGAAGCATGCCGACCCCCTTTTCAATGCACTTGTTTTGGGTCGACAGAGATGAAGGGCTCTCATTGGTTTGGAGAGGATCCTGGTAGTCATAGTAACAGCCAACAGAGAGCATGCTTTATCATGGGATGGTAATGAATAGCGCAGTACCCCTCCCTTGTGGTGGATATTTACTGAGGAATGTTTTCCAGGAGATACACTCTATGTAATGATGTTTAGAGGAAGCTCATTGTGGAAACGACAATGGACCTTTCATTAAAGTGACAATGCCTCTTATGTGAATGTCGGTGTTTTGACTATTGCGAAAGAAAATTACCCTTATTACTATAGCAAGCAAACTAAACCATCACTTACATCTTCCACCAGTGTGCATCCTCTCATGTCTGGGACATTTTGCAGTTGAATCGCCAGATCAGTGTGCAGGCATATGAACAAAGTGATAAACACTTTACAAGGTTCCATTTGTTAACTAGTTAATCACATTATTTAACATGAACTCATGCATTTATTAATACATTATTAAAATCAAAAGTTGTATCTGTTGATATTATTTATTGGTTCTGAGCTAGCTGCTGTATTTCATTAATAAAGAATAATTAATACTGTAACAAATGTATTGCTCATTTTTGGTTGATATAGCTATAATTCAAATAGCCTACCTTTAATGATACCTTATCGTAAAGTGTTACCAAAAAAAAATAACTGAGGTGCTGATTGGCAGTAATATATTCATACAAATGAAGATTAAAAACGTCATTTTTAATTGCTAACTTGATGACTAAGTGAAATGCCAATTCATTTATATTTTACAACCACTTTGGATGACTTTACTGATGAAGAAGATCAAGTATGAACTATATTCACTGATATTCACTTGTTCAAATTGCTTAATTAAAATGAGCTAAAGCAACACAATGGCTATACATTTGTCCTAACTTTGATTTGATTGTGTTCAATCCACTTAGATATATAAATCAAATTTAAGTTTACTTAATCCGTTTGTGTTGAGATTACATGAATGATTTGTGTTACATTAACTGAAACTGGGCGGGGCTTGTTAGTTCCCAGCATGCTTTGCATATGGATAAATCAAGAGAGGGTAAATGTGGTTATTTTATATGTAAAAGGGTTATTTTATGGATTTTTACCATTGCGGAGAAGAGAGGAGCATTTTCTTAGGCTGTGGACTAAAACAACTAATGTCTTAAAGGCTTTGCTGAAGAAGCTTTCAATGCTTAGCATTTGAGACGCTAATGTGTGCTGTTACCAGCTAAAAGTTTGACAGCCAGTGCAGCATAATAATTGAGTTCTGTAACATTAAAATATATGAAATGGAAGTGGGTGAATGAATATATGCAATGTAATGCCTGACTCATGTCAGGGAGCCATATAAAATTCACTTTGAGACTACTTAATTGGGTCACTTAAAATATATTCAGTCTATGATGTTGAAGTTACATGAACATATTATGTTTGTTTAACTTAATTGATTCATGTGGGACCGATGTACACAATTAAATCATGTAAAACCAACAGACCTTTTTCTTTTCAGTGTTGCAAATCTATTTAAAAGGTTAGTTCACCCAAAACTGAAAAGAAATTTCTTTTGAAAAATATTTCAACTGGTTTTTGTCCATAAAGTGAAAGTCAATGGAGTCCAAAAGAACACTGAAACCAGCTTTCAATAGATGAAAATGATGACAGAATTTTCATCTTTGGGTGAACTATGCCTGTTTTTTTTATTATCGGTCTAGAATCACTTCTTTGGTACTGGTCTTTTTTTAATGTAAAATAGGTCACACAGGTGTGAATGAACAAAAACATCAATAGGAAATAATCTGATACCTCCACTGCCTTCTGTTACTCTGATCGCATTAAGCAGGTCACCCTGCAGACATGCCACATATTTCATCGAGTACCATTTTGGGAGTTTCCTTGTCCCTGCTATAGGGTTGCTTGAGCCTGTCAGACATTCGCTCACACATCTAAATTTAACCGGCAAACTGTCAACTACCACTACGCTTTGCACTTTGTCACCTTCAAGAGACCAGACAGGGCCTGATAGAGAAACTAAGGGAAGATAATCAGTAATGCTGCATTTCAGATAGCAAAATTTTGATTAAAACTTGCTTATATTATACCACCAGAGCGGTGTATAATTAATCTCACTGATTTCTATCAATATGATGCTTGCTAACCTAAAGTGAAATATCCTAAAGTTTGGACTTCCCTCTCAGTACATGTACCACTACATGGTCATTTTAAAGCACAGTAACTGGCTCAATGGCTTTATTCAGCTCTTTAAGGATTGCTGACATTCCACCTGCGTTAATCTTTTTCACATGGAAATGTTTGATTTGTTTTTAGGGTTCATAAGCAGCTGGTGGACAAAAATGGCACCTTTATTTAAAAAGTACTATATTATATTATTTCTTAAAAGCAAATGTATATGCTCTGAAGTACAATGTAGAGGCAATATTACAAAAATATGTTGCTGTTACGACTGAGCTTTGAATGCGCACAGAACTAATTCACAAAATTACAGAATTATGACCAAATTAGCCTTGTTGAATGTGATCCACTAATAGCTATTTCAGAGAGGAACTGAGAGCAGAGATAAATGGACATCACATCAATTCCCATTATCCCCTTAGGACAGAAACACACAACTGGGATTTTGAGGGTACTCACATTGCCCCCTACTGGTACATGTGTAATAGACATTACAAAACTGATCTGTGTTTTAAAAAGAGCAACACAAATTGTGTTTTTTTTTTATATTGCTCTGCAGTCTCTTTGCACATCATTTTTGTATTGAATTTTTTTTAATTAAAAATTAATATTTAATTCCAGTTTGTGAATAACCAAAATAAAGTTGCATAACATTTTATTTGAGTTGGATAGTGCAGTCAGCAGGTCGTTTTTGCAAAAGAAACCCCTTTAGGTTTGTACGGTACTGTATGGCAAGATCACTGATGGTTTATTTTATGATAATGGCCTGCTGATTGTACATTTTTATCCTACGTTGGGGTTTCTCTACATGGCTAAACTGTCCTTGTGGAAATTTAGTTTTTATCACTTTGCCTCTGTTTTGTCCCTGAGCTGAATCTAATAACCTCATGTCTATAAAAACACTATTATGTGTCTGCATTGTAGGCTACATCTTGTCTGTGGATGATTAAACAATCTGTTTAATAACAGCAGTGCTATCCAAATGACATAAATTAACTTAGTAGGCAGTAGCCTAAAGGTGTGGCATAACAACACCTTGTGCCAGTAACAAATAAACTTGTCAAATTCCCACAGGATGCATTAGGAATTTCGAATCAAACTTCGGGACAGCCGGGGCCTAATGATAGTCAGACTGGTAATTTGAAGGTTGTGGGTTAGATTCTCAATACCGGTGTTTTAATTTTTTTTTCAAATTCTGACCCCCTGCCAGATTATTACTATTGGTTATTATTGGTTTAGGGGAGTAGTTTTGGGGTTAGGAGTAGGCAGGTAGCGACTTCAACAAGGGGCACAACAAGAAATTTGGCACAACACTGGCATTACTGAGGTGCTCTTGAGCAAGGCACCTAACTCCCCGGGCGCCACACAATTTGTCCATGGTTTGCTGTGTGTGTGTGTGCTCCTATTAATGTGTGTGCGCTAACTTGGCTGGGTTAAATGCAGAGGGCAAATTCAAAGTATGGGTTACCATAGTTGGCCTTCAAGTCGTCACTTTCACTTCATCTTGTATTTCTTTGAGAATCGTCCTCATGAGGATAACCTTCACAAACATGACACGAATGTTAAATAACTTATTTTACGAGCTGACACCTGCTTATCAGCTGGCATATTTAACAGAGCTCTTTCCATTGTTCTAAATACATTATAGTGAATAAAGGTTCCTCATGAGGGTGTAAGAAATTACCCCCTTCCCCCTACCCCTGTTAGCCCTGTGATTGCTGCGGGAGCCCCAAAAGGATAGTTTTACCTGCGGACAGAGTGTCCTCTGTCCACTTTACAGAGGCTTCCATGTTGCTCTCCCTTTGTTGCCCTGCTCACACACCCACTCAGGCTGTAATTGGAATCTGGCCTTACACAATGACAAGAGAGGTGAAGGACTAGTCTGGAGCCACAGGCTGGGAAAAGCAGGTCATACCTGCCTACACACCTATGCACAATACCTACGGACCCCTCCAAGCCCTGGAGTTCACAGGAATCTAAAACCAGTGAAATCTCCTGTAACGGAATACCGTGGGGTTCTTGGGTTTCACTGGCATATTGCTGCTGCACATTTCACTGGATTGTAGTTTTCTATATAGTACATTTTCACACAAAAAATTTATACAAAATGAGCCTCTCACAAAATGGAGTCAGTGTGAAGTCAAGTGCTGGTAATGCTGTGAGTGCTAACAACAGCAGTTTTACTCAAGGCGGAGAAGGGGACAGGTTAGTCTCATGCTGAAATTAGGATATTTTCAAAACATCTGTCCCAAAGACAAGTATTCAAGGGGATAAAACACAAGAACAATAAAATGAAATAAATTTAAACATCTACTACTTATGACATGATTGATATCAGTGTTATTTTTTTGCGATCTACAGTGCAGTCTGAGACCACCAGTGAAAATGGCTGTTTGGTACAGTTGTTTTATTACCAATTGTTCGTTATCAATGTAACAATCTGAGTGAAAGGTTGAGTTGAAAATGAACACAAATTTCAAAGTTGGTATTTTGTCTTTTCCCTTTTCTGACTCCACAAGTGTGTAAACCTGATAATCATGTTCTCCAGCAAAATTGGAAAATTATACAAAGTGCATCTTGAGCTTCAACAGAGACAAGATATACATAGAATCACATGATCAGTGTCACATAGTGACCCAGAATGTTTAATATTTCTTATTCGTTTTACATCATAACCTTTCATTGTTGTAAGTATTTAAAGATTTTTTAAACTTTCTGTTTATTTCCAGGGTTAAGAAAATTCTCAGATTTTCACCATTCCTCAGACTTTTGGTCTCTTTTGGATCAGTAAATCGGGTCTGATTAATCAGGTTGCTCCTCAGTCTGATCAGTTATGTCCTATTGTGAATATGAACCAACTAATAACTGCAACTCAACCAGCACTTGTCATACTTGTTATGAGAGGAATGCTTGTAGAATACACTCTTTAAAAAGCAACAGGTGTGTGGTATAAGGTCTTAGTTACTTTAATAATGATGTTTAGCATCATTATTAAAGTAACTAAGACCTTATACCACACACACACACACACACACACACACACACACACACACACACACACACACACACACACACACACACACACACACACACACACACACACACACACACACACACACACACACACACACACACACACACACACACACACACACACAAAACATTTGTTACTTGAAATAAAATAAACATTAACTGAAATAAAACTATAATCTTATTTCATTTTCATTTCACTTGATGATGTACAAAAATATCAAACTGATAGAAAATATAAATATTAAAAAGCAAACTAATAAAAGACAAAAACTAAATTAGTCAAATTAAAATGAAAATTCAAAATATACAAATTCAAAATATTAATAAAAAATATAATAGTGCAGTGATACTAAAAATAACACTGATGTTATTGTTTATTTAGTTATTTTTGTTTTGCTGAACTGTATCTCTGATCACAACTACAGAATCAGTGTTAAAGATACAGTTTCTAATGTATGCTATCTTCTGACAGTAACTTCTGGGTGACTTTGTTAGTGTCAGTCCTAGAAAAGGTTGCCTGACTTTGACCTGGACGTTTAACACAAAGATGTGTCTTAGTTGCCAGAGTAACTTTCTGCATGGGTCACCTACAGTCAGAGCAATCATCAAAGACTCAAGTATTGACTACTGTATAATCTTACATTTGCAAGGACAAAAAAAAAGCATTCATTCAAACAAAATATCAAACTAAGCTATTGTTTTCATAAACTTCTGTTCACTTTTAGATGTCAATCATTGGTTCCAAAGAAACAAATAACAGTGTATCAAAAAGCATAAAATTAAGACTGGAAAAAAAGCCTAGAGGATACATGATGTTATGTAATGATGCCCATGTACTGTATTATGGTGTTTACCCACAACATGAATTAAACATCGGTGTTCCATGTCATTGCTTGTCTTTCCCGAAGGCAACAAGGCTCATAAGCTGTTTAAAGAGCTAAAAGCAGAGAGGGAAAATGGGATGAATGCAACTCAAGTATTACTATAATAAAGAATCTGTCTATATTAACCAGGGGGAGCTTTGTGTCATTAAACAAACTCTTGTACATAAATGTTTGTACATTCAAAGTTAAAGCGTCTAAAGCCAGACTTTAAGCACTAGCAGTGCTATAAAATATGTTACATTGACAAATATTCAAATAACATTATTCCTGCCCCACCCCCCGCCATAATAAAAATAGAAAAGAGAGCAAAAAAATTTAATAATAAAAATACACTCACACACATTACCTTTAAATGAAGGCATTATGGCTTTGCATGGCAGTGGTGTTGGATTGGTGGTGTAGGATCACAAGCTCATCGATAAGCTCATTGGCCTCGGTGTCCTCCACATGAGAGATCATATCATCCCCAGCTGTTATCCAAAATACGTGTGTAAGTCAGGTCTTGTTTCGCTCCAGACTCCAGGTCCTCTTCCTAAGTGCCTGCTATCCAGTCCAAATCTCCTGCTTCTGCTCTTTTTTGCCCCTCTTTGTGTTTAACTGTTAACACACACTGTTGATGTGTTCCACAGGATGGAGACCCTCTGAGGTGATGAACCTGCTCTGAAAGGTACTCTATGGGTTTACACATAGACCTGAGTTACATCCTCAGCCAGAGCCGCTCCAAGTAAACACACACGCGCACACGTCTTCCAGCAAAGGAACAAGCGTTCTTTGTGTCTCACGTTTTACAAATACTATAAGCTGCCTGGGCTTAGCACGTAAGTTGACCAATCAGAGCTCAGAGGCTATGGAGGAGGCTGGGTAATAGGCATTAAATCAAAGCAGATGGGAATGACTGAATATACTATGTGGGGACAGGTTATTAGTGCTGGTGGTGAGCTGCTCAGTGGCTATGGGTGGCAGTAATCCATTTGCTTCAGACACTTTTGCATTAATATTTGCTCTATTATCCTGCGAGGTTATTTCTGGTGCAGTTTTTTGTTTTGTTTATTTTTTGCTTCAAAGACTTGGATGAGGCAATTCACACAATGTTTGGTAGCTTATTTGTTTAACTGAGTTTAAACCTCAGTTCAAATGTTATTTTGGAGATAGAATATAGTAGCGATTTACCAGTATATGGAGTGAGAAAAGAATGTTCTTGAAGTAAGGTCGGAAGGAAAGAAGGGAAGAAGGAAAGGGGAAATCAACAGCTGAATAAATTCTCAAAAGGATTCTGTAGTTCCAATGACTTAGAACCTAATATATATATATTAGCTAGTAAACAAATCCTTTAGCCTACTAATCCTACAGACCACAAAAAAACCTGCAAGTGTGTTTTTTTTTTTTTTTGTACCTGGAAAATTTCTATATTTACAATATTTGGTAACTCTTTATTTTGCACGTCTTTGCATGTCTTTGTTACACATTACATGTACTTCCTACAGTAATAACAGTAATTTATAACTACAAGCAACTAACCCTAAACCATACTCATAAGGACATGTTGTTAATTAACATTACTCATTAATACTTGAATAATATTACTCATTAACAATTAATGGTTACACATTATTTTAAGGTGTTAGTATTACAGTGTAATTATACATTTAAGTACTGTGTAATAATAATTAACTACATGTACGAATTATAGGGTTAAGGTAAGGATGAGGGTTTGGTTTAGGGTTAAATGCATGTAATTCTGCATAGTTTATAGTTATTATTACAGACACTACATGTAACGTGTAACAATGACACTGTAAAATAAATAATAATAACTGCATAAAATGTATAACTGTAACAATGACCTTTAAATAAAGTGTAACCCAATATTTAACCCTTGATGTGTGATTACGAAAATTACGATAATGCAGTAAATTATTATAGCAATACAAAAAAAAAATACAGAGCCAAATTTTCTCTCTTTTTCCTCTAAAACTAGTTTGGAGATAGTAAGATTTTTTATGTTTTTGAAAGAAATGTCTGCCTAAAACTGCTATTTAATCAAAAATACAGTAAAAACATTAATATTGTACATATTTTATTAGTTTCCTATTTTAATATTATAATGTAATAAAATGCAGTTGTATTAATGGCAAAGCTGAATTTTCAGCAGCCATTATTCCAGTCAGTGTCACATGATCCTTCAGAAATCATTCTAAAATGATAATAATATATAATATATTATAAATATAATAATAATAAACAGTTGTGCTGCTTCATATTTTTGTGGAACCTGTGATTTATAAAATCAGGGATCATCAAGTTGAACAGCATTTTTTTCAAACAAAACATTTTGTAACAATGTAAAAGTCTGTAACTTTTGTGCTGATTTAGTGCATCTTTGCTAAATAAAATTCAGACCTCAAACTTTTGCACTATAATGTATGTAATATAGAAGCTTTTTTTTTACTATATTTCTATATTATGTTTATTAATGCACAATACATGGTAAAACTACTTGAAGTAAACATGTTGAAGTATTCAATCCATTTGAAACCATGTCTTTTACAAGCAAACCTAGCTATTTCTGTCAAGTGAATCCGTTGAGTCTGAGTGGACTCAGTCTCATTATCCTCTGGCTACTGAAAAGTCTTAACAAAGACGTAAAGCTAGGACTGGCGGCACCTTAAGGGAGGGGACAGTGTGATTGGAGGGTGACCGGGGGGCTTGAATTATGGGTGTATCACTTTCAACATGACCTTTCAGTACCTCTCATCGCTGGCCCTCCCAAGACGACGCCAGCTATTCATCTCTCCACCTCCTAGGATTCACAGCCCCCGACCTGATGACCCTGACCACACAGTATCCTCTTGCACTATTTATATGCACTTTTCATAAATAAACTTGCCACTGAAGCACCATAAGCACGGCACCATAAGCACGGCTCAGTGTTGACCCTCAAAGGAATTGACGCCACGGATCAGTGAAATAAAACTCCTGTGATTGTTGTATCTCCACAGAGAAACAAACAACAGCCATAATAGTTTTAATTCACATATATTCCCTAACAGCTGATGTTCTATCCATTTTTATTGTTCTTGTCCCTCATGTTACTTCAATATCTTGTCTCTAAGCTTTCAATTACTATAGCAGAAAATATGGAATATCGCCCCTTATCTCTCAAGAAATAGGCAGATAGGCTACAGGATTTATACAGGACAGAACATATCTCTATAAATAGGTTTTTATTTGTAAAGACGTCCCCTTTTCTCAAAGCCAATTTACACAGAAGCTTAATGAAGCAAATCCCAGGAGGTCCTGCGGCATACCTAAATAGCCACCTCTTTACTGATTAATAGGCCTTATGAAGTGGTTGAATGTTTCCAAATATTGAAAACACTTTAAAAAAGAAGAGGAGGAGGAAGAGGAGGAGGAAGAAGAAGACCTTGTGATGTGAGTAGTGCTTAGTTTAGAGCAAACCTAAATGTAACACTGGCATCTGCTGTTCTATGGCTCCATCTAGTGTTAGACGTGTAAATTGCACGTAGGTGATTGCATTCTAGAGGTTTTTCGAAGTTTATTTTGATGTGTATTATCTCGATTTTGTTATTATAGAAATATATGTAAAGAATATTAAATCACTATTTTTAGAATTATTAATATTATTTTTCTTTCATGTTCCCAGAGTAGGACTTGACTTGGTTGTACATTTTGATCTATAATTGGTTAAACGGACATACTGTAAAACAAAATAATTACAGTAGGCCTAGATTAGCTTTAGTTGATGAATCGTTCAGAACACAAAGCAATAGAACGGAAAACTGTTGACAGGTAGCTACCTTCTAGACTTTTGTTAGCGTATCACAATGGAAAAAAATAGTTTCTTGAAAATCATGATTTTGTACACACATGCACATTTCTTTTAAAAATGTATAGATTTATATATTTGAAACTCGTGCAAACGAAACTCTCATGGTTGAGCTAACTCTGCACTCTTCCTATTGCCCTTTCCATAAAATATTGCTGTAGCCTATTCATTTTCTGAAAATAAATTTCTTTGTTATTTATAGACAAATACAATACTACAATAAACACTTCAAATAAATGCATATTATATTATTTATGCTACATATGTATTAAAAAAACAAAACAATGGGGAAACATTATTCCACTGTGGGTCAGCGTTACCATATGGAAACATTGATATTTTCGTGATATTTTCTCAATTTACAGTAAAACTATGTTAGACAAAGTTGATTTGTAAATAAAATATCTAATTTACATTAAAGGTGCCCTAGAATGAAAAATTGAATTAACCTTGCCATTGTTAAATAACAGGAGTTCAGTACATGTAAATCACATACAGTGAGTCTCAAACACCATTGCCTCCTCCTTCATATGTAAATCTCGTTTGTGAAAAACACCACGGAAAAATAGGCAAATCTCAACGTAACACCGAGAATGATGCAATCGTCGGGATCATTAATATGTACGCCCCCGACATTTGCATATGCAAGCACATGTACAATGTCAGGCGAAACTGCGCAACAATTTAATTCAAAGTTGTTAGTTTGCTCAGCCCATTTCACCACGTGAAAGTTTTTCAAACCTGGGACAATATCAAGCAGGCTTTGCTCAGCGTCCTGAAGAAAGGGCAATTCCAACCATATACCTGCAAGCAGTAAGTGATTTTATCCACTTCTTGACTGTCTAAACAATTTCTGATTAAATTGAAAGCTTCAACGCAAGATGCTAGTACAGTAACAATAGGATAATCCAAGTAGTTTACATAACTAAATGGCTAAATAAATCGACTTTTAAATCAGTACTCCACTGTCAAACTCAAACGTTACTGTACAAACAACATATTTAAGCGCTACCCAGTTCAGTTTGTGATTCAAAGTGAAGAAGCTATCATTGTAAAATCATACAGGGACACATTACAATAATTAAAATGTTTTTACAATGCAAAAAAAGTTGTGACTGCTGATGTGTATGTTTAATGCTATATGCTAGTTATGGTTTAGGCTGAAGTTCTGGTTATGGACGTTATGATTTTGATTTTGATTTTAAAATAAAGCCTTAACTTACCATTCAGAAGCGTTCATTTCCAATCTCAAAACATGTTGTTGTTTCTCAAAATCTGCCTCTTCGTCAGAAACAGGCTCAAACATATAAGGTTGAATGGCTAATCTCTCCATCGTCATGACGGTCAGCTATCATTGAGCCGCAGTGAAACAGCCAATCAGAGCAGAACTCAGCATTAATATTCATGACCCTTCCAAATAAGGCAAAAACAGACCATTTCATCCTGGGGAAGATTTCTAGAGTTGTAAATGGACCTGAAAAAACGGATCTGTACAATTATTGACCTTAAATAAGGCACATACCCTCTATGTAGATACCAGAGAACAATTTAAAATGTTGCTTCAAATCATTCTACACTCTAAAAAAAAAAAGGTTCTATATGGCACCAAAAATGGTTCTTTGTCGTAATCATAGGGGAACCATTTTTGGTGCTATATAGCACCATATCCTAGCATGTTCTGTATATGGTAGCGGTGCTATATAGCACCATAGTTAGCGGTGCTATATAGCACCTTAGTCAAAGAACCGGTGAAGAACCTCTGAAGAACCACTGAAGAACCATTGAAGCACCAAAATTGGTGCTATATAGCACTAAAAAAGGTTCCCCTATGATTACGAGCCAAGAACCATTTTTGGTGCCATATAGAACCTTTTTTTTTTTTAGAGTGTAGGGCACCTTTAATATGTTGCAAAAATTCCCCTTGAGAAGAGATGTTTTGAAAGGAGCTTATAGAGCAATTTCTGGAGCGCAACAGTGTCTTCCGTGTGAGGGTGACCGGAGGAAAGGGAATTTTGGAGGGGGGTTTAAATGTCATTTTATATAGGCCTATATATTTTGTTTCTTTTTCTGAATAACAAGGAAATGAGTAGAAATGAATTACCATATGGCAACTCTGTACCACAAAGGGTTAACGTTTGTTTTAAGACGTATAGGCCTATGTAAGAATAGCTGAGTAGGCTCCCCCTGAAGGGAACACAAAACGTTGACTGGTATCAAGTCTTAATCAACCTCCACAAAATTCGAACTGTTTTTGTCAAATTAGACAGACAGGCTAAGGCAATTTAGGCAGATAGTAACAGCGTCCCGCTCGGTGAGTGACAGCTTATCACTTGCCTTGTCTGTAGGCTACGTGAAGCGCAGCTCTCGTCAGCGCGGTGAAGCTGTAAGTCACATCTCTCATTAATGCAGGTGACCGTAGAGCACATTGAGCCAAGCTACCGGACCGAAGTACCAGCATGGCTTTCCGGAAAGAATTTATCTCTGTGGTTTCGACAAGTCCCAGCTAGACCCGGAGCGAACACTTCAATGGAAGAGGGCAAGAAGAGCTCAGGACAATATGAGTCCGGTTCGAGAGAGTGATGACAGCTTGAGGTAAGCGCCTGCTCTTCTGCCTTCATGTCAAACATTCATTCAAGTTTTAGAACAATAACCTGTATATTCTTTGATAATAATATTTAGAATTCCCTTGTTATTCAAGTTTAGATATGTTGGTTTAAGGAAAAAGTAACGTTGTACTTGAGGGGCGACGCTGTCATTTAGTGCTGTGTAGCTATAGGCTAATAAATTAAAACTTAGAATACAGTCAAGACCATGGTCAAGACTGTGTTCTTTCAAGGCAAGACCTTTAATATTTAATTGAATTGTGCTCACTACTTGATAACTAATTAATACAAGACTAATGTCATAGAATCAGGGTATAGTCTTTCCTCTGGCATGAGCATATCTAATTGCTCAATCTACACCAGCATTTAGTTACGACTGAAATCCTTCAATAATGCTGATCTTTGAAAACCGATGGAGGCAAATGTGTTAGCTTTCCTTTAATGCAGTTTTATATAGAAGGCTGCCTTTCAGACACTGTGGCCTGGTTTCACAGACAAGGTTTAGATTAAGCCAGAATTAGGCCTTAGTTTAATTAGGACATTACAAATGTGACATATTTTAAGACTCCGTCGGTGCAAGTTGCTTTCTGTTAAAACAGCTTAAACATGCATTAGTCTGGAACTAGGCCTATAGGCTTAAAGGGATAGGCTAGTTCACCCAAAGATGAAAATTACCCCATGATTTACTCACCCTCAAGCCATCCTCCTAGGTGTATATGACATTCTTCTTTCAGACGAATACAATCATTATATTAAAACATTTCCTGGCTAATCTAAGCTTTATAATGGCGGTAAATGGCCAAATCCCAAATCCATCCATTATAAAAGTAATCCATACGGCTCCAGGGGGATAATAAAGGCTTTATTTGTTACGGTGCGTTTGTGTGAGAAAAATATCCATATTTAACATGTTATAAAGTAAAATATCTTGCTTCCACCAGACCGCCTTCCGTATTCAACTTACGAAAAAAGCATAACTGGCGCGACGTATGTCTGCGAGAGGCATTACACTTTCAATTTACGGAAGGCGTTCTGGCGGAGGCTAGTATTTTTTAGTTTTAAATGGAATTTTTTCTTACACAAACAAACCCATGAATTCGCTTCAGAAGGCCATTATGAACCCCCTTTACTTTTTTGGGCTTCAAATTTTGGGCTGCCATTTACTGCCATTATAATGCTTGGATTAGCCAGGACATTTTTTTTTTATATATAACTCCGTCTGAAAGAAGAATGTCATATACACCTAGGATGGCTTGAATCTATGAAACTCATGGCTCATCTATGAAAATGAGGGTGTTCAATGAGTGAAACTGAGAATTGTTGTGCTTAAGAAGTTTATGTATTTTTATATGGTTAAAGATCACTAAGCAAGTCAAATATTTGTTTTATAGTTACTTCTCTCTTTAAGATACACATTTCCTTACATCACGTACATTTATTTATTTGTTTGTTTAAAATATTATGAATAATATTATACAGTTTATTTATTGTTTGTTTGTTTGTTTAGTTTGATCAGTGCAGCTCTTGGGATGCCAATATCCCTTGTGCTGACTCTTTTATACCATCATAAATGCAACAAGTGACAACTGGTGGTCTAGTTTGACTAAATTACTGAACATCAAAAATCAAAATCAGTTGTGCAAGATTGTTATAATGCAATATTGTTCTGCAACTGGTTGTTGTGCAATGTTGTGCAAATGCACATAGTGTAAATATTTATATTTTATATTCTATTTTGCAAGATAATTGTATTAAACAGATCTGACAAGTGTGGTTCTGGAATGGTGTTAAACTTGACAGGCTTGTACTGACTGAAATCACTGTCCCGTTGCGCTTGCTGCTAAAAGGCAGACAAGAGAAAGAATCCATGTCAGTCAGCTGAGGCTTTCTGCTGCCATGCTGGTCATGCATGTTTTATTAAGCCCTGGCGGGCAACCTGCTGAAATTATTTGCTGTTTGCTCTGTGAGAGAAACCTGAACCGCTACTGATGCTGGGCTTCCTTGTTGACCCCTGCCAACCGTTGAAGTCCTCACCCGCTGCTAATTAGTTTTCCCCTTTCTCTGTGCTACTTCTTCTGTAGCTGTGGTGTCAGTTTGTGCTCCTGTATGCACAGAGTGCTCTTGTTGTCTTCTTTATCTATTAACATTTAAGATAAATAGTAAGTAGTTGACACAAAATGCTTTTTGGAATGGGACAACCTATGTTGAATCCATGCTTTGCAATTTGTTGTATAAATACGGCATTATTGCAGTATAGGTTTGCAACTTTCATGACCTCATAATACACAAGTTAAACTGATATTTTTACTGTATGGTAATATTTGATACTTATTAATATGGATCTTTCTCTATAAAACTTCAAAGGTGTAGTGTGTAGAATTTATCTATTGACAGAAATGCGATATAATATACATAACTATGTTTTCAGTGCTGTATAAAGACCTTACATAATGAACCGTTATGTTTTTATTACCTTTTCTATCTACATACAATGCGGGTATGGAGGACGAGAAAAGACTTAAGTATAAATAATTAAATAAATGAATAAATACGTAAATGCAGAAATAAATAAATGAATAAATATAGAAATACATAAATAAATACGTAAATGCAGAAATAAATAAATAAATAAATATAGAAATACATAAATAAATAAATAAATATAGAAATAAATAAATATAGAAATACATAAATAAATGAATAAATAAATAATTAAATAATTAAATGCTGAAATAAATAAATGCAGAAATAAATGAATAAATAAATAATTCAATTCTGAAATAAATAAATGCAGATATGCATAAATGAATGAATACATAAATAAATGTGTCAAAAGTATAATTTTTAATTATACCAGTTATACCATACTTTTTCTACATTTATTTATGTATTTCTACATTTATTTATTTATTTATGCATTTATTTATGCATTTCTACATTTATTTATTTATGTGTAGGTAGGTATGCTAATAAGGTAGGCGGTCCTAACCTCTCTCAATGCAGGATTGGTCGTTATCGTCGTTACGGCTGCTGCTGTACCAGAGCCATCTGGGCTGTTACTGTGGATAGTTTTGTTTAATATGGCGGGTTTTTTAAGTACCCTTGCTAATGATTTGCGTTTAATAGCAAATTATATAGATCATGCACCAAGCGACTACCTTCTGTTTCGTTTGGAACGTGTAGTCGATGATTTAGTTCAGCTCAGTGCTGATATGGATGTTCGGTATGGTGGACGTCCCATGTTTGTCTCCGTTTCTGAGCGCATGTGAACCATGAACATGTGAACCGCTGTTCAAGCGGTCTTCAAGACGCAGCAGGCCAGCTTCACATGCGCTCAGAAACGGAGACAAACATGGGACGTCCACCATACCGAACATCCATATCAGCACTGAGCTGAACTAAATCATCGACTACATTGGGCTTGAGCGCCACCAAGTCGTGTTTTACTGTAACTTCAGCAGCTCCAGGCACGTGAACAAAAGCGCCAATCTCATTGGTCGGCCAGTTTTTAACATGCTATGTCAAAAAAACCCCGAACCCAAGACGTTTTTTTTTAATGCCGCTTTTACGGCTGGCGTTTTTGGTGCTTTGGTGCACACTCACATTGGCGCCCTTTGTTTAGTCACGAGGCATTAAACGTTGCAGATAAATGTGAGAGGAAATTGCCCTGGTGTGAACAGGCCTTTACAGTGAAATCGTAATTTCGCTTCATCATGTTTCTACAGTAGCCCTAAACGGACTCTATACAGTGCTAGCTAGCCTACTCTCTGCTGTCTCAGACGACATCTTTGTCCTGTGTCAGCCACCTTAGCTTCTCTATGTGATGTAGTGCTTCGAAATGGAGGAGTGAGCGGCGGGCAGTTGCAATTCGCAACCTCACCGCTAGATGTTGCTAAAATTTACACAGTGCACCTGAAATTAAAATAAATAAATAAACTGTTATACATGTGTACAACACACACAAATTAAAGTGTTTACAAAAGTCATTTTTAATCAACAAGAACAATAAGAAGAAAAATAGAATAACACAATGACACATTAACATAAACAGTGGAGAACACTGAACTGAGAAAACCAATGGCTTATAAATACATTGAGTTATCAAGGGAAAACAGAACAGGTGTGGAACTGATTACATGACAAAAGATGAACAAACTACAACTAACACCGTGTCCTAACTACACGCTACGCGATAAGATTCCAGCGACAAGCAAATTGTCTGTCCACACCAGATGCGACGCGATTACGAGATGCAATCAATCAAAAACCACAGCCAATCAGAACAGCGTGTGGGCGGCCTCTCGCGGCACCAGAGATGAATCTTGATTCACAAATATTACACCATTTAAACATTACAAAAAAACATACTGAGTTACTAAAACAATCTTTGTTATAGAATATACTTGTTTGTTCACAGTTTGAATGTTCTTGTTTCCATTTGTTTAATATTTCAAGATCTCAGGTGAATTATCCATTGTTGCTTTTAGTATGACTATGTTACAAAGCTGGGAGCAAAAAATTATATTCAAAGTCACATTACACGGTTTTAACATTAAATAAAGCACATAAACATTACCTGAGATTATGTTTTGTGTTGTTGTTCCAGCCGCGACGTCGCAGAAATAGAAACCATTTCTAAAATAGAATCATCCAACACTATCTCACGACCAATTCGTACGTATTTTACGAGGTGGCTAATTTGTACGAATTTGTACGACCTCACTCGTACAAATTTGTACGTTTTGTCTAAACCCCAGTGACTGGTAGGTTTAGGGGCGTGGTTTGAGGTAGGTCATTCATACGAATTCATACGAATTTGTCAACTCTTGTCAACTCGTCAAATACGTGCGATTTAGCAAAAATCGTACACATTCGTACGAGTGAGATCATACAAATTCGTACGAATTAGCCACCTCGTAAAAAATATTTACGAATTGCCGTGAGATTGGGTTGGAACCATCGCATGTCGCCGTCACAAAATCTCCAAGTAACATGGAAAAGATACCTTTTATCGCGTGTCGCGGCGCGTGTAGTTAGGAGTGTAAGGCAAAATGGAGACAGTGGCTATATTTACATGCAACCAAATAATCCATTAGTAATCGTTACTAATCGTTAACGTAATCAAGGGAGGGGGGATAAAACGATAACGATATGTATCGCGATAGACACGTAATCAATATCAATAATTTTTTTTCTTCATCGGTTGTGAAGCAAGTTTGTGCTATTCTTGCTTTTGGTTGAATTTGAGTGTTTTCCATGGTTGTGTTGACATTTCTGCCTTTATAACTGAGGGGATTATAATCAGAGGAAGGTTAAGTTTAAAATAAAAATGTTTAAATGTAAAAAAAAAAAATTCTCCCGGTCCTTATTTTAAATAGGTCATAAAACATATCAATAATTATCGATATCGACCGAAATGAAACCCTTATATCGTGATACATTTTTCAGCCATATTGCCCAGCCCTACCGTAATCGTAACCTTAATCGTTGCGATTGAGCTTTATCCGAATTAAATTTTGATCAGATTGAAATGGGTGGTTTATTCCCTTTCTAATCCAATCGAGAGAACTTGTAAACACTTGATCGGATTGAAAACCCAAACTGAAAGGACTGCGCATGTGCAATAGAAATGCAACGTAGAAATGGAACAAGCTGTTCTTCCTGTTGAATAAAGTGTCAAATAAATGAGTGTCCCGTTATTCTAAAACTCTCCATTCACTTCTGTGAAGTGGAGCAGGACAACATCCCACCAGTCCTTGTTTCAGATTCTCATCCACAGACAACTGGTGGGGGGAGGGGCATTTTTACTGTGTGATAAATATAAGCAGAATGGAAAAAGGTTCATATGCTCATTGTCTCCAAATTATGACCAGAAATGGATAAATATTAAGTCTGCTGTTTAAAACAAATAAAGAACCAATGTGGGAGAATAGTTATTATGTGTAAACAGTGGGAAACTTTGCATATTTGTGCACGTCAAAAAAAAAGATTCTGATTTGAAGCTTGTGACATATAAACGTGCACATCAACCCAATCACTTTGTTTAGCATTCATGTAAACACTATCGGACACTATTTCTATATATCATCAATCTAAATGAATTCAGTCCGATTGAAACCAAAGTTGTGCATGTTAACATAGCCAATGAAAATCAAACCAAGGCATGCACATAACAGTTATACCGACACAGCTGCAGTTTCTTTCTTTAATTTCTTTATTTGAATCCGCCAATCAAATTTCTTACAGAAAGGATTCAAATATTCTCAGAAGTAACACAGCTTTGACTTTCAGGGGTACATAAAACATTGCTTACGCCACACAGCAAGGCTGCCTATCACAGTTGATATAGAGCAGAATTTTGCCAGCTGTTTAGACCAGTCTTAGTCCACTAACAGTCAGTTTGTGGACATGTCCCAGGCTGCCAAATATCAATACCACAAACTTACATGCATAGCCTAGGTCACTGACCTTAGCAAGGAGGGGTTGGTATTTAGTCATTTTTCGAAAAAGGCTATGTCCATATACAAATCATAAACACAACCTATTTCAAGGACTAGCATCTCCTTTCTATCTATATCCACAAGCACAACATCAGGGCTGTTAGGGATGTTACAAAACACATCATCAGAGCTGTTGAACCTTTATAACTGACAAAGTCTGGTATTACTCGTGAGTGTTTATACATAGGCATATATTTTGGAAATATGTCCTGAACAGAACTGGCAATGAGATCAACAATACTGGTCATGGCATGCTGTGTATAATCCCTTGTACATATTATAGTCATTCACAATATGAGCAACTGATTCAAGGTGATCAGAGTTAGAATGCATTATACAGTGTGGATGGTGATTTTCAGGGTACCATAATGCTAGATTGTATCTGGTTGGTAGCAGCTGTAGTCTGGCCTTAATAGTGAAGAAAAGAATATCCTCCTCTATTGCAGCATTTCTGTACATAGAGTGAGAGGTAGAGTGGTCAGCAAAGTCAAAACATGCCAACACACACACACACACACACACACACACACACACACACACACACACACACACACACACACACACACACACACACACACACACACACACACACACACACACACACACACACACACACACACACACACACACACACACACACACACACACACACACACACACACACACACACACACACACACACACACACGACATCTCCTCACTACAATATTCCATGGTCAACTGTTTCTGCAGAATCAATAGCTACAGACCTCCAAACTTTGTGTGGCCTTCAAATTAGCTCAAGAACAGTGCGTAGAGAGCTTAATGGAATGAGTGTCTATGGCCGAGCAGCAGCATCCAAGCCTTGCATCACCAAGAGCAATGCAAAGCGAATCACGCTTCTCTGTCTGGCAATCCAATGGACGAGTTTGGGTTTGCCTGACTGCGTTGTGCCAAGAGTAAAGTTTGGTGGAGGAGGAATTATGGTATAGGGTTGTTTTTACGGGCTTGGCCCCTTAGTTCCAGTGAAAGGAACTCTTAATGCTTCAGCATACCAAGACATTTTGAACAATTACTTGCCCCCAAAGTTTGGGGATGCCCCTTCCTATTCCAACATGACTGCGCACCAGTGCACAAATCAAGGTCCATAAAGACATGGATGAACGAGTTTGGTGTGGAGGAACTTGACTGGCCTGTGAGCTCAACCCGATAGAACACCTTTGGGATGAATTATGCCCGTTTCACATATACTCCGTCTGCAGTGTGTATGCGTATGTGGTGCAGGAGCAGCACGCGCTGTTGTGCTTTCATATATGCTGCGTTTGCAGCGTGCAACTGATCCGCGGTTGTATACTACAAACACAGCATTTATTCATTATTTTTTTATTTCAAATCCAAAAGTTGTTACTGAACATGGCTTGTCAGAATTACAATTCTCTTTGTTTACACTTTCATAGATGTCACGTTTTAACGTAGTACATTTAAACAACGTCTTATTCAATTCATTACTTTATATTTATATAGCCTAGTACTTTAGATTTAGCTCACAGAAGTGGCAAAACATTTAAATAAAGGTTATAGCCTATAAACATTTTAAATTAGAAACTTACAATAGGCTGTACAAAAACAGCCGACTCTCGTCTTTTCTTTCGTTTTTAAACCCTTTTAAAAGCAGGTCATAAAGACCTTTGTTTTTCCACCTCCAAGAACGTACGAGTGCTATCCATTATTTCAAATTTTTTACCTAAATGCCAGGTAAGGTGTTGTTTCCTTGCTTTACTCGAGAAAAAAAGCCATGTGTTGACTTTGAGTATATTTTAAATGATATCCATCTGTGGTAAAAATGTTCCTGTGGTAAAAAAGATTTCCGCGTCAGTACATGTTTATTTTAATGCAAACAATGTGACGGACAGCATCCGCGTGCAGTGTGAAAGCTGTAATCTGTTAAAATGGGTATGGAAAAAAATATGCACCGCATACGCACTGCAAACGGAGTATGTGTGAAACGGGCGTTAGAGCAGAGACTGCAAGCCAGGTCTTCTCATCCAACATCAGTGCCTGACCTCACAAGTGCTTTTTTAGAAGAATGGTCAAAAATTGCCATAACCAATTCCCCACACCACACTTAAACCTTGTGGAAAGCCTTCCCAGAAGAGTTGAAGCTGTTGTAGCTGCAAAGGTTGGGCCAACTCCATATGAATCCCTATGGATTAAGAATTGGATGTCATTAAAGTTCATGTGCATGTAAAGGCAGGTGTCCCAAAACTTTTGGTGTGTATATATATAATCTCCTGGATATTCTTAAAAAATGTGATTTCTTATTCATAGAAACAGTTTCTATCTAACGGTTTCTAGACAATGGTTATACTCCAAGATGGAAAAAAGTCCTCTGGGATGGATGGTAAGGTGTGTACAACTGTGAGTCATCCAGGGGAGGGTGGGGACATTCATGTACCTGTGCTGTGCCACTGTAGCGTGTCTAAACCCTCCCTCGATGGAGCTGAAGGAACAGATCAGAGACACTTCTGCACTGGGCGGGAGTAAGAGAAGGACATTTATGTTGACCTGCGGGAGAATTGAGTCACACATTTCTGATGGCTGATCTGAAAGTGTGAATGTGGATGTTTGTTTTCAAAGCTTTTTGGCTGGGTACCACATATAGGAGTAATTTACCCATGCACAGTGCACTGGGCTTTGGGTGGGCCTCATCTTTGGCCACCCTACCTCCTGTGCTCTCTAACTACCTAGACAGCTACAGGGCAGCGTGTCATGCTGGACTCATTGTAACTGGGTAAGTTATTTGTGAAGTTATAGCACACGTTATGCATTATTGGAATTTGATCATTTTTGATAATGTCACATTTACAAGGTCACTGTACTAAGTATGCAAGTTATAATTATCCCATTACAATTATCATTTATGTGACATATTGCTTTCATTTGGTCTTTGGTCATCTTTTTTTAAAAAAAATTGTGGTTTACAGTTATAACCAACACTAATTTTATTCACAGACGTCTCGATAAACACTGATACTGAATGGTGACGCTTGACGAATTATATAAAACAATGTAAAATAAGCACAAAAAATGTTTCAAATAAATGAATGGCTTTTCTGTTCTCTATTTTACTGTATAACATTTACAGATAAAGCTTCTTGTTGTCATAGTAATAAATGTGACACTCCAGCATGCCTGTATATTGTACTTTGATCTTGTACTGTTTAAATTATTCATGACATAATTGTCTGATAGATTAGAGGCAGTTTGAGACAAAGAGTGAAAGCTTGAAGGCGACAGCATCATGTGACCCTCTTATACCTGCAGGTGGATATGCTTTTCATAACGAAAGCTCTTTAATTTAGCTCTTTGCCTTGATTCATTCATTTTAAATAGTCCTGCTGAAAGACTATAGCAGCATGCATAATAATTATAAAACAATTAGCAGAATTAATTTAAAAATAGTTTTAGATTAACTTTGGCACGTTAATCAAAGGATGCTTATTGTGCTTTCAGTTTATAAAATGCCTGAATGTATCACTGCAGCATGTGTTCTGTACAAGGGAAGGCATAATAACCCGTTATAACCCTTTTTCATTAACTGGATGGACCCATTTTTATTCTTATTCCCCGTGTCATGCATTAGGAAAAAGCTGCTCAACGAGCCTAGCAAAAGCATCAACGCAGTGCCTGCCCCGTTCACAAGAAGTGTCAACAGGGTCTCAAACAGTGGTCTCAGGTAATACAATCATTATTTTCATTTCAGAATATTTAGAACTTACTGTAAGGTTGTAGTTCTAATATTACTGACATTTTAAAGTTGAGTCCTTAGAGTAATGCCTCATTTCTTCATTGGTAGTATCTCGTCATGTGATCAGTCATTTGCCAGTGGCACTACCCCCGTGAGTCAACTCCCCTCCCGCTCCGGCAGCCCAGGCACTGGCCCTGGCCTCTCCACAGAGCACAGCTCCATCTGCTCCTGGAGATATGATGTAATGAATGCTGATTATTTATAATTATTTATAATTGTTTCTGAAAAAATATATATCTATGACAGTATGTTTATTTATTAATTTAAATATATAGTGATTATTTATTTGATTTTCATTCCATTTTAATTGTACTTAAATTCAAATTCTTTTCAGATTAATGTATCATGTTTGCTACCTCAGTTGAAATTTGTTAATTGAATTGGAATGTAAAATGAATTCTCAATTAATTTCTTAATAGAATCAACACGGCAATTTATTATAATTAAAATGTACCAGGTAATAAACACTTGAAAAATAAGACACATCTACAATAGGGCATTTTTTCAGTTTATCAGTTTAAAGTCTCACAGTTTCTTGTTTTTAGTCCAGGTGTCTAACTATTATTTTTGCAAATGCATCACTAGCTGCAAGCACCATCTCCTCGGCTGTGGGATTCTCTGTTCATTGAATGTTTTAGTGTTTGGTTTGTCTTGCATGCAGGAGTTTGAGCTGGCGAATACTCAGCGGGTGCATCAGCTCTTTAACTCTGTGGATGAGCTGCTGTATGAGGGGAGAGTAAGCAGCCGCTCAGAATCCCTGCAGGAAGAGTGTGAGGAGTGGAACAGACACACCCCTCATCTCAGGTACAGCTCTTTTGAGCAAAGAGAGAAACTTTTTTTTAAAGTTCAATAAATTAAATGAAAGAAAACACTTTCTATTAAATGATATTCATCATATAATCCTGAAAAAAATGTATCACAGTTTCCACAAAAAAATATTAAGCACTTCAGCTGAACAATGTCTGTCTTAATGGGTGATTCACTGAATCATTCATTCAACTGATTCATTCATGAAGGAATCAAGTGGGGTTTTTATGGATGAGTCAGTGAATCATTCACTCAACTGAGTCATTCAGGGGAAAAAGCACCACCACCGGTGCTGTAGCTTTGTTTGGAATTGTTTGTTGAGCAAAAACAGACAAAGATAACTAGCAATATTATTTCTAAAATGTAAGTTAGTCAATATTTATGTATTGTTTTTCGAAATGCTGTATATAAGCACTATCACATAGCTTTTGTATTTGAAAAATCACTAATCTCAGTTTGCGATCTCACAGCGTTCCATCAAAATCAGTAAAGTTGTCTGCACTGAATAATGAATCTCTTACTTACATTGTGTCTTTGTTAATGAGAGAATTCACCAGAGCGAGCAGAACTAAGCACTGAATAAAAACTCAGCCGTTTTGAGTGGTGTGAGTGGATTCTAACTTAAATTCAGAGATCAAGAAGCATGTCTATGATTGGCTACATTTCTCCCCGCTGCAAATCATGCTGTAAATAGGAACATTTCACACTCTCCAGATCGCAAACTCAAACACAATGATTGCCAAATCTGTTTCGCCACTAATATTATACTATTAAAGTGTCAACAGAGGGTGCTCTGCTTTTGTTTCAGGGTGCTTATATCTGAATTTGACTTTGTGATGTTTTTTCTCCATGTTATAATTTTTTTAATCAAAATTATTTGTGATAAGCATTAATTGGCGGATCCCATGCACTAGTACATTAACTTAGAATTTAAAGGTGCACTGTGTAAGTTTTAGCGGCATCTAGTGGTGAGGTTGTGAATTGCAACCACTCACCCCTCCCTTTCGGAGCATATAGAGAAGCTACTATGGCCAACACAGGACAAAGATGTCGTCGTCTGAGACAGCAGATTGTAGTTAGCACTCTATAGAGCAGTTTGTCCGTTTAGGGCTACTGTAGAGACATGACGGTGAAAAATGGTGACTTCACTGTAAGGGGACCCACGGTGTATGGAGATAGAAATGGCTAAAGTAAACAAAAAACATAATGGTTCATTATGTAAGGTCTTTAGACACCACTGAAAACATAGTTATGCATATTATATTGCATTTCTGTCAATAGATCCTCATATATATCACTCACTGCACCTTTAAAAATCCAAAAAACATACTGTGTGCGCGTTCTATTCAGAAATTCGGGAGACATTTTTTTTTCAAGCAAATATTCTTTCCAATAAGACGCATCTTACTCCATGTTTTTTTATTGGTTTTAAAGAATTGGAACTACAGTTAGTGGGGAACATTGAATAAGCAAAAATAAGACAAATACTTAAATAAAAAACAGTGACAAAATAAAAGTTAAAAATATGAAAATGTTTACAAATGGAAACACATTTTACAGCTTTCATTTTTTTTAAACCTAACGTATTTAGGTATTGTTGAACTTCCGATTTTAAAATGAAAAACATTTCCTCCAAATGCATTTCCTCCAAATTTAGCTAAAAGAAGTAGCATATTAATTAAGTAATATTCCTTATGATAAGATTTGTCATAGGAGAAAAAAACTAAACAAATCAAACATTTTTAAAGCACAGCTGAAAGCTGGGCATGATGTGTGTCTTAATTAAACAACAGAAATCTACTCCAAAATAAATTATACAAATTTAACATGTAAACCACAAAATTTACAAAATATATCAATATTACAATTCACTCTGTTTACAAGATAATAATTACAAGGGCATCTTACTCCATGTGCATCTCCTCGTGGTTCTAATATTCACACAGCTAGCCAGATCACGTGACAGGTTCAA
Organism: Romanogobio albipinnatus; assembly: GCA_023566225.1. Lineage (NCBI taxonomy): Eukaryota > Metazoa > Chordata > Actinopteri > Cypriniformes > Gobionidae > Romanogobio > Romanogobio albipinnatus. The sequence goes on along the minus strand of CM042246.1, from coordinate 27,972,590 downwards.
ACTAACACTGCACATTGTTCACCTGTAGGTGTCGCTGTTACCAAATTATTGTGCTACTCAAAAACAATTTCCAAATGAACATTCATAATACATTACACAACATTTATAATAAACAAAACACCTTTCCAGAAAGTAAATAACTGAAATGTTTAGAAAGAAAATACGCCTTTATCTGTGACAGCTACACACACAATGCTGTCTCCAAACCAGCTCCTCCTCATTGCTACTAATGTATGGAAGCTTGTTTCCACCACAGAATAAAAAATAAAATGCTAATTGTGATTTTCATCTCACAATTTTTTTTCTTAGAATTGTGCGATATAAAATCGCAGTTGCAAATTTGCGAGTTATAAAGTCAGAATTGCTTGTTTATATCAAACAAGTTGATACTAATGTGACATTTACAAATTAGTAAAGTTTTTTCCCCTTAAGTCACATGTGATATTGCTTTATTCAGTCCACTTTAAATTCAAATAACAGTTAAACAAATTCAGGAAATTATTATCTCAAATTTGAATGGTGCTCAACCTTGCTAACTGATACTGTCTCGTTGTGTTGCATCCTTGAACACAGAATTTTAGGAAACCAGTTGGAGCCTCCCAAACAGGAGGGTGTTCAGTACATCTGCAGACATGAGTCCAGTGCCAGAACATCCTCCTTCTCCACACCCACCTGCCTGGACAAGAGGGAAGACCATAGCGAGTAAGCCTCTCAATAAAATTAATTAACAGTTAAAATAACAAAAATACATGAGTTAGATTTAATGTTTAATTGTTTAGTTGTTTCTGTTTAAGAATAACAGCTCCCAGAAGGGATAATTTTATGGTTTAACTATTTTAAAAATAATTTTTCTCAATAGAATGAATTAAATAGTAATTTAAATGAGGATCTATTTAATCAAATCAAATCAAATCAAATCACTTTATTTGTCACTCTACAAGTGCAACAGTAGGTGAAATTCTTAGGTGCAGTTACGAGCAACATAGTAGTCATGACATGACATGTACAACATTTAAGCAGCATCAAATTACACATCTGATGCGCACACAATTACTCACAGCACAGTAAACTCTACAATAAACAATAAATAATTTGCACAATGTGAGTTTAGTTCTCACAGCTTTAAACAATATACACATACTTACAATATACATATACTTTAAACAATATACACTAAACATACACTAAACAATATACATTACGCTATAATAATAATAATAATAATATACAATGTATAGTATAAAATATTATTCACAGATTGAAAAATTGAAATCCAAAGTGCAATAGATGCTATATGATAAATAAATGTGTATATAATGTGTGTGTATCTACAGTGGGTTGTGCGGAGTGATATTCTGTCCAGTGTGTGTTATGATCCTGATGGATCAGGAGTTAAGTAGTCTGATTGCTTGTGGGAAGAAGCTGTTCTGGAGTCGGTTGGTGCGTGTTCTGATGCTGCGGTACCGTCTGCCTGATGGCAGCAGTGAGAGCAGCCCATGGTTCGGGTGGCTAGAGTCTCTGATGATCCTCTGAGCTCTCTTCACACACCGCCTGGCGTAAATGTCCTGGAGGGAGGGAAGCTCACCTCCGATGATGCAGCTGGCCGTGCGCACTACCCTTTGCAGGGCCTTGCGGCTGCGGGCGGTACTGTTGCCGTACCAGGTGGTGATGCAGCCAGTCAGCAGGCTCTCGATGGTGCAGGTGTAGAAGCGTGTGAGGATGTGGCGGTTCATTCCAAACCTCCTCAGCCGTCGCAGGAAGAAAAGGCGCTGATGAGCCTTCTTCACAACGGCCTCGGAGTGGACGGACCATGAGAGTTCCTCTGTGATGTGGACACCGAGGAACTTGAAGCTGCTGACTCTCTCCACCGGTGCTCCATCGATGGTGATGGGGCGGTGTTCTCTCTCATTCCTCCTGAAGTCGACCACCAGCTCCTTGGTCTTGCTGACGTTGAGGGAGAGGTTGTGCTCCTGACACCACCGTGTCAGAGTGTGCACCTCCTCTCTGTAGGCCGTTTCATCATTGTCGGTGATAAGACCTACCACCGTCGTATCGTCAGCAAACTTGATGATGGTGTTGGAGCTGTGGGTTGCCACACAGTCATGTGTGTACAAAGAGTACAGGAGTGGGCTGAGAACACAACCCTGAGGGGCTCCAGTGTTGAGAGTCAGTGATGAGGAGATGTTACTGCCCATTCTGACCACCTGGCGTCTGTTTGACAGGAAGTCCAGGATCCAGCTGCATAACAGGCTGTTTAAGCCTAGAGCCCGGAGTTTCCCGTCAAGTATGGAGGGCACAATGGTGTTGAATGCTGAGCTGTAGTCCACAAACAGCATTCTCACATACGTGTTCCTCTTTTCCAGGTGGGAGAGAGCAGTGTGTATAGTGGATGAAATGGCATCGTCAGTGGAGCGGTATGTTTGTGCGGTATGCAAACTGCAGTGGGTCCAGTGAGGGGGGGAGAACAGAGCAGATGTGGTTTCTGACTAGTCTCTCAAAGCATTTGCTGATGATGGGGGTCAGAGCAACAGGACGCCAGTCGTTTAAGCAGGTGGTTTTTGACTGCTTAGGTACAGGCACAATGGTGGACGTTTTGAAGCATGTGGGGACCACAGATAGGGAGAGGGACAGGTTAAAAATGTCCGTGAAGACTCCAGCCAGTTGGTGCGCGCACGCTCTGATCACACGGCCGGGAATGCCGTCTGGACCCGCAGCTTTACGGACGTTCACCCGCCGGAAGGATCGGGTTACATCCGCGACAGATACAGAGAGTGCACTAACCTCTGTATCTTCAGCCGCGAGCGCTCTCTCCGCGAGGGCGGTGTTAGTTCCCTCAAAACGAGCATAGAAGGTGTTTAGCTCGTCCGGGAGAGAGGCAGCGGTGTTCACGGTGGAGTTTGTGTTCCCTTTATAGTCCGTGATGGTGTTAATTCCCCTCCACATGCTTCTGGAGTCGGTGGTGTTGAACTGTCCTTCAATCTTGTCCCTGTACTGCCGTTTTGCTGCTCTGATGGTTTTCCGGAGGGCATAACTTGCTTGTTTATGCTCCTCCGCGTTACCGGAGTTAAAAGTGAAGGTCCGCGCATTGAGTGCCGCGCGAACATCCCCATTTAGCCACGGCTTCTGGTTAGGATACAGCCGAATTGTTTTGGTCGGAACAACGTCATCTACGCACTTCCTGATGAAACACGTTACGCTATCAGCGTAAACCTCGATGTCGTCATCAGAGGCCGACCGGAACATCTCCCAGTCCGCGTGATCAAAACAGTCCTGTAGCATAGAATCTGATTGATCCGACCAGCACTGGATGGTTCTGAGGGCGGGTGCTTCCTGTTTGAGTCTTTGCCTATATGCGGGCAAAAGGAGGATGGAAGCGTGATCCGATTTGCCAAATGGTGGGCGCGGGAGGGACTTGTAACAATCCTTGAAGGGGGAGTAGCAGTGATCTAAGACGCGGTTCCCTCGCGTGTTGAAGTTAACATGTTGGTGGTATTTGGGTGCGATGCGCTTGAAGTTGGCTTTGTTAAAGTCTCCGGTCACAATAAACGCGGCCTCAGGATGCGCGGTTTCCTGCTCACTCACTGTCCTGTACAGTTCCTTTAGTGCCCGGTCTGTGTCGGCTTGCGGGGGAATATACACAGCTGTGATGATGACCGCGGTGAATTCCCTCGGTAGCCAGAATGGTCGGCACAGAACCATGAGAAGTTCCAGATCAGGAGAACAGAAAGACTTGATAGAATGTACGTTCCTCTGATCACACCAGGATCGGTTAATCATAAAACACACACCCCCGCCTTTGCTTTTCCCGGAGAGATCTTTTTCTCTGTCCATCCGATGCACGGAGAACCCCGTGGTTTCGATGGCCGAATCTGGAATCTCAGCGGACATCCAAGTTTCTGTGAGGCAGATAATGCAGCAGTCCCTCGTGTCTCGCTGGAAAGAGATCCGCGCTCTCAGCTCGCAGAGTTTATTGTCCAGAGACTGAACATTTGCCAGTAAAATACTGGGAAGCGGGGGTCGGTTTGCGCGGCGTCTTAATCTGATGAGCACGCCGGCTCTGCTTCCCCTTCTCCGGCCGCGTTTGCGTGGTCGGGCCGTCCAGACAAAGAGCTCCGCTGCAGTGTTTGTAAACGGCGGTTCGTCACTGAAGAATTTAAAGTCCGGTTTTCGGTGTGCGATTGCCGAACCAATGTCCAAAAGTGTCTGTCTGTCGTACGTAGTAAGGCAGACAACATCCAAGACAAAAAACACAAAAACTATAAACAGAACAAACAAAAAACTACAATGTTTCAGCAGAGCTTGCGACGTTGCGGCCATCCTCGGCGCCATCTTGACTCCATCCGCCAATTAAATCAATTAAATTGATTAAAAGTTTTTAAATTAAATTGATTAAAAGTGACAGAAGGTTTTGTTTTCAAATAAATGCTGTTTGTTTGAACTTTCTATTAATCAAAGAATCTTAAAAAAGTTTAATAGTTTCCACAAAAATATTAAGCAGCACAACTGATATAAGAAATCTTTAAGAACTTTAATTGCAAAAAGTTTGCAATGATTGGAATACATTAATAGTTACGCTACACTGTTGATGAGTGGTTGACAAGGCTGATTGTCCACTTGAGTCTCCACTCCGGGCATGATCAGTGATGGAGGTCTGTCTGACTGTATTTAAGTACAGATGGTTTCAAACAACCTTTAAAACTTATCTGGGAACAATAGAAACCTCTGCTATTCATTTTCAAGAAACTATATTTGATTACTTTCAGTCTGTTTCATGGCTTTTTTGTATGAAATGCTTTGACATCAAGTCAGATGTCATGTCATAACTTCAATTAATTAATTTAAAGAAAATAATTGGATCCACTACTGAGTTTGCAGCCAGTAAGAGTGTTTTAATGAAGTTCTTTTTTTTTTTCAACTGACACATTAAATTGATTAAAAGTGACAGAAGGTTTTGTTTTCAAATAAATGCTGTTTGTTTGAACTTTCTATTAATCAAAGAATCTTAAAAAAGTTTAATAGTTTCCACAAAAATATTAAGCAGCACAACTGATATAAGAAATCTTTAAGAACTTTAATTGCAAAAAGTTTGCAATGATTGGAATACATTAATTTAATTTAATTATATATATGCAGTCACCTAAAGGATTATTAGGAACACCTGTTTAATTTCTCATTAATGCAATTATCTAATCAACCAATCACATGGCAGTTGCTTCAATGCATTTAGGGGTGTTTCTGGCCCTGTCCACACGAACACGGGTATTTTCAAAACCGCAGCTTTTTCTATGCGGTTTGGCTGTTCGTCCACACGCAAACGCAGTATCCGGTTACTGAAACCGGACTTTTTTGAAAACTCCGGCCAGGGTGAAGTTTTTTAGAAACTCCGGTTACAGCGTTGTCGTGTAGACGGTGAAACCGGAGATTTAGGCTTGTTAAGTCAAAATGTGCGCCGTTCTCTCCTTTGTTTGACGTCAGTTTGTGCGCCGTTATCGATTTTGTTTAACGTTACATGAGTCGAGTCTATGCAAGCGCGGACGTAGCTTTTAATAACTCTGCTAATAGCGCTTATCACATGTAGCCTATACAGATACATGCACAGTTATCTCATTGTATTGCAGAACAGAGGTGCCAGAATTCAATAATACAACATAGTAAGGCAAGTGTGTGAAGCTTCAGTCCACTTGAGCCCTGCCCCTGTATATACAGTTACCTGTCACTGAGTCCAAAGTAAACTTGTAGAAGGGTTTCACTGAGCCCATAGCATCCCTCCGTGGATGGGACCCATGTGGAAATCAGGCAGCCAATCATAGCGCGGTTTTGCGTTTTCATGTGGACGGAGATTTTTTTTAAACCGTGCTTGTGTGGACGCGATTGTTTTTTTAAACGGAGAAGGAAAAACTCCGGTTATAAAAATACCCGTGTACGTGTGGACTAGGCCTCTCTGTCCTCACTATGTGTGCTGATACATAGCTATGCAGCAAGCTTAACACTCCTCCACAAAGTACCCAAGACAGAGTTGACTTGAATTGTATTTAATGAAGGCGGTGTAAAACTGCAACAAACAACAATAGAAATACATAAAATTTACTAGACAATTTGAGCACAAACATCTTCTAGAACATCAATTTCCAAACATAGATGGCATATCATACATATTAGCATACGCAACATTCATAGTTAAATTTGTACACACATCTTACATCTCCAAATGCAACACTACGTTATATGACAAAACACAAAAAAACTTTCAAAGCACTAATCTGAAGAAAACACTTACAGACAATGCCTTTTCAAGGGTAGAACATGAATGGAGATGGAATTCATCCGTGTGCTCTCTCAAATGCCTGATAACAAAATGGCTGACCAGCACATGCTCTACTTAAATATAGTCACATGACCTCTAGGGGTCGATAATAAATTACAACTGCAGCAGGGAACAGCATACTCCCCACCTGGCATCTTTAGGATGTCAGACCCTACAAGCAGATAAACCTTTAGTGTCCATTCTATAGAGCTAACCACAGAGTCCTTTACCATCCTTACTCAAGAGAATGATGATTTCAGAGATTGGTCGCAAGAACAGCTTAGAGCCACCTCTGACAATTTTCACTTCAACCTTCCTCACTTTGCCATCACCACTAGGAAATGTTTTAGTAATTAAGCCAATAGGCCAGTCGTGTCTTTTGGCTTGACTATCCTTTAATAGGACAAGAGCTCCTTCTTTAACATTCGTTTTCTCATCCGTCCACCTTTGCCTTTTCTGGAGACCACAGATATACTCACTTCTCCACCTTTTCCAGAATTCATGATTCATGATCTCCAAGAAGAGTTCATCTTTGAATGAAGCAGCAAGCTTATAGTCATTGTCCGCCTGACTGAAAATCAATCTGCCCACATCGGTGCATGTTGATCTGAAACCACCTGCTTAAACGACTGGCGTCCTGTTGCTCTGACCCCCATCATCAGCAAATGCTTTGAAAGAATAGTCAGAAACCACATCTGCTCTGTTCTCCCCCCCTCACTGGACCCACTGCAGTTTGCATACCGCACAAACCGCTCCACTGACGATGCCATTTCATCAACAATACACACTGCTCTCTCCCACCTGGAAAAGAGGAACACGTATGTGAGAATGCTGTTTGTGGACTACAGCTCAGCATTCAACACCATTGTGCCCTCCATACTTGACATTAAACTCCGGGCTCTAGGCTTAAACAGCCTGTTATGCAGCTGGATCTTGGACTTCCTGTCAAACAGACGCCAGGTGGTCAGAATGGGCAGTAACATCTCCTCATCACTGACTCTCAACACTGGAGCCCCTCAGGGTTGTGTTCTCAGCCCACTCCTGTACTCCCTGTACACACATGACTGTGTGGCTACCCACAGCTCCAACACCATCATCAAGTTTGCTGACGATACGACGGTGGTAGGTCTTATCACCGACAATGATGAAACGGCCTACAGAGAGGAGGTGCACACTCTGACACGGTGGTGTCAGGAGCACAACCTCTCCCTCAACGTCAGCAAGACCAAGGAGCTGGTGGTCGACTTCAGGAGGAATGAGAGAGAACACCGCCCCATCACCATCGATGGAGCACCGGTGGAGAGAGTCAGCAGCTTCAAGTTCCTCGGTGTCCACATCACAGAGGAACTCTCATGGTCCGTCCACTCCGAGGCCGTTGTGAAGAAGGCTCATCAGCGCCTTTTCTTCCTGCGACGGCTGAGGAGGTTTGGAATGAACCGCCACATCCTCACACGCTTCTACAGCAGCACCATCGAGAGCCTGCTGACTGGCTGCATCACCACCTGGTACGGCAACAGTACCGCCCGCAGCCGCAAAGCCCTGCAAAGGGTAGTGCGCACGGCCAGCTGCATCATCGGAGGTGAGCTTCCCTCCCTCCAGGACATTTACGCCAGGCGGTGTGTGAAGAGAGCTCAGAGGATCATCAGAGACTCTAGCCACCCGAACCATGGGCTGCTCTCACTGCTGCCATCAGGCAGACGGTACCGCAGCATTAGAACACGCACCAGCCGACTTCAGAACAGCTTCTTCCCACAAGCAATCAGACTACTTAACTCCTGATCCATCAGGATCATAACACACACTGGACAGAATATCACTCCGCACAACCCACTGTAGATACACACACATTATATACACATTTATGTATCATTTATTATTTATCATTTATCATATAGCACCTATTGTACATAATTGGATCTCTACTGTGAATAATAATGTATACTGTACATTGTATATTATTATTATTATTATAGCTTAATGTATACTGTTTAATGTATGTTTAGTGTATATTGTTTAAAGTATATGTATATTGTAAGTATGTGTATATTGGCTAAAGCTGTGAGAACTACACTCACATTGTGTAAATTATTTATTGTTTATTGTAGAGTTTACTGTGCTGTGAGTAATTGTGGGCGCATCAGATGTGTAATCTGTTGTTGCTTAAATGTTGTACATGTCATGTCGTGACTGCTATGTTGCTCGGAACTGCACCAAGAATTTCACCTGCTGTTGCACTTGTGTATATAGCTGTGTGACAATAAAGTGAATTGAATTGAAATTGAATTGAATCTGACAGGAGACTTGTTTTGTTCACCTGACACCCGTACTTTCATGTAGATGCTATTCTCACATGGTGTAAGGTAACTGGGATGTCCGTTCCAGAGGAGGTTAGTTTTATAAGAACAAACAGCGGGTCTATGAACACCATTGAGACAGACGTTACCAATTATAACCCATCCTAAGTGCATACGTTGAGCAAAGGGTTCGTTGTGATGACCGTTGCACTGATCTCGTACCTTATGCACACGAATGATATCTCTGCCAAGCAACAAGAGAATCTCTGCATTGTGGTCAAGAGGTGAAATCTTGTCAGCTATAGCTTTAAGATGGATATAACTGCATGCGACTTCTGGAGTTGGGATTTCATCCCGGTTGTTGGGAATTAAGTCACATTCGGTGAGAGTTGGTAGTGTTAAACGGATTTCTTCATCTGCTGACTCCACAATGAAACCACTTGCTCTTCTCCCTGTAGAATCTGTCGTTCCAGAACAAGTCTTAAGTGTATATGGACAAGCGGTGCCTTGAATTTTAAAAACGTCAAAGAAAGCTGATCTAGCCAGTGACACATTACTCTGATCATCCAATAGCACATACATTCTTACTTTCTTTTTGGGATGACCCTTTGGATAGACATTTACAAGACAGATTTTACAACAGGATTTACCATTGAGTTTTCCTCCACATACTTCAGTACACATGGAGGTAGTGGCAGCTACTGCACTTTCGCTTTGCTCCCCACCATAATCATCCACTGGTGTAGAAGAATCTTCCATAATCCAGGGTGCTGGTCCTGCATGGAGAGCTGAGATGTGATGATCACTATTACATTCCTCACAATGTAGTATAGCTCTACAGTCCTTTGCTTGATGGGCTCTTGAAGAACAGCATCTGAAGCATATAAAATGCTGGGACAAAAAACGCTTTCGTTCTACTAGGGTTTTATTTCTGAACGTTCTACACTCTTTTAGAGAATGAGGTCTTTTGTGAAGAGGACATTGTTTGTCTGGATCCTCATTTAAGTACTCTAGAGAGAAACTTCCAGAATTTTCTACCTCTGTTCTATTCACTGAGAAGGAGGCCTTCGGTTTCCATGCTTTGGTGAGATGTTGCTTCTCAACTCCGAAAGGGACAGTGCTGGGAGTGTAGAGGAAAAAACTGGGATCATTCCGCATCTCTGCTTGTTGAGAGACAAAGTCGACAAAAAACGAAAAAGGGAGGATATGGAACATTATGCTCTCTTTTGTAGTGAGACCCCTTACTCATCCATTGCTCTTGAAGGCTGTGAGGTAATTTCTCTAGAATTGGATTTATTCCTCTTGCTGTATCAAGGAAGTTGAGCCCAGGGAGATAGCCTCCTTTCTTTGCTGCTAATATTTCAAAAGGTAGGTCACTGAGCTCTTGCAACTTCTTGCTGTCTTTAATTGAGAGTTTGGGGAAATCGTGAAGTCTGGAGAACAGGAAAGCTTCGATGGCTTCAGGAGAACCATAACTTCGGTCAAGTCTCTGCCAGACCATATGCAGGCCTGCAGCTGGATTATTTACATGAACAGCTCAGATACGTTTGACATGCTGTAGTGACTCCCCACCAATCCATTTGATTATGAGATCTAACTCTTCACTAGGTTTGAGATTCAACCCCTCTACTGCATTGTTGAAGCTGGATTTCCATGACAGATAACTGGCAGATTGATCATCAAAACACTTTAAGTCCCATAGTGATAAGATCTCTGCGTGTTAAATAAGCAGCCAGTTCTGAAACATCTGTGGAATTACCTTTGGCTGTGCTTGGAGGCTGACTGACAAAGCCTGCATGGTACTGTGAGTAATTGTTGGGACTATACACACCTGCAGGTTGAGGATTATTCTCATCTACAGGAGAAAAGTGGTTACGGACGTATTCTCCTGTACATTCAATGGACTGATGGATTGGTGAAGGATGACCTTCTCCATTTTCAGATTCACTCCTTTCTGATTTGACAAATGCTTCAAACACTTCGGCTTCTGCTGAGGCAGCTTCAGCCTCACACTCCTCCTTCAGAGCATTTAATGTAGCTTCAATGCGTGCTTTCTCAACTTGCATCTCAATCTCTCGTTTTGCGAAGACTGCTCTTTTGCGTGCTCCTTCTGCTTTGGCACGGGCTTGTGCAGCCGCTATGCTGCTTGTAGACTTGCTTGATCTTCGTGAAGAGGTTGACGAAGATGATGCAGCAAATTCTGACCTAACCTCTAGGTCTTCTGGATCGACACTTATAAAATTGGGATTTGACATTTTTGTTGAGAGAAGACGATGTATCTCCAGTTCACATTCAATCCTGAAGTATGGTGTCTTTTTACTTTACTGTCCTCACTATGTGTGCTGATACATAGCTATGCAGCAAGCTTAACACTCCTCCACAAAGTACCCAAGACAGAGTTGACTTGAATTGTATTTAATGAAGGCGGTGTAAAACTGCAACAAACAACAATAGAAATACATTAAATTTACTAGACAATTTGAGCACAAACATCTTCTAGAACATCAATTTCCAAACATACTGTAGATGGCATATCATACATATTAGCATACGCAACATTCATAGTTAAATTTGTACACACATCTTACATCTCCAAATGCAACACTACGTTATATGACAAAACACAAAAAAACTTTCAAAGCACTAATCTGAAGAAAACACTTACAGACAATGCCTTTTCAAGGGTAGAACATGAATGGAGATGGAATTCATCCGTGTGCTCTTTCAAATGCCTGATAACAAAATGGCTGACCAGCACATGCTCTACTTAAATATAGTCACATGACCTCTAGGGGTTGATAATAAATTACAACTGCAGCAGGGAACAGCATAGGTGTTCTGGAAAAACATCCAGTATGCGGCAGTCCTGTGGGCGAAAATGCCTTGTTGATGCTAGAGGTCAGAGGAGAATGGGCCGACTGATTCAAGCTGATAGAAGAGCAACTTTGACTGAAATAACCACTCTTTACAACCGAGGTATGCAGCAAAGCATTTGTGAAGCCACAACATGCACAACCTTGAGGCGGATGGGCTACAACAGCAGAAGACCCCACCGGGTACCACTCATCTCCACTACAAATAGGAAATAGAGGCTACAATTTGCACAAGCTCACCAAAATTGGACAGTTGAAGACTGGAAAAATGTTGCCTGGTCTGATGAGTCTCGATTTCTGTTGAGACATTCAGATGGTAGAGTCAGAATTTGGCGTAAACAGAATGAGAACATGGATCCATCATGTCCTGTTACCACTGTGTAGGCTGGTGGTGGTGGTGTAATGTGTGGGGGATGTTTTCTTGGCACACTTTAGGCCCCTTAGTGCCAATTGGGCATCGTTTAAATGCCACGGCCTACCTGAGCATTTTTTCTGACCATGTCCATCTCTTTATGACCACCATGTACCCATCCTCTGATGGCTACTTCCAGCAGGATAATGCACTATGTCACAAAGCTCGAATCATTTCAAATTGGTTTCTTGAACATGACAATGAGTTCACTGTACTAAAATGGCCCCCACAGTCACCAGATCTCAACCCAATAGAGCATCTTTGGGATGTGGTGGAACGTGAGCTTCGTGCCCTGGATGTGCATCTCACAAATCTCCATCAACTGCAAGATGCTATCCTATCAATATGGGCCAACATTTCTAAAGAATGCTTTGGCACCTTGTTGAATCAATGCCACGTAGAATTAAGGCAGTTGTGAAGGCGAAAGGGGGTCAAACACAGTATTAGTATGGTGTTCCTAATAATCCTTTAGGTAAGTGTATATAATGCCAAAAGTATTGGGACACCCTTCCAAATAATTGAATTCAGGTGTTCCAGTCACTTCCATGGCCACAGGTGTATAAAATCAAGCACCTAGGCATGCAGACTTCTACAAACATTTGTGAAACAATGGGTTGCTCTCAAGAGCTCAGTGAATTCAAGCGTGGTACCATGATAGGTTGCCACCTGTGCAGACGTGTTCTCTGGAGTGACGAATCACGCTTCTCTGTCTGGCAATCCGATGGACGAATCTGGGTTTGGCAGTTGCCAGAAGAACAATACTTGCCTGACTGCGTTGTGCCGAGAGTAAAGTTTGGTGGAGGGGGGATTATGGTGCTTTTGTTTTTCAGTGGTTGGGCTTGGCCCCTTAGTTCCAGTGAAAAGAACTCTTAATGCTTTAGCATACTAGGGCTGTCAAAATTAATTCGAATTTCGAATATTCGTCGAATTTACAAAAAAATGCACATTTGAAGACAAAAATTTGAGGGTGTGGCACGTGATACATGATGATGACGTAACTGACGTGGTTTGTTTATCCAGTACAGTGTGGTGCGGCTGTAAAAAGGCGCAAAAAATGGGCAACCTGTTCAACGGCTTATTCAGTTAGACACAGAGCAGTGCAGAAGAAGGCAATCAGGGCTTTGGAGCATGAGATGGATATAAATGAAAGAGAAGATACGCTACCTGCTGACGAAAATCCTCTCAGTTGGTGGCAAAAATCATGCGATATATATGTATCCACATACTGCGCAGCTGGCAAAGACATACTTGATCATACCTCAGCAAAAAACGCTCAGCACTCGCTGCAGGTCAAGTTGACTGTTTGGTGTTTTTCACCAAATCCATTTTTGGTGGAAATAGATTGCTTCTGAATGTCCGTTTGCTATTTTGTGTCCACATTACGTTGCCTGTTGAAGCATGTTTTCTCAGGTTACTGATGCACTTGCAGTTTTATGCACTTTTGTTACCTAATTTTCCTTACATGCTCATTAATGAAATTATATTTTATTTAATAACAATTGTTTAAAAAATGTTAATGCACTGTAAAAAGTGAATGTCATTTAATTTCAATAAAATATGCGATGCTTGATTTGGTTTACATTTGCCCTGTTGCGCTCGCTTGCGCCCTCTTGTGGCCATAGGAGACAATACAGTACTTTTCCCCTCTAACATTTAGATATTGCCTTTAGAATTCGAATATTCGAATTTTGCTAATATTTATGAAAGAATTTCGAATTTAGCTTTTCAGACATTTTGACAGCCCTACAGCATACCAAGACATTTTGGACAATTTCATGCTCCCAACTTTATGGGAACAGTTTGGGGATGGCCCTTCTTGTTCCAACATGACTGCGCACCAGTGCACAAAGCAAGGTCCATAAAGATATGGATGAGAGAGTTTGGTGTGGAGGACTGGCCTGCACAGAGTCTTGACCTCAACCCAATAGAACACCTTTGGGATGAATTTGAGCGGAGACTGCAAGTCAGGCCTTCTCCTCCAACATCAGTGCCTGACCTCACAAATGCGCTTCTAGAAGAATGGTCAAAAATTCCCATAAACACACTCCTAAACCTTGTGGAAATAATTCCCAGGAGAGTTTAAGCTGTTATAGCTGCAAAGGGTGGGCCAACTCCATATTAAACCCTACGGATTAAGAATGTGAAATTCATGTGCATGTAAAGGTAGGCATCCCAAAACTTTTGCCATTATAGTGTATGCATACATCTAATTTTCTTCAACAATTTCTTGGCATTATGCAGTTATCACAGTATTTTGTTCGCTAGAGTTACTCCTGAACTTTTAAAGGTCAATCTTATCTTAGAAAAAAATGTTCGGGGTCCTTTATCTCTTGATTAATGAGTTCACTCTATTGATTGGTTTCTGGGTTTAGCACTTTCTTTTTGCTTGACTGCACTTATCTATTGTTTTGAAAAATGCACTGAAGCCTATCATACATTGTACATTTGAAATAACACATAAAACCAACCCTTAAGGATGAGGCTGATTAAAAATATGCAATATGTTCTGAAGACACTGCACTGAACATGTCCACTGGCAATGCATTTATCAGTCTGGCCTGGCTGTGGCAAGAATTTGCTCCCTCATTTCTCTCTCTCTTTCTACCTGCAGGCTATATGTAGCAGGTCGCAGTCTGGCCCCAGGCCTTTGGTGTGAGCAGTCTGTCCAGAGCCCCAGCTCTCCTCTCTTCGAGCAGTCACTCTACCGCACTGAGGAAGAGGAGGTGTATGAAGCAGAGGGCAGCATAGAGGAGTTTTTGGCTTATGATGGAAAAGAAATGTACGTCACAAGTTGTCTTTTACTGCCTAATCTGCCTAAGACCATTTTTCCAAGATTCATACTTCATGTATACTTTCATACTAGGGCTGTCACGATATTAGATTTTTCACACCACGGTTATTGTGACCAAAAAAATCACGATATCGATATATCACGATATCTATAGGAAACTTGGGGAAAAAGTTATGAAATTAATATTTACATTGTTTATTTAGTTTTTCTTTTTACCCAACAAACATCATTTAATACTGATAAACACAGGGTAATACTTTGTTACTGATAAATCTTCTTTGAAGCTCCCTATGAAATAAGAGAGAAAATACTGTTATTGGAGAGAAAATACATAAATGTTATTGGCCATGACTAGATTGCCAATACAAGAATAGACATTAATTAATTAAAAGAAACTATGAGATGTGCTGCACTGGTGGAAACAATACGAGCCCATGATACCGCGGCCGTCAGACTGGCTCTGACTGGTGTTCAGAGTCCTCGCCAGCAGCCAATAGCGTTCCTTCAGTGCAGCAGCAAGAGTTACGGTCGTTATACACCTGTTCACTTAATTTGTTTTCTCTGATCAGATATCTATCATATTGTGAAGAGATCAGGAGTAAATGTCTTCTGAGATTCTTTCGAGGCGGATTTAAATCCGATCACTCAGAGCCGTAGGGCGCAAAGTGCTGAGGGGGCACCACAAGAAAATGCCAGAAAAACACACAAACGGCCGCCAGTGAAACTGAAAGTAGCCTAAGTCTCAGATGCTCAAAAACACAATCATCTTAACTAATAAGAGTAAATGCTCTTGCAGTGCTTAGGTCGCTCTTTCTCATAGCGGCATCTTGAAATGAGCTGATGACAAATGAAATACAGCTCGAATCTTTTGCTTTCGTTTACGTGAATTTGCATAGCCTATAGCTGGGGTATTGAAAATCGATTTTATATAAATTTTGCAGAGAGGTGTAAGGTAAGAAAACATGCATGTTTTTTTATTTTGTTTATTAGTTTAGATTGTATAGCCTATTTCGTTTGTGAGCCCCGTTGCGAGCTGCGAGCAGCATCAGATTCAGCCTGCGTGCCTCAGCTCGTCAAAAATGAGTTTATACTGTGGTGGTGATAGTAAACATTTAAACTAACATTGTGATGCTTGAAGTGTTTTAAATCTATAGATTTTATTATAGGCAAGACAAGTCAAGTGTTGATTTGAGAGGCTAAATTGATCAAACATGTGGTTAACTCACTGTCGGCCGTTGGCCGCTTGGTTGTTAGCCTACTTTAAAAAAAAAAAAACTTTAAATTAACAAACAAAAATTGCTCCAAACATTTTTTTCTAAATTAACTTAATAAATAAACGAAACAAAATATAACTACTTTGACATTACAAACAAAGCTGAACTATTTTTATGGCTGAAACAGGAGGGAGAAGGGCTCCAGTCTTCGGGACACTGAAGTATTTACGTGTAATGTCATAAGAGTCCTATTCATTTTAAATATTGTGGTTATCGCCAATACCAGTATATTGCCACACCCTAAATTAACACAATGTCGATATTTTGTGCTTTGAATATCACGGTAATCGCCAATACCGGTATATTGACACCCCTATTTCATAACACTCTATTATAATGAAACTGAAGATAATTATTTTTTGCTTCTGCCTAATTAGCAAACCATAATTGTAGGGAAGACTGGGGCAAGTTGTCACTTTTTACTCCAGTGAATATTCCTCTGTTTTATTTTTGAAAGTATATATTTTTGCTTGAATTCTTACTATTGAACATTTGCCTCAAAAATTTTTGTTTTAACTATGTGTTGAAAACAACAAACACAAATTGAGTATTTTTTTTGACTGTGATTACAATAGACATCGCAAAAACTAGCCCCAGCCTACCTTACACTAATTTGATTTCCAGTGAATAAAGTTTCTTTTTTTTGTGCATTTCAATAGTAACTAGTCATCTTAATTCTACAAATGCTATACAGCCTTGTAACGTCATGTTAAGGCATCGTGTCAGAAGGGAATAATTTATTGCAGCTCTTGTGTAATTCTTTTGACTGTAGGGAGGATGAGGAGGTGGATCTGAGGAAATCTTCATCCGTGGCCCCAAGGGGTGGAGTCCCACCAGTATCCCCTCACGCATGCATCCATGATGCAGTTGCAGATGAGATGTTTGATGACGTATGGAGGGAGGTGGTGGGTCTTCTGGAGGAGCTCTTACATAAGTACTGGGAGAAACAGCTCCTGGGTGTGTCTGAATTACTGAAACCAACTTAATAGAATTAGCCAACAGTACATGTGTTTTCGACAGATCTTGGGCGGGTGAAGAATTAATTCGAGTTTTGTGGCTTTTAGTAAATGTATGTGTTCAAACAGTTCAAAAGTAAGATTTGTAAAAAAAAAATGAAAGAAGTGTCTTATGCTTATCAAGGCTGTATTTATCTGATTTATCTGATAAATATATTTTAAAATGTAATTTATTTCTGTGATGGCAATGCTGAATTTTCAGAATCATTACTCCAGTCTTCAGTGTCACATGATCCTTCAGAAATCATTCTATGCTGATTTTATGCTCAAGAAACATTTCTTCTTATTATTACACTAAAATGAAATTCAGTTGGTAATTTGCCAGCAGTTAAGTGCATTGTTGGAGATTTCCCCCAATTCCTAATGTTCTTTTGGCATCAGATGGAGCAACACAGAGGAGAACATTAGAGAGCTGCAGTCAAGTGCCTTCACCTCAGATCCCTGTTAAAGGACCTCACCTTCTGTTGTCCAGAGGTTCTAGTAGCAGAACCACATTCCTGTCAACATGCAGCAATAATGTACAGGTGACGACCTACGAGAAACTTGCACTTTGATGTAAAGTTGAGATTTTGTCTATGTTCTCATGTTATGAATTTGCCATTTCTTTTTATCAGGACTCAAGTGCCTACAAGATTAATTTAAATGGTGTTATGACAATCCAAGCAAAGCCACTGCAACAGAGACATCAGGGATTTAGTGATAAAGCCCTGTAAGTCTTATGGAGTTTGGACAGTTCTTATCTAACCCTACAAAAACTAAACAAAACAGTTTTTCTATTGCTATTTCTAAATAACTGTTTCCATTTAATAACGAACAGAATTAAGAAGTATATTAACTAGAGATAAATCAACATTAAAACAAATTAAGATCTACAACTTGATCTGTCTTGTCTTCTCCTAGATATGACCCAGATGATGCACCAAGCGTGTTGATGTGTGAGAAGATCCAGGCTCTGAGAGGGTCCAGCATACTCATACAGAAACCCACAGCCCAGCGCAGACTTCCCAGACTAAATGGCAGGGTTCGGATGTACCACAACCTCGTGGGAAACGGAAGCCAACTCTTACGAGGAACTAGACTGTAAGCTCAGCGTACATTATTAAAGGAGTTTAAAGGGATAGTTCATCCAAAAATGACAAATCTGTCATCATTTACTCACCCTCATGTTCCAAAGCTTTACAACTTTGTTTCTTCTGTGGAATATAAACAGAGCTTTAAAAGAGCACCACAGAAGTATCATAAAAGTAGTTCACATGAATTATGATCTATTATTCAAGTGTGAGAGACTGAATGAAATGAATGAAAAGTTGGCTCGAAACAGAAGTTGTGATAGTCTTTTCTTTTCTGTTGTACATCAGAGTGAGACGTCTTCTCGAACAAGAAAAATGTACAGCTAGTCTTGATTTTGCCTGTCGGGAATTGATTGGATTGTTGGATCTTTGTGGTTTGCTATTGGTGCGATCTCATTTGAGTGACAGGTCATCCCGCCCTCGTTCCAGTAAACACAACATCAAAGAAGATACTTTCATTCAATCAGTTCATAATTAAAAACTACCATGGCTTTAGAACTCAAGACTTATGGGCTGCTTTTATGGTCATTTTAAAGTGTTAGTTCACCCAAAAATAAAAATTAGCCCATGATTTACTCACCCTCAAAGTCATGTATATGACATTCTTCTTTCAGACGAACACAATGAATTTTCTGCTTTTCAAGAGGTTCTGCTACAGCAACAACTTTATGCATGATACAACTCTTTCAGAATACTTGGCTGCAGATTATTCAATGCAAAGTCTACTGGGGTTGCGTTATAACAAGCTGAGACCTTCTTTTGAAATGCGGACTCTTTTCAAAAGCGCTTGTTAAATTGGTCCCTCAAGCTGCATTGAACCTTATTAATTGTAACACTTTTAACCTTGTCATCACAAATCATAGAAGTAGCCTTGAGCTCCTGCAGGGGTATCAGGCATGAGTAAACATGCAGATTGTTAATTAGAGTAAGTATGTTTTTCTTGGGTTTGTTTCTCGCAGATCCACTGTGAATGAAAGCCTGCCGTCTCCTCCAGTGAGTGCTATTCAAAATCATAGGATTCCTCAGATACTCTCTGAGTCTCCAGAGCAAGAATACTACACACCTATTTCCAGGCTTGTGCAGGTAACAACCCACACTGGTGTCACTGTGGCCTGCAGACCATTGATCTGCCTTATCTGAAAAGATTCACGCAAGTACCACTACCTTTGTTTTTTTGCCTGCAATGGCAATTTATAGTTAATGTATTTGCTAGAAAAGAACGTATGGATATGTCACATACATCTGAGTATATACCATTCAAGTATTCATAATAGATTGTTAGCTAATCTGTGTGCTTTGTATATGTGCATTTCTGAAATGCATGACATGTACAAATCAATTTAAATTGTAATGTAGACGCATGCATTTTCTGTGAAGCTGCTTTGAAACTATATGTATCGTGAAAAGCGCTATACAAATAAATTTGAATTGAATTGAATTATTCATTACCATTCAAATGTTTGGATCCAGAAAAAATTATACATTTATTCAGAAAGGACTCATAAAAATGATCAAAAGTGACAGTAAAGACCTTTATCGTTTCAAAATATTTCCATTTGTAATAAATGATGTTCATTAATGAATCCTGAAAAAAGCATGAGGACTTTGATCTCTGTAAACAGAGATAGCAGTATTTCTTTTTTTTAAATGGGTGAAAGGGGCATGTTGCCTCCATAGTGTAGTTGACATGACATTAGAAACAGTGAACATGGTTGCCCTTTGCTCTTTTATAGAAAGTTCAAATCATCTTAAACTTATATCTACATTTTAATTTAAGTGACATGACGTGGAGGCCGGCAACCCATACTCAGAATTTGTCCTCTGCATTTAACCCATCCAAGTTAGTGCATACACAGTAGGAGCAGTGAGTAGTGAACACACACAAACACTGCAAACTGTGGGCACACACACCCGGAGCAGTAGGCAGCTATTTGCCACGACTTCCCCATTATTTTTGAATTTTTATTTTTTTATAATTGGAAAAGATATGAAGAAATATGGCAAATGATCTGTGTATATAAAGATGTTTAGCCATTCAGTCTGCACTGATTTGGTTTGATTTCAGAATCAAAACTGTGATCTTTCTCTATATCTCCTAGCTCAGAGGGAGGATCCTAAGAGGTGGAGCTACCAGTGTCATGCACGCAGTAAACAATCTCCCACCATTGAGAGAGCCCAACCTGATGCTGGAGTCTCTGTCTCGGCCCAATACTACTCATACATTCCGAGTAATTCCCTACAATTATGATCATAGGACAGTATTTGCACTGTGTGTGTGGGATTTACTTTGAAACAATTATTACTTAAATTTAAAGATGCAGTCCGTAATCTCTGTTTGAACCCTGCAATTGCAGTTATTTGCGGAGTTATCTTCTTTACGTGGGTTGTGCATCGGCATGGCTCCTCAGCGCAGAGTAATCTAATGTTTGTGTAATGTTTTTGTCTTTAATGAATCTAAGCTGCTGTAAGAATAGGCCACAAATGATCCACCACCTGCAGCATCTACACACGCGATATAGCCTAGTAGCCCAGACTTCTTTATGTATACAGACATGACGTAATGGTGCAAAGACGAATGGTGGAAGCTCTTATTTCCACCGAAAGATACCAGTACCACTCAAATTATAACACATTATTACAAGCTTACCGTTGTGAATCATGCAAGGTAAGGAGATCGTTTTGAACACTTGCTGGTTATATTCTTGCTCAAATTGATTTGGGATCATTTTTAACCCAAAAAAGTTTCAGACCTCAGCTTTAAATGGCTGGTAAATTTAAAATACACATAATCACGGCAATTATGAAGTGGAATGACTGAAATAGTATTAAGCCCAGTAAAACTTGTACAAATTTCAAAAGTATAGTGCAGCTGAAAAAACAAATACATTGCAGATGATAACGCATAAAATAAACAGAAGTATGTGACAG
This sequence comes from Romanogobio albipinnatus, assembly GCA_023566225.1. Taxonomy (NCBI): domain Eukaryota; kingdom Metazoa; phylum Chordata; class Actinopteri; order Cypriniformes; family Gobionidae; genus Romanogobio; species Romanogobio albipinnatus. Next base: position 27,951,628 of record CM042246.1, on the reverse strand, counting down.
TCTTGACAGCGTACATTTGAGTAGTTATTGTGGTATCAGATGTTAGGCAGTTATACTGTAGCTATAGGTAACCAGCAGTTTAATGTGGAACAAAACCAAATACCAAAATTGCATTTCTATACAACCTTGTAGAAACATCAAGGTTTCTAAACAACACATCCTACAAGAAGTGATATAGATTTCAGTTCAGACACTGCTGTGGTAACAGTGCTTGAAATATGAGGTAAATACGGCGGAGTCTATTGTTAGATGTAACTCATGCCATGTTTTTGTTCTGCAGTCCGATACTCCTATGAAAAGGTCCTTCACACCTATGGATTTTGCCTGTAACATGAGAACAAGTCGAGGGCTTGTCAAAGGTGCGTCACTTTTACAAAATAGGTGGCTGATTTGGCCAGTGGCATGAAGAACAACACAAGCACAATATGACTTTGCTCTCTGCAATTTTACTTCTTAAAAATAAGTAATTTAAGAAATACAATTATGACAATGAAAGCTTTTTGTGTATGCCTCTTAGGGGAGAGCACACCTATGGGTGTGACAGGCTTCAGTATGGGTATCACCAGCTCTACAGCTAGTGGGTTCTTGGAGTGTGCCACACCTAGCAGGAGGCGTCTGCCCTGTGCTGATGGGGAAGGAGGGAACATGCCCATGCTCGGCTCTGTTGGTCAGTGCTGTACTGGCTTATTATTTTTAATCTAATATAAAAGTAACACAGTTACACTGTAGTAACACTCTTAGAAGAAAATGGATTTGTCAGGTGCTTAATGTATAGAACCAAATATAGAACCCCTATTATGCTATTTTAAAGGTGCAGTGTGTAATATTTATGAGGATCTATTGAAAGAAATGTAATATAATATTTGCTATATATATATATATATCTCATTCTAAGGTAATAAAAATGGTTCATTATGTAAGGTATTATAAATTGCATTTTTTATATATATATATATATATATATATATATATATATAAAATGCAATTTATAATACCTTACATAATGAACCATTTTTATTACCTTAGAATGAGATAGAATTTCTATCTCCATACACCATGGGTCCCCTTACAGCGAAGTCACCATTTTGCGCCGTCATGTCTCTACAGTAGCCCTAAATGGACTGCTCTATAGAGCACTAACTACTCTCTGCTGTCTCAGACGACGACATCTTTGTCCTGTGTCGGCCACCGTAGCTTCTCTATATGCGTCGAAAGGGAAGGGTGAGCAGTGGGCGGTATAATTTGATAATTTGCCCATTTGTAAAGCCATGCCAATTTAAATATTCAAGCGCACATAGATGGGAAAGTTGGTTCAGGAACATACATCCTAAGCATGCCCACACGTCTCACATTGAGCAAATATTCACATAAAATTATCAAAATGCCGGTCTTGTCGAGTATCATCATAAACATAGTTGGTTATGTCTTAAGGAAACGTAAACATAAAATTTGCCAGTCACCGCTAGCTTAATTGGTTAAGTTTCATGGCCCACAGACAATCTTGTATGAATATCTGATTCTGAACATGCAATATATCAAAAGAAAGAACAGAGAACAGTTTGATTCTAGCTTCATACATTCTTTTTTTTCATCAACACTTGAATGTGGGTAAGTTTAATGAAATAAAAGCAACATTTTGAGAAAAAACTGAGAAAATTGGGCTTTTTGTCAAAGACTGCATCCGGATGGGATTCAGAGCGATGATCAAAACACAGATGAAGTAGTTCGAGTCCATCAACACCCCCAAAGTTTAACAGTCCTATAGCTCGTCCTGGGGCGACATTTCATTCAGTAACATTAGGCAATTTTGCTGTTTATTGTTGATTATCACATTCAATGGTTAAAGTGGGATTTGGCAGGTGGGGGAACCGTCTCGGTTACGTATGTAACCTTTGTTCACCTGAGAACAGGGAACGAGACTCTGCGTCAGCTGACGCTACGGGGAACGCCTCCAGCGTGACAGGTGTCTGAACTACTATTGAATCACGGCAATCCTATTGACCGGCGACAGCCTATGATGTCATCAAGGTGCGACCAGGAAGTATATAAGGGCACCTTGCCAACATGACACCGCTCCTTCGTCTGAAGGGACTGTTGGCAGGCAGGCAGGCCCCAAGGCATGGCGTCTCGTTCCCTGTTCTCAGGGAACAAAGGTTACATACGTAACCGAGACGTTCCCTTTCGAAAGGGAACTCGCGCTGCGTCAGCTAACGCTACGGGGAACGATATACCCACGCCGCCATGCCGAGGGGAGTGCATGCCTACTGGCAGTGACAACTGTCAGGACAAGCAAATTCAAAAAGCCTGAACTTCCCTACGGTCATAGCCCAAGCTATAAGCCTTGTGAGGAACCTTAGTGCGCCTGCACGAGGTCCTAATCAGGCTGCTCAAAGACCTGGATTCACCAATTCACCGAAGGGGCTCCTTTAAGGGAATGTGGCTAGGGAGCCCTAAGGCGCCCCAGCCAGCCACTAGTGCCACCAGAGAGGCCTAGCTTGGTGCCTTTCTGAAGGGCACTTCGGCCGGGCCATCCTTGTCTGTTCGAGAACAGAGCCTCTGGACACTCGCCTCCTGGAGAGGCATCCAACCCAAGGTACTGCAAACTGACAGTGTCCTCCTCAGACCGGATCTCAGAGACGGGCATCCTGGAGAGCAATACTCAGCATAGCGCTTTTAACCCTTGCCAGCGAGGGGAGTAATCTGCTCGATCCTAGGATCTACTGAGCTATTATCAAGTAGAAACACTCAGGAGGCCAGACTGGCCTACAAGCTGATCTCATTGGGAGGCCTCACTAGGGGCCAACAACCACCTGATCAGGCCCAGGCAGCTTAGGCTCACAGACGACCCTCCAAGAGAGGAGAGCTTAAAGGGGCTGCCCGGTAGGTAACCATGCTGTAGGCGATCTATGAAAGTCCCTTCCTGCAGGGACCGCATAGCAGCAGTGTTGTCTCGTCATGCTAGGTTATGAACACTGCCTTTAGGTGACCACTAGCTGTCAGCGTAAGGCCAGTTGTGTGTTTTCGCCTAGGGAACTCGTTCCCCAGGGAGGCTGGAAGGGGCCTCCACCTGGTAACCTGTGCTGACTGCTCACGCGTCAAAACAGCGGCGCTTGCCCTCAGGGAGGCCTACTACCCAATAGCAGTCGAGCTGGCCCTCGAGGTAGCTGGAAGATGGGACTCGCTCTGACAGGGAGGCCTAGTGAGGCCTACCACCTGATAGCCATCAGGACTCATTCCTTCAGGGAGGCTTGGGGAAGCCTGCCACCTGATAGCAGACCATGCTAGCTGTCCGAGCGTCCCGACTCCGGGGCTCGCCCAGGGAGGCCTGGCGAGGCCTACCACCTGGTAGTGAGACCAGCTAGCTTGTCACAGTGACTGGAACCGGAACCCCCTCAGGGAGGCCTAGCCATTCGTGCGAATCGTCAGATATGACTGAGGTCCCGGAGCTCGCCGTTAGGGAGGCCTGCTGGGGTCTACCACCCAGAAGCGAATTTTCAGGGAAGCCTGGTGAAGCCTACTACCTGACAGCGATCCACTGCTAGGTGTCCAGTGACTGAAGACCAGGAACGTGCCCTCATGGGAGTCCAGGATGAAGCCTGCTACCCAATGGCGAATCCCACAGGGAAGCCCCGTGCAGCTTGCTACCTTTTAGCAACCCATGCCACCATCTGTTACCGAAACTGGGGACCGGGGAACAATCTCAGGGACGCCCAGCGCCTACCACCTGATAGCAGAACGTGCTACTCGTAGCACTCCATGCTCACCGCCACAGAGACTGGGAACTGGGAACCGGGAACTTGCCCTCAGGGAGGCCGGGTGAGGCCTACTACCTACTAGCAACTCGTGCTAGCCATCCAGTGACTGGAGCCCGGGAACACCCCCCTCAGGGGAGGTCAAGTGAGCCTGCTTACCCCACAGCAGGCCCTTAGGGAGGCCTGGTAACGCCTACCACCTACTAGCAGCTTGTGCCAGCCGTCGAGGGACTAATGCCCAGGAATACCCCCTCGGGGGAGACCGGGCAAGGCCTGCTACTCATAGCAGGCTCTCAGGGAGGCCTGGTGGGGCCTACCACCTGAGCCAAGATAACCCAAAAGCCAGGAGCCTACCCCTCAGAGAGGCCTGGCAGGGCCTACCTCCAAGGAGGTCTGCAGATTCTATGAACCCTGCCGCGGTTAGAGGAAGGCTGGCTGCTGCATCTAGGCTGACGGTAGCTGTCTGCTGCTGACGAAGAACTGGACATCCAGTTATCACCTGGGGACTCATCCCCAAGGAGGCCAAAGAGGGCCTACTAGTTGACGAGGTTTCTGCTGAAGTCGATGTCGATGGAGAAAATCCTCCGGGGCACACTTGTGGGCCGCTGCGTCGAGACTCTCTTGCAAGGAGGCCTGTAGATGCCTACTACCTGTCCTGGAGTCTGTTGCCCAGACTGCCCAAGCTGGCTGCTCACAACCAGCTGGCCTTCAAACGCCCGCACCTGGGGCTGGCTCCAACCAGAGGCCTCCGTGACGGCGCAGTCTCACGGGCAGTGCCTACAGACATGAACCTAATCACATTGTCAATAGCAGTGCACTCAGCGAACAATGCTTAAAAAAACCCTCTAAAGTGAGGGGAGTACAACTTACATCACCTGCTTTGAGGCGGCCATCTCACTTTCCATACATTGGCCTGCCGATCATGCAAGGGCGTCAGCCATTGACAATGCTCGGGCCTCAGGGGAGCATCCGACCAAAACCGCCATGCAGAAGGTTGCGATGTTCAGCTCAACCCGAGCCCTAAAGAAGGTGGAGCAGAAGACATAGAGCAAGGGTGAAAATATCATACAAATATGCAACCCACCGGCCGTCCATCCTCCAGGATGAGGCGGCCACACAAGCTCTGGAAGGCGGGTTACAGCAAAATAAAGTCTAGTCGCACACAAGCGAAAGACGCTTAACCCCGCCCCACGACCACTGGCAAAGTCGCTATCCCTGCTGCAACACCTAGACTGCATTCCTAAATAACCCCAGAACGCAGAGAAGGGGGCGGGCCTTGGCCAGACGACTCCGTAATAAGAGGAGGCTGAATCAAGGATGCAGAAAACAAAGCACTGTTCTTATACTTAAAAGACAGACCCGGGGCGACAATACCTGCCTTTAAAGGAAACGCCCCCCATCCTTAGCGAAGCCTAGGCCAAGCGCTGCGGCGCTAAGCCTGCACTCTATCTACTAAGGGCTCGGGAAAAAAAAAATATCAACCCTCATATAAACACAATGAGGCCCACGAAAAACCCCAAAAAAACAGCCCACTAAGGCTGGGCGCAGATCACACTACAGCTCATACATTAGTGCTTACCCGGCCGTGGCTACTTTATACTTAAAGCCAGGAAATAAACTCACCCCCGCACACCACAAGCCCTCGAGCAAGAGCGGCAAATACAACCACTCACATTAGTGAGAGAAATAACACGGAGAGGCGGTAAATTCTACTAGCCAAAGTATAGCATATATTCACAAACATATAAATTTGCAAAGAAGATCGTTCTTAGCTACTCACGGGGAGCTGCAGGCCCTGTGATGTCCAACGATGTTCCATAATCCCCAAACCCTCTCAGGGGAGCGAAGAGGGTCCTGAAAAACATAGTAAGTAATGTTTCACCCTTCTCGAGGGGGACTCACCACTCGCTCCTCCGGCGCTTCAAACCTGAAACAACCAACCATCAAACTAGTACACGACCACCATCCTGAGGGGGCGCTTTCACAAACCAGCCAGGCGGGGCCTAGAATATCATCATCACGGGCCCACCCCAGGCCGGATGTAAGAAGCGCCTGGGGAGATGATGAAGAAGAGGAGTGAGGGTCAATGTAATTCTCAGCTCACCCTCAGGGAGGAGACCCATCATGAACGCTGACTGCGTTTTGTGATACACAGCTCCTACTTCTCCCTGGAGTCCGCTTCTCTGTGCCTCACCCTTGACTGTGGGGGTGCACAAGAGGCAACGCTGGCCCTCGGGCCCCGTCTCCGGTCCTCGGACCGTGACGCCTCAGCGCATTTCATAACATTCAACGGCTCAGCATACACAGTCGGGATGGCTGAGAAGATTAATCCCCTTCTCACAGCCACCCCCAGAGCACTTGCAAACAAGTCTCGTCAGCCGCCGGATAGTCAGAGGGAAGAACGCCTTCCCGTGACGATTTCAGCGAGCTCTATTCGAGAAACCCGTGACGTGCGTCCGCACTCAGCCTCGGCATGAGCGGGACCGCATCATCAGTCTCGGATACAAACCCTCTTCCCTCAGGAAGAGAATCAGATGAGAGCAGAGCGATCTCGGATTGACAAACGCTCACATTATACAAACAAACAAACAACTCGATAAGAGCTGATTGTGCATGCTCTTGATCCCAGGCAGAAACACACGGCTCGTGTGTATAAAATAATGAATTTGGATTACCTTAGCTCGAAGCATTTCAGACAGAACAGTCCCTGAAGACGAAAAAGCAGTGTCATGTTGGCAAGGTACCCTTATATACTTCCTGGTCGCACCTTGATGACATCATAGGCTGTCGCCGGTCAATAGGATTGCCGTGATTCGATAGTAGTTCAGACACCTGTCACGCTGGAGGCGTTCCCCGTAGCGTCAGCTGACGCAGCGCGAGTTCCCTTTCGAAAGGGAACCTCAAATTTTGTTTAGCTGCAACAGGGTAAAATGACTCACCGTGGGACAACATATTGATTATAGTCGTGGTATAGCAATACTTTTTGGGACAAGAGTGTCACTGTGGCACAAGTATCACAATATTTAATTACTTGATATTTGAATGGTTTTATTTTGGTCCATCTACATCTACACTGATAAGATGATGATACTATGTTAAAATATGCGACACAACCTTGTTTTTCACAATGTAAATTAAAACATAAAAATGGGAAGTATAAAAATGATTAAAACCTGAATTAAGAACAAGTAGGGCCCTGGGGCTATAACAAACCCAAGGGCCTCCATAGTAGCCAATCTTGGTGCCACACAACGTGACACCATATGTCCACAGAAATAATTAGTTAAAAAAAAAATCGTCAAAGCACAGAGATAATATGAATATTCAATTTTAATATTAAGTATGCCTATATTTAAATATTCCAGGCTACAACACATTAACAGCATAAATGCAATAACTCCAGATATGAGTTCAAAGCAAACAGGTTTTCAGAAACAGCAACAACTTTTGAATATACTGCCTTAAGGAGTTTTAAAAGCAGCTAGGTCCCAAATTTGAGCCCCAAGAAAAATTGATTTCTCTGATCTACATATGTGCATTTTTAAGATGTTTGAAGGCTAAAAAATGAATAATAAATAGCTTTCAAAACCATGTTAGTGGGCAGTAGATTATCTTGTCATATCTACTCTCTCCTCATTTCATCACTCTCTCTCATTTCCATCACTCTTTCTTTTTCTCTCAGTCTCCTTCTCTTGCCCTCCTAAAGCTGAACTCTGGCTGATAGTCTTTTAGTTTTCGTCTGTGTCAGTGAAGAAATTAAACATAGGGTTAACTGATATTTAGCCTATATTTTTTACTGAATTCACTGAAGGATACGAACGATATAAATACGTTTAATAAATGAATTCACAATATGTACACACACATTCATTATTTTATGCCTAGTCTGGTTGAAATTATTTTAAAACATTTATTATAGCTATACACCTCGGAAAAATACAGAGGTCCGGACCTCGGTTACCTCATAGCTGACTACGGCCATCATTACAGTCGTTTAGGCAGCCTATAGTTTACCTCAACACTTCACTTTACATGGTCGGAGCTCTTCAGTCTGGTTCAGCTAGTTTAGCTACAGAGCCTTTACTGTACTACACATGATGTTGCGCTTGTATTTAAACGGATAAAGCGACTGCCTGGTGCTCGCTATCACTTCAAAAAAGTGGCGAAAGCGCTGAACGAGTTTGTCAGCGCTGTGCGTGAGACGATTCAGCTGCAACTGCTGGATCTATTTATTTATTCATTTATCTGAGGTGCCTCAGACCGTTCCGGCCCACTTTAACCCCTGATCACATTATTTTTCATATGCATCTGCTTATATGAGATCGCTCGTTTCTGTTGCTTCTTCGCCTGTGTTTTGGAGATTCTGTACTCATACAGGAGATGCGTAATAGCGCCCCCCCCCCCCCTACCGTATAAGTGAAAACGCTGAAAGCCGGAAAATCTCATCAATATCAGCGAAGCGTTTTCTCATTAAAGTCCCTGTAAAGTCAAAACTAAACATGTGTTCTGAGTTTCTCACAAGTACATAAAATAGCTTATCAAAAGCTTGAAAAAATGAGCAGCATTCTTTGCTCTCAAACGCTGTGGGTGTGTCCGCTGTTTGCGCCGAAACCACGCCCACTGATGGGAAAGCTGCCGTAGCACACAAGACAACACTCACGTACTGATAACGACCGTCTATGATCACATCGCACCAGATGACGGCGGGACGGGAGGATGAAGGCCGGGGCGGGGGATAGTCGGTTCGGCCCCATTCTGCAGCGGATTATCAGTGAATCCCGTTGTCTCTGGTGAAAGTTTGTAAAATAGTCAGTGCAGAGGCAGGTGTCGGTGGTGATCCTCAGCTCTCCATCAATGTGGCTGTTCACAAAATGAATCCACTTCTTCTTGATCATCGTTTTTGTTTTGTAAGTTGTAGGTTATAGTAACTAACAGTACTGACAGTAACTCGCAATCGAGCGGGCGAACTGATGCGAATGTGCTCTAGTTATGATCGTGTTAGGAGAGGAGCCAGGCTTGGTGGCTCCAGTGCGTCATCAACAGTTATGATAGTGTAGGGGGACGGGCCATATGCTCAGTGGCTCCAGTGCGTCATCGAGCCACCGTTTTAGCCCCGCCCAGAAAATCCTGAACATCGCAACGGTGAAAAACGGTCTAACTTCTGAATTCAGTACTACATAGTTCACAGTCTTTGTAATGTGTTTCAGCAATACATTTCTAACATTTATAATGTGTTTAGAAACAAATCTCAGAATTGCCTTTACTGGGACTTTCAAAACGAGATAAGACAGAAAGAAATCACTCACTGCTCTTGACTGCATAACTTTAATAAGGGTTCATCTATATTTATACAGTGAAGACTATATGCAATGATATTTTACATTTGATTACTATTTCTGTACCTGAAAATGTAGTTTAGACCTAGGCCTACATGCAAAAACCTAAAAATAACTGTTTATTTTATTTGTAGGTTTGTTCTGTTGTATGTATTTGTGCTGTTGTCGTAATTTTTTTATAAGTTAGGCTAGTAATTTTTGGAGTCAAACACATTTATTAAGGTTTCATGGATCAAAAACAATAACTGGGCCTATTTTATTTTATTTATATTTTTATGGTGGGGCTAGTAAAAATGTTGACAGGGCAAGTAAAAATTGGAACCACTGGCCCAACTGGGCCAGTAAAAAAAATCCTTAGCGTTGAGCCCTGATAATACACGTAGCACACCACCTCATTACTTAAAAAGTCTGACAACGGTTTGTTTGAACTGAGTGTTCTACTGGTTGTGTGTGTCGGAAATGAAACACCTATTACCATATCTGAATTTCAGCTCTGGAGGCTTCCTCAGCACTTGACACACAGTGATACAAATGATGGCATTGTTTTTTCCGGATCAATTCCAGCACCTCATCCTTTTGATTTGAAGTGGATGCAAAGAGGATCCACAGCGCTGAAAGCAGCGTCTTCTCGACATATCGACAACACAAACCAAACTCGTCCAGGCTTCAGCTATAGTGTTTGAGAGCGGGTCAAATTAGACTTGTTCACAGGACGCCAATAAAGGCTGGCATTATGCACATTTGTTAAATTGTTATGTAAGTATGTAACAGGAAGTGAGACTGGAATTGGTGTTGACTCGTTTCAGCAGTTGAGTATCGATTCTTTCTTTAGGAGACAATGACTTTATTTGTTGTTCACTTTGATCTTTAAAACTTTGCAGACATTTTACATTCACAAACAGCTATACTACACACTGCATGAAAGGTAATATTCAAAAAAGCATAATAGGGGCATTTTAAAATTGAGTCAAAACCTCTAGGGTTCTATATAAAACCCCATTAAACCTTTTTTTCTGAGTTAGTGTTGCATAATTTAAACGTATTACCCTTTGTTGATGTTTATTTAATATATCTTTAAAGCCTGAACCAATTAACTGTTCAGTCTACACACCATAGGCCGTGTAGAATCAACAAATGAATGAACCAGAAAAATAAACAATGACAAAAGGGGCTTTAATTAAAAGGAATGTGTGTGAGTTTTTTGTAATATATAGAGATTATTTAGCTTTTGGGACACTGGAGATTAATTATGACTTTCAATAAGGCAGAGTCCTAGTAGAGAAGAGGTTCACATAATTAAAATATTTCTTTAAGTTTGAGTAAACAACCAATACAATCTGCTTTCAGGTGGCCAGAATCATCGGAAACAGTTGAGCCGGTTACCATTGCATGTGAGGAAGAAATTTCAGCCTGTCATGCCATAGCAGGGGAGTTCATTTTGTAATTAAATGAAAGAGCTTAACGGGGCAGACGTGATGAATGCAAAACGTGATATGCATTGATATTCTAACACTGTCATGATATGACTTTATTGTGATTCATTGCATGGTATGTCACCATATGTCCAGTTACAAATTGTCACATGCAGTGCTTTCAGATTATAAATTTAGATCCATTAACTGGATTTTTGGATAGTTTTTACACAATGGCCTGGACAACAATCTGGAGCTAACAAGACAAATGACCCAGGGGCGTAGCTAAGGGGTGGCCATGGGTGGCCAGTGCCACCCCTGTTTGAAGCTTGGCCACCCCTCTGGCCACCCCTGTTGTGCAAGCTGAAAAGCACTTGACAATGACTAAGAGTTGACGTTAAAATCGCCGCTCTCTCACAAACAGTCTGCGCAAAGTGCGCTATTCTGAACAGCTTCCCCCCAAAACCAGTTCGACGGTAACTTCGCCCTGCAGCGGATTCTTACGATTTTATTGGTCACGACAATCACAGTACTGACCAAACACTGATTCCTAAACCACCTGTCAGTACCTTAACCAATGAAATTAGCTGCAGGGCGGGGTTTCTGGTGAAGGGGTTCGCTTGCGCACTGTCTGAGGTTCTGTCTCTGTGTGACGGTATAAGCGAGCGGTAATATTTCAAGTTCAGCACAAGCTGGTTTTCCTACCTTTTCGGTGAATTTGTTAAAGTTGAGGTACTGCGAATGTTTCCTTAGCAGAAACACGTTAGGGTATGCATCGTCGTTAGTCGGGACTCAGTGGGACTGCTGCATGAATGGATATTGATTTGGGAAACGCAAGTAAAAAAAACAGTTATCAGTTTAAACTAAAGGTTTTGGACTCGATATAGTGTTCCTTACAACTTAACAAAGATCCAGCGATCCATGGATATTGACATGCAGCCAGGAATCATGTTTTCCTGACATTTATATGAGCCTGATTTCGATACATAAATATTGTCATGAATGGAAAATAAAAGTTTTATTCAAATTCTGAATATATCATATATATCATATATCAGATATGTTATATCGCCTAGATAGTGTGCAAAGAGCATTCCCTTTATAATCACTAAAAGCTGTCAGTCATTCAATGAACGTGATCTCAAGTTCTGTTATATTAATCAATTAATTTCTTACATGTCTACACTTGGAGTGTAGACCTTATTCAGAGCAGAGCCATGACAGGCTTGAACATCTGGAAAATGGAAAATTTCCAGGTTTGAAAGTGAGGCTATGAGGGTAAGACGTACCATTTCAATGGCATCCGCTGTAAAAGGCTGTATAAAGCTCCTAAATCACTTATCATTTTCCACAGCTTTTTTGTCTACTGAAACATCTTTGAAATATATTTTTTCAGTGTTTTATAAGCAGAACAATCCAAAAATACATTAAATAACAGTACAACCCACTGAAGAGATGTATGTCTATCCCCACAGCCTCACTTGCATACTAATTTCTTTCATAAAGAAGGCGCTGCTGTGAATAAGGTCTATTAGGTCTATTAGTGCATGTACAGACCTCGTCGCTGGACAAAAACTCAGGTGGTGAGTGGATTCTAACTTCAACACCTGTGATTGGCCATTGCGTTTTAGAAATCAACAAACATGTCTGTGACTGTGATTGGCTTCATTACTCACCAAAGCGAATACCCAGATGCGCATACTCTCTATTAATCATATAAATTAGCTAATGTTAGCTAAAGTTACTGCAAATGTTAGCAAGTTAATTAAAAAAAGGTACCACAAACATTACATATACACTTACATTATGACTGTCACTGTTGTATAAGTAGCTGTTTATATTAATAATAATACAATCGTTTCTTTGTCTGTTTGTCTGAACTGTAGAGAGCATGAAAAGGAAAGCAAAGGAAGATAGGGGGATACATTCCTTTTTTACAAAAAGGACTAGTACCATCAGAATTGAAAATGACAAAGAGGCAGGGGGAAATACTGATACAGAGAGGACAGTAGCAGTGGAAATGTCTGGTGCTAAGAGAGGCGATGAGGAAGCAGAGATTCAGTAACTTTTCTCTTTTTGTAATGATACTTTATCTGTTTTCTTAGGGCAACATTTTGTTTGGCAAAGGACAAAGCAGTAAGCATAAAAAGTTTGAGAATTTGTTCATGTGTGAACGACTTGTTAATTTTGTTTAGGATTTTTTTTCTGACTTTAAGCTTTTTGTCTTTTTCCCTAAAATTATCAACATACAGTACATATTTGACTTATTTTGTATGACATTGTAAATAAAATTATAATTTTTAATCTTCTTTTTAATGATCTATATTTTCTGTAGAATTTGCTTTGGTACAGCATGTCATAGTCAGTAGTAATTTTTTTGGCCACCCCAATAAAATCACTGGGTCTTACCTGGCCACCCCTGAAAAAATGTTCTGGCTACGCCCCTGAAATGACCTCATGCATCCCTGTGTATTTTTCTTTTTTACAATTTTGAAAAATGAATGCCAAACACGTTTTGTTAATGCAAGTTAAAGCTTATGTAAAGTTTAATATTCATTTGTTTTTACTGCTTAAACTGATGTCTGAGGCCAACAGGTTTATAAAAATAACAATGCATAGCCTAATTATTTATTTTACAGTGATGGTTGATAATACTGATTTAACTGATATGATTCAGCATCATTTTATTGAGTCCTCCTCCTTGGGGGAGTCATTTGCAATAAAATTGTTAATCTGTTACAATTTTATCTATAATCTGTTAATCTATAATCTGGCAATGGTTCAGTAATATATCACAGCTATCAACAGAGAATATTAGACGTTTGTGTCCTGCCTGTCTTTAAAGAGGTCTTAAAATCATTGTATCTGTGCTCACTTTCACAAATAATATTGCTAATATTTGTCCACTAATATTGTACTTTGATGAAGCAAGAGGGTAAAAGGTGCTTTTCTATCTTAAACAAAAGACTTGACAGACCACTTCCATGAGATGAAACACACAAACAAAGCCCATCAATATGCCAGATCATAGTATTGCTGCATTACTTCTGCTGTCTCTTAATGTTTTAGCAGGAGGCACTTTACCCACAGATAACCTGCATGCGTCCCGGTTATGTACCATAACTCCATCTGTTTGATTAGCCCAGGGTGTTTTCTCTCTCTCTCTCTCTCTCTCTCTCTCTCTCTCTCTCTCTCTCTCTCTCTCTCTCTCTCTCTCTCTCTCTCTCTCTCTCTCTCTCTCTCTCTCTCTCTCTCTCTCTCTCTCTCTCTCTCTCTCTCTCTCTCTCTCTCTCTCTCTCTCTCTCTCTCTCTCTGTTTGTACTAAGAGTAAAAAAAAGAAAGTTACGGTGTAAGTCTGAAGTTCACTGTGAAGCAGTCTGTGCTCTTCATTCAGAGCATTAGTTACAACCAGCTTTATCCAAACAAAATGGGCGTCCTTTTTGGATTATACATCCTGGGGATTATATTTACAGCTGTTCTTCTACTTCTTTTGGCATCTACCGCATATCATCCACTTAAAAATTATATAGGAAAATGGAATGAAATGAGACCAATTCCAGGAATGCCAGGTGCTTATCCAATCATTGGCAATGCATTGCAGTTTAAAACCAATGCAGGCGGTAAGGGATTGTGATCTTTTTGACTAGCATTCGCTCTTGTTATTAATCAACAAATTATAAAAGTGTGTTTCTGTTAAAGATTTTTTCAACCAGATTATTGAGAGCACAAATGAAAACAGACACCTTCCTCTAGCAAAGGTGTGGGTGGGTCCAGTCCCCTTTCTGGTCTTGTATCATGCAGAGAATATTGAGGTGCCTATTTATGAATTTTATCCTCTCCATTTGCTTTTTGTTGTGTATAATAATGTTTTCCTCAAGTTTCCAGTTCATTCTTATACCTATGTTTTCCCATCAGGTGGTCCTCAGTAATTCCAAACACCTTGACAAGTCATACTCGTACAGGTTCCTGCACCCCTGGCTCGGCACAGGCCTGCTCACTAGGTACGGTGGGTTTTCCACCATTTTTTTTAATTACACTGTGCTTTCTTTATTTTGCAATTAGTTTACAATTTTTTGCAATGCTCACTGTTAACATAATATATCAAATCAAATCAAATCACTTTATTGTCACTCTACCATATGCACAAGTGCAACAGTAGGTGAAATTCTTAGGTGCAGTTCCGAGCAACATAGCAGTCATGACATGACATGTACAACATTTAAGCAACAACAGATTATACATCTGATGCGCACACAATTACTCACAGCACAGTATACACTACAATAAACAATAAATAATTTACACAATGTGAGTGTAGTTCTCACAGCTTTAAACAATATACACATACTTACAATATACATATACTTTAAACAATATACACTAAACATACATTAAACAATAGCAGTATACATTAAGCTATAGTAATAATATACAATGTACAGTATACAATATGTTCACAAATTGAAATCCAAAGTGCAATAGATGCTGTATGATAAATAAATGTGTATATAATGTGTGTGTATCTCCAGTGGTTTGTGCTGAGTGATATTCTGTCCAGTGTGTGTTATGATACTGATGGATCAAGAGTTAAGTAGTCTGATTGCTTGTGGGAAGAAGCTGTTCTGGAGTCGGCTGGTGCGTGTTCTGATGCTGCGGTACCGTCTGCCTGATGGCAGCAGTGAGAGCAGCCCATGGTTCGGGTGGCTAGAGTCTCTGATGATCCTCTGAGCTCTCTTCACACACCGCCTGGCGTAAATGTCCTGGAGGGAGGGAAGCTCACCTCCGATGATGCAGCTGGCCGTGCGCACTACCCTTTGCAGGGCCTTGCGGCTGCGGGCGGTACTGTTGTCGTACCAGGTGGTGATGCAGCCAGTCAGCAGACTCTCTATGGTGCAGGTGTAGAAGCGTGTGAGGATGTGGCGGTTCATTCCAAACCTCCTCAGCCGTCGCAGGAAGAAAAGGCGCTGATGAGCCTTCTTCACAACGGCCTCAGTGTGGACGGACCATGAGAGTTCCTCTGTGATGTGGACACCGAGGAACTTGAAGCTGCTGACTCTCTCCACTTGTATACATTAAATTAATAGGGTAGCATCATTACAATTGTTCTAATAATAGTCATCTATAAGTAAGTCATTCACTTGAATGCTAATTTCCCCCAAAATGCGTTAATACAGTGACAGTAATATAGTAATACAGTTTTTTTTTGTTTGAGCATCTGACCAGACTGACAAGGAGATTGGGGTGGGATTATCTCTTTCTTCAACCAATGGGAGATGATGGGAGTTTTTTTTGTTTTGTTTAACCCTCATATTATAAAATTATTTAAGTTGTTAAAAATACTGTTTAACTTAGGACATTTTTCTTATTGTGTGACTATCTAAAGGTATTTCCATTTATATTTACGAATTTGGCAGATGCTTTTTTTATTCAAAGAAAGGTATGCTGCATTAAAGGCATACATTTTTTATGGTTATGTTATTGTGTGTGGGATTTGACTCCATGATTTGAATTTGCAGTTGGTGATCTTAGAAATAACTACAAGTTAAGTAGAAACAGCAGTGCTGTCTTGTATCTCTCAGTTACCTAATAAAGCTGCAATCATGTCCTTCAAAACTCAGAACATCTAAAGTCAAACTAAACTTTGTTTCACATATGCTAGAGGACCACCTGCCAAACTGCTAGATCTCATGTCTCATATTCAAGAGCAGCTTGCATCAAGCACTGCAAACAAAGTCTATCAAAAGCACAGTTTATAATCAGTCACACTGGACACAAGGTTACTGGCCATCTGTCCAAACACAGCAGAGTCCAAAAAAACTGAAATTGAATACAAAATGTTCACTTTAGGCCTATTTAAGTCACAGACTTGACTCTTCCCAACTTTTCTTCCCACAGCACAGGGGAGAAGTGGCGTAACCGGCGTAAAATGCTGACTCCAACCTTCCACTTCTCTATCCTCTCTGACTTCCTGGAGGTGATGAATGAACAAACAGATATTTTGATTCAGAAGATGCAGAAGCAGGGAGAAGGAGAGCCGTTCAACTGCTTCAGCCACATAACATTGTGTGCTTTGGACATCATATGTGGTACAGTACATCCAATCTTTCCACATATAGTGTGAAAGCACAACGTGAGTGCTGTTGAGATTTTGCTTTACACTCTGCTTATGCATACTGATGTAAAATAGCCCTAACATTTATCGCTTAGTTATAATAACCATTGATAACATATATGGGATGTGTTTGTCTGGAACAGAAACTGCAATGGGAAAGAAGATCTATGCTCAGAGCAATGCTGACTCTGATTATGTTCAAAGTGTCTATAAGTAAGTAGTCTACTTTAATTTTAGAGCATGTGTTCTTGCTAATAAATAGGGGAGCAATCCCCGCTAGAAATGTTACATTCATAGAAAGTTCTCTGAACGTCCCCGCTGGTAACATCTCGTAACATTCCTAGAATGTTCCGAGACAGTCTTGACGTGGAGTTCTTTAAAGGGTTCGGGGACGTTATTTGGAGGACCTTCACGGAACATTCAGGATGTTTTTAGGATGTTTAAGGGACCATATTTTGTTTGGAAATGTAATGTTCTCAGAACATTCTCAGAACGTCCCCACTGGTGTCAAGGACGCTGCCTGGTAATGTTCCTAGAACGTTCCGAGGCGTTCATGACGTGGAGTTCTTTAAAGGGTTTGGCGACGTTATTTGGAAGACCTTCACAGAACATTCAGGACGTTCTCAGAACGTTTAGGGGACCATATTTAGGGGTTCAAGCATGAAATGCTGAAACCCTATTGTAATTGTAAGGATTCGTAAAACGCATCGTGCAGGCCAAACCGTAAGGCCTAGAGACATGAAACCTGGCCAGATGGTAGGCCTCAATTTGGGGACAACCTATCAGAGTATGACCCCGAATGGCCCATAGGTGGCGCTACAGCAACCAAAAGTTCAAAATCGCTCATAACTCTTAGACCGTTTGTCCCAGGATCAAGTGTCTTATATTGTTGTAATCCGTGGCTCGAGGCGGACAAAATTGCTATCTCCAATTTGCTCGCCCTTCAGGCGCCAATTTCGAGTAAATTCCATTTTTTTGAAAAACCTATTTTTGCAAATTACTCCTAGGTTTTTGGCCAAAATACCAAAATATTTGATGGCACAAGGGCCACTTTTACTAAAACGGTTATAAATTATGAACGGAAAGAGATTTTTTTGCTAATCTTGGGATACATCTTCCTGAGCTCAATCTGAGATCACTTGAAAAAAATCGAAACAATTGGCCACTTGGATGGCACTATAAAACGGTTATAACTTGTGAACGGAAAGAGATATTTTCGCTAAACTTGGGACACATGTTCATGAGCTCATTCTGAGGTCACGTGAAAAAAAAATCATGACAATTGGCCACTTGGTGGCACTATAAAATGGTTATAACTTGTGAGTGGAAAGAGATATTTTCACTAAACTTGGGACACATGTTCATAAAATCAATCTGAGTTGACATGAAAAAAATCGTGACAATTGGCCACTTGGTGGTGCTATAACAGTGAAAAAATCATGAAAATAGCTATAAGCGCACCCAACTGTTAGTCTACTGAAAATTGGCACGCAGTGTCTTTGTCCAGGGTGCCATGATAGTCTATGAGTACATTGGTGTATCTCAAAAAACTCAGTATACGTCATTGGCACAATTCCTTGAAGGAGCCGTAGAAGTTTCAAGCCAGTGTTTTTTGACAGGAGTGACCTCCTAAGACTCCTGAATCCTTGCCGAGTCCAACAATACCAAACATGCCAGGTTTCACCTTATGGTTTTTGTAAGTGTCATTTAGAGCTTTAAAAAATTGTGTTTATCTTCAAAGCCGTTAGTCAAATCGAACAAAAAAACAAAGGAAATTTGAAAACATAGGTAAATAGCTAAACAATAATGCCAAAATGTTAAAATTATGATAGGAACTGACAAAAAAATGAATTAAATCCAATCAATTTCACCCATGGATCATTTTGATGGTCTCACATGTTTGAAACAAACAATGATGGATTGTGATGAAATTTGTTTTGAATTGGGACTGGCGAATCTCCGTCCATACTGTCAATGACCATTCGCAAAGACCCGCCCACTTTAGTTACTGTTGCTATGTCTGACAAGCGACGCCACTCTCACACCACACCAAGTTCTCACGCAGTGAAAAATACATTGCGGATCAGAGAGGAGAATGCGCGCTGACAGACAAGTACTTTGATATGAAACAAATGGCGCTTTTCCACTACACAGTACCAGCTCGGCTCGGCTCGACTCGACTCGGATTTGTTTGGTTTTCCACTGTGTAAAAGTTGTACCTGTACCTGCTTCCAGGTACTTTTTTTCGTACCACCTCCGGCAGGGTTCTAAGCAAGTTCAGGCGATACTAAAATGTGATGTGAAAACACAGCAAACTGCTGATTGGTCAGAGAGAATTGTCACTATTCACTGCGTCATCAGTGCACGTGCCAAACGGAGTATCCTGAATAAAAAACAGCAAAAACATCATTTCCTCCATTGTCCTGTGTGTGTGGCAGCGGATGTATCTCGCGTAGAAGATTAAGTCACGGCAGTTTCCTGCGGCATCGCTATGACGACCAGGTACTATTGTGGAGGTACTATCTGCAATGGAAAACGGAGCGAAAAGCGAGCCAAGTCGAGTCGAGTTGAGTTGACCTGGTACTGGTAATGGAAAAGCGCCAAAAGTCTCACCTTTCAAATGTAGTAATTTTTTAGAGACATTTAAACAATAAATACCGTTTTGTGACTCTTTAATGTGTCTGACAGATCGCTGTAGACTCGAGGCTCAGTTAAAGCTGCTCGTGAACCGATCATTTCTTCCTTCTAGTTAATTTATAGCATTAAAATAAACATGAATGAACATAAAAGGAATGTTGTTTTAATGTGCTAAGACGTCAGCACACTTTGTTTTTCAAATTTAAATCTTCCAATGTTAATCTACTAACTCTCCTGACTGCTTTGTGGGACAAAATGGCGGATTATGATTAGTCAGATCGCCTGTCAATCAAACTGTCAATCCCTGCGAAGAGTCAATTGAGAATGCCCGTGCGCACAATCCTGATCTAATCGACAACTTTGCAGTTGCACATAGGAAAGCCCGGAAAATCCCGCTATAATGTAAGAGAGCATCTTTTTTATGTATTTGGACCTAGGCCTAACAATGTGTTATGGTGCGCTGTCACCAGTGTTTTTTTGTTTTTGTTGAGCGTAGGCTCCTCCTGATTTTGTTAGTCATCTCATCTCTTATATGCTGTGTATGATCATATCCTGCCCTATTCATGGTAGCCTACTCGCGGACATTGCGTCATCAATGACATCAATTGCGTCATCAAGGGGCCAGCCTTGATAATCCTACTTAAGGGTCCGGTGTTGGCTCATTACACCACTGAATATAATTGTCTAAACTCCTTATCAACATTACATATTTACAACACATTTGACACATATATATGGGCACACTTTAAGTACTACTAATAAAAGTGGTGGAGATCAGGCAAGACTATAAGAAGACTCAGGCAAAAAGGTGCTATAACTTTAAAACCATATATTTCCTATGGTAAACTGACTGTATTGGCTGTAAATTGACTTTTTCATCTATGATGGCAGTTGTTAAATGCTTGCTAAATAAAACGTAATGTCTTTTGATGCTTGTGTGCTTAAAGGCCTTATCTGCTTGAACCCGATAAATGCTGCTTGCAGCTTTAATTTATTTGGAAATTTGATGTTCCCATCAAAACTGTGAATACAGTCAGAGGCAATGGTAACTTTAGCCACATTAGCCGTCAGCATGATAACAAGCACATTCACAAAAGCAATTTGCGTACATTCACAAAATATAATGTGCGTTACTTACATGTTCTGAATAGGAAGTTGGATAAACAGTATTGATCCATCTTTGAGAAGCAACTTCCAATTTTTTTGGGGGAAGTTTTACTGACCCTCATTTGCAAAGCAGTTGCAAATTCACACAAACATGTTCTGAAAACATTAAGTAAATGTGATGGAAGGTCCTAAATAGGACCAACAAATAACATTCTAAGTTGCTCCCCTAAAGGTTCTTCAAATGTTTTGGGAATGTAGTGTAGAGACCTCTGGACTGAACAAGATATGTTGCAGCAAAGTCCAAAATTAAACATTCCCATCTGACTAACAGACAAATAAATCTACGGTTGTATGAGAACGTCTTTTTAACGTCCCAAATATCCCCATTGTAACATTGCTCTGTGACCATGGAATAACCAATATGGGACGTCCACCTAAGGTCATATAGGAACGTTATAATGTGACCAACAGAGGACCATGTGGGAACGTTCTGTTAACATCTCAAAAGTCATCTTTGTAACGTTGCTCTGTGCAAGGTCGTGAGAACGTCCCCTTCTACGTGAGATGTTTTCCACTCTGAGAACTGACATTATTTATATTCCTCTTGCAGAATGAGTGACATCGTTGCCAAGAGACAGAGAGCACCATGGCTGTGGCCAGACTGGATCTACAGCATGTTGAAGGAAGGCAAAGAACATTCCAAAAGATTGAAGATTCTTCACTCTTTCACTGCAAGTGTGAGTGATCAGCATTAGTATTTATATACTATTGTAATATTTTTTAACTTTTATCCTGCCATTGTTGGAAATTTCCGTAATTTATAAGAAAACGCTTCCCCGCCATTATTGGAAATCTCTGGTGTTCCATGTTTTCACTGTAATATGGTAGGGGTGCTATTATGCATCTTCTGAAAGAGTACTGAATCTTCGTACCAAAACACAGGAAAAAAAATTAGCAGAAACAAGCATATATGTATAACATATGTAATCGCATGCATATGTACGATAACGTGATCATCGACATTAAATAGGACTGCAAGCTTTGGGGGTGTTGATGGATTCGATCTACTCCATTTGTGTTTTGATCATCATTCTGAATATGCTGCTTTTCCTTCTCTGAGTCTGTGTTCTTTCTTTTGATACATTGCATGTTCAGATATTCATACAACAAAATAATCTGGGGGCCATGAAAATTGGTGACTGGCAACTTTATTATTTTGATTATTTTGTTGTATGAATATCTGAGCTGTTAAATAAGTACATAATTAGATAATACCAATTTAGGTCAACCAATTACCAAGCAATGACTTAGGTAAATAATTAAAACAATAACAAAGTGCGGTAAACTGTAAAACTATTTGCACTAAAAACAGCGTTTAGTATAATAATACATTAACAAATACTAGTTTGCAATATCGAGCAGGCATAATGGCCATTCTTTTGCTCTGAAAGCGGATGACACCGGAAGCCTTGCACATTAAAAATACACATTACATAAAAAATAATTGTTACATACAAACCTGTTTTCTTGACCCAAAGGTCATCAAAGAGAGAGTGAAATTCATGAGTTCTGAAGCTGACAGTGATTCTGACCAGGGACCGAGGAAGAGACAGGCCTTCCTTGATATGCTGTTAAAAACTACTGATGAGAACGGACATAATTTGAGTCATGAGGACATTCAGGAGGAAGTGGACACCTTCATGTTTGAGGTACAAATAAAACTAGAAAAGGAAAGTTTGTCAAGACAAAGGTTGAACATTGTTTTAAGGGTCATTCTTTTTAACAGGGTCATGATACCACAGCGGCTTCAATGAACTGGACCTTACATCTGATTGGCTCCCATCCTGAGGTCCAGAAGGCGGTGCAGGCAGAACTACAGGAAGTGTTTGGTACACAAGTCTTTCTCACAATGTGTGATGGGTTCCATTTAGCATAATGCCTACCATAATCTGTTCTCTATTTAAGCAGCTTGGGAATGTTTCCTAATAACCTCATTTAGAGTACAACTGCATCTCCTGTGTTCTGATTGGCAGGTGCGTCAGAGCGCCATGTGGGGGTGGAGGACCTGAAAAAGTTGCGCTACCTGGAGTGTGTCATCAAGGAGAGTCTGCGGATCTTCCCCTCCGTGCCTCTGTTTGCTCGCAGCATTTGCGAGGCCTGTCACATCAGTAGGTGGCAGCAGTTTGTCACCTTACCAAACAGCACAGCAAACGGCACAAGATCAAATATCTGCACTTTTTGATGCCACATTCATTATTTGCAGCTCAGTGTAACAGCAGATGACATGGCTTCTATTTCCATTTCCCATTGTCAAATATGAAGCAGCCTGAGTGTTTATTTTCCAAGGTTAAATGAAAGAGCAGCTAGATGAAAAACAGCAACTTTTCATTACAGAAAGTGTTGCAAAGTGCAATAAATGCATCCGTTTATCAATTATTTATCAAAGCTTTATTATGTCTCCCACACAGCGTTATAGTTTGGAATGTGTGCACTGAATCCTGTTTAATTGTAGAAATTCTGTGACATGTATTCACATGAATTGAACTGACTGAGGTTGTTTTGTTTGCTTGTTTGCAGATGGGTTCAAAGTTCCAAAAGGAGTGAATGCTGTTATCATACCATATGCTCTTCACCGGGACCCGCGCTACTTTCCAGAACCTGAGGAATTTCAACCGGAAAGGTTTCTGCCAGAGAACAGCAAAGGGAGGCATCCATATGCATACATCCCTTTTTCTGCAGGGCCAAGAAATTGCATCGGTAAGAAAAAGAACAGAATGATAACACACACACACACACAAATTGGTATAAAAGTGACTTATAATAGAAATTATAATGCTAAATGCTCTCCAGTATAATATGAATGAATGTGAAAAGGAGCACATTTCCATTTTGGTGTTGATGAGCCTTCTTAGTGGGGCTATGGGGTACAAAAGACCAAAAGTTTGGGAAGCACAACATAATGACATAACTGTTTAAATGGTCATGAAACCCCCTGTTTTAGTAGCCGTCAGTTCTCACCACAGTTTTGAAAAAGGCTATAAAAGTGGGTGTGGTTAAGCTGCAGAGTGTAGGGGAAAATGAGAAAATGGGGGATGATGCAAAAATTCTGCCTCGAAGCCTCGTTAAATTCCTATGACGCGCACTATACACGCAGGGATCTGATTCACACGGACCGTTGTTCAATGTTCAGGAAGCACACCATAGCGCGTGATACATTTTGAATTTAGTTGGCACGATGGAGGAGAGTAAAGATGTCCATAAACGGCAGAGAATGTCTAAAGTTTGGGATCATTACATTCTTAAAGGGGTGGTAAAGCACACTCTTTCAAGGCTTGATTGTGTTTGTGGGGTACACTGTAACATGTGTTCATGCTTCGTTTTTAAAAAAATGCAGTATTTTTCATATATTTTACCTTTATTCTACACTGCTCTGTCCCTCCTTGTAAAAACGGTCTGATGGTTTCCGGATTCTGTGAAGCCAGTCCCTCAAAAATACGCAATGGGCTCTGATTGGTTAGCTGGCCCAGTGTGCTGTGATTCGCTAACCACCTAGTGTCCGTTTCTCGAAAGCGTCACGCCCCTTACCTCTACAGGTAGCCTCAGGCTACTAGCCTGAGCTTTGTGTACAATAGCGTCAATGAAACCATACCAAGAGCCCGAATCAGACCCAGACAATTTTAGTGAAGATGATCGAGCAGAACCTGCTCAGTCCTCAAGAGTAAAGACTGCGGATCTATAGTGATCGCTACTGAATGGCACTGTTACTTTTGTATTTTTAGAACGATTTGCCAAATATCTGTCGCAAGAACGGACATTAAACATTGCTAGTAGCCAAATCAAACACAGAACCATGTTTAGCATGCCTGTAGATAAACAATACATAAAAGCTCTAATCAAAGAATAATTTACACTAATGCCAAGTTCGCTGTTGAGATTTTAAACAGTTTGTAACGTTAGGTGTTTGTCGGATAACGTTAAGTATGAATGAGCATTTAACAAACTGGTTTGCAGAGCCAAACAGCGCTGTCATGTTTACTTCCTTGCTACAACGTAGGCTACAATTAACAACACGAACTATTACAGGAAAACACATAGACGACAAATAAATCACACTTACAGGTTGTAGCCCGTACTCGCGAAGATTGTGGAAGCTTTCCTCCGCGGTAGCCGCGCGATGCGCGTGCAGCTGAAGGCTCATGTATTGCAAATACAGATGAATATTGTCCATTATGTCACATTTTCCGATCTTCTCCTCCGACCCCTGTCTGTCTCGTGCTTTGATTTATGATGGGCAGCATATATCCGCTGCAAATGCGATCGTTTTCCCCTCATGTCTCTTACACACATGAATATGACGTTGTATGTTAAACGCACTGCAACGCTGCCCCGTCCCTAGGAAGGCTGAAGAAAGTGGACCTGCAATCCGGATGAAAATAACAGCGTTTCGTCGGCATTCCAGTAGGACAGCACTCCAGCCTACTAACTAGCCTACCACAACAACTATTCCCCGCGGCGATACAAAATGCCCCCCCCCCCCCCTTATTTCATATTCTCGGAGGAGGGGTTTATGTTAATATTGGGACTGCTGATGTCAGCACACCCTGGAGGAATGTGTAGTAGTCCCTACTGGCCGTTTGCTGTAGTCCTTAGAAATCGATTTCTTTAAAAGCAAATATCTCCCTTTGCTTTAAACTTTGAACGTTGTAACTTTGAAGATGTTGTTTATGCTCAAACAGCAACATTACACACTAGCTAAAGTTAGAAAAGTGAAATCGTGGTTTACCACCCCTTTAAAAAAGAAGAGATCAAGGTGCAATGTGTCTACTGCAAAGTAGACCTGGCATTCCACAGCAGTACGACTTCAATGGTAACGTAGCCTAAGCCTATACATTGATGTTCGCTGATTTTAATCCCATACTGTATTTGTAGCGATGTTGTGATGCGGTTTGACTAGATATGATGCTTAGCTTTGATGTTTTTAAGTAGTAAACGTATTCACGTTAAATTGCAAGAGTAGCCTAAAAAAAGAACCCCTTCACACACACACACACACACACACACACACACACACGCATGCACCCTCGTCTCTCTCTCACGCGTCAGTCAGACCAATCGTGGCAATGCATCACATAAGCTTAAACTTTTATGTAGCCACGCAACAATAATTTCAGCATGCATTCACTGTATACACCGGGACGTGATGTTGTGACACGATTTTTCGAACGGATGCTTCACCTAAAATGCACCGCAATACAAGTGATGCAAGCCAAATGCAGCGTTCTATTGAAAGTGACTGTATTTATTTCTGCTGTACCAAACTGGTCTGACTGGGGCGTCACTCTTCCTCACGCACGCGCACACACACACACACACACACACACACACACACACACACAGGTTGCTAGGTTACCATAGCAAATAGGCTCACCCCAGAAATTATATATTATTTTTTAGTAGCCTGGTAAATGCTGCAGACGTAGAAATCTACATAAAACATATTTACTTTGATGTCAGGGCTAGATTACAACATGTAATCATGTAATTGCTTTTCCTCTTCATTTTTCCGTTATGCATTATTTGTTTTGGTTGTTTAAAAACACACAAACATTTTTTCCGATTAATCGATTAATCGATCAACTAAGTGCTAGATTAATCGATTACAAAAAGAATTGATAGCTGCAGCCCTAGCATCAAAGTTTCCCAAAAAATTGCATGCTGCAAAATATCATTACGTAACACAATATACACATGGTTTTGTAAGCTCACCTTAAATAACACAAATACATAAAATACATATCATATCCTATGACAGCTATGTATTGCACAAATAAATGCACAGCCAGTCGCATGTTCTCTGTATAGAAAATATATACGAACACGCTGTTGCATCATTGATAACTTTTGAGACTTATTTTGCAGTGTTTTATGAGCCGTTTGATCAGTTAATGGGTAATTATCACAGTGTGGATAAATCACGTTTGTGTGAAGACTCAGGATCTACTGAAGAGAACTTATGCGACGCAGAAACTAGTAAAGCAAAAAGAATCACTCGTTTTTGATCCATTAATGCATCTCTCACTTATGAACTCACTTATGAATGTGATCTCACTCTTTGAAGCGATAACAAATTATTTAACAAACATGTTTAATGTAACCATTTTAAAGAATAAGGGATGTTTTGTTATAGCTTTTGGAGCAAGGGCACCGCCATCTTGCATTACGTCATGGGGTTGTTTGCTCTGTAATATAAGCATTTCTTTACTTTGTTTAACACACACTTTTGATTTGAAATGGAGGAAGATGAACTTGAAAGGGCTGTTGAGCCCATAATAAGTCAAATTGCTTATGCATATCTCTTAAAGATGTCAGAGTGGAAATTTTGCGTTGGTAAGCAGGTAAGCTAAATGTATTTGCAGGTGAACATAAAATATGTTACATACCACTAAAGTACTGGTGAACGAGTCAGTGTAATACAAATATGTAATATAAATAAGGTCTCACATAACAATAAGATGCCAAATGAATGTTGTGCCCTGCATTATGAAAACAATGGGACACTATGATCAAAACTTGATGATGAAGTCAGTTCGATGTTGGATATTCATCCAAATTATAACAGGATGCTCCAGTGTTTCCGCTCTAACATCTATAAGAGATATGCATTAGCAATGTGACTTATTATGGGCTCAACAGTCCTTTCAAGTTCGTCTTCCTCCAATTCAAAACCACCTCCATGATATCACGCGCTGTAGTATTGCAAGATGGCGGCGCCCTTGCTCTAAAAGCTATAACAAAACATCCCTATTAAAGTGGAAATCAGTTTACTAAATAATGTAAACTTGACTGTGCTTCATTTCAACTTTAAGTTCTATGGTTATCTGAAAACTGTATGCTTTGAGTAATGAAAAAAAAATGGCTCCTAAGAGACAGTTGTCCAGGAATCAGACCACTCTGGTTGCGCTGCATGTGTTTCATGAAATGGCTCATTAGTAGGGGTGTAACAGTACACGTATTCGTACCGAACCGTTTCGGTACAGGACTTCCGGTATGGTGCACGCGTGTACCGAACGGTGCCGAATGCTATAATTACAAGCGGCGCGCAAGTGAACACAATAATCTCTTCATAGTCAAAGAATAAACATGAATAAACATCTGAAGGTATGTTGAGGATACATTACAACTTTGCCGAAACATTTCATATGTCGAGTAATCGCTCAATCAGTGTTTCAACGGCGGAAAGACGTCAATAAAACTGCTTCTAAACAATGTCACGTAGCATTACATTTACCTCAGGCAAGTCATTCAGTGTCCAGCTGGTTAGTTCACTAGAGAAATTAACTCTTTCACTAAATATATGCACTATATTAGCTTCATATATTCATTATATTCTACTTAACCTGTTAGTGATGTCTTGATTATTTCATGTATGTTTAAATAAATCTCATGAAAATGACAGACACTGTGTATAAATTATTATATTTCAACAACGAAGGAGTGAAATTATCAAACATAATTTGATAATTAGATTTAGAACTTAATGTAAAAATTGCATTATGTGAAGTTTACATGTTTGTGTACAATGTGTGATTTGAGTGTTTGTATTATATCTAAAATAAATAGCAACTGAATTTGCTAATAGTTTGGGCTCTGTTGTAAACCTTCACTATTGTAGTAATGTGCAAATAAGGGCTCTCTAGTTTACAGAATTATCTTTAGGAAACTTTTAGCTATAATTGAATTCCTTTAAGGACAGACACAATTTGTTCAGTAAACCACTGTTTAATAAAAATAAATAAAAAGCAATTTTATATTCAATTGTATCTCTCCCCTGCTGTAACGAACCCGTACTTAACCGTGACTTCAAAACCGAAGTACGTACCGAACCGCCAGTTTTGTGTACCGTTACACACCTACTCATTAGAGTGATTTGCTTTGTAATCAGACTACAATAGTTGTTCAGTACAGTATGCGTTTGATTCACAAAACAAACCAAATTAATACATTGGGACATTTAGACATTTGCTCCGTAATCAGATTACACTGGTTGCGCTGCATGATTTTGATTCACTAAAAAGAACCGGCTCATAAGAGTCATTTGCTGTATAATCAGACTACACAGGCTACATTTTCTGTTTCCTGCTGTAGATTCAGTAGCATCATTCAGGTTCTGAATTTGAATCAATTATTGGTTCTCAACCCTACCCCTATAACATCCTCAGAACTTATTACAGTGAAGTTTTTCTTTCCATTATACTTCACCCATGAGCCAATCTACATATTGAGCATCACTAGCTGAATGAGAGACGCAGTGTACTTATCTCCCATGCTATCTCCCAATGTTTGGGCCTCAATCCCACCTCTGAATGAGACAAATTGTTTCACAGCGAGTGGTGCTTGCAGGTTCAGGTCACTGGCCACACACAAGAAGAAGCTTCTAACAAAATTAAAAGAGAGCCACATAGCTTTGGAGATTTATTATTTCAGCACTCGACTCATCTCCAGTGCCTTCTAGGAATGAAAGCTCCAAATAAGTGCGTTTTTAGAAATGTACTTCATGAACGTCTCCCCTTTCTTAGTCTTGTTGCCATTCCGAGACCTTATTCTTTCTTTCCCAATTTCTCTTTTTCTGTGTATTTGTGGCTCCAGGCCAGCACTTCGCCATGATGGAGGAGAAGGTAGTTCTTGCTACGATCTTGCGTCACTTTGACGTAGAGGCATGTCAGAGCCGTGAGGAACTGCAGCCTCTTGGGGAACTAATTTTGCGTCCTGAGAAGGGCATTTGGATCAAACTACAAAGAAGAACCCAATAACTCTCACCACCATTAAAACTTAAGCATGCTTGAATTCTCACATCACAGACATGCTAGAGCTGTTGTCCTGCTAGTTATGAGACACTTTTGTATTTTCTGTGATTGATTTTATGGGAGATTCTGTGGAATGGATGGTAAAACGAGAGCTGAAAGTACCAGACAGCTGAAGGCGTGATCAAATTAGTCAAAATGTCTTTTTGCAAACACACAAGGTGAGGCAAATTTATAATTCCGTGTGGACCTAGTTATAAGTTAGAAATACTGTACAGCCAGCCACTCGTAGCACAAAATAATAGGGTGACCCACCTGTTACCCGCAAATTTACCAACATCTTTTTCCCACTGGGGTCAATTGGACCCCAGCAATTTAATTGACGACCCCAACACAGCTACTTACCATAATGAACATGAAATATTGATTTAAGTTTAAATGATTTTATTATATGAGAAAAAAAGAGACAGCAGAGTGTTGTACATTAAACTCATAGCAAGTGCAACAATTATGACTTATAGAGTTTAGTGGTCATTCAATAAATATATTTAACAACAGAATGTCATCATTGAATTGAATCAAGTATGAGGCAAAACTATTTTTGCACTCTAGTTTTCCCTTTATAATATTGAATTGTCTTTTATTCTCACCTGCGTGGGTAAGTACAGGAAAAGAGAATGTACAAAACTGATCATTTGATTTCAGACAGACATGCTGTTTAAAAGTTTTCAGGTCAGTAAGATTTATTTATTTATTTTTGAAAAAAATAAATGTATACTTTTTTTCATGAAGTATGTATTACATTGATTCTAAGTGACAGTAAATACTTTTATACAGTTACTAAAGAATTATATTTCAAATAATTGTTCTTTTGAATGTTCTATTCATCGAAGAATCCTGGAAAAATGTATCATGGTTTCCGAAAAATATTAAGCTAAAATATTACGTTTTCAAGATTGATAATAATAAGAAATGTTCCTTGAGCACCAAATCAGCATATTAGAATGGTTTCTGAAGGATCATGTGACACTGAAGACTGGAGTAATGATGCTGAAAATACAGCTTTTCCATTACAGAAATAAAATACGGTACATCTTAAAATAGAAAACAGTTATTTTTATTGTTTTTATTGTATTTTGAATCAAACAAATGTGGCCTTGGTGAGAGTAAGAGACTTCTTTTAAAAACATGAACAAAAGATTCATCAAGTACTTTTATCTGCAACCAGATTTTTAATATTTGGCAAAACTCAAATTGTGAGATCTGTTGCAGATCTAAAGCCCTCAGGGCTCACCATTATTTGGCTCAAATCACTGGATGAAAACACATTTTTGGCCAAAGAATTTTCAGACTAAACACTGTCTGTACATCCAGGCACAATGGATACAATCAGCACCTTATTCAAATACACAGGTTGAATATACGTGATGTCTTTAATCAAACTGACATTCATCCTGGTGGAATGTCTAGAGGCTTTCATTTAGTGGAAATGTTTTCTTTAATTAAATGAGAAATTTTAGTCTCAGTGTGTATTTTGTTCCAGTCAACAAAACAGTTAAAGTGATTTTCATCAAAAGATCAATTAGGCTCAGAAATGCTAACATGACGTACAACATACAATGCCTTTGATATTAACAACATCCTATTCATCCACAGGGAGATTTTGCTAATTATATGGATTTACATGAATAAGTATCTCAGTCTGTGATGTCCACTAAATATCTTTCATCAAGAATTACTTCACAATGTCTGTGAGCCTTTTCTTTTCATGCAGTTCAGTTTCTACAAGCGTCGCCTGTATAGAATTCGGCTCAGAAGCCGCTCATCATCTTTAAACCTGCTCTGTCCGCTAATTTTAAGATGATAAATGATAAGGAGCAGGGCTCCTCCACAGAGAGGCAGTATTGCTCCTCCTCATCCCTCGTCTGCCCTGAGCAGTGCCGCTGACAGGACACCCTAATCCGTCAGACTGATGGGAAAATCAGTATAAAAATCTTGTGCTGAAGTGCTGAAAGTCAAGAAAAAATGTTTTGACCGTTTGAAAGAGTATGGCACAGACGTGATAAAAGTGATTTTATATGCATGTTTCTCATGTAATTTAGATGAGTAGAAACAATTATGTAAATTCACTAGCTTCTCGAAGTGATTGTGATTGTAATTGCTGCTTTGAGCCATGACATTATTTTAAGTCCATATTTTGTCTGCTAGTATTCCTGCATGTTGGCAGACAACAAATGGAATATTCTTGGTCTTTAGTATTGTAAGGTGTCAATCCATAATTAAATATTGGCATAACAAATCAACAGACATTGATGATGCAATTTGAAGAGG
This sequence comes from Romanogobio albipinnatus, assembly GCA_023566225.1. Classification (NCBI taxonomy): domain Eukaryota; kingdom Metazoa; phylum Chordata; class Actinopteri; order Cypriniformes; family Gobionidae; genus Romanogobio; species Romanogobio albipinnatus. Next base: position 27,920,140 of record CM042246.1, on the reverse strand, counting down.
AATAGGTGGAAATGTGCATGCATCTCATCTCTTTCAAAGAAATGAGAGATTTACATTCCATCTGTGTTGTTAGATCTGTGTCACTCCTCCCTCAGAAAGCAGGAAATCATTTAGAAGTTGACAATGGTTTTTAATCTCGAGCTCTCGGACTTGAACCCAATATATGCTCACCATTCTGATCACACCAGAATAAAAAAAAGTTTTGTAAAAACAAAAAGTTTCAGCAGGTTTCTATAGAACTCTAGGGTTCTTGAAGTCCTTAAAGAACCCTTTATACCAAAAAAGTGTCAAAGAATGTGATAAAGTGATAGCAATAAAGAATGTTGCTGTTTAATTAATAAGAATTCATAAAAAATTTTTGAAAATGATTTCTGAGTTGTTTAATTCATAAAAATATATGTGTGTGTGTGTGTGTGTGTGTGTGTGTGTGTGTGTGTGTGTGTGTGTGTGTGTGTGTGTGTGTGTGTGTGTGTGTGTGTGTGTGTGTGTGTGTGTGTGTGTGTGTGTGTGTGTGTGTGTGTGTGTGTGTGTGTGCTTGTGACTCTTTAGCTCCGCCCACTGCACCCCTCCATGAGCTTGGCTGTTTTCGGAAAGAATCGCTACAGTGTATCTGTCTTTTATAAATCTGATAAACTAGAGTCTTCAGAGATATGAAGGATGCAGTTCTACTCTATAGATGCTCAAGATTAACATGGCAGAAACTGTGTGTTGTACCCTTTAAGGTAGTCTTTTTTATTACGAAGTGAGAGAAAAATGTAACTGAAATGAAATTCTAAAATGTCTTAGTATTTGGTTTGTCTATCTTTTGCTTTGATGACTCAACAAGTTTGAAAAAACATGATCATCAGGTTTGACACAAAGTCTGAAAATGCTTTTTTCAATTTCAGGGTTTAATGAAAAAAAAATCAAGATTTTCAGTGAGGTCTCAGCCCACTGTACTTCTAAACATATGGCAGTGTCCACCTGTACAAACTGCGCAGTGGGAAGGTGACCATGTGCCAGTGTTTTCTTTAGCTGGAAGGCAGAGTCATTATAGCAGAGAGAGATTACAGCAGATAACAGTCTTAAGTGTTCCATTCTTCAAAGGACACATCTCATCAAACGCCTCTACCTACGTCTGCCGCACAGAGATCAATGCTATCCAAAACATAAAGGCGAGTTCAAAATCCCTTCTTCTTGATACAACTTCAATTACTTTGAAAAGCGGAGAAAAAAAAACTCACAGATCTAAAATACTGTGGGAGGGATTGCATCATTTCAATCAATTAAGCAAGTATTTTCATTAATGAACAATTTTTTATATTAACTTATTATTATCTGAGTCAGCATCAATATAGCCTTATATTCACTGAAACTTTAAAAAACAACCTCCTTTTATAATTTGACGAATACTACTATATATATCTGATTGCTTCACTGTTCTTTTTCCTGACTTGATGCCGGACATATTTGCTTTGAATATCTATTTGCAGGGGCCAAAAGGGAAACTCATTTTTAATCATTATTATTATTATTATTATACATATTATTTATAGGCGCCTTTCATGGCACTCAAGAACACCTTACAAAGTCCATAAAAAACTATAACATCAAACAATAAAGCCAATACAGCAACAGACAACAACAAACATTAAAATCACATAAAATCCTGCATAAACTAATGAGTTTTAAGACGAAATTTAAAAACCAGAAGACTTTAACCGTTGCAAACTTCTATAGGAAGCAAGTTCTGCATAACCAAAAGCTTGTGACCCCATGGAAGTTGTGTGAATGGAAGAACAAATGTAAGTGCAGAAGCCGATCTTAGAATGCGGGAAGGAGTGTATATATTGAGAAGATATACGAAGGAGCCAAATTATTAAGTGCTTTATAAATTGAAAGCAAATTTTGTAAAACAGGATAAATATGATCAGAAATGGAAATTTTGGTAATAACTCGAGCAGTGGCATTTTGTACCAACTATAATTTATGAAGAGATTGGGAAGGAAGCCCATAAAACAAAGCATTACAATAGTCGATTTGTGATGTTACAAGAGTAGCAGTACTCTTAAGTGAAAGAGCAGGACGCAAATGATTGATATTCCTAATATGATGGAACACAGAATTAGCCTGGCTCCGCCCTCCTACGTACTTCCGCTCAATTTTCATTTTTCTTCAGTACTCCGTCTGGGATTGCGGAATATTCTTAGGTTTTCTCCGAACAAATTTTTACCGGTCCAATCAGCGAACAGAGGGAGTGGCTGAGAATGATGACGTTGACGTCGTGCGCTTGTTTGAGTTGTAGTTCAGTAATGGCGGCGGAGAAAGATGCAAGCGAAGCCATTCATTCCGTTGTGGCACCGCTGCCGAATTTCCAGAGTTAAAGCCGGAGCAAGAACAATCTTTGGTGAGTTTTGTTGGTGGCCATGATGTTGTGGCCCTCCTCCCCACAGGGGTCGGGAAAAGTTTGATTTTCCAGCTCGCTCCGTTAGTGGTGAAGGAGTTGGCTGAAGCTCTATGCGGACGTTAATTGTTTCTTGTGGGGTCGGAAGGTATTGTCATCATTTACAGGGGCATGTCAGTGATTTTATTGCAGTCCGTCTCCCACCACCCACGTAAAAAATCCCTAGCCGAATTACCTACTGTTTTAGACAAACACCAAGGCCGTGTGGTAATTTAATTGCTGTCCGAATCCACATCTCTGAGTTTTCAAGAATATATAACTTCAAAAATCACTGTTTATATCCTTTTTGACCACTGCAGAGCACCACGCGGTTGCGCATCGCTGTAATTTGGATGCATTTCTAGACTTGTATTTCTTTAAATGCTGGCAAGTATTTACAAGAGTAATATATTTCATCATTTCAAGAAGAAAAGCACATAAACATTTGAATTGGGCCGTTATTTACGGCAGCATTTATTCTTAAAATACCAAGCATATGACATTTTATTTACAGCATATACTCATGTTACGGACCAAGTGAGCAGCGCGTTCCCGATCACAAAACTCTCCCCTGCACTGTGAATAAATCACAATCCGAATGCACAAGTTTTAGGTTTTATCACTGAGGTGCCGTGCACAATCTGCACAGTTATTTTTACAGACTTCCATGTGAGAAACAGAGGCGAAAGGCGCATCATATACGTCACGACCAAACGTTAGCGATTGGTTATGACAGATCCAGAGTGGCTGTGGGTAGATCCAATAGTTTTAAACTTCAACAGAGCTCCCGCCTTCAAGGAAGTTAACGCTTGTCATGGAGAGTGGCCAGACTCTCTGTACAAATTAAATGCTAACACAGAATGGGTAACACTGTTAATATACTTTCAAGGATGACAACCAAACTTTTAACCTAATTAGAGAGAGGAACAGAGCAGTTATCTACTAACACAGAGGAAATGTTTGACTTAGCTGTTGTATTTTTTGATCCAATGGGAAGAATTTCTGTTTTACTACTATTTAGCTTGAGAAAATTACCTGAAAACCAAATTTTGAATTCATCTAAGCACTCAAAAAGAGCAGAAGGGGGAAACTTTGAGGAAGGTTTAGAAGACAGATGGTAATCATTGTCTTAGAACTTATGAAAGCTGCCTTTTTTTCTGAAATACTCTGAACACAACAAAAAGGTGTTTAAATGTCAATAATTAGTATTACTTGATTGGTCTCCTGCAATTAAAATATAACTAGTGGACAATAAAAACAGCCTTCTGTCATTTGACATAAATGCAACTTCTTCCATCATTGCAATGCAGTCGGCCGATTGTTTTGTATGTTGCAATGGACTATTTGTGCTAAACAAAAGCTTTATAATGAAATTATAAAATAATCAAATCAGTATTTCATGCATGTATATATTTATTTGGTTAAGTTATAAGAAGGAATTCTACAGAAACCATTTCTTTTGAGAAAGAAAAGTAGACTACTTGTAGGATGTCATTGAAGTAGAATGACGTGTATTTAGGGGTGGATCTGTTGTGAAGGTCATCTTTCAAACTTGAATGTACATTCTTCCTTTTATCTGGGTAGAACGCTTCTGTTTTGATCCTCTAATGCAAGACTTTTAGAGAGGCAAAATGTTAAATGCAAAGTCAGAAAATAGACTTTAAACACAAAGCATATACATCATTTAAATATTAAAATAATTGTTTATGACAAAGGAAACACTACATTGAGCATGTTTTACCCATGATTTGTTTATTGTCTGACAAGAAGTGTGCTGAAGTGCAAAGGTGACTAATTTTCAGAGAGCTCTACTGGTACCACGTGACCACTGTGTCATATCTCATCATGTCGTGCCCAAGCGGCAACCTCATCCAGTTTTTCTTGAAGCCAATACGGAAATCAATCAAAATCAAATCAAATCACTTTATTGTCACACAGCCATGTACACAAGTGCAACAGCAGGTGAAATTCTTGGTGCAGTTCCGAGCAACATAGTAGTCATGACATGACATGTACAACATTTAAAGCAGCATCAGATTACACATCTGATGCGCCCACAATTACTCACAGCACAGTCAACTCTACAATAAACAATAAATAATTTACACAATGTGAGTGTAGTTCTCACAGCTTTAACCAATATACACATACTTACAATATACATATACTTTAAACAATATAAACTAAACATACATTAAACAGTATACATTAAGCTATAGTAATAATAATATACAATGTACAGTATACATTATTATTCACAGTAGAGATCCAATGTACAATAGGTGCTATATGATAAATAATAAATTATAAATAAATGTGTATATAATGTGTGTGTATCTACAGTGGGTTGTGCTGAGTGATATTCTGTCCAGTGTGTGTTATGATACTGATGGATCAGGAGTTAAGTAGTCTGATTGCTTGTGGGAAGAAGCTGTTCTGGAGTCGGCTGGTGCGTGTTCTGATGCTGCGCTACCGTCTGCCTGATGGCAGCAGTGAGAGCAGCCCATGGTTCGGGTGGCTAGAGTCTCTGATGATCCTCTGAGCTCTCTTCACACACCGCCTGGCGTAAATGGAAAGAGGAAAGAAGTGACTTAAACTGCAATTCATCGACAGGCTCCAGAAGGGAGCAGAATCTCATTGAGCTCCATGTTAAAATGCCCAACTTTACAGCAGAAAAAAAAAACAGCAGAAAAAAAAAAACATCATAACTAGACTTTTTACAGCCTGGTACAAATTGTGGTTTTGGTCTATATATTTAATTCCCTTTCAAGGGAACTCGCGCTGCGTCACCGCTTTGGGAACGCCTCTGCGTGATTGCGTTGTGAAGCACGTATGTCATCAGTCCAATAGAGAGACCAAACGGGTGGGTGACGTCATAGACCCGGAAACTATAAAGCACACCGGCAAACACACGCCGTCAGCTTCTGTTGCCCTCAACAACAGCTGCCTCTTCGCGAGCTGCAATCCCACCAGGCGCTCTTTGAGGAGGGCGTCCCGGTTCGTGTTCCCCACGGCACGGGTCCCGCTGGTGCTGAGGCTCTGAGCTCATCTGCTCATCTCAGCCTTCACCAGCAGATCCAGCGCTGCCTCTCTGGGTTCGGGAGCCCGCGCTGCGGATTCTCCTGCCCGGGGAGCGGCCACGTGTTACAGTTATCTTCCTCTGAGGAGGTTGATATCTGTAGCATCGATGCTGGGGGTGAGGACTCGCCACTTCATTCCCCTGCGGGTGAGGAGCTAATGGATGTGCTGAGCAGAGCTGTGGCCAGATTACACATCGAATGGCCACAGGAACATCATGAGCGAGCTGCCGTAAAAAGCAGACTCGACGAGCGCTTTCTCCCCGCGCTCTGTTCAGCCTCCACATAGGAGTCTGCCGTTTTTCCCGGACCTCCACACCGAGGTGTAGAGGTCTTGGAAGCGGCCCGTGTCATCACGTATTTTCACCCCGCATACTTCCGTGTACAGCAATATTGCGGGGCTGAAAAGACACGGTTATGGTCAGATGCCCCGGGTTGAGCAGACGCTTGCGAGCCATCTCTCACCCGAGTCTGCATCTGCCATAAAGGCTCCGACTTTGCCCACAAAACCCCTAAAAGTTACATCATCTTTTGTGGGCAATGCGTACTCGGAAGCAGGTCAGGCCTCCGCATGTCTGCACACTATGTCCATCGTGCAGGCATACCAGGCTGATCTGCTTGGAGACCTGGGTGAGAGCCACGAGATCGGAGTCGATACCGTCAATGAGCTCCGATCTACAGCTGATCTGCCTACGATGAGACTGCCTACAGGGAAGAGATCCAGCACCTGGCCACATGGTGCGCTGATAATAACCTGCTCCTCAACACCACCAAAACGAAGGAGCTCATCGTGGACTTCAGGAAAGAGTCAAGAGGCACACATCCACATCAATGGAATGGCCGTTGAGCGTGTCTCCAGTTTCAAGTTCCTGGGGATCCACATCTCGGCGGACATGTCGTGGTCACCTCCAGCCTGGTCAAGAAGGCTCACCAGCGCCTCTTCTTCCTGAGGACACTGAGGAAGAATCAGCTCTCCTCAGCTATCCTGGTGAACTTCTACCGCTGCGCAATAGAAAGCATCCTGACCAACTGTGTCGCAGTATGGTATGGGACCTGCTCTGTTGCAGAGCGCAAGGCACTGCAGCGGGTGGTGAAAACTGCCCAGCGCATCACAGGGACTCCACTGCCTGCCATCGAGCACATCCAGAGGAAACGCTGTCTGCATCGAGCTCGCAGCATCCTCAAGGACTCATCCCACCCAGCCCACAGACTGTTTTCTCTCCTGCCCTCCGGCAGGCGTTTCAGGATCCTCTGGACCAGGACCAGCAGACTTAAGAACAGTTTTTTCCCCAGAGCTGTCTCTTTACTGAACTCAAACCCCCGTTGATCCACTCCCTCATAAACTGCTAACTCTCATACCTCACATCTGCCTTCACTTTATTTGCACTACCGACTGTTTATTACAGTAACAACTGTTTACTTATGCATCTTGCACTACCATATCTTAACTGGATTATGCTCATTTGCACTGCCGACTGTATTTATAGTACCAATGTTTACATTTGCATTTTGTAATATGCAACATTTACTTCTAACTGTAATATGCAACCACTTTCCACTGCACTTTTACACATTTTTTTTTCGGATAGCTCTGTCCATAATTTATTGCACTACCCTAATCCACTGCTATATTCCTCATATTAGCCTAACATATTATTGTATACCTCTATCTGTAAAATTCTGTTTAAAGTAATAGCCATCTCTATATTATATTCATAGTACATATTCACCTGTAAATTCTGTTTATAGTAATAGCCATCTGTATATTATATTCATAGGTCATATTCACCTGTAAATTCTGTTTATAGTAATAGCCATCTGTATATTTATTCACTGTACATATTCACCTGTAAATTCAGTTCTGTTTATAGTAATAACCGTCTCTCTATTTATACATATTTATATATATTCAGTACATTTCCATGTCCTGCACTTACGCAACCACTGTATATCCTGCACTTGCTGCTATTGCACTTCTGGTTAGACCTAAACTGCATTTCGTTGCCTTGTACTTGTACTTGTGTAATGACAATAAAGTTGAATCTAATCTAATCTAATCTTGCTCTCCGGGCCACCAAGGAGACGGCCAGATGCGTCGGCCGTTCTATGGCAGCCCTGGTGGCCACGAAGAGACATTTGTGGCTCAATCTTACGGAGATAAAGGAACGGGACAAAAGCTTTTTGCTTGATGCGTCGCTGTCTCCGGGAGGCCTGTTCGGTGACGCCGTCACCACTGTTACCGACAGGTTCCTGGAGGCAAAGAAACAGGTGGCGGCGCTCAAGCAGTTCCTTCCCCGTAAGCCCCAGGTCTCGGGCTTACGGGGAAGGAACTGCTTGAGCGCCGCCGGGTACAAGCTCCTCCCATAGGGCGCAGCAGAAAGTGAGTGTTGCCACTCGTACACCCCCTCAGAAAGGGCCGTCGGTGCGCAACGCTCACAGGCGCAACCTTCTAAGCCCAGGGCTGATCTGAGGACAGTCATTGTGGTGAGGAAGGCTGTGTCTAAGAAGTCCTGACGTATCTGGGCCCAGGACAGTGAGGGTGACCCCGTCCGCGGGCGCAAGGTGCTCACCGCTGTACACGGTACCCGTACGTCCGCGGTGCCCTCACGGGGTCAATCTGCCAACCCCGCCCCAAATCCCGGGGCGTGGAGGGGCCCCGCGGGTCATTCGAGGATGGCCCGCCCCCTCTTCGGAGGGAAACTATGCCGTTGAGTCAGTTGTTCCCTGCCGGTTTGCTGCTTCACGGCGCTGCACTCGCGGTGCAGAGTACATCAGAGGCCTCGAGAGGCTGATAACCTTAGTAGATTTTGTGTCAGAATGGGAGAATCTGCCTCACTAATCTCGTTGGGTCCTGCGATTGTATAAATTTTGGGTACGCCATTCAGTTCAGATGCCGTCCCCCCCAGCTTCAACGGGGTCCTCTCCACTGTGGTGGACCCCAAGCAGGCTCTAGTGATGACTCAGAAAGTACAGACTCTGCCGCAAAAGGGGGCTATAGAGAGGGCTGATATTGAGGTGGGGATACGGGTAGGGTTAGGGACAGGTGTGGTGGTATGGGTAAGTTTAAGGGTAGGGTTAGGGGTAAGGGAAGTGTCAACTGTGTAATTACAAATGTAACTACAGAAATTAATTACAGATGTAATTACATGCAGGTATTTTTTTAAAATATAAGTACAATGTAAAAACATGTATGTACACGATAAGTGCATTGTATCAAATTATTAATTAAAATGTTAGTACATAGTAGTTAAGGCCACCTAATATAAAGTGGGTCCGTTGGGGCTGAGGCTCAACTCCAAGAAGAGTGTTCTTTCTCCTGTGCAAAAGATCACTTATCTCGGTGTGAGTTGGGATTCGGTCTCTATGCAGGCCCGTCTGTCAGAGCCTCGCATAAGGTCGATCCTCTCAGCCATGAAAGGGGTGAAGCTAGACCAGCCGCTCACTGTAAACAGTTCCAGAGACTGTTAGGTCTGATGGCAGCCGCGTCCAACATGATTCCTCCGGGCCTGCTGTTCATGAGACCGTTACAGTGGTGGCTCAAGACCAGGGGCTTTTCCCCAAGGGGAAACCCCTTTCGCGTAATCAAGGAACCTTGAGACTGAGACCTGTGACACACACCAGGGTGCCGGCCTGGGACTTATCCTTTGTCCTTCAAGGCCTTTCCGAGGCTCCCTTCGAGCCGCTCGAGGAAGTTTCTCACTCTGAAAACTATTTTTTTTCTTGCTATATCTTCCCTTAAAAGAATAGGGGACTTGTAAGCCCTCTCTGTTGCACCCTCGTGCTTGGAGTTTGCCCTGGATATGGCTAAGGCCTTTCTCTCTCCTAGGCCCGGGTATATTCCTAAGGTCCTCACTAATCCTGTGAGACCTATTGTGCCCCAGGCCTTCTGTCCTCCTCCTTTTATGACGTCAGACCAGGAACAATTAAATCTGCTTTGTCCTGTTCGCGCACTAGACGCCTATGTCCACAGAGCTGCCCTGTGGAGGAAAACTGATCAGTTGTTTGTTTGTTACGGGCCTCCCTCGAGAGGGGGTCCAGCCTCAAAGCAGAGAATGAGCGTGGGTGTGGGTGGTCGAGGCTTGCTTATGTGGCGGCCGAACAGCCCTCCCCTTTAGCTGTTCGGTCCCACTCCACTAGGAGTATGGCTGCCTCTCAAGCTCTTTTAGCTGGGGCCTCCCTGCAGGACGTTTGTGATGCTGCGGAGTGGTCCTCGCCTCATACTTTCTTCAGATTCTACAAACTGGATGTGAACGCTACTCCGGGGTCTCGGGTGCTCGCCTCTTAGCTCATGCTACAGACGAGCATCCAGACTCGCATGGGGACGTGGGTCTTCTCGTTCCCAAAGCGGTGACGCAGCGCAAGTTCCCTTGAAAGGGAACGTCTCGGTTACGACTGTAACCTTAGTTCCCTGAATAGGGAACGAGACGCTGCGTCACCCTGCCATACTCCTCGCATGCCCGCAAGTGCCTTGTTTCAGGCCTTCTTCAGAAGCTGACACTGTGTATTTGCCGGTGTGCTTTATAGTTTCCGGGTCTATGACGTCACCCGCCTATGGCGTTCCGTCTCTCTGTTGGACTGATGACATATGTGCTTCACGACGCAATCACGCAGAGGCATTCCCAAAGCGGTGACGCAGCGTATTCAGGGAACTAAGGCTACAATCGTAACCAAGACGTTTTGCCCTTCATGACAACTGTGAGGGGGGTGTTTTTATCTTTTTATAACTCATTCGTTTACATTATATAAAGCCTTAAAGTTCTGCATAATTAAGGGCGTGGCCACTTTGAGTGACAGGTGGATTGCCATTTATCTGCTGTCTGTTAGTCATCGCGTCACCTCAGCTCCAGCCACGTCCAGCCTTTTTGCCCATTTTCTGTTATCCAGGAGTGACGCGCTGCCTGGATGGCAATGTCCAGCTCATCCCTACTTTACGCCTTCAAAACTGTTCTTCAGAATCCTATGGGTGACGGCACAGACACTACATCCATATTTTTTTACAGTCTATGGTCATGCCGTGTCAAGTCACATGTCATGTCATATGTCATGTCTCGTCATGTTGTGTCATGTCATATGTGTCATGCCGTGTTGTGTCAGGTAATGTCTCATGTTGTGTAGTGTGACGTCATATGTCTTGTGTGTTGTCATGTCATATGTTCTGGGGTTCGGCTACGAGACTGACATGCACGACAGATAATACACATGTATACATGCAAATATCACGTCACGTAGACACGTCAATAACGTGTAGCTGTTGATCTAAACAGACGTCATGTTAGTGTCATGGTAGAAATTACTGTGAGGATTACGTCTGTAAATAGGAACATCTGGAGAACATGAACATTCTCACACAGAGTGTTTTTCTGGCAAAGTTTAATCTGGCCTTTCTATTCTTGAGGCTTATCAATGGTTTGCACCTTGTGGTGAACCCTCTGTGGCCCTGTCCCAAATGACACACTTCATGTACACTTTCGTTCTTGTGGACTTACAATAGCCTCTGCCTGCCCGTGTCCGTTAAGTCCACGAGACCGTAGGGTGTCCCATTTGTCATTTTAGGTCTCAGAAGGGTGCTCGCGAACGCCCCCTTTGAGGTCGATATGCACCCTCATTAATTGATGAAGAAATAATGAAGGAATAGCCCACACCTGTCTATGAAACAACAGCTTTTGATTCAATTGTCCAATTATTTTTGGTCCCTTGAAAAGGGGGGATGGCTACTCTCAAGAGATGAAATTCCTAAACCCTTCCTCCAATTTGGATGTAAATACCCTCAAATTAAACCCGAGAGTGTGCACTTTCAGACCATATCCATTATACAACTACAGCTTGAATATGTTTAGGTAAATACCTGAAAAAAACAAAAATGATGCATGTGTCCAAATATATATATGAACCTAACTGTATGTCTCGTGCTGTGTCATATGTGTCGTGTTGTCATATGTCTCATGTCATGTTGTGTTGTCGTGTCATATGTCTCATATGTCGTGCCGTGCCATCTCATGTTGTGTCATGTCTCATGTCGTGTCGTGTATCATATATCTCATGCCGTGTCGTGCCATGTCATGTTTTGTTGTGTCGTCTCATATGTCCCGTGTCATGCTGTCTCATGTCTGGTGTCGTGTCATGTCATATGTGTCATGTCTCATGTTGTGTCATGTCATATGTGTCATGTCTCATGTTGTGTCATATCATATGTCTCATGTCATATGTCCCATGTCATGTCGTCTCATATGTCCCATGTCATGTTGTCTCATATGTCTCGTGTCATGTCATATGTCGTGTCATATGTCTCATGTAATGTCTTGACATATGTCTCATGTAGTGTCATGTCATATGAGTCATGTTGTGTTGTCTCATATGTCTCGTGTCATGTCATGTGTCATATGTCTCATGCCGTGTCGTGTCATACGTCTCATGTCGTGCAATGTCATGTCATGTCGTGTTATATGTCTCGTCATGTCGTGTCATATGTCTTATGTCATCTCATATGTCTTGTGTTGTGTGATGTCTCGTCATGTCATGTCGTGTCATATCATATGCCTCGTCATGTCGTGTCATATGTCTTATATCGTCTCATATGTCTCGTGTCGTGTGATATGTATCATGTCATGTCGTTTTATGTCTCATGTTTCAGCAAACTGTACGAGTTCCCTTTCAGCTCTATGGTTGTTAAAAAGACCTGGGGCCTCATTATAAAATGTTGCGTAGAAGCCGTCCTACATTTGATTTAAGATAATTTCTCAAATGTGCATATGTGGGATTCAGAGAAAGGAATGTTTACACTAAAATGTGCACTCTAAAAAAAAAAAGGTTCTATATGGCACCAAAAATGGTTCTTGGCTCGTAATCATAGGGGAACCTTTTTTAGTGCTATATAGCACCAATTTTGGTGCTTCAGCGGTTCTTCAGAGGTTCTTCAGCGGTTCTTTGACTAAGGTGCTATATAGCACCGCTAACTAAGGTGCTATATAGCACCGCTACCATATACATAACATGTTAAGATATGGTGCTATATAGCACCAAAAGTGGTTCCTCTATGATTACGACGAAGAACCATTTTTGGTGCCATATAGAACCTTTTTTTTTAGAGTGTGTGTACACCTCTTTTCCAGATGTGAAATCTATAAATCGCAAATAATCTTGAAAGAAAAAATCTTGACAGCTGAATGGTTTTAGATCTCCTTCTTGTAAACGCCCCCTAATTAAAGGTCCCGTTCTTCGTGTTTTTTGAAGCTTTGATTGTGTTTACAGTGTGCAATATAACATGTGTTCAAGTTTCGTGTGTAAAAAACCCCAGTATTTTTAACACAATTTACTTATCTGTATACCGCTGTTTTCACTGTTCTAAAAACGGGTTGATGAGTTCCTTGTTCTATGAAGTCCCTCCTTCAGAAATACGTAACGAGTTCTGATTGTGCCAGCGGTTCCTGTGTTGGGATTTGACTGCACCTTAGCGAACGTGTCACGGTTCCTGTGTTGTGATTCGACAGCAGCTTAGCGCACGTGGAAAGGTCATGCCTCTTAACGGGGTGATGTATGCGCTCAATGATCTCTACAGCTTCCCTGGGAAGATTTGACTCCGGGATGAAAATAACAGCGTCTCGACGACATGGCGACAAATGCACTCAAACGCAACACTTCCTTTTCTCCACGCGACACGTCCTCTTCTCCACGTGGGACAGCAACAAGACCACGCCCCCTTTTTGCGCGTAGTCTTGTGGGCGGAGGTTAGTCTGTTCTACTGTTCTATCAACGTCATTTATGAAGGAAGTACCAGGATGTAGTCCAAGCCGGCCGTTCGCTGTAGGCTTTGAAAGGGAACTTCTGTTAAATAAAATATCTCGCTTGGCATTGAACTTTGAGCTTTATAATTTTACAGGTATTATTTAAGCTCTAACAGCAACATTACACACTAACTAAAGTTTGAACAGTGGGATCACGAAGAAGGGGACCATTAATGTCATTAACATACACTCATCTAAAGGATTATTAGGGACACCATACTAATACTGTGTTTGACCCCCTTTCGCCTTCAGAACTGCCTTAATTCTACGTGGCATTGATTCAACAAGGTGCTGAAAGCATTCTTTAGAAATGTTGGCCCATATTGATTGGATGGAGTTGCAGTTGATGGAGATTTGTGGGATGCACATCCAGGGCACGAAGCTCCCGTTCAACCACATCCCAAAGATGCTCTTTTGGGTTGAGATCTGGTCTTCAACTGTCCAATTTTGGTGAGCTTGTGTAAATTGTAGCTTTCCTATTTGTAGTGGAGATGAGTGGTACCCGGTGGGGTCTTCTGCTGTTGTAGCCCATCCGCCTCAAGGTTGTGCGTGTTGTGGCTTTACAAATGCTTTGCTGCTTACCTTGGTTGTAACGAGTGGTTATTTCAGTCAAAGTTGCTCTTCTATCAGCTTGAATCAGTCGGCCCATTCTCCTCTGACCTCTAGCATCAACAAGGCATTTTCGCCCACAAGACTGCCGCATACTGGATGTTTTTCCCTTTTCACATCATTCTTTGTAAACCCTAGAAATGGTTGTGCGTGAAAATCCCAGTTACTGAGCAGATTCTGAAATACTCAGACCGGCCCGTCTGGCACCAACAACCATGCCATGCTCAAAATTGCTTAAATCACCTTTCTTTCCCATTCTGACATTCAGTTTGGAGTTCAGGAGATTGTCTTGACCAGGACCACACCCCTAAACACCCCATGTGATTGGTTGATTAGATAATAGCATTAATGAGAAATTGAACAGGTGTTCCTAATAATCCTTTAGGTGAGTGTATAAAAGAGCACCAGTCAAAGTCAAAATCCTTTACTTGAGAATGGTGAGCAGCAAGAGTTGCTTAGATTTCCAAATACCTGCAGTACCCTAACTCTCTGCCATAAGGAAAAGTGTGTATGCCTGCTTAAAACCTGACGTGGTGCTAATTGCTTTTCCACATCAAAGACTATTTTTATAAATATGAATGTTGGTGTGAATATGAATGTATAGGTCCGTTTGGGATCTTCTTTGGGTTGCACCATATTTGCACTTTAATATTTGTCATTTAAACTTGTAAACATTTTGCATCATTTTTTATATTATTTGAGGCACAATAGCAAAAATGTGTGTAGTAATAGTGTTGAGAGCCTTTGTCAAATATCAATCTTTAGTCCATTAATAGGTCTCCTCTATAGTTGTAGCATGCGCTTTTTGAAGTGTTCGTGGATCACTTCAATATCCCTAGCAGACCCTGAATCGAGCCAGTAATCCAAACCCTAGCTAATTTGAGTGTGACTTTAGGTCATGCTTTCAGAGGCGACCTGGACCTAGATTCCCCTGGAGCTACATGGATGCTCTCCATTTCAACCTTAATTTGGGCTTCAGTGTGGTGGATCTGCACAGATCTTCAACATGAAAGTGAAGGGAAATTGATTTTCTGGAGCCTGGTTTCCATGAGCTGAATATTTAAATTCCCCCAATCCCTTCAACAGCTCCAGGCTTTGGAAGATACTCAGTTCCTTATCGATGTTTCGCTACAACATCAAGGGCATGTTGTGAAGAGCTGTCAAAGATTGCAGATACAATTATTTTTTTACTTAAAACACACTGTAAATGGCAATTTAAAGTTGGGTTTGCCCTCATCCTGACACAGTTAAAGAAGAAGAGCTCTAATGAGATGGAGTGAGTTATGTGCTATATTGAACAACAGTGCTTCACCTCTTTAACACGGAGCAGGAGGCTAATACAGAACTCATTACCTTGACAATTGTTACACTATTAATATGCCAGGGGAGTGGAAGAAGTCCTGTTACTGTTAGTAGCGTCCTGATTTACATTTTTGCATGATTGAATGAGTTGTTTGCGGAAAGGTCTGTCTGTCTACAGTGCATCCGGAAATTATTCACAGCGCTTCACTTTTTCCACACTTTATGTTACAGCCTTATTCCAAAATGGATTAAATTAATTATTTTCCTCAAAAAACATCCCCACAGCATGATGGTATTGGCCAGGTGATAAGCGGTGCCTGGTTTCCTCCAGACATGACGCTTGCTATTCAGGCTAAATAGTTCAATCTTTGTTTCATCAGATCAGAGAATTTTGTTTCTCATGGTCTGAGAGTCATTCAGGTGCCTTTTGGCAAACTCCAGACGGCCTTTTACTGAGGAGTGGTTTCCGTCCAGCCACTCTACCATAGAGGCCTGATTGGTGGAGTGCTGCAGAGATGGTTATTCTTCTGGAAGGTTCTCCTCTCTCCACAGAGAAACACTGGACCTCTGTCAGAGTGACCATCGTGTTTCCTGGTCACCTCCATGACTGAGGCCCTTCTCCCTCGGTTCACTCAGTTTGGCCGACGGCCAGCTCTAGGAAGAGTCCTGGTGGTATCAAACTTCTTCCATTTACAGATGATGGAGACCACTGTGCTTATTGGGACCTTCAATGCTGCAGAAATTTGTCTGTACCCTTCCCCAGATCTGTGCCTCGATACAATCCTGTCTCGGAGTTCTACAGACAATCCCTTGGACTCCATGGCTTGGTTTGTGCTCTGACATGAATTGTTTATCTATCTATCTATCTATCTATCTATCTATCTATCTATCTATCTATCTATCTATCTATCTATCTATCTATCTATCTATCTATCTATCTATCTATCTATCTATCTATCTATCTATCTATCTATCTATCTGTCTGTCTGTCTGTCTGTCTGTCTGTCTGTCTGTCTGTCTTGTCTGTCTGAAGACACCAACTTTTGCACTAACAGAGTGTAAAATTACTATCTGGCATAGATTGAAAGTCATTTTTTCTCATAACACTGATGAATTTGTGTCTCTATATCTAGAAGCTCCATTCATCAATTAATTCATGATCATATTATGTGTTTATTATGTTATCAGTGAGTGACAAAAATGTCCTTCAAGTGCCTTCTCCTGCAATATAGATCTTGCGCCATTGATTTTGCATGCCACGAGCGGAGCCCAGTGCCTTTAGGTTAAGTTTATTCTATCAGTGTTTGCCTATCAGTGGCAAATAAAGCTTAGCAATCGCAGATATCTAATACAAATATATAAATTAAAAAGGTGGATAAAAGCATTCATACGTCCCTATACTCTGTACAACACATCCCTGTGTGTTGTATAATATCTTAACTCTTTGAAAATACTGTATACAGTATTTTTTCTTGATGTCAAAGCTGAACTGTGTTATGTGGAGCATGGGTATTGTGCATGACATTTGGAAGGTCATATAGATAAACATATAGGGGCTGAGTCATCATCCCTGATGTCAACAGTAAAGGTCAGCTATTTCCAGAAATTAAAAAAAATAAAAGTAAAAGGTATGGTGATAATATTCCAGGAATTACATTTAAAATGTACAGCAACCATACATTTAATTAAATTATATAATAAAGTTTATCTAGTAGAAATTATGGTAACACATGACACTACAATAATGCCAGGAACAGTTAACAAACATCACCAGCGAAACAACACAAAAACACCTATAATGTGCATAACTGATAGCATAAGTAAAAAAAAATATTTCAATAAAATATAATCAAATGTAAGGCATCATAGAGACTTTTGAGCACCCTTTACATATCAAGATTAAAAGGTTTATACAGTACATACATTGTTTATGTTACGAACTGCTCTGAGACAGAAGGGTTGATCCAAATGCAGCTTTATTTGAGGGCAATCCAGAGGCGTAATCCAAAGTACAGGCAAGGGTCATACACAGACAGGCAGTCCAAACAAAGAAACAAACAAATAAACAAAAACAGGCAGGGACCAGAGGCAAGAGGGTAATCCAGGGAACAGGGCAAGATATCCAAAAACAAGAAACAAGAAAACCAGGAGAGTGCTCAGAAATGCAATGTAACATTGAACAAGACTTTGGGGTGAGTGAATGAGCATGGTATAAATAGACAGAAACTAACAGGATGGTGAGACACAGGTGTATGCAATCAGTGAATGAGGTACAGGTGAATGTGATCAGTGATAAGTGATGCTGAGTCCGGGCAGTGAGTTATGGGAAATGTAGTTTGTGAGTGACCATAGTCTTATGTGTGGAGTGCCCTCTGGTGGCTCTCAAGGGCACTCCAGCTGGTGAACGTTACATAGCCCCCCCTTTAATGAGCGGATTCCAGACGCTCCTAAAACTGTTAAGGAGGGAGGAGGAGCGGAGGCGGACCCGGGGGCGGGATGGAGGGCCAGGCCCGTGGAGCGGATAATGACCTGGAGACAGCGGCAAGATGGGAGGCCGGGACGGATCAGGCTGTGCAGACGACCAGGACGGATCAGGCTGTGCAGACGACCAGGGCGGATCAGGCTGTGCAGACGACCAGGGCGGATCAGGCTGTGCAGACGACCAGGGCGGATCAGGCTGTTCAGACGACCAGGGCGGATCAGGCTGTGCAGACGACCAGGGCGGATCAGGCTGTGCAGACGACCAGGGCGGATCAGGCTGTGCAGACGACCAGGGCGGATCAGGCTGTGCAGGCGACCAGGGCGGATCAGGCTGTGCAGACGACCAGAAAGGAGACGACCCTTCAGGCGGCCAGGGCGGATCAGGCTGTGCAGGCGACCAGGGCGGATCAGGCTGTGCAGGCGGCCAGGGCGGAGACGACCCTTCAGGCGGCCAGGGAGGAGACCATGGCACAGGAACAGACACCGGCTCAGGAACAGGACCAGACACCGGCTCAGGAACAGGAACAGACACCGGCTCAGGAACAGGAACAGACACCGTGTGAGGAACTGACACCGGCTCAGGAACAGGAACAGACACCGGCTCAAGAACAGGAACAGACACCATGTCAGACACTGGCTCGGTCTCTGGATCGGCAGAAGTGACGTGAAGCTCTGTCTCTGGATCGGCAGAAGTGACGTGAAGCTCTGGATCGGCAGAAGTGACGTGAAGCTCTGGATCGGCAGAAGTGACGTGAAGCTCAGTTTCTGGATCGGCAGAAGTGACGTGAAGCTCAGTTTCTGGATCGGCAGAAGTGACGTGAAGCTCAGTTTCTGGATCGGCAGAAGTGATGTGAAGCTCTGTCTCTGGATCGGCAGAAGTGACGTGAAGCTCTGTCTCTGGATCGGCAGAAGTGACGTGAAGCTCAGTTTCTGGATCGGCAGAAGTGACGTGAAGCTCTGTCTCTGGATCGGCAGAAGTGACGTGAAGCTCTGTCTCTGGATCGGCAGAAGTGACGTGAAGCTCAGTCTCTGGATCGGCAGAAGTGACGTGAAGCTCAGTCTCTGGATCGGCAGAAGTGACGTGAAGCTCAGTCTCTGGATCGG
Organism: Romanogobio albipinnatus; assembly: GCA_023566225.1. Lineage (NCBI taxonomy): Eukaryota > Metazoa > Chordata > Actinopteri > Cypriniformes > Gobionidae > Romanogobio > Romanogobio albipinnatus. The sequence goes on along the minus strand of CM042246.1, from coordinate 27,901,364 downwards.
CAGAAGTGAAGCGTCTCTGAGCTTGACGGGACCAGCGATGAAGAGGGCTCTGAGCTGGACAGGACCAGCGATGAAGAGGGCTCTGAGCTGGACAGGACCAGCGATGAAGAGGGCTCTGAGCTGGACAGGACCAGCGATGAAGAGGGCTCTGAGCTGGACAGGACCAGCGATGAAGAGGGCTCTGAGCTGGACGAGACCAGCGGTGAAGGCTCTAGCTTGGCGGGCATGTCGCTTGCTGTCTCAGGAGCGGCGGGCATGACGCATACTGCCTTGGCTTCGGCAGATTTGGCGTGAAGTGCGGGCTCGGCTGGACTGGCGTGAATTGCAGGCTCGACTGGACTGGCGTGAAGTGCAGACGGTGACATGGCGTGCCAGGGAAGGAAGCTCTCCAGAAATCTGGAGAGTGCCTCTCTCCAATCCAGACCGGAAAGATCGGGAAGCTCCCTCGGGTTGACCTCCTTAGCCCCCCTCCGGTAACAAAACTTAATTGCATCGTCCCCCAGAGAGCAAGAGGCAGTGAGAGGAACAAACCCCCAGGTGTACTGGAACAGATAGAGGCTATCCAGGGCCAAGGCCGCGACCTGTCCAGCGAACTCCCGGCTCATGCTGGGAAGATCAGGCGAGATCCGTACTGCTGGATTCCTGGAGGTCATAGCTGCTGGATCTGGATGCAGCGAAGTCTTCTGTTACGAACTGCTCTGAGACAGAAGGGTTGATCCAAATGCAGCTTTATTTGAGGGCAATCCAGAGGCGTAATCCAAAGTACAGGCAAGGGTCATACACAGACAGGCAGTCCAAACAAAGAAACAAACAAACAAAACAGGCAGGGACCAGAGGCAAGAGAGTAATCCAGGGGACAGGGCAAGATATCCAAAAACAAGAAACAAGAAAACCAGGAGAGTGCTCAGAAATGCAATGTAACATTGAACAAGACTTCGCGGTGAGTGAATGACCATGGTATAAATAGACAGAAACTAACAGGATGGTGAGACACAGGTGAATGCAATCAGTGAATGAGGTACAGGTGAATGTGATCAGTGATAAGTGATGCTGAGTCCGGGCAGTGAGTTATGGGAAATGTAGTTTGTGAGTGATCATAGTCTTATGTGTGGAGTGCCCTCTGGTGGCTCTCAAGGGCACTCCAGCTGGTGAACGTTACAGTTTACACTCTGGGGAAATGGTTATATCTAAATTAACTGGTTTTAGTCAAGTAAAAACAATTTATATATATTATTTAACATTACTTAATCAACCTAAACATTGATTGTAGCTGCAAAATGTATTTTTATAAGTTAAATTAAGTGGACATAGGTTAATAACAACTGCAAGGTACCACTTTTGCCGTGTAATTTAAACTTTTTCTTCCAAAATACAGTATCACAGTACAATTACACACATTGTCCTTTAACCTAATCTTTTTTTAAGTAACTTACAATTAGCCACTTCACTGGGTTTTTTTTTACTGTAGCTTTTTTGTTAAAATTCCACAGTGAAGAAAAAGGTCTCTTGATATAAATATCCCTGCCTAAAACTATTACCATTCTTCCCAGAACTTAGAAGACTCACTCTTGCTGTGCTCAAGAATTTATTACAATATAAAACATAGTTTATGTAGTGACCAGACAAAATGCAGTTACAGAATAAAAATAGTATAAATAGTATCTAATGTTTATACCTAGTAAAGACAAGATGCAATGTTACAAAGTAAACAAGCAACAGTTTACTGTCAATTACATACTACATCTGTCACGCAGTAACTTGAGAACCGCCTGAATGCATGCTCATTTTCATCATTATTATCACCTACTGTAAATAACCAGACTGTGATTGCTGCCATGTGATATATGCTTATGGCTATACAATATGCAATCGAAGTGTGTAGCAAGAGAAGGGAAGTGACAGGAAGGACCAGTTCAAAGACTGTATTTATACTTCGCTCAGCCGAGGTGAACAGCACCACGCTGGGTTACATGAGAGCTGCAGCCGGCTCATCGTGAAGGTTACCACATGCTTTTTCAGCTCTTCATAGCTTCTGTATCAGATTGCCTCAGTCAGTATTTGTTAACAACCATACACAGGACAAATGGGCAGCTGCACACTGCCATGAAACATCACTGAGGAAACCGAGAGGGTGAAACTGAATAGAAAACTGATTTTTAGAATAGAAGCCACCCACTTCTCATCCTACACAGCCATGCTCTTTAACTTTGAAAGTGTCCTCAGAGAATTGTGGGGAAAATACATGGCACGATACCAAAATCTTCCTTCCTCTGGGATCAGACAGACTGCTTTGGTGTAGGATCTGCCAGCGCTTATTTATGTGTAATTTGACACTCTTCATTTTCTTTAGAAGGAGAAAGATGCATCATAAGGATGCACATTTATCTGGTCTGTGAGCTGACAACTAGATAACTTAGAGTTGAACCCCTGAGGCTTGATCTTCCCCAGGTATTGATTAATTTCTGTCTGAGACTGCAGCTGCTGCTTATGTCTGGATATCAAGTTATCATGACCAAAAATGGAGGGGTTTTTTTCTTCTTCTGAGTATTAATTGTCAAAGAAATAGTTCCCCAATGAGCAAATAATGACAGAATGTGAATTTTTCATGAGCTGTTTCAATATTATTACCGGACATTGCATTTTCATGTAGTCAAGCTCACAATATTTTCAGGATCATTCTGACTCTAATTGTTACCCAGAGTCCAGCCAGCCTTCAGTCATGCCCGTAATGGACCATCAGCCAGAGCACACCATAGGCTCTGATCCTGAGACTGCCACAAAGCTAGAGCATTTTTGTCCTGGAGCCCGAGCCCATCGCGGATTCTGACCAGTTGCTTGAGCTGGCACCAGTATCCGTCATCCGTCAGGGCATATTAGTGAAGTTTGATTGGAGCCCCTTCCACACTTTTGTCGCTGAGGTGCAATGAGCTCGGCCCTCACTAAATTATTATTTAATGATCTGGATGATGTAATGTTTTAAGATCACTGGTTCAACTTAGTCCCAAGTCACCTTCGTCTCCGCTAGTTCAGCCCAGTTCAAAGTCACTTCTGTCGCCGCTGGTTTAGCTTAGTCCCAAGTGGCTTTCATCTCTGGTGGTTCAGCCCAGTTCCAAGTTGGCTTCGTGACCATTGGTTTCACCCAGCTCCAAGTCACCTTTGTCGCTGTAGTAGACATGAAAGGGTTAGTGGAGTTTTGTGTATGTCACATGATCAAGGTGGGGGGTCACGTGATTAGAATGGGAATATCAGTCACCTGTTCATTGATTGAGAGAGGGAGAGGGGCTGAGCAGGGACGATGTATTCTTTGTTGACCACAACACAACATGCCATCAAGAAATCAGTCTGTACCATCAAAAGTGATGTATGCCTCACTGATATTTAATTTATGCGTCACAAATGCATAAAGTTCCTGTCTTAGTCTCTCAGCGGCGTTGATCAAGGACAGAGTAGCCACTATAGTCACCATTGGTTCTGCCCAGCTCCAAGTTTCCTTTCTCACAAATGGTCCCACCCAGCCTCTCTCTCTCCTTCCCTGCCAAAGCCATAAAGTTCCTCAGCCCTGCCTCCGCTGGCTCCTTCTTCAGTGGTTCTGATCCACCTTCGTCTTTCCGGTTAGCAGCTCCACATTGGTCTAAGGATCCCTCAGCTCCACCTCGAGCGTCTGAGCCCCAGACTCCATCCTCGGCCCTTCGACCCATCGGCTCCACCTTGGTTCCATCCTGTCTCCTCTCTCCATCGGTTCCGCCTTTGGCCTTCATCCTGGTTCTACTCTGGGTCTTCCTCTGAGTTCTTCCTTCGTTGTTTCCTCCCTAGCTCCTGCCTCCATCGTCTATGCCTTAATGTTCCCGGCTGCCCATCCACAGTCTTATCTGTCTTCAGCTCTGCGTCCACCTTCGGAATCCGCTCCCCCTATGCATACAGCCCCTACACATGCATACACACACACAGAGACACAAACATATATAAGATCTTTTTGCAACAGTTAAGATTTTAAGATCAATAAGATTTTTTTTTAATTCAAACAGTTATACAGAGATACACATTTATAATGTTACAAAATATTTTTATTTCAAATAAATGTTCAAAGAAAATAAAATGTATCATGGTTTCCACAAAAATATTAGAAGATAACTGTCTTTAACACTGAGAATAATAACAAACGTTTCATGAGCCACAAATCGCTTATTAGTACGATTTCTGAAGGATCATGTGACACTGAAGATCCAGCTTTGCCATTACAAGAATAAATCACATTATAACAATAAACAAATAGTTTTGCAATATTATTGTGAAATAATAGTTTCATAATATTATTTCACAATATTGCTTTTTACTTTTTTAATCAAATAAATGCATCCATGGTGAGCACAAGAGACTTCTTTTTTAAAAACATTTTAAAAATCTTACTGACCCCAGACTTTTGAATGGTACTTTGAATGGTATTTATAATTATATAATTATAAATATTTATATATCACACTATTACAATTAAATATGTCAATATGTAAATATGTCAATGTAAATATACAAGAGATTAGCAGACAGACAATCACAGAAAATTACTGTGAGAGTGTGGCACCCTGTAACTAGTAATATACAGTACATTTATAGTAAATACAGACTTTACAGACTGTGTAGTTCACTTCCAAAACTTTAATAAACATGCTTTTTAGGAAAAGTGTGTAAGGAATAAACCAAAGTTCAGTTTGTGGACATTGTAAGGAATGAAAGTCGACAGGCTTCCTTAGGGCAAGGTTAGCATGAAGGAATCAGCTCCGGGAGAGTGAGGGCAGACTGAAGCATAGAGATAATAAACTGCCGAGCAGAGGGTGGATTTACAGAAGTAGGGGACCTGAGCGATAAGAAGTGAGATGTGCGGGGGCAGGGGTACTGCTTTCCATTTGAGTCAGCAGAACCATGAGTGAAGTGAATGTGTTTAAATTGGATTTTAGATGGGTCAGAGGGTTAATGGAGCACGGGAGATCAGGGGTGTACCATGGAGAAGGTTGAGGAGGGGAAGTATAGTGTTTGTCATGTGAACAAGAGACTGGGTCATTAGAGATTGACTCAACGATGTGTTTAACATTATATACTCAATGATGTGTAACATTATATGCAGAGATTAGATTTAGTTATTTGGAAAATATCTATAACAATGAGTGATGAATGAACCAGATCCAAAAAAAAATCTTCATAACAATGAGCTTTATTTGTTCTAGCATCTGTTGTTGTGAGTTGTCTCATTTGAGTAAATCAGTGTTCATCTATATAAACCAAATGCCTGCATGGCATTTTACAGTTTTTATGAAACAAAGTACCCACAAAGCCTTGTTTACAATATCCTGGGAGCATAAAATACAGATGCATTAAACCAGGCAATGTATTCTTTCAGCACAGACACCTGTCCAATCAATGTGATTTACAGAACTGATGCATTATCATCACACATTACAATAAATTTAATAATTTACATAGCATGCAACTGTTCTCGCTTGTGAATGAGTGTAGGCATGTATCATGATACTAAGCAGGGCAGCTGGTCTTGGTCTCCCCAGCTCTACAGAACCCCACAAATTTTAAATGTAAATATGTGGTGAAAAAGGGAATTGCAGTGTGCTATATTTGAGAGCCACTGGGGAGATTTCAGGATGCCCGCTTATTTTCACGTTACCTTACGTAAACCTCGCTCCAGACCAAGACGCTATCAGTCTGTTTCAGATATGTGTCTGCATCAGGTCAGTAACTAGTTGGCATGTCTTTTCTTTCTATGTGGAATAGCGTATTAAATAATGAAAGTATAAATACTCACCAGCAGCCATATCACCCTGTAGCACAAGAAACTAAGTAGGGTTGAGCTTGGTCAGTACCTGGATGGGAGACCTCCTGGGAAAACTAGGTAGCTGCTGGAAGAGGTGTTAGTGAGGCCAGCAGGGGGTACTCACCCTGTGGCTTGTGTGCGTCCTAACGCCCCAGTAGAGTGAAGGCGGGACTATACTGTCAATAAGCACCGTCCTTTGGATGAGATGTTAAACGAGGTCCTGACTCTTTGACGTCATTTAAAATTCCAGGATATCCTTCAGAAAAGAGTAGGGGTCTAACCTCGGCATCCTGGCCAAATTTGCCCATTGGCCTCTGGCCATCATGGCCTCAATCATCCCCATATACTGATTGGCTTCATCATTCTGTCTCCTCTCCACCAATAAGCTGTAGTGTGGTGGGCATTCTGGCGCAATATGGCTGCCATCTATTCATCCAGGTGGATGCCGCACATTGGTGGTGGTTGAGGAGATTCCCCCTTCTGTATGTACTTTGAGTACCTAGAAAAGCACTATATAAATGCAACAAATAATAATAATAATAATAATAATAATAATAATAATAATAATAATAATTATTATTATTATTATAATGCAAGGACATTCAAATTCTGCCAAAAGTGTGTCTGATGTGTTCAGCGATTAGGATATCAAGCTTACATAATGTTTATCATAAACTAGCGCTAAGGCCCAGAATCTGCCCTTCTTAAATTTACGGCCAGGAGCAATGACTGCTTAAATGACAGTATGTCTGTGCATGCAATTATCTTTTTTATTTATTTATTTTTATTTATAAGTGTATGCAATTATTTATTTTACGTTCAAATCACCTCCTTGGAGGATGTCATGAAGCTTAGGCTGAAAAGCTGATCTGTGATCAAGTATAAAATGGGTCAAGGAATGGTTTACCAATAACTAGACAAAAAGTCGATATGAGGCACAGAGCATAGCATGACACACAATGTACATAGCTATCCCTGCAGGCAATGTAGTAAATGGGTCACGATTACACATCTTTGCATGAGACTATGGTTTAGATATGGTTTTCTCACATCTTAGTGAGTGAAAACTTAATGTAGCATTATCTCTGTGTGAAGTCTAGAGCACCCTGCTGATTTTCATCTCTACAAAGACCTGCACAAGTTTAGATTAGAGTGTGATTCTGTTGATTTAAAATTTTGTTTCAGTGAAGACTGATTCTTATACATTTACAGGGAGATTAGACACAAATAATAAAGCACTGCTGTAGTCATTCCTACGTTTGTAATATTTTTTCAAGTTTGCCAGCATCGGTAACGTCATCAAAAGGGAGTGTATCTCAATGAGTTTCATTGCTAGTAATTTTACATAACACGACACCTTTTATTAGAGACAAAAATGTTGCCCGCAGCACAGACTTCCATCCAGATTCATGAGAAGGCAGAAAAAGAGACTTTCTTATTAAGTGGATCCAGACTACTGGGGGTAAAAACATGTTTAATTACTCACTCTGAAAGGCCCCATGGCAAGGCTTTTGATATGTGCTTTCTTTTTTAATAATATCGTGCTTTGCATCAATCAAGTTCTATATCACAAGCATTGCATTGAACACAAGAATTATAACTAAGTTCTTTGAGTCTAAAATAGCCCTATTTTGTGTTAAAAACCAATTTTTCTTATATCGATTCCCTGACAGACGGTGAGAACCATAAAGAGCTATTCATCCTAATAATTCTGTAATGAGTTCCAGTTTTCTCTGTAGAAGAGGGATGTGACTTTGGCATACCAACAGCAGAGATGGAGCATGATATTTAATCTTATTGCTGTAACTTCCTTTTTCCTGTTGTTTTATACTATGATTGTAAAATATGAAACAATACAGAGCGCTGACGAAATCCATGAGGCTGACATTTTGGGTTTAACCTTGGGTTTTTAAGACTCTCCAATGATTGTGCACTTTTCCACAAAAAGTGTTTTACACTTGAGATGTTTCTGATCCAGGTTGAATCAGGTTGGCTCATTAATGATGGTTACATAACATTCGTCCAGTCTTGGTTGAAGGCAGGTGTGTAGGTGAGGGCTGTATCAGGATAACCACATTTACATTTATGCATTTAGCAGATGCTTTTATCCAAAGCGACTTACAACTTGGGGGTACATGAAGCGATAGGTCATGAAGAGTCTAGAAGCGCAATAAGAGGCTGAAATCCTGAGACTGTGTACATTGCTCAGTGTAGCACAGGCTAGAGTAGGGAGGGAAGAAGGAAGAGAAAGTGTTTTTTTTGTGTGTTTTTTTATGAGGTTAAGTGCTCACAGAAGAGCTGAGTTTTAAGTTGACTTTTGAATGATGTCAATGATTCTGCGTTTCGGATGGTGTTGGGAAGATCGTTCCACCAGCTGGGAACGTTGAATGAAAATGTTCTGGAAAGGGATTTTTCCCCCTCTGTGATGGTACCACAAGCCGTCGTTCCTTTGCTGAGCGAAGGCTTCTGGTGGGGGTGTGGATTTGTAGAATGGAGTCAAAGTAAGCAGGAGCAGAGCAGAGCGCATGGTGGCTCTGTATGCAAGCATCAGTGCCTTAAACTTGATGCGAGCAGCGAGTGGTAGCCAGTGCAGGGAGATGAAGAGAGGTGTGTCGTGGGTCCTTTTGGGCTCGTTGAAGACAAGACGTGCTGCTGCATTCTGGATCATTCGAAGTGTTTGGATCGCACAAGAGGGGAGTCCAACCAGAAGAGCATTACAGTAGTCAAGTCTAGAAATAACCAGGGCCTGGACAAGAAGCTGTGTTGCATGCTCTGTTAGGAACGGTCTAATCTTCCTGATGTTGTGGAGCGCAAACCGGCATGAGCAAGCTGTCTTAGAAATGTGTTCTCTGAAGGATAGCTGGTCATCAAATGTTACTCCAAGATTTCTGACTGACTTTGATGGTGAAATCAAGGCTGTACCTAACTGGATGGTGAAGTCATGTTGTATGGTGGGACTGGCGGGGAAGATGAGAAACTCAGTCTTTGCCAGGTTGAGCTGCAGGTGAGGATTTCTCATCCATGCAGAGATGTCAGCCAGACAGCTGGAGATTCGTGTGACTACTGTGAGGTCATCTGGGTGAAATGAAAGGTAGAGCTGAGTGTCATCAGCATAGCAGTGGTATGAGAAGCCATGTGCCTGAATGATGGGTCCCAATGAAGTAGTGTAGATGGAGAAGAGGAGAGGACCAAGCACTGAGCCCTGGGGAACCCCAGTGGTCAGTGGATGTGCTTGGGATTCCTCTCCTCTCCAGGCAACCTTGAAAGACCTACCTGTGAGATAGGACTCAAACCAAAGGAGTGGAGTCCCTGTGATGCCCAGTGATGAGAGGGTGGACAGAAGAATCTGATGATTGACCGTGTCAAAGGCCGCAGATAGATCGAGCAGGACGAGGACTGATGATTTGGAGTCAGCTTTAGCTATCCGCAGGGCTTCAGTGACCGACAGTAGTGCAGTCTCTGTGGAGTGGCCCCTTTTGAAACCTGATTGGTTGATGTCCAGCTGATTATTCTGTGATAGGAAGGATGAAACCTGGTTGAAAACAACTCAATGTCAACCGCTTGTGCTATCCTTCAAAACCGCTAACCGCTTGTGCATTCCTTCAAAATATAATGACTACTTCCTAAAAGGAGGACTAATTTAGAAATTTCCCTGTTAAAGTCAGTATGAAACTGAGGTTGCGATGGTCTTTTCTTCCCTATTGACATATATCCGATTGTAGTCTTGCGTAGCCAGACCTTCAGATATGACAATCCATAGCAGCTCTCATTGGCCATGGACAGCCCAGTGGTTGTCTGACTGACATTGCTTTGTTCTGCGTCATGTTTAGGGGTGTAAAAAATGTAATGTTGATGGGCCTACAATGACAAACCTGTGTGTAAACTGTAAAAGAGTCTATGCCGCAAACTTTACATGCTTCACATACTTTTGAAAATCCAACGTGTAGTTAAACCTGATAAGTGCTCTTTCAGGGGCTTTGGCATCAAGGCATCTTTGTTTCCTGGTGGACTGTTAAAGAATGTGACACACCCAGAAATCCTGTTGAATTTAACCAATCAGATGATGACTTCGAAACTCCTAAAGTGTTTCCAATTTTTGAGTCAGTCATCAGTCTATGGGTGTGATGTCTGAGGCTTTGACTAATCCGAATTAAATGGCTTCTTGGAAGAAAAAAAATATCTAGAGAGGAAGGGATTTTGTTCATCGGGAATTGAGTTTCAGTGTTGCTGAACTGAATATCAGCACTCTTGGAACGACTCAGCCAAACAAATTTAAAGATTCAAACCATACGCCATAGATTCACACTCTCTGTATCATTTACAATTAAGGCGTTAGATTTTTATTAACACAACTTTTATATGTATTTAAATTAAGTCTGTTCAAGGATATAATCGTTTAGAACCGGCTGTTCCAAACAACTTTAAGAGATACGCACAACACATGGGCTGATGGGGTAGATTTGCTGTCAGTGTGAGCCAACATGCTGATGCCAAGATATATCCAAAGCTAGAATCAGTCGGTGGGCCTGGGGGCGAGGTGTCTGCTGAAAGTCACTCAACATGACAAAAGCTCCTCCGAACACAATCAGCCAGAGCCCTGCAGAAAGTGAGCAGAGGTCCAGAAGACAGTATCCGCATCACTCAGCAAATCCTGAAGATTTGCTCTGGGATTTTTTTTAAATCTGTTCTCTGATGATACCTAAGGATTTCACTAGTTTTACCAAATTAAATTAGTTTAAATACATTTAAATAGTTTAAATACATATTTTGGGCTGTTGTTTAGTGTATGATGAAGCACAACAAAATGCTTTTTACATAATGATTGATGATTGATAAATACAGCTGGACAGACTGGTTACATTAGCTGGAGAAACACATTCAACCTTAACGTCATCACATGGTGGAACCAAGTTTCTTCAGATTATTAAAATGTTCTTTATCCAACAACAAAACAAAATCTTTCTTTTAAAGGTGCCCTAGAATGAAAAATCGAATGAACCTTGCCATAGTTAAATAACAGGAGTTCAGTACATGTAAATCACATACAGTGAGTCTCAAACACCATTGCCTCCTCCTTCATATGTATATCTCGTTTGTGAAAAACACCACGGAAAAATAGGCAAATCTCAACGTAACGCCAGCAGTGATGCAATACACGGGATCATTAATATGTACGCCCCCCAACATTTTCATATGCCAGCACATGTTCACTATCTGGCGGAACTGCGCAGCCGCCGTATCAACTGGAGTTCTGCAGCAGTAAGCCTGACGCGAGGATAGCGAACATGGCAGATCATGGAAACAAATGTTATGTTCCAGGCTGTGCAGGGGATGTGAAGACGTTTCATACTCTTCCCACAAATAAAACATGTCCACAGGCATGGCTGATGTTTATTTATAATCGGATACCGCAACAATTTAATTCAAAGTTCTGAGTTTGCTCAGCCCATTTCACCACGGACAGTTTTTCAAACCTGGGACAATATCAAGCAGGCTTTGCTCAGCGTCTGACACTGAAGAAAGGGCCAATTCCAACCATATACCTGCGAGCAGTAAGTGATTTTATCCACTTCTTGACTGTCTAAACCATTTCTGATTAAATCGAAAGTTCCTTAGAGAGACAACATTAACGATAATATTCCTGTTGTTGTCTATATCCAACGCAATATGCTATACGGTAAAAATAGGATATTCCAAGTGGCTTACATAACTAAATAGTATGTCTAATGACAAAGGTTAATATTATTTAATGCCAGTGTTGTCATAAATTAGTAAATGCAACCATAGATACGTGACATGTTATTTTAGTTGCTTACACATAGCTCACTCGATCCTTCTAGCTAACGTCACCACCTCCACCATTTAAGTTGAAACGATAGTAATTTGATATTTATTTATATTTTTGACAACTGAAGTATGATTATATACTGATTGATATATATAAGGTTGAATGCCTAATCTCTCCATCGTCAAGACGGTCAGTAAAGTTGTGTCTGCTATCATTGAGCCGCAGTGAAACAGCCAATCAGAGCAGAACTCTGCATTAATATTCATGACCCTTCCAAATAAGGCAAAAACAGACCATTTCATCCTGGGGATGATTTCTAGAGTTGTAAATGGACCTGTAAAACCGTAGCTGGACAATTATTGACCTTAAATAAGCCATATACCCTCTTTGTAGATACCAGAGAACAATTTAAAATGTTGTTTCAAATCATTCTAGGGCACCTTTAAGAGCTGCTTACTGAAAGGATCTTTGGGGAAATGCTGTGAAAACCTCATTTGGAACCTTTATTTTTAAGTGTGAATGTGATAAAGAAAACTACATTTGTAATTTATAATTTAAAGTAATCCACGTCATAACCAGAGGCGGATTAAGGTGGTCAGGGTGTCAGGATACTGAGAGTGAGGACCCAGATGCAGAATGAGCAGGGGGTGAAATTTATTAACAATATAGGACACGGGACAAGAATGGTGAAACAGGTACAAAGTCCAAACAATAGGGGCAGGGCACAATGGGAGAACTGGCTGGTCAGAGTAGAGACAGCAAGGATGTGATGCCCAACGATGGAGACAAGGAAGCGGCTCAGGGAACCAGGCTTGACAGTTGGTGACGTGGCTTGCTGCAGAACTAGACTGGTAGCCAGGCCAGGAGAGTCAATGACCAGGGGAAACTCCGGACACAGGACAGGAACCAACACAAGACACATACACACACACACACACACACTAACACAGAGACACAAACAACGAGAGAGAACAGACAAACTAGCACGTAAGAATAAAGAATACAAAGTAACCTAAATAATAATTGAAGCTAGCAAAAGAGAAAAAAGTAATATAAAATAAAATAGTGAAACTAAGAAATAAAACAAGACTGCACTCTAACAGGTAACTCGAGAGGAACAAAAAAATAAGATAAGCTAGAAAAAAGCAAGACAAAAAATAAGTCTAGGGAGACGACCAAAAATAAAGACAAGAACTAGACTAGAGTAAAATCTCAGGAACAAAATCAAAACTAGAGAAATCCAAAAAATAAGGCTAGGGAAAATAATGCAAAGGTCTATAACTAGGCAAGATCAAAAACGAATCACTAGGAATAGCTTCGCTAGACACACGGCATAAAACAAATGCACACAAACACAACGAACCAGCAAGGACATGAGGGAAAGAAGCACAATATAAAGGGACCAGAACACATGAGGGTCAGGTGAGCACAATTAGTGAAACAAGGACTAGACAACGACTAAACAAGGGGGCGTGGTAAAGGGAAACAAGGAAGCAGGACAAGTGGAACACACAAACAAAGACACAGCCATGTGCTCAAGCACAAGACAAACAAAGAAACACTAAACAAGGACAAAACAGACAAGACTGTCAGGGCAGGATCCTGACACAGGGGCCCTATAGGCTGCTTTATAAACCAGGTAGGCTACAGCATCTGCATCAGTGCAGAACATCCTGTTTTACTGAGGCAAAATCACAACATCATTAGACACAAACCACTGTGCAATACACTAAACTGTGTATAAAACAAAGTCATAAAACAGCGAGATCTCTGCTGAACGCGTGGCCGTGGCTGACCCACGAGGAGGAACAATAGCCACTTTTTCACCGTCGGGCCGAACGGTCTTATAATTGTAACGGTTCCAGTTGTCTTTCCACTTGAGCCTGGTACGGCACGGAACGATTACAAACCGCTCTTTGCCCGGAATTCTGGGCACGGCTAGCTAGAACATGCTGGTAGAATGCGTGTAGTGACGTGAAAAAATAGAACAAGGTTTAAAAAGCCGATGCTACTTGGCAGTCCTCCTGCTGTGGATCTTTTGTCTTCGACAGGATGAAGATTCAGCAGCCTTGAAGTATTCAGTCAATTTAGGGATTTTTTTCTGTATATCTTGGTTACATTGTTCTTTTTACCTTTGTATTTTCTGTTTTTGTGTTCCACTATCGGGCTTTCTTTCAGACATTTTGCCGCTATGCCGTCTTGCCCGTCTAGCAATAGCAGTGATGTAAATGAAGATGATTGACATGTTTTGACCAGCAGCTGATTGGACAGATCTACCTGCTTATTTAAAAAAAACAAATAGTCTGCCTAATCCGGGGCCCCTGCACACATGGGGCCCCTAAACTGCAGCCTACGCAAGCCTGTGTGTGTTAATCCGCATCTGTACATAACTACACCTTTCCTGTCCACATACTGTATCTAATCTGGTTACTCAACATATACACTGTATAAAATCTGTTTTACAAGAAAATACCATTCAGTCTTTCACATTTATTTCAATGTGTTGTTTCACACATTGTTCAATGTGTCAATGTGTTACTTGCTGCTTCTTTGTAATTATTTGTGAAATGTTGTCATTTCTGAGTGGATATTTTTTTAATGTAAATCCTACAGCAATTCTTTTTTTCAGTGTATATGAATCTTTCTCTGTATAAACCACGCATTGTGTCTCAAAGCAAAAAAAAGAAAATTAGTGTATAATATATAATTTGTAGCTTAAAGGAACACACAGACTTTTGTGACTTTAGCTGATTAACCATATCCCCCCAGAGTTAGATAAATCCATACATACCATTCTCATCTCCGTACGTGCCATAACTCTGTCTGACCGTCGCACCCACCGCTAGCCTAGCTTAGCACAAAGATTGGAGGTAAACGGCTCCATCTAGCCTACTGCTCAATTTAATAATAACGGCAACATTTTCCTATTTACATGTTGTGAAGTGTATAGTTACATCGTATACTAAGACCGACGGAAAATTAAATGTTGCGATTTTCTAGACTGATATGGCTAGGAACTATACTCACATTCCTGCGTAATGATCAAGGAACTTTGTGACAAATATCTACAGATTTTAATTAGGTTTTAACTCAAATATTTTTCTCTTTGAGAGATAAAACCACAGATAAACCTACTGAGCTGATAAAATTGCAGCAGAATTCATTTGGCTCTTCACACACATATTGTATCAAAGACGGCTGTGCACAAAGAGATATTTGCGTTCACTAATGATGTGTCTAGAGATAGAGGTTGAAATCCCAGGAGAGAGAGTGTATGGGGAAAGGGAGGGGGAGAGAGAGAGAGATACAGTGGAATTCTGTGACTGCTCCCCAGGGCAAATGTACAGGAGGTCACAGCGCACATGATAATTGAGTGACATACACGTGTACAGCTGCTATGTTTCTTTCCTCCTCTTTGCGTGATGCTACTGTAAAGAGTTTGTCGTATGAGCACTTGACTGACCTGCTGTGTTGCATAATCCCGGAAGAGAGCCGTCTAGGAACTACTTCTAGTCTTGAAAATAAATAAGCCAAATTCCAAACAAATCATTAATCCTTGTATTTAAAAGTTCACTTGCAAAGAGAGCTCATGGCATATTCAGAGCTGGAATTTAAACATTCAAAGATGCTTATGTCAAATATTAGAAATGTTTTTCATCCGTTTGAATTTAGAATTGTGGAGTTTTGAGCTTTACTGGAGCTCCTAAATAATGACAGTACACCTTTGATCACCCTAAAGTGCCTTCTGTAAGTAATTCAGGCAGTCTTGTCAAAAAGGTAAAGCTCACCTCTTAAAAGTGCATACACTCTTGTCAGTCCAAAAGTGCAAGGTGCTTAAAGGTGAGGCAGCAAAAGGCTATTAAACCAAAAGTCATGCTCCCTTGAGATCTATGCACCTTGCACAAGTGCACTACCTTTTTAGGCCCTAGTTTTTACTTTCTCTCGACTAAAATGTTCCTTGTTGTTCTAACCCTTCCAGTTAATATAATAGCATTATGAACTCATATTGTAACTCATATAGTGTCTAGTTCAACCAGGATGAGAGAGAAAGCATTCAATGTGAGAGCTGACACAAAGGTAATAGGTTTGATCCCAGAGTGGCCTATAGGTTAACACATAAATTCATCTTCTGCCCTCTTCATTGTGTCATTGCGCTGTGTGTGTATGTGTGTGTCCTGGTATTCCATGCGTTATGAGGACCAAATGTACCCACAAGGATAGTAATACCAGTAATTTCTGACCGTATGGGGACCTTTTCTTTGGTCCCCATGAGAAAAACAGCTTATAAATTATACTAAATTATGTTTTTAGAAAATTTTTAAAATGCTGAATATTTTTAGGGTGTGTTTAGGGTTAGGGTATATAATAGTTTGTACAGTATACAAATCATTATGTCTATGGAAAGCCCCCATAAAATATGAAAACACGACATTTGTATTTATGTCTACGTATTTATTTGGTGAGTAGATGTAGAACAACTGAGATAATGTTAGTCAGTCATTATCGCAAAATATAATATATACATTTTTTCAATGAATTTATTTAGATTTTTAAAATATAATTGTTGTTTTAATATTTATTATTATTTCATGTTTTTTTTTAAATAATTTATTTTAAAATAATGACAATTTTATGGTACATTATATCATTATATATTTAAAGCTATGGTCTACGATTTCAAAGATTGTTCATTATTAATAACCTCGTTTAGATGCTGGTTATGGTTCTACAGTACAATCCTAACAATATGAAGAGAAAAAAGAATGAAAAAAATCCATTCACTCTATTGGGTGTACACATGCAGAGAAATTGACCAATGTAAGCTGTCCGGCCGGGCAGTTAACCAATGTAAACTGTCCGGCCGGACAGCTTACATTGGTTAACTGCTCTCATCCAATCCCCTGCTCCACTTGCGTTTCCACCCACCGCACCGCACCCCGCCCCCTCCTGCGACATGAAATTTTGCGGGCAAGTAGGCAGCATCAACTCAGCAATGGAGAAAAACCAACAAACAGACAGCAGCAAGCGGCCCCTGCTCGGCCCAACAGTCAAGGTTGGAATAAAGAGAAAGTCAATTGAGGAAAGAGCAGAGATAAAAAAAAAAAAATGTGAAGAACGCCGGACTCAAAGCCGAATCAGTATAGGGTCCACAGTTGCCCGTTGGAGGAAGCTTCAGAGAAACCTTTGGACTTAAAACCGACGCTGATTTTTTGTTGAGCAGGTCAGCATTTATTTATACTTTTATGGTGTGGTGTATTACATAAATAGCTTTTTATCAGTCTGACAACATGATCATGCTGCCGGTCGGCATTGGAATGTTAGCCGTTTAGCATCGCCTATCACGGGTCAAAGTAATTATATTTCTTGACGTGCTTGACTATTTCAATAGGCCTAACGTTAGCGGTTTTCTGTTCGAGCCGATAGAACATTGCATGTGTTGCTAATCTTGCGTGGGCGTGAACTCAAACGTGTGCCTTTGAGCTATCAACATCTCTGTTCCGATGTTTACTCCTGCTTGACTGAGTGACGTTATTCAGGGCCGGGTTTCCCAATAACGATGTATCTTAGCTCTAAAGAGCGTGTTCTACGAGCGAAGTTACGATCACTCGCAGCAATTCCACGTGCGTGTCCCAAAAATGTACTTAACATGAACGCGCGAGAACACGCTCTAAGTGCTACTTAAGAGTCGCTGTCCATTTGCGAAGGACTGAAATATAGCCTTATATGGAATTGTTTCCACATGCTGGCCAACCAAGAAATGTCCAATACATGACTGGTTTTCGTGCACGTCAGCAAGTCATTGACAGATTTTTTTGAGTTTATCTCAATTTTTCCCAATCTTTGAAGTATATTTCCTACATTACTTATTTTATTCTTTTTTTTCTTTTTGCTGTAATTTAATTCAGATGTGTATTTATAATTTTTTTGTTTGTTACCTGCCCTCATAAAAAAGTGTACAATAAAGTACAATCAAAACCTTATAGTTTTATCACAATGCACTTGAATAAAGTTAAAGGTGTAATCTGCCGGTTGTCCTGTAGGTGACCTCATAACTCTGCCTTCTTACGATACACTTAGAGCTTTACGATTACTCCAGAGCACTCGTAGATCTACGATCATTTTCAAGTGCTACTTAAGTTACGATGCTTTTGGGAAACAGACCTTAATATTAAGATCACTCGTACGATCGTTTTTACGATCAACTTAGGCTTACGATGCTTTTGGGAAACGCAGCCCTGGTCGTTTCCCGGTGGGAGGGATCAGGTAGCACAGAGGGGAGGGGTGTGCGTGTGGAGGGGCGGGATGAGTTTTTTAAAAATTCAGCCTTTCTCGACTGATTTTCAACATCGTAGACTACAGCTTTAATAGAACAACATAAAGATATATTTCCCTCATAACAATTCTTGAAAGTGCTCCTTCGACACAATATGTGTGCAATCCAAAATTAATGTATTCCCTAAAAGTACATGCTAGATTAGTGTGACATCCCTTGGCACATTTCCTTGCCTCAACCCATGAAACTCCATTAGTTCATGTTTCGTAAAGCCTTTTCATGTTGGGAACATTTGGGTTCATCTCAATCCTGGTCGCAGTACACCAGATGCAAACCTGGAGTCAAATGGTGTGGCTTAAGGATGAAAAACAGGGATCTTTGTATCTTGCGGTTGAAAATCCTTTGGTTAAGTGAACCTGTAACATTCCTCAAAGGGTGAAATTATATTTCAGTGCATCAGATATCCAACGCCCTATTCCGTTAATCTCATCTGAGGGTTTAGCAGCGTAACTGTTGCAGAACTCATGACAAATGGTTTAGCTTCAGGTGGGCAGATGGTTAAGCAACTTTAAGTTCTTTTTTGATTCATATCCAATGAATAAATCAGATTCTTTCAGTTATTGGTATATTTTGGAGTCCATGAGGCAGCAGAGTTATCACTGTGAACTCTCTCACACTATCTGGGAACAGTTTTTTCAACATACCTCAGGAGCAAGGGCCAGGCTACTTGGGTGAGAATGAAGTCATTTTTAGAACTTCATTGTCAAAGTATATTATAAAGGTAGAAACTAGGTCACTTCATCCAGAAATAACTACACTCTATATAAGTTGGCAAATTAGATTGACATGTTCATGAACTATAGAAATATACAATATTTATTTATTTATTTAAATTAATTGAAGCCACCATACATGATTTTATGTGGATGCTCTGAATTGCATAGATTGAAACAGAAGTAAAGATACACTGAAAAAAGGTAACATTTGATTTGAAGCTATTTGTTTAAATTACATCAACAAAACTTGCTTTCACTTTACTTCCTACATTCCCCCTTTCTGCCAAATTTAAGTCAGATCAAGTACTGTATACACAGTTCTTTAGAGCAACTACTGTACATGGCATATGCACTTTGTTCAGTGTAGATATAGACAAAAATGAATGAAAAACTTTGTTAATCTCCAATACACATCTAAAATCAATCATGCATATATAAGAAGAAGTTTTATTTGCACACGCACATACATATTGCAAACACAAAAGGCCACAT
Source organism: Romanogobio albipinnatus (assembly GCA_023566225.1). Classification (NCBI taxonomy): domain Eukaryota; kingdom Metazoa; phylum Chordata; class Actinopteri; order Cypriniformes; family Gobionidae; genus Romanogobio; species Romanogobio albipinnatus. Next base: position 27,882,216 of record CM042246.1, on the reverse strand, counting down.
TATCCAAAAATACATATTAAAAGGGTAATGAAATGGCTTTTTAATTTTTTTTATACTGTTCTCTGAGGTCAACTTATGACGTTTGCGTAGTTTTTACATAAAAAAAGAATAATTAATAGGCTATTTTCTGCCTTTGTTTTGAGGCTCTCTGAAAAACGTTCGGTTTTGGTGGGCGTGCCGCACTGAAGACTTGGAAGTGAACGCCCACCGCTAGGATTGGATAAGATTTGCATATTTAATGAGCTTCAGCTCCCCTCAGTACATGTGGAAATTGTTTTGAAAGTGTCTGGGGAATCGCTCACAGTACTTGCAAAATATCTTTATCAAACAAACACAATGATTCATCTCTCATCCACCCGCAATTGATTGGAATGTTATTTCTGTATTACGCGGACCGTACACACACACACACACGCTCGCGCAAGAAAGGAATGTTATTTCACTAATAGCCCGTCGGCAGGCCGGCCGGTCATAGCCCATCTGAAAAGTACATAGTCCCGGGACGTTGGGCTTTGCGAGCACTGCCGTTACAAGCCTGAGTCTGATCACGAATGAACCAATAACACCTTCTCCAGCCTGTGACAGCGTGCTAAGGTATGTAATCAATATCAAATGATCTGTAACAATGCAATATTAACACATATTAAAAAACATGTTTTACTCACATAAGTGTGTTGCACCGTTCCTGTCGGATCCAAAATAGAAGGCACAGCATTATGTTTTAATCTCAATATGTCTGCAAATCCAGTCTCGACCTCTATCTTGTTTACAATCGATTCAGCTGTGAAATTAAGCAAACAAACGCGCAATGTCACGTTTAGCTCCACGAGTCGGTGGGTGGGCTTGAGGCGGTGCTTCTGCATTCTATGACGCCAGTGGTCGATATATTCTGAGATCTCTCGTTTTCTGGGCCTGGTGTCTATAAAAGCGTTTCTTTGACCTACAAGGACGTTTTCAGCTCTGAAACTTACAGGATATTATTATATCACAATTAACTTTTATATATCAAAGGCTCAAAGGAGAGTTGATTTCTCAATTCATCACCCCTTTAAATAGGTATGTTTTTAGCTGGGTATTGAAGGTAGACAAAGATTGTATATTACGGAGTGTAAGGGGTAGTGAATTCCATAATTTAGGAGCATTAACACTAAATTACCTTCCACCAACATTAGACAACCGAAACCGAGGAATGGACAAAATACCTGATCTAAGGGACCGGGCAGGACAGTAGAAGTAGAGTAGATCAGACAGATATGGAGGTGCAAGGCCATTTAAAGGCTTAAATGTTAGAAGTGAATATGTGATGCCACGGGAAGCCAGTGAAGATCATGCAGTAGAGGAGTAATGTGAGCAGAATGTCTGGTGGTGGTGAGAACTCTTGCTGTTGAGTTTTGAACATACTATAATGTTGCAATAAGTATTTTGGGCAGACCAAAAATCAGAGCATTGCAATAATCCAAATGTGATGTGATTAATACATGAATTAAGATTTCAGCATGAGAGAAGATCGAAGATGGATGGAAAAGAGTTTTTAACAACAGAAGAAAAATGAGAGGCAAAAGATAGGGTTGAGTCAAATAAGACACCAAGATTACAGACAGAGGAAGAAGGCTTAACGTGAACTCCATCAATATCAAAAGACAGGTTCATCCTTTTATCTGAGGTAGCAGAGCCAATCATCAATATTTCAGTTTTGTTGTTATTTAATTTAAAGGGGCAACTGGCTTGTTTAATTTTTTTTTATACTGTTATCTGAGCACGGTGCGGAGCGGGGGGGTGGCTAATTGGGCTTAAGCCCCGAATGTTTTGTCAAAAGCCCCGAATCTTTTAGTTTAAAAAATAAATAAATAAAAAATACTTAAACGTTGTTTCATTTCCTCTCAGTCTTTCAGACTGGAGCGGCAAAAAATGAAACAAAAGCTCTATTACCGTGTGTGGTGGCGGTCGGCAATGCATCGCACATCACTCAGCTTGTTTGCCAATGCCAACTGCCAATAAAAACTAACGAAGAAGAATAATACATCTTCTAATTCGTCGTTGTCATCAGGGAATTGGCGGGCTTTTATATTTCACCGGCGTCGTAGTTAACCGGTCCGGCTAACATGGACATAACTAAATTTTTTAAAAGGAACACTAAACCTCACCGCCCAGAGAGAGATTCAGCGTCAGACCAAACGCGGACAAGTGTTACAGGTTTGTGAATCCGCTGTTGTAACACTTGAGTTACATGACTGTATTGCTGGCGAGTTAACGTTAGGTGTTACTTATTAAGGCGAGACACGACAGGTGAAAACATAGTCAATTTTGAGATTTTGGGCCAGTTTGCTCCCTTAACATGTAAGCTTTCATGTCAAAATAAAAAAAAAAATCAACATTACACATTAAGGTGGTTATTTCATTATATTTTGTCAGATAATGGTTGCCTTTTTTTATTTGCCAGGGGTGAAAATGAGTCATCCTTAACATTTTTGGTGTTTTGGATTCATTACAGCTGGAGAACAGTTAAATACAAAACAGGTTTATGCTCTACTGGGTGATTTTTTTTTTTTACTGAGTAACTTATCATTTTCCCAGATAGTATATAGATTTTAGGCATTCTATTATCTCAAACAGCCTGAAAAATAGTGCATTTAGCTGATGTAAATGGGAAAAAAATCTCCCCGGGGGTGTATGCCCCCGGACCCCCTAGGTTTGGGCTAAGCCCCGAATGTTTACATCGTCTGGCTCCGCCCCTGTGTCTGAGGTCAACTTATGACTTTCACTTGGTTTTTACATTCAAAAACATAATGAATAAGTAATAGGCCTCTACCCTGGTTTTGAGCCTAGCTCCTGAAACGCTCATTTGTATGGGCGTGCCACATTGAAGACTTGAAAGTAAACGCCCACTGCTATGATTGGATAAGAGATTTGCATATTATGAGTATCCCCCTGTCAGTACACGTGGGGAATTGTTTTGAAAACGGCTCGGGTTATGTATATGAAGAGTTTGGTTGCAAAACGCGATAAACGCCATTTTTTGACATTTGCATTTTATTATTGGAAATCAATGTTCAGATGTACCTTAATCTATGTGTGAATTGCTGCCATTAATAAGATTTAAAAATGTACATTTTAAGCCTACTACAAAATGTATTTTTTCACAAAACGCGATATCCGCCAGCCCAGTTTCTTTACAAAGTGCGATATAACGGTTAGGCTATAGAACGTTCTGGATGCTGCGCGTCGTGCGCGAGCTCAGGATGTCACGCGAGGAGAGAGTCACCGCCGGTGAAGTGCTCAGAGTTTGCTCAGTGATTTAACGATAATATCAAAACAAATAACATATTTTTAAAAAGAGGATTCAATAGGCTAACTAAAAAACGTTTATCATTTAATTGTTTATACTGTAGGCGAGCTGTCAGTCACGTAGGTTACGTCACTGATCAACAGCTGTCTGTCAGTCAGAGAATCAAAGCTTCAGAGTCAGTAACGTTATGGATTTCGATGACGGATTGGAGCCGGTCATTCCAGCTGCTGTTGGGAGAAAGAGGAAGGCATCTAAAGAAAATCATCAAAGGGAGAAGACCAAACGGGCCCATGTGACACTCAAGAAAACACACACAAACACATACACACACACACACACACACACACACACACACACACAAACAAACAAAACATTGATTCACTAGCTTTTCTTAATGGTAGTAGAATATAGCCAAAGGTGGATATATAGCGTTTTGCAAAAAAAAAAGTGGTTATGTTGTGTATGTTCTGGCCAAAACTAACTCAGAATCTTATTATTATTAATCAATCTTTGTATATACTATTCCATATATTTATGATGTATTGTTTTTTTAACCAATTTAAGATGTTTGACAATGTTAAGATAAATATGTTGCATTTTGGCATGGTTTTTGACTTATTTATGAACTATTTATGGACATAAAATTAAATAAAAAATATCCTGGATTTGAAGAATATTGTGTCCCTGGCCTTCACTGAGCTCAAGTAATAGTTTAATGTACAAAAAAAATGTGAATGAACTTGACTGTTGATGTCAAATAATAATGGCAAATAACCAATTTTCTCAAAATGGATATATCGCGTTTTGCAACCAAACTCTTCATATAACCCTTGTTCCCTGAGAAGGGAACGAGCACTGCGTCGGAACGACAATTTGGGGATGCTCCCTAAGCATCAGCGAATCTGAAGTCTGAATAGAAACTAAACCAATCCGATTGGCGTGCGTGATGACGTCACTGTGACGGCATACCCGGAAGTATAAAAGGGGAGCCGGCGCATTGAAGCATGCGCTCCAGGCGTGCCGAGGTGTGGTGACGCGACGCAGTGCTCATTCCCTTCTCAGGGAACAAGGGTTATATACATAACCCGAGCCGTTCCCTTTCAAGGGAACTCTCACTGTGTCGGAACGACAATTTGGGGAACGAGTACCCACTAGCCCACACCGAGGGTAGCGCCTGCCCTAGTGTGAAGCCGGAGACCGGGCACAACTAGGGCAGGAGTACCCTAGCGCCAGGCACAGTAGGGAGATGCAGGCTATAAAACCTGATAAAGGTGTGTGGGGTAGCCCACCCAGCCGCGCAGATATCCTGCATGGGGACCCCAGAAAGGAGGGCCACCGAAGAGGCCATGCCTCTGGTGGAATGAGCCCTCACGGCCATAGGTGAAGGAAAATTGCACACCTGATAAGCCGCGGTTATCGCCTGGACAATCCAGTTACTGATTGTCTGGGTAGATGCAGGCAACCCTTTCTTGGGTGAACCAAAACACACCAACAGCTGTTGAGATCTCCTCCACTGCACAGACTTTTCCAGATATACTCTGAGAGCCCTAACTGGGCAGAGCAGGTGAAGCCTCCCTTCTTCCGCCGTCACGTGAGGCAGAGGATGAAATGCCTGAAGAACCAAAGACCTGGCCACCCTTGATGGAACTTTGGGCACGTAGCCCGCCCTAGGGTGTAAGATGGCCTTTACTCCCCCAGGGGCGACCTCCAGGCAAGTCGGCGTTATCGCCAAGGCCTGGAGATCCCCCACTCTCTTTAGCGATGTAATCGCCAGGAGAAAAGACACATTCAGGGTCAGGTTCTTTGGTTCCACCGACTCCAATGGCTCAAAGGGGGCCTCAGCCAGCCCTTCGAGAACCACCGCCAGATCCCAGGCTGGAACTCTGGAACGAGCCGCAGGCCTCATCCTCCGAACCCCACGGAGGAACTGTACAACCAACTGGTGCCTACCCAAAGGCCCCTCACCCATAGGAGCGTGGAAAGCCGTAATGGCAGCCACGTACACCTTGAGTGTGGACGGGGTTAGACCCGCAGAGAAGCGATCTTGGAGGAACTCCAGCACTGAAGCCACCGGGCAGTTAACTGGGTCCACCTCACGCTTCCTGCACCAAGTGGCAAACACATTCCACTTGAGGCTGTACAGTCTCCTCGTAGACGGAGCCCTGGAACTGAGTAAGGTCTCTACCACCTCTGCCGACAGGCCAGCCTCTAGGTACCTGACCCCCTCAGGGGCCAGACCCAAAGGTTCCAGACCTCTGGCCGGGGGTGGAATATTGTGCCCCCCGCCTGAGATAGGAGATCCCTCCTCAGAGGAATCTGCCACGGATGACCTGCCAGCAGAGCTATGATATCAGAGAACCAAACTCGCGTCGGCCAACGGGTTGCTACCAAAAGTAGGCTGACCCCCTGTTGACGGACCCTCTCCAGGACTCCCAGGAGCAGAGCAATCGGGGGAAACGCGTACAGACGCAGCCTCGGCCACGTCTGAACCATGGCATCCAACCCCAGCGGGGCCGGATGCGTGAGGGAACACCACAGTGGACAGTGGGACGTCTCTCGAGACGCAAAAAGGTCCACTTCCACTGGGCCGAACCTCTCACACATGGCCTCCATCACCTCTGGGTGGAGTCGCCACTCCCCGGGCCTCAGCCCCTGCCTCGACAGGATGTCTGCTCCCTGATTTTGGACCCCCGGGACATACATTGCCCTGATGGACAACAGTTTCCCTTGGGACCACAGGAGAATTTGATGCGCCAGTCTGCATAGAGGGCGTGACCTCAAACCCCCCTGACGATTGAGGTACGCTACAACAGCTGTATTGTCTGTTCGTACCAGGACATGTTGGCCGCGGAGGTCCGGGAAAAAGCTCCTGAGAGCTTTGTAGACCGCCATCATCTCCAGGCAATTTATGTGCCAGGAGGAATGACAGCCCTCCCACGGGCCCCTCGCAAAGCGGCCGTCCATGACCGTGCCCCAACCAGTGAGGGAGGCGTCTGTTGAAACGGATTTCCGGCAACAGGACGCTCCCAACACTGGCCCCTGGGACAGAAACCAAGGTTTCTTCCATATGACTAGGGAACGAAGGCATCTGCGCGTTACCCTGATCATACGGAAAGGATGCCCTCTGGGGGAAAACCCCTTGGTTTTTAGCCACCACTGTAGGGGTCTCATGTGCAGCAGGCCAAAAGGTATCACATTGGACGCTGCTGCCATGTGCCCCAGCACTCTTTGAAAGTGCTTCACAGTGATGCTGTGGCCTAGCCTTATTCCTGAGACCATCGCCAGTTTGGTCTCGCCTCGCGCGGGAGACAATTGTGCCTGCATCGTCGTCGAGTCCCATACGATCCCTAGGAACGTAGTCCTCCGGGACGGCGTTAACACACTCTTCACTGTGTTGAGTCTCAGCCCCAAGCACCTTATGTGGGCCAGAACGACATCTCGATGCCGAACTGCCATCTCGTACGACTGGGCCAATATGAGCCAGTCGTCGATATAATTCAGCACACGGATGCCCTGAAGTCTCAATGGAGCCAAAGCTGCATCCATGCACTTCGTGAATGTGCATGAGGAAAGAGCTAGACCGAAGGGAAGCACTCGATATTGGTACGCCTCGCCCCCGAAAGCGAACCTCAAGAACTTCCTGTGACATGGAAGGATGGAGATATGGAAGTATGCGTCCTTTAGATCTATCGTGACGAACCAGTCCTCGGGCTGGATCTGACTCACGATGATGGGAACCGTGAGCATTTTGAATCTGAATCTCCTCAGAGACCGATTCAAATACCTCAGGTCTATAATCGGACACAACCCTCCGTCCTTTCCCAATTATATATTTTTGGGAACTATATAGTACAGGCTGTAGAACCCGGACTCCCTCTCCGGCGGAGGAACGCACTCTATGGCTTCCTTCGCCAGCAAGGATTTTACTTCTAGTTCCATTACCCGAACCCGCTCTGGTACCACTGCGGTCCAGTTCAACCCCCTGAACCCTGGAGGAGGGTGACCGAACTGCAGTCTGTAACCCTTTTCTACAGTACGCAGGACCCATGTAGAAATATTCGGAAGGCATTTCCTTTCGCCGAGATAATCTACTAAGGGAACCACCTCTCTCGAGGCTGGCGTCGGGTATTACACAAGCCTCGTCCCCAACCCCCTGAAGCGGATGACCAGCAGGAAGTGGTTGGGAACGATTCTCTGTGTGCGGACGCGCGAGCTGCCCAGCCGCAGGTCTTTCCAGAGGCGGCTGAAGCAGCATGCGTTCGCGGGAAATCGATGTGGCCCGACGCGTCATAGACGGCGGGATTACCACATCGATTTCCCCAGAGCGCCGCAGAAGAAGCAACCTCGGTTGCCCTTCTGCGGGGGGGACCGCCCTTATAAGTCTGCCGCAGCTAGGACTTCTTCCCAGCAGCCTTCCGCGCCTGGAGTACGCTCCTCAGATCGCCTCTAGGAGTGGAAGGCCACTGGTGAGATTGCTGGAGAGAGCACCACCTCTGTTGCCAAGCTCCCGGAGGAGGGGCTCTAGAGGCGACGCTCTCCTTCTGCACCTGCCGGTGCGAGGAGCTGGTAGACGGCTGAGGCTGCCCCCTAGGGGCCGCCTTCCCCCGCTCTGAGCGGCGAGGGACGAATTGACGGAAGGCTGCTGACTGATTTTTCGCCTCCTGGTATTTGGCGACGACGGTCTCAACCACGCCACCAAATAGACCCGAAGGCGAAATCGGGGAGTCTAGGAGAAAGGTTTTATCCTTTTCCTTCATCCCCGACAAATTCAGCCAGAGATGCCTCTCCACAGTCACCATGGACGCCATGGAGCGGCCGATAGCACGGGCCGTCTCCTTGGTGATGCAGAGAGACAAATCTGCAGCCTTCCTCAATTCTAAAATATCCTCCGGAGAGGGACCATCGCCCTCATCGAGCTCTTTGAGGAGGTCAGCCTGGTAGGCCTGCAGGATGGATAATGTGTGCAGGGAACTACCAGCCCACCCAGCCACCATATAAGCCTTGCCCACCAAAGATGAGGTATCCCGACAGGGTTTGGTGGGCAGTGCCGGGGCTTTGAGGGACGATGCAGAGTCGGGCGAAAGATAGCTTGCGAGAACTTCCTCCACCTGAGGCATCGACCCATAACCCGCCTCGCGTGCCCCCAGCACATTGGAATAATCCAACACTGGAGGATTGGAAACACGTGAGGAATAGGGTTTCTTCCAGGACCTACACACCTCGGTGTGTAGATCCGGGAAGAATGGCAAGCCCCGGCGAGGTGTTTGAACCCGGCGAGAAAGGAACCGGTCATCCAGCCTACTGGGTGGCTGAACTTCCGGCACTTCCAGTGGCCAATCGATGTTTAGCTTGGCCACCGCACGGGTTAACACCTCAACCAGCTCCTCTTGGGCAGGTGGATGAAGCGATGAAACACTTCCTGCTTCTCCACCCGCCCCGATGCCACCCTCGTCTGGCTCCGTGGATCCTCGACCCCGGGGGAAGAAGCCGGGGGAAGAAGCTTCCACACAGGGAGGAAGATCCACGGAACTGTCAGAAGAGGATTGGGAAAGTGCCGCAGCAGTCCCAAAACCTTCTGACAAGTCCCGTTGTGAACCCCATGATCTGCGTCGCCGAGCCGCCTCAGCGACCGCGGGTCCAGAACCATCGGGCTCATGAGGCTGGCCGGCCTCATCAAACACGGCCAGCCGAGAGCGGAGCAGTCTGAGTGGGAGCCCTCGAGAGCCGCCCGAGCATGCTCCACACCCAGACAATGCACACAAAGCAGGTGTGCATCCGAGCCAGAAATATAGCGGGGACACGGATGCACACACTGCTTGAACTCTCTCACACTCTCCATACTTTCTCACACACTTTCTTGGTTTGACAAAACAACAGTAAATAGACAGACACTTTGACACAGAGCGCTATGCTGAAGAGCAATAACTGCCGTTTCAATGCGCCGGCTCCCCTTTTATACTTCCGGGTATGCCGTCACAGTGACGTCATCACGCACGCCAATCGGATTGGTTTAGTTTCTATTCAGACTTCAGATTCGCTGATGCTTAGGGAGCATCCCCAAATTGTCGTTCCGACGCAGTGAGAGTTCCCTCGAAAGGGAACTTACAATGTGGAAAAACCAGAATGATTCACACATAAATGTTCGAACCAGAGTCATATCCCGAATTGCAGGACAATTAACCAACAACACCTCAAATACAAAGGATACTACAGCATGGTAAGTTATCGTTAATTATGTTTAGTTAGACACGTACACATAATCAGTAGATATCAAACGATCTGTAACAATGTAATACTATCACATATAAAAATAATAATAAATATATATATATAGCTTGGTAGCTTGATCCGGTTTAGCACCACGTAGGCCTTTGTTATTTATCGTGGGCAGGGCTACAGAATTAGGTGTTGGTCTTCTTCTGTTGAGGCAGTGTTTCGCTGCTCTGTGACGTCACAGGGAGGCAAATTCACAGATCTTTCGTTTGATGAGCCAGCTGAAAAGCTTTTAATTGACTAACAAGGAAGTTTTTAGCTCTGAAACTAACAGGATATTCTTATATTATGATGACCTTTTATAAAGCAAAAGCTCAAGGAAAAGTTGATTTCTCAGTTCATGACTCTTTCCAATGCTTGATATCCCTGATACATGCAGTAAGTCAACCAGGCAGGGATGTCATCAGTATAGAAATTAAACTGAAATTCGTGCATGCGTATGATGTCACCAAGTGGATGTATATAAATGATGAACAGTAGTGGACCAAGAACTGAACCTTGAGGAACACCCTGTGAAAGTGGAGCAGTGGCAGATTTATACTCTTGTATGATGATATAATACTTTCTGTCGCTGATGTAGGAAATGAACCAGGAAAGAGCTGAATCAGTGATGCCAGTATCCGAAAGGCGATGTATATGCAGGGTATTTCAACATTCAGACGATGTAAATACACAGTAGAAAACAAAATTGCATTTATCTGCAGCAGGGCTAAAATTTAGTTGACGACTTCTGTCTCAGAGCCTAAAATAAACCGTTTTTGTAGAGAGTGGTTCTTTTGTTTGTAGATTCAGCTTGTAGAGCAGAGTGGGAAAAAAACTTCCTCAGTTCACCACACTGATATGGGTTGTGGACCCTGGAGCCCTGTAAAAGGATAATTACAACTGCATGATGGTAGTTATGATCATGTTTTACTGGGAAGAAACTTTAAAAAATGTTTACTATCTTTTTATTTTTATTTTTAAAATAAACTCAAAACAAAAGTATACTGTAGAGACAGAGAGGTGGGTTTAATTTATAGGACCAAAATAGTTAAGTGGATAAAAAGTTGCAGACTCTATACAATGGATTGGCTGAACTTGTACTGCTTGGTTGCCAAATATTGATATATTTTCAGCACAACAGATCCAAAGTGCCCCTTGGTTAAAGGATTTCTTCTTATTTATATTTTTATTTGATATAATTAGTGATTTTAGAACATGACAAAGCTATACTTGAACATTAAGTCAATTACTATGTCATTTTTTCCTCAGTTCAGCTCACTCTTTATCTCACGGTGGGTGAAACAACCAGTTAACAGAACATAAATATCCTTTAATCCTCAGCCAAAATTATTGTAAGTGTGTCTTATATGGCTTGGCTTCCTCCACTCATTACTGAGAGTTGCTGCATCTGCCAAAGTCAGCATGGAATTAGAGCTGCTGTGGAGGACGATGCCTGAGGGAGGAAGATGATTTTAGGTGCATTAAGGGAATAATAGGTTGGATCTTGAGAGCATTTTTATACTGTCTGAGGGAATGGGAATGACATACTGAAACTATGAGAAGCAGGAAATCTTCCAGACCACAACAGCAATGCAAAAAGGACAAGAAAAACAAACAGGGATGGTTAAAAAAAAAAAAAAGAAACTTGAGCTTAGTGTATAGAAGAGAGAATGGGAATAACTGGTTGGGTAAATAAACTATATGACAACAAATGCGAATAAGTATTCCCAAGTTGTAATTAAAATTGTGCTGTATATGTATGTTTTATAATGCTGTTATTTTCATGAACTGTTTTATTTATTTTTAACAACAAGTACAATAGTAGCATGACAAATTTAGTCCTGTTTCATTATAATAATAATAATGCTAAATAAACTAAATAAAAAATACATTTGCCGACATAATGTATTGCTTCTCTTTTAATTAAATTTCTTTATGTTTGCAGCAAGCCCTTCATGTCTCTTGCTTTTATTGTTGAACCCTTTCTGAATTCTAGTTGTTTACATTGTGTGGTACTGCCACTTTACAGTCAGTTGCACATGCTGCAAAATCAATAAACTGTAATCTGTAGAGAAAGACAGATACCAGTTGGCCTTTATTATATCTATATTTCATTCATCAAAATAGTTTTAGCATGTTAATGAATATGAAAATTTGGTCTTGGAGGCCCAATTCTGCCCTACATGAATTATGGTTAATACGAGTTTCCTAGGTAAAAATTGCGCATGAATGCCCTCCCATTCCCATTTGAATGCGATGAGCTCGTAATCACGACTTTAGAAGTGTGCATTATCAAATTTTCGATAGCATGTGAAGGTAGCATAAATCTGATACACTGCTGCTGCTGTTGATTATTTTTGCTGCAGCAGAAAAGCAAAGCAATCTCATTGGCTTGCACCCTCTAGAGTTTCATGATTGAACTAGATATTTAAAGCAGTGTTAAGGCCCCTACATACTCCGCAAGAACAGAGTAAAAAGTTATCGCTCCCAGGACTGCAAGAACAAAATTACGTAATTTGTCCGAGAACTATTGTGTGTTTGGTCAGATTTTTAAAGTTTGTGGGGTTAATGCGGAGAAACGGAGATGTTCAGCACCTGCTTTTCTCGTGAAGTATGGAATGTACTGGCCAGAACAAACTTTGTTCTTGTTCTTGCTACCTCGAGAAAACTAACAAATGTCTTTGTTCTTGCAGAGTATGTACCAAGCTTTATAAGGCACTTTACTAAAAGTATTGCCCATTGGTATGTTTAATGCCCACAAATAATTTACTAAGCATCATATTGTATGTGGCCGAGGAGTCATAGCGGCCTCTTTGGAAAATCTGTTTTGTTTCAGGTGGCTTGTAAAAGTTGCAAATGTGTTGCACATCTCTACCAAAGATCATTCAGAAGAGACAATTAAATCAATACCATGACATTACATATTTACTATTAAAGGGGTCATATGAAAGTTCTAAAAATAACATTATTTTGTGTATTTGGTTTAATGCAATATGTTTTGGTGGTTTTAGTTGAAAAAAAGTCATTATTTTACACATACTGTACATTATTGCCCGAATAACTTAAGCGCCTGACGGAAATGTCACGCTTCTTACCATAATTGGAACATCAGCTCCCAAAACAAAGCAATATTGACAGATGATAATGTCGGTCCTACCTTATCAATTCGTGCCCAAATCTGATCTGGAGAATGCAGATGACCAAGCTGATCGACTGTACCAGAAAGTATCAGATACGTTAAGTTTGCATTTGTTATCGTAGAAGAAGACGTAGAAACGGTCTGTGCTCTCCAATGTGCTAGAAACATTCCTCCAAAAAATGTGAAGCACACAGTCGAATATTTGGGTTGTACTGTTCTGGAACAATGTTGTAACTAAAGCTTAGCCACTGTTTTCTAATTGTCCCCACTTCTGGATTGCCAAACACAACGAAAAACACAATGTCTCCACGATATGGCAGCGCTGGTGACAACAATACTACAGCAGAATTAAAAGTTACACCTTCTTTCTTTGCGTATAGATTTGGGCGGTGTTATTAAACTCTGCCCCTACATACTGACGAGAGGAGGCGGTGTGTTTGAACAAAGTGTTTTTAGGAAGATGTGGCTGAGCCTTAACTTTTACAAAGAATATCGCTTTGGGTTTGAGACTTTGAGCTTTGTAACTCTGCTTCTTTTCTTCTGTTTCTGTTTGTAAATCTTATACATGCGCAAACAGCTACATACTGTAACACACTAAAGATAAAGGAAAACAACAAATCACACACAACCCCTTTAAATTGCACCTGGGAGAGTTCAGCTGAGCCAAAGTCTAGTGAGAATGAGAAAATGTGAATGGCTCATGTCCTATACATAAACCTAAACCATGATTGATCACATTCCCACATATGTACCTGGGCTTAAAAATACCTCTTTCACTTATCTGTATTATTGATATAATTGACGTCCACCCCAGCAGCAGTGCCAATCCCCCGAGGCGATCACAGGCAAACAGCGTTAGGCACCTCAAGGCTTTCGCTTGTGCCTGGGCAATTTTTTTTTCTCTAATCCTGTTAGTGCTAGAAGTACTTTCCAAACTGAGAGAAGATGAGAGAAGTAAATGCTTATTAGACCCTTCTGATGTGCATGCCGCTGACTGGTTATAGTATTAAGGGGGGAAAAATGCACCCAGGGACATTAACGATAGGCATTGACCCCTAGTAATTGTGAAGTGTGTGACTGCATTTGATTAGACACATTTATGATGAGCAAGTAAAGTGGACTGAAATAATTGCTTTTGGTGCAAGATGTATTTTGCGAGGCCCAAAATACCTACTTTGATCTCTTATTGTGGTCATCAGTTCTGTCACAGTGTTCAACAGAGATATATGCATTATATCACAGAAGGCAAGAAATCTGCAGAAGAATAAATGCCAGCAGCATAACATATTGGGTCCTTTTATGATCAAAGAATTTCAACTTCGCATCAAGAAATCACAATAAAACATACCTTGAGGTTAAAAACAATGAGGTCCCTTTATTAAAGTTGGCTCATTCAGAAGTGGGGCATGTTTTCAGTTAATTCCTAATAATATAATATAATATAATATAATATAATATAATATAATATAATATAATGACGCCACTGGCGGCAGTCCCCTCAGGAGGGAAGTGGTCAACACCTCATTATACAGTGCCCATTTCCATTCGGTGCCCTCAGAGGGCCATTCTGCCAACCCCGCCACCTTGTGTGCTTCAGTGCGCAGCAGTCTCCAGCAATCATCTGAGGAGGGTCACAGAGCAGCCAGTTCAGTTGTTCCCTGCCGGTTTGTCGCTTCAGGGCTGTTCGAGTAACACCAGAGGCCAGTCTCGAGAGACTGCTTCCTTAGTAGATTTTCTGGCAGTGTGGAAACTACTGGCAAATATATCTCAATGGATCCTTCACACAGTAGAAAAGGGTTACAGAATTCAGTTCGGGTCTCGCCCACCCAGTTTCAACGGGGTCCTACCTACAGTGGTAGGTCCCGAGCAGGCTCTGGTCATGGAGCAAGCAGTAAAGGATCATGTTAGATCATGTTCCTCCTTCCAGCTGAGAACCCAGGGGTTGCATCCTATCTTATATATGCACCATCTAAATCCCTGGGTAAAGAAACTCAAATTCAAGATGCTCACCAATCGTGTCACAAGTCAGGTACGAGGACTGGTTTGTCACAATAGATCTCAAGGATGCATACTACGTATCCTACCACGTATCCTTCCTTCCACAACACAGGAAGTTCCTGAGGTTCGCTTTAGGGGGCGAAGCATTCCAATATTGAGTTCTTCCTTTTGGCCTAGCTTTATCAACCCGATCTTTCACGAAATGCGTGGATGCAGCTCTGACTCCTCTGCGAGTCCAGAACATTCGTGTATTGAATTACATCGACGACTGATTGATTCTAGCTCAATCAGAGCATATGGTGGTTCAGTATCGAGATGTCCTTCTCGTCCACATGAAGGAATTGGGGTTAAGGCTCAACGTCAAGAAAAGTTTACTTCCAGTTCAGAGAACCACTTTTCTAGGTGTGGTTTCAGATTCGACGAGGATGCAGGCACATCTTTCTCCTGCTTGTATTGCTTCGATTCTCTTCAGCTGTAAATAAAGCTGGGCCAGTCACTCACTGTCAAACAGTTCTGGACTGTTGGTTCCACGTACTGATCTATATAGAAAACTGGATTGCTCATGACGTCATAAAAAGTGAAGCCGCCGCACCGCCATATTAAGCTCACTTGTAAGCTCACGCGTTCTATTGAATCAATAGGAAATTATAGGATTTTACTGAGAAAACATTGCCTTAGGAGACACCGTTTTTATATCTGAAGACTCCCTGTATTGTTATTTCTAAGTCAGGAAATTCCCCTGCTTATTAAAAAATTACGTTCATATTCATTATAGTAGTGAACATCAGCTTGGCGGGTGGACGGGACACTTCAGCATAGGTATTACAAATGTCAAAGCACACATTTTGAAATCGTAATAAAGATTTATGCCTTGTAACATGAAATCGCATTGTACTGTTTTGTTTGTGTATTTATGTTGTGCTGTAGTGATTTAGTTAACAGCATGCATTTTGAAGCAGTTAATGATTGAAATTATGATTTTAATTCAGCAACATGGCATACATAACACTTATATGGAATATTTACACTCATTATGCCTCACTTTAGGCATGTGCCGGTATCACATTTTCATGTTGCGATTAATTGCATGGGCGGACTTACCATTAGGCAAAGGTAGGCGACCGCCTGGGGCCCCCGAAAGCCAAGGGCCCCCTAAAATGTATATATACGATAAGCGTTCAGCGCAGATACACAAGTGGTTGCTGTGGTGTTCATCTTGTAGAAAGTGTAGGGGTGTAGGGCCTTATGATTTCCGCGATTCCGAAAACGCGTACAGGATCACGGAATCCATTCATAAAAACAAAAGGAATGTCATGGAATAAATGGCGCAGATGCACGGATTCGTTTACTACTGCAGCACGCGCGACGCTCGCCTTCACAATTCATTCACACATTATTGTGATGTATCATATTACCGTATACCGGCAAATGTCTATACCACTTATACTCATATGGAAACTGTAAACGGCATAAGAGTCTTTAAGAGTCTGAAATAGATGTTGCTCAATCAGGAAATAAAATACACACATCATAACTTATTCAGGCAGATAACACTGACTGCTTTATTTCCGAGATGATGCATGGCAAACTTTAAATTGTAATACAATATAGTTCAATATAGAGGCTTATATTAATGTGTATTGTAAGCTATTCAAATTAATTTCTGCAGCTAAACAGAGATATATGTTAACATTTAATATTTCCTCCATAATTACATACATAAAGAAATATATTTTTGTTTTAGTTCAGTTACGTTACCTGTGTCGCATCAGTGGTCTCTTACATAAACCATCAGTGGGGTCTGTGGTCCTGTCACCTGTACAAATTGGCTAACTAGATCTTCTTGTGGGCCCAGGGAAAGCGGCTTTCACTGAGGGCAGTTTACATACCTGGGCATCTAAACCAGGGAGCAGACGTCCTGTCGAGGCAGGGGCTAAGGCCCGGTGAATGAAGACTCCACCACCTCATGTGGGAGAGTAGACTTGTTCACATCTCCCTCACGCATCCAGCTCCTCTTGGGCTGGATGCTATGGTACAGACGTGGCCGAGGACCCACCTGTAGCACCAAGACTTTCTTTACCCAGCAAGTCTGTGTCATTGATGTTGCTCCCACCTCCTCTGCCTGTACTTTGTCGGTTAAGAAGGTCGTTTCTGAACTCTTTGCTTGCTCCGTGTCAGCCAATAAGGCTGTTATTGAACTATCAGCCTGTCCTGTCAGGTCCAAGGAGGCTGTCTTGTAACCCTTTACTGTCGACTCATCCTTTGCTGGCTCCATCTAGCAGCTCTGACCGGCTGATCTTGTCTATGTAACAGTGGTTGTTCTGTGTATCGTGTTTGTTGCATGTTACCCTGAGAAGTGTTATTCTGAATTTTATTAAAAAGAACTGCTTGCAATTAGATCCAGCTCTTTTATTTCTGCCTTCATTTCAACTCTATGTGACAATAATATAATTAAAACAATAATTGATCATATATTTTTTGAATCCCTTATGCTCACCAAGGCTTTTTTTTAAATACATAAAAAAAAAATGCCATATTGAGAAATTATTTAAAATTGAAATAAATTTTGTATTTTGATGTATATTAATGTCATTTATTCCTGTGATCGTAAAGCTTATTTTTTAAAGCAGTCATAAGTCTTCAGTGTCAGCATTCTAATATGCCGATTTGCTGCTCAAGAAACATTTTATTATCAGTGTTGAAAACAGTAGATCTAGAGAAAACAGTGGACCCGTGATTTTTTTTTAGGATTCTTTGAACGAAAAGTTCAAAAGAACAGTATTTATTTGAAATAAAAATCTTTTGTAACACAATGAATATCTTTACTGCCACTTTTGAATTTAATGAATTCAATCCGTCTTTGCTGAATTAAAGTATTAATTTCTTTTTCAAAAAATAAAAACCATACTGACCCTAAACTTTTACATGGAAGTGTACATGTATAGATTAGAAAAGCGGTTACTTGCAGTGAAAAACACACGGCTGAGTCAACGGGTTGATAAATGGGACATGGGTGGCATCCAGAAGTAAAGTAAATGTGGCCACTAAAAGAGGAAAAGTAGGAGACATTGAACTATGGGCTGGCAGTTGGCAGAAACATCTCTAGTTATGTCTTTGAGCACTGCCTGGCACAAGCTATAGTGGCAAAACATTGCTGAATTGTTTGTGAAATATTCATATTCTGCCATTTTCCTCTGTGAAGACTTCTTCTGTGTTCTCTTTTTGAAAGATGGCTGGTCTCAGGGGCACGCCAAGGACAAACTCCAGACATGCTTTCATGTCATTTTTTTTTGAGTAAAAGCATCTTTTGTGCCACCCTTGCGTATTGGCCAGTGATATGCAGGGTTTTTTATATGGTTGACTGGTGCAACTCTGTTCTCAGTTCCTCAGTTTATCACAAGGCTCTTTTTTACATCAACAGCTTTGAGGAAATATTGCATCTAGATGGTTTTATGTAGTTTGTACTTTCTGATAACTCAACCAACTTAACCCAATTGGATGTTGGGTTCTTTTTCACTTAGTAATAATTTTAGTAGGTACAGTGGAGGTACAATTTTGTTCCGTGGGGAACAAAACGTATAACTGCACCTTTAAAGGTACACAATTTGTCCTTAGGATACAATTATAATCTAATTTGACCACTTTTTTCAGTAACGAGTAATCTAACGCGTTACTATTTCCACACCAGTAATCAGATTAAAGTAACTTATCCAAGTCACTGTGAGTTACTTTTTTTTGTCATTTTCCTTAGTAAAAATATATATTTTTGCTTTCTTGTTTAGTCTCAGCAGGGTTTTTCCTGCATAGAGAATTACGAGGCGGCCGCTCCGTCAAATTTCTTGCCGCCTCCGTCTGTCGACAAAACTCAAGACAGGCAGTCACTTGCTCAGATTAGGCATGTCGTGATAATTAAATAATCATCAGAAATATATATTGTCATATCCTTCAGCAACCATTATTAGTATATTATGATTTGCTAGTACAAAGTCATCTAAAGCCATTCCATAGCTGAATGTCTTTCCTCCGCTGTAGCTGTCAATCATTCTCCGTTCAGCATTCAAACTGCGCGTCGTTCGGTTCCAGTCAGCAGCTGCACGGGAAAGCTCACTCCATATTATATATTCCCGTTATAATACTTGATATGTTGATAAAATAATTTATCTTCCTGGAGTTAATCTAGCGGTTTCTGAAAGATGTTGTGCTCGCTACTCAGGTGACAACACAAGGACTATTATAGCATCACACGCACAATAACCAGAATTAAAAACTGTGAAGAAACAAATAATCAGTGAATATTTGGACCGATATAGGCTACATAGTAGACTAGGATTTGTGGGCTCAACGCTCATCTTCTCTTTATGCCGTGAACTTTTCAATGTGCACTCGCGCTGCACTGCACACTGACTCCATGTTGCTTTAAGCACATCATTCTGCACCCGGGATGCGCATAAGCGCTTTGTTGCCGCTCTGTTTTGAAGCGTTTCATATATTTTCATAGTTTTGTGCACTTAAAGATTATTAAAAAATATATTGTTCTCACGGATCGATCATATATTTGTTGTCCCTTTACAAGGCTGCACATTACGTTTACAATAAAATATAAATCTTGTAATTTTATATTATTTGTGTAGGCCCATATAATTATTTACATTCATATATAAATATAAATTAAAAATTAAATATAAATTGTTTTTCATAAATGTATTTAATAAGAACACAAAGTAATTTGTACCGTTTCATTAACATGTTTAGGGTTTTATGTTTAGTGTTTTATGTTTAGTGTAGTGTATGTTTTATGTTTAGTGTTGGCAAAAACGGTTGTCATTTTTATGTTGAGGCTGCAGAGGTGTTGTCGGCAACTGATGAATGTAACTAATAAAGTAACTTGTAATCTAACTTAGTTACTTTTAAAATCAAGTAATCTGTAAAGTAACTTAGTTACTTTTAAAATCAAGTAATCTGTAAAGTAACTAAGTTACTTTTTCAAAGTAACTGTGGCAACACTGATTATACCATTGTTTCCTCTATTTAGAGCAGGGGCAGGCAAGTTCAGTCCTTGAGCCGCTGTCCTGCAGAGTTTGGCTCCAACCCTGAAAGACGTTTTAGAAGCTTTTATTGAGAATTAACAGAGGTTTAGATGTTGATTATTTTATTGAAAAACCATTATGGTGATCAGTGTTTCTTTAGTTGGGCAATTTGACACTTGGCTTTTTATGTGAGTTTGTGGTTTTTAATAGAACACATAATCTGTTAAAATAAAAACAGCTATAAACAAAAATTATCATGAAGAAAAATGTTTGAGTAGACACATCACTGACTAAAATTGATAATAAATAATATTCACCAACAATACTTTCTTGCCACAGATCAGACATTCTGAATTCTGTTTTTTAAATACATTCCAGGGGGAAAAGTCTAAATGCACACAGATATCAATAATCAGCATATGAATCTCAACAATGGTGACATACTTAATGCTGCAATGCATGTTGGGAGCCATGAGTTTTATACTGTGGTGGCTTAGGGTTGGAGCTAAACTCTGCATGACATCAGCTCTCTAGGACCGAACTTGCCTACCTCTGACTTAAGCCGGGTGCACACTGTGCGATTTTGGCCACGATTTGACCGACTGAGACAAATTTTGAAATCCTAAAAGATTTCTCTGATCTTAGGCTAAAATCGGCACCGACAAACGATTAATGACCGTTGCAATCAAATTTTACCTCGGACAAAATTCTGTCGGTGTCAGAAGATTTGAGGCGCAATCCTGCAGTGTGACTTCTCCTAGGACAACCGTCAAATCAAGAACCAATAGGAGCGCAGAACCTGATGGCGCATTTCGTGCGACAACATCAAATCAAAACAGGGAACATGTCGAAAAGAGTCAGGTGAATGAAAAATGCCACCGCTTGTTTTTGTTGTTTGCTGAACGCTACCATTGTGTTTGTGAATGCGGCTCACCGTTACCGAACGTGTCACGGATTGATGACGTAAAACTCAGTCCGTACGAGTCTCTTGTTTGCGTCCGTTTTCCGCGTCTGACTGTCGTACAGTCTGACATAATGACAACTGAGATCCTACAGTGTGACATGTATTACATCGGGGATCATGTTCGTACAGTCTGACAAGCAACATTCGCAGAGGATTTAGAAAAATCGCACAGTGTGCAGGACCCCTTAGAGGTACAAAAATGTACCCTCAAGGGTACCACCCCAGTGACGGACACATCATTTTGTACTCTTTTTTTTGAGAGTGCAGAGGAGAACTGGCACCCCGACTGAGCCTGGTTTCTCCCAAGGTTTTTGTCTCCATTATGTCACCTGATGGAGTTTTGGTACCTTGCCACCATCACCTCTGTCGCCTTTGGCTTTTGGCTTGCTCAGTTGGGGACACTAAATATTCAACTTTATTACTGATCCGCTTGCATTGACACTATATGATAATTGAAATGAGCTGGATGACATCACCATTTTCTCCAGAGCAGCTGTACAGCCGAATCAAATTCTGTTGCATTATTTTCCTGTCTAACACTGTGAAGCTTTGAAACAATCGGCATTGTAAAAAGCACTATATAAATAAAGGTGACTTGACTTGTTCTTAAGAATAATAATGATAATATAATAATGCATGTTTATTCAGTTAGAAATGTCATACAACTATTCATATTTGAATGTACACAGTCTTCTTATTCTATTTATTTTATAATTATTCAATATGTTAACGTATTCATAAGTCGATTCAGGTAGAACTTAATGTTTAATTTTAAAAGACAAAATATACTTCACAAAAGTAGTATGATGTGACCCTGTTTGAGGATATTCTCATTTGTGTTTAATCTTTGACTGTCAAAATCCAAGAATATGAAAATATCTTTGAATGTCATACATTCTTTTACAGCCATATTGGAATCCAAGGCCATCATGTGCTTGTTCATACAGACAACGCATTGGTCTCTTACATAAACCATCAGGGGGGTCTGCGGTCCTGTCACCTGTACTAATTGGTTCACTAGATCCTCCTGTGGGCCCAGGGAAAGCGGCTTTCACCCGAGGTGGTGGATCACCTGTGGGAGAGTAGACCTGTTCACATTTCTAGAGACGACACACTGTCCACTGTTGGAACTATAAACAAATAAAGCACTCTTATTTTGACATTTCTGTCCTTTCTGTCATAAAGCTCACTTGCAAAGGGCTTATGCTTTAAAAAGTCACATTTGATTACATATTCAATTTAGTTATGTTGCAATGATTTGACTGTTGGCTTTAAATAGGAAGGGGGGAAACAAAATAATATTTAAATGCAAAGTGTGTGTGAATGCATGCATTTATGTTTACTCTTATATTCATGCTAGATGATTTCAACCCAAACAGATTTACACAATCATCCATGAATTGTGATCGTATCAGTAGGTGTAAGAAAACAAATCAGTCAACACCGCAAACAATGACACGACTCCAGTTCTGAAATATTAGCGCTAATTCAGCTTACAGTTTATCGTGAATTCTTGTCATAAATCATGATCACATCTGACACTGCTTTCGTATTCTCCTTGATAGTGTAGTCAGTCACCTAACCGGCTGTTTTCCAGAAGAGCAGCCGAGCTGGAAAAGGCCCATTTTCAAACTTGTATTAAGACCACCGTGGGTATGACAGAATGTTTCATGACTTCATGACAGAATTTGATTCCTTTTCTTCACCAGATGGACCTCATCTGTCTCCTTGACAAGAATTTGTATGTGTTTTTATATGTTATATGTGGATTATATACAACTGTGTGTATTGTGAGCTGGCCTATAGAATCATTTCATATCTGGCATCAAGAATCTAAAACTCTCAGCTTTTACTTCAACATGCACTCCTTACTGATAATCATGCTGACATGCTGACCATGGGTTAGTTCTCATGCATCAAATCTGTATAGACTGTTCAATCACACTTACTGTGTTCATATTGTATTTCAAAACACTTTTGCTGCTATTGAGGGGGGATTGAGGTTAGGGTCAACGGTGTAATTATATATATATATATATATATATATATATATATATATATATATATATATATATATATATATATATATACAGAAATGATTTACTGCTGTAATTACATGCAAGTATGAGTATTTAAATATAAGTACATAGTAACAAACATGTATGTCCACAATAACTGCATCATGTCAAATGGTTAATTTAAATGTTATTACGTAGTAGTTAAAGACACTTAATATAAAGTTGGGCCGATTGTTCTTAACCCTTCATTATACTCACAAAATTGTGCTTGTTAATCATTTTTGGCTCACATAAAATATTGCCAAATCTATTATTAAGGCGATTTAATGTTTTTGAGAGAATGAAGGAAGCCCTTATCATCATCTCTACTGGCAGTTTGATCTGTCATAGAATAAAACTAATGTGCCATTTAATTTAATTTGATATATTACAGTATATAAAGTTACTGATATATCTGTGCTCAATAAATCACTACACTGAGTGCTTTAATTCTGTATACTGTGGTCATTTTGTATAGTCAGTGTCTTGGCTGACTCCCATCACATAAATCTAGGGTTTTTATATCACCTACTGTACATTTTATAGAGGAAAACATCTAATAGACCATAGTGCCAAACAATAAATTACACATTTCAACCATATGTGTAGTATTCTCAAGTGAGACGGGAAGTGCCTCTAAACAGATGCCTCTATAAGTGCTTCCCCAGTGAAAGGAGCCCGTCTCAAATGAATGGGTTTTGCAGGGGAAAACAAGTATATTTTTAGAGCTTCTGCATTCATATATTTATAAATTTACATTAATCAGTTTGTCTTTTGCCTTTAGCAAATCTGCACTGCCTTGACTCCCCCGTAAAGCATGAGTGAATGGCAATACATGCTTCCTCGGATGAAGCACGATCCGTTGTGGCAGGTTAAGGACACACGTGAATCAGGAGGAAGTAGATGTGGCTGACTGATTCTCCAGGGCTTTCACAAACTATAAGGGAAAACGTGACTCGACTGCACTTTCAATGGATCTTGCTGCTCATTCACAATTCAAATATATCTTAGTGAGGATATTAGCAATCCAGTGAGGTGTGATATTTGGACATAAATGAAAACTGATAATTAGGCACCCCCAGTATCCCACTATTCCCACTATCCTAATTACTGTAGTTACCATGTTCTGAACATTGCATTCTTTGTTTTTCCATCAAATGTAATCTAACTAGTTGGTTGAATAAAAATATTTGGACTTTATATAAAAAAATTACCTCACATTAGCAATAGCTAGCTAGTTAGCCAACCAGTTAGCATCAGCTAACAATATTTTTCAAAAAGGTTGATTTTTAAAATGGTTCATTAATAAATATTCATATCTATTATTTTGGCTTGTCTTTTTAATTTTAAGCTAAAACATGAGTGGGGGCATTTTACCCCACCTGTGGCGTTCTCCCCTACTCTTCCCTACACCTAAAAAAAAGAACACAAACAAAGCTATTTTTATCAATATTTTTTTATCAATTATGTTTTGTTCATATAACAAAAGTCAATGAGGTCCAACAAACACTGATTTACATTGTATGGTAAAAAAAAAAAAAAAATATATATATATATATACTTTACACTCTATGCCAAGTTCACACTGCACAATTTTAGTCCCGATTTTGACCAGCTAACAAGGGTTGCGAAATCGCCGACAAATACCCGAAATCATGGGCAAATTGGTGCTCATTCACGCAAGTGACAATCACGCAGTGTGAATTATGAAAGAAGCGGTCCCAGATATTTGGCCTGTCAAAATCCTGCTGTGTGAAATGTGTTCTGACTGAAAATTACATTGGGGTTGACCTACAGCCAATGAGAGAGCAAGATACAGGGCAGCGGGAGGTTTGGGAGTTATAGACTAGAATATCAGTGTTTTAATAGATGTATTAGGAGTTATTGACTAGAATATCAGTGTTTTAATAGATGTATTTAGATGTACATGTGAGATGGTGGTCTAGTGGGTTAAATCATGGAGCTGATCACAGAAGGTTGCTGGTTCAATCCCAGCAGTCACCACCAGTGTGTCCTTGAGCAAGGCACTTTACTCCATGTTGCTCCAGGGAGATTTTCCCTGTAATAAGGGACACTTTGTCCCTTATTACAAAATTACTGTAATAAGTCGCTTTGGATAAAAGCGTCTGCCAAATGCATAAATGTAAATGTAAATGTACAGTGCATTGTGCCAACGGAGGCCTTTCTGAGCCATCGGATTTCAACTAAAAAATGTATTTACAATTTTATCAAACAGAAACAAAGCACAAACATTTGCTTGACCAGCCGCAACAGCAGCACATTGCAAAATTATTTATTTACCTCAAACTTTCTTTGCACAACACATCCCTTGCTCCCTGCATCTCCCCAACCATTTCCTTCTCCATAATCTTTTTTTTCCTTTTTGTCCTTTTCGCTGAAAATCAGCACACTGACAATTTGGATCGCACATTTTTTGCGGGCTATCAATTCCAGTCTTGGGCGAGAACTCTTGACACGCGCATGATCTCACTTTGTTTCCATGTCACATCTTGAGTTAGTTTGGTTGTGAAACGTAGTTTGCGGACCGGACAGAGTTGTCTGCGATTCTTCCTATTGTAAAGTCATGCAGTGTGAAACCCCCTGTCGCCGATCCATCGTGAAGTGTGAACACAGCAGCAACTGAATGCTAGTCAGATAGTCATGCAGTGTGAAAAGAACTGTGATCCGACAAGTTTGAAAATACTGCAGTGTGAACAGCATTAGGGTTCTTCAATTTGTAACACATTTTGTGCTAAATAGAAACATTTTCGTAAGGTTCCGTAAGAAAAATGCTTTGTGCTATATACTAACAGGGAAGGTTCTCAGAACTTTGGATAGCATTCTGGCTGTCATTTGAGTTTGTTTATCATGTTTATTGTTTGCATTTCTGTTGGATTCAGTTTCATTGCCATGATCTAGTTTTTCACCTCTACACTACATTTCCCACGATCCCTCCTGGCTCCCACCTGCACACATTTCTCAATCATCCACACCTGCAATCATTCACCTTCATTAGCTCCACTCCACTTAATCCTTCAGTTTCTGTCAGTTCTTTATTGGGTGTTGTTTGTGTAAGGTTCACACTATTACTGTTAATCTAGTTGGAATACTACTTTAGTTTTTTTTTACTCCAGTAAATATCTTTATTTGAACTTTATCTTGCTTGTCTTCATCCTTGGTGGGAATACTCATGACACTGGCAAGGTTCTCTCAAAGTTATTAAACATTCTTCTAGTAGCATTAATAGAATGTTTATTCAAGGGAATCCGGTCTTTAATAATATTCTCAAAAATGATTTATACATCGTTCATGGAACTTTTTTTTGTTTTAAATGTTTAATTTGTCTAATGGTTTTTAAATGTTACTAGTTGTTTCAGAATGTACAAAACAACATTAAAAAGTAATGTTCCCATAATGTTTGCAAAATTATAAAATAGAATGTAACATCGTGGAAAAGTGATTAGCCACATACATTAATAAATGATCATTTACAATGAATATGATTAAATGCATAAATAAATGGATGTAAAGTAACACAAAATAGATGTAAAGAAGGCCAATGATTGCTGTCTTCACAATCCAGTCTTTCCATCCATCATTTTGTAATTGGTGTAATTATGTGCCAGTTTCTATTTGCGGATGATGAGGTTGTGACCGCATCTTTTTTTTTATAGTGCTGACTATCTTTTGTGATTCAACGAAGAAAGAAAATCATGCAGGTTTGGAACGATGTGAGAGTGAGTAAATGATGATCCTTTTTTGGTGGACTATTGCATGAAATGTTCTATGTTGCATTTTAAGGGCATTAAAAGCAAGATTTTGACCTTGAATATTGGGGCTTTGTGACAAAATAAGTTTATTAACCATGGGGAGTACCCCATGCACTATTGCATTGGCTTCTAAAACTTTAGCTTTCAGTCCTTTGTGAAGATAGAAGGTACTAAACCTGTCAGGCACGGAGTCTTACTTATCAAACAAAGAAATTATGTTTTTGATATGGACTGTTCTGGAAGAAAACATCTTGTTATTTGTTGCAGGCCCCAGAGGCCAGATAACAGTGGGAGGTCAGTAAGCTGGCTCAATCAGTGTGCATGGGTGAACATAGCAAGCTTTAAGCCATGATTCACTGCACTCCCTTTGAACCTGCAAGCTCACACATAAACACGCTCCATGTAGTTTCACACTGGAACAGGTAGAAAAGTCCTCATGTCAACAATAGTTCTCATAGGATGGGACTAGCTGTGACCATCTGTTCACACAATGACTCATCCCGTAAAATCTAAGCACATGCTTATATAAATATAATTGGTTTGTTAGGCTGGTTTGATATCAAAAATGTTGGTTGCATTACCTGTCGCCCCTCTTGTCAGTCTCCCATTGTCTCCTTTGAGTGAATCACTGTGGTAGGATGAAGGTGGAAGAAGGTGG
Organism: Romanogobio albipinnatus; assembly: GCA_023566225.1. Classification (NCBI taxonomy): domain Eukaryota; kingdom Metazoa; phylum Chordata; class Actinopteri; order Cypriniformes; family Gobionidae; genus Romanogobio; species Romanogobio albipinnatus. The sequence goes on along the minus strand of CM042246.1, from coordinate 27,855,062 downwards.
AAGCTAAACAGTATGATCCAAAAACTCAATTACAGATTTTGTTGCTGTGGTGAGGTGTGAGAATAGAGGAGTTTGTGTAGGCGAGGGTGAAGGATCATGGGAGTTCAGGAGACAGGAGTTCTCTCGTTATGGACCGTCTCTGCCCTACTTAGGTGAATATATCTGCGGCTTGGCTCATTATTGCCCGGCAGAGAATGATTTCTTGGGGTCAACCACATGACACATGCTGTTCAATGATTGATGAAAGTGGAGGCTGTCCATTTAGCTTCCTCGGCTTGTGGTGTTTAATATCATTCAGATACTTTATGAACTCATAATTAAAATCCAATCATGGGTCCAGTACTGAATCATAGCCACATTATCTTAAAATGACAAAAGATGCATCTGGTAACCTTTTTCTGTTCATAATTGGGTGAAACTTTTCTTCATTCCTTTATCGTTTATTCCTTTAGTTATTAAAAATAAGTTTCAGTTCAAATGCTTTGTATGCATAGATTTGTTGTTTGAAAAATTCTTCATAAACATAATAACTGCTACATGTTATGATCTAAAAGCAAAGAATTAAATAAAAACATTAAAAACATTTATCCTGTGAAAAGATTTATACACATTTTAAACATTTTTGCCTGTTCCTTATGACACATTTCCACCACAACAAATAATTCAATTATTTAGTTAGTTAGTGTATTTAACTAAGAACGGGGAAAAAAGCAATGTCTCAATGAAAAGTATGTGGTATGTGAAGAAGTTAAATTGTGCTGTAATTTGATCAAATTATGGCAAAAGTCAGAATATTGTTTTATTGTGTGTATTTACAATACTTTATTAAAAACATAGCTAAAAAATAGCCTAAGTAAGGCTATTCTGTTCCAATAATGTCCGAAATGTAATTTGTTACCATCATTTCAGAATGAATTGAGGTGATGTAAATTACATTTATTCTAATATAATGCAACATGTATTCACTGTTGGGCATTGTTAGACCAATAAACTAACTAGAAAAAAAGGGGAGAAGAGAAGGACAAGGGCACACTGACTTATTTTATTGATTGATTCTTTTATTTCCTTGAAATAAAAATGACATAAATGCTTAAATAAACAACACAATATCAGGGCAGATGAAGGATTCTTTTTTGTGTAAAATCATTTATAATCTAGGAACAATTTCTCTTCTCAAACCTGCTCTTGTTACCCCTTTTGTGAACAGGGGTGCTGCTGCATTCCAAAACAAAGCATTGGGAATTCATTATGTAATCTGTTTTGTTTAACACCAAGGTTTAATGAAATGCAAATATGTGTAGCTACAGAACATAAAGTGATTATTCACATATTCCTCCCAGAAAGAATCATGTGTTGCACTATGTATTATGCAGGATTGTATTATCTTTTGGTACTATCCTTCTATCTTTTATTTTGGTCACATTGCCACTAACAGCATGCAATATGTCTTGTGAAGGCTTAACGTTTCTTTTCCTGTTTTATTCAGACTTCAACTCCAATCAGGAGTTACATCATTCTAATTAATTGCACTTCCATGCAGTTTAACAGTGCCAAAAAGCAGTATATTATTATTTGAGTCATTTTGTGTACTTTGTTGAAAGTGCTGTTTGCTTTAATAATTTGGATGCATGTTTTTGTGCAGGGTTTGTATACCATTTCATTAACTTTATTAACACGTAAACCATGCTATATTATTGTAAATAATTCTGAAATGTCCCCAATGGCTGTTGTGATACAAACTTACATTATACCATTAGCTTAAATTTGGCCTTATTGTTCCAGTACTTAATGTTAGAGTAGATGTACAGTAGATTGATTGATTAAACAAAAAGGTAAAGAAAATCCAAATCAGCACTGTTGAGAAAATTCCCATCAAAACCTATCTCAGCTCTCTTACCTCGGCCCGTTAATTAAAAACTGAGGCAGATGGATGATTAAAAATAAAAGGCTCATTACTCTAGCACTGGAGAATATCATTTAGTCCCAATTAATGTTTATCTATTGAACTAGTATATGACATTTAATGTGCAAACTCATTTGACATGGAGCAAAGACCTATACTCTATTATTGTGAACATGAGCACCAGCCAGTGTTGTTGGCCACGCATCAGATTCCACTCCAACTGAAATTTCACACCTGTGACCCTGAAACATTTACATTTAGCAGATGCTTTTATCTAAAATGACTTAAAAGAGGAAAACAAATATAAGCAATATAATCAACAATAGGGCAATAATATGCAAGAGCTGTAACTGTAAGTGAAATTATCAAACGTAATTTTGGGAGGAGTATGCCCATCTAATCTTCCAATTAATACCAAGGTATAAAACCAGCAGTTTACCTCTTCCCATTTTTAGTTCCTGCAACATTTGACCCGCCAAAACTGCATCATGACTGACTTCCAGGAAATCGAATTGTTTCCCTCTGCCGTGCTTCCAACCCCAGTTCCTCCCTATTCAGAATTGTTATTCCAGTAACTGTGACACCTCATCTCTGGATTCAATATTTTAAGCCAGAACACTGCAATCCTACTGGACAGTTTGGAGAGCTTCAAACAATTCCATTCCTCCTACAACCAGTTTTCCCAACTTTTTTCCTCCTTTCAATTTCTTCATTCATCTCATATCTCAACCAGATTAAGTCCATCCAACCTAGTACCATCAAAGTCGATCTCAGCGGCATTCAATTTTTCTAATCTACGGCCATCCATCCAACCATCTCCGATCTCCAAGTTTTAAACAAGGACACCATCCGTTTCCTCATCAAACGCAGCAAAACTGATCATTTTAAAAACGGCCATTTCATCCATATCTTCAATCTCCTGACACCCATCCAGCCATATCAATATCTTTCTTTCTCCCTTGCACACAGGGAGGTTCAGATCTCCTCTCAGCTCAACCCACTGTTCATTGATGAGAACAACCTTCCTGTCATTAGGCATTGGTTTCATAAAAAGCTTAAGCACATCCTCACCCACTCTGGTATCCAAGCTCACTTGTATTCATCTCACTCCTTCCACATTGGAGCAGCCACCACCGCAGCCCAAAAGGACTGCCAGACCATCAAATTAAACTTCTGGGTTGGTGGTCCTCAGATGCCTTTCAAACTTACATTCGTTCCGACCTCAGCCTCATCAAACAAGCCACCTAACTCACTTCTCTTTCAGATGGCTGCCCCACGAAACTCAATCCAACCGATGCCTGCAAACCTCGCTTGATTCGATGCTGCCACCACAGTGCTCCACCAATTTGATACTGCTGCTGCAGTGCTCCACCAATTTGATACTGCTGCTGCAGTGCCTCGCAAATTTGATACTGCTGCTGCAGTGTTTGACTTTACTTGATACTGCCGCTGCAGTGCTCCACCAATTTGATATCGCTGCCGCAGTGCCTCGCAAATTTGATACTGCTGCTGCAGTGTTTGACTTTACTTGATACTGCAGCTGCAGTGCTCCATCAATTTGATACTGCCGCTGCAGTGCTCCACCAATTTGATACTGCCGCTGCAGTGCTCCACCAATTTGATACCGCTGCTGCAGTGTTGTGCTTTGCTTGATGCTGCAGTGCTCCGCTTGGTGCTGCAGTGCTCCGCCAATTTGATACTGCCGCTGCAGGGTTTCGCTTTACTTGATACCGCTGCTGCAGGGTTTCTATTCTGCCCTTGCATGTACGACGTCTGATTTGTACTAGCTAGACAGATAGTTAACAGCAATGAAGAGAAACTCCAGAAGTCTTGTTGAGGATTGATGTTTTATCTTTTTGTCTCTTTTCTTCCTCAGTTTTATTTCTCAAGTTTTCCCCATTTAAGTCTGTAAGACTGAAAGAATGAACAGAAAATAAACATTACAAAAGTGTAGTCTGTCTTGTAGTCTTTCTTACACAATCAAATATAAAGTTACCCAGTAACTCAATATGGATAAACAGTAGGCTATTATGTGTCAACACTTTACACAATAAACTACAGATGTAAATAAATCAACTAATAATTCTGAGGCGAAGCGCCGAGGCTCGTTGCTGAGCGGATAAATCAGTGAGTCAAAAAACAAAGGCTTCAATCTAGAGCATATATGCGATAAAAATGATAAGAATCACGAACGTAATAACACACATTACTTAATGTAAACATATACATCATACAGAAACCACAATTCTGACGAAAAATTACTTACAGACAAAGATTTGACCAAACTCTGTAATGACGCAGACTCGTGGGTGATTTCAGCGCTGTTGCTCAGCGAACACTAGGTCCGCACTAAAACTGGTCCGACTAGGAAACAAACTAAATGCCAAAGGGCGGAACACTCCTCGCCTGGTATATTATTATTATACCACTATCAACATCTTAATTACTCAAAGATTAATCAACCAAACAAATATACAATCAATCACTAATTACATTTATGAACAGTATTATTACTTATCAGAATGTCCATCACTTTATCAGTCCTTAGACATAAGAAAAACAAGCTCTGAGATGGGTCTGATGTAAGTTTTTGTTGTTCCTTGCCTCACAACTTTAACTTCAACCTTGCGGACTTTGTTGTCTTTGCTAGGCAATGTCTTTACCACAAGTCCAATTGGCCAGTCGTTCCGTTTAGCCTGACTGTCTTTCATCAGAACTACATCATCTACTTGTATGTTTGGCTTGTCATCAGTCCACTTGTGACGTTTCTGGAGAGTCACCAGATACTCCTGTCTCCAACATTTCCAGAAGCTCTCTGCCAGACACTGCACTTGTTTCCACTGATTTTTGTGAAGATCCTTATGATCAAAGTCACCTGGAGGCGCTGTCACTGGAGTTATCTTTTGAGTGAGAATCATTGCAGGTGTCAATATTGAAGGATTGTCAGGGTCAGTTGACACTGGAATCAATGGCCTGGCATTAAGAATGGCCATGACTTCTGCCATCAGAGTCGTCAACACTTCATGTGTGAGGTGTTTCGTGTCAGACCGCAGCAACATCCCTTCCAGAATGCGACGCGCTACTCCTATCAGTCTTTCCCAACAACCTCCCATATGGGACGAATGAGGGGAGTTGAAAGTCCACGAGCATCCCTGCTTGTCAAGGAAACTTGTCAGTTCTGGATCACTGGTGTTGAATTTTAACTCTTTGCATGCTCCAATAAAGTTTGTGCCTCTGTCGGAGCGAAGCTGTTTGGATGACCCACGGATAGCAAAGAATCGGCGTAAGGCATTTATAAAACTTGAAGTGGACATGGATTCTAACACTTCAATGTGTGTCGCTCTCGTGCTCATTCATGTGAATAACACTGCCCATCGCTTACTTTCAGCACTACCTCCACGAGTGCGCCGAGTGACAACGCTCCATGGTCCGAAGACATCCAGACCGACATGGGTAAAAGGGGGTTCTGAGGTGAGTCTGTCAGGTGGTAGTGGTGCCATTTTCTGCTCCATAAACCTCCCTCTCAGTTTTTTGCAGGTCACACAGTTATAAATGACACTTGACACCAGCCGTTTACTTCCCACTATCCACACTCCTGCTGACCGGACGGCATCCTTCAGTCAAATGACGACCTTGATGGAAAACATCCTCATGGTAATGTCTCACTATTAGAGTTGCGATGTGATGAGTTTTGGGCAGTATGACAGGATGTCTCTCGTCTCTGGGTAAGTCAGCGTTGGTAAGGCGTCCTCCAATCCGTAGGAGTCCATCCTCGTCGATGAAGGGATTTAACTTTCTCAGAGGACTCTTTTTTGAGAGCTGAATCCCATCTCCCAAACATTTTAACTCTTCTCCATAAAACTCTTGCTGGACACAACGAATGACTACTGTTTTATCTTGCCAACGTGCATCAACTGCGTCCACTTTTTGAGTCTTGGAGTATGTTCTTGTCACTTGAATACGTTTTGTGATGGCTTGCAGTAATCTCGTCCAGCTAGAAAAACGTTCAAAGCGTGTTGAGCTGAACTGACCTTCTGTAGCTTTGGTGTAGTTGACAGCAACTTGGGCTCGAACTTCAACATCAAGTTCTGGGTCAACAAGATCAAAGCTCTCGCTTTGTGGAGGCTCACTGCTGCTTTTCAAGAATTCAGGGCCTGAGAACCAGTTAGAGGCTCTGAGGATGTCTACAGACGTGGGTCTGGTGGCGTGATCTGCCGGATTCTGTTCAGTGGCAACATACTGCCATTGTTGTGAATGACTTGATTTTCTGATGCGATTGTCTCGGTTGGCAACATACACATGAAATCTTCTTGAGGTGTTATGGATGTACCCGAGAACAATCCTGCTATCAGTGAAAAAAAAAAAAACGCATGCATCTCAATATCCATCTCACAGCAGATTGTGTCCGCCATTTCAGCTGCCAGGACAGTGGCGCACAACTCTAAACGTGGAACTGTATGGGCTGGATGTGGTGCCAATTTCGCTTTGCCCATAATGAATCCTAAGTGGCACTGGTTTTCATCATTGGTGACACGCAGGTAGGCTACTGCAGCGATAGCCTGAGTGGATGCATCAGAGAATGAACAGAGTTCTCGACTTTGAGATGAGACAGGAGGGATAAAGAGGGATAGGCACATACCTTCTCTTGATGTGTAGCTTCTCTAGTTCCAGAAGAGACTCTTTCCACAACTTCCAGGACACTTGCTTGTCTGAAGGGAGAGTATCATCCCAATCATTGTCTTTGGAAGACAGTTCTCTGATGAGAGCTTTTCCTTGAACAGTGATGGGAGCCACGAAGCCCAGTGGATCATAGAGGCTCTGAACTGTTGACAAGATGCCTCTTTTTGTGAACGGTTTCTCTTCGTGGGATACTTGGAAACCAAAACTGTCACTCTCCAGATTCCATATCAGTCCAAGGCTCCGCTGAAGTGGGAGAGGATCTGCACTAAAGTCGATGTCTTTTAAGTCTTTTGCAAGGTCCTCGGGGGCAAATGCTGTCATGACTTTGCTGCTATTGGAAGCGATTTTGTGAAGTTTTAAGTTCGATGTTGCTAACATTTTTTGAGTCCTCTGTAGAAGATCAATAGCTTCCTCTTCTGTCGGAACCAACGTCAATCCATCGTCCACGTAGAAGTTCCTCATGACGAACTCCTTGCTGTCTGTGCTGTACTCATCCTGATGCTCTTGTGCAGCTCTCCTTAGACCATAAATGGCAACTGATGGTGAGGGGCTGTTGCCAAATATGTGAACCTTCATTCTGTATTCAGTGACGTTATTGTTCAAGTCGTTATCCTTGTACCAAAGGAACCGCAAATAATCACGATGATCCTCTCGAACAACAAACGCGTAGAACATCAGTCTGGCCCACTGAGCAGCACGTCATTCAGCGATACACCGTCATGTTTGGCACTTGAATCAAAAACAACTCTTATTTGATTTGGTTTTTGAGGATGATAGACCCCGAACAGAGGCAAGTACCACCTTTCTTGATGTTCCTCGATCTCGGGTGCTAGTTCTGTGTGGTCATTCTCAAATACCTTTTTCATGAACTCCAGGAAGTGTTCTTTCATGTCTGTGCGTCTGTCTAGAGTTCGTCAGAGAGATACGAGTCATCGCAGAGCCATCTCTCTGTTGTTTGGAAGACGACGACGGGGTTTGCAGAACGGCAGCGGTGCCACCCAATTGTTCGCCTGATCCACATAAACCTCTTTGTCCATGATGTCCAGGAATGTTTGATCGTCTACTGACAGACCTACTTTTTCATCATCAGGGTGGCTGTCGAAGACTGTGGCTCCAAGTTTTTCTGTCTCCTCACCTTGGAATGTGCAGTCCAGACTTCTTGGTTGGTGAGTGTTTTTTCTGTTAAGTGTCTCTTTCACTTGAATTTTGTTAGGACAGGGACTTAACATGGATGTCCGTCCATTAGGCGGTGTGTGTGTCTTGTACACTCTGACACTGGGTGGTTTGTGAGCCCGGTCTAGACAAACATCTCCTACGATAACCCACCCGAGATCAAGACGTTGAGCGTAGGGGTCTTCATGGTCTCCGTTATACTTCTGCCTCACTTTATGCACTCGTAAAATGTCTCTTCCTAACAGGATAAGGATCTGAGCATTTTCATTGAGTGGTGGTATCTTATCTGCTACATGTCTCAGATGGGGGAAACAGTGAGCAATTTCGGGTGTGGGAATTTCGTTTCGGTCATCTGGCATCATTTCACACTCAATAAGAGTTGGAAGCTTGATTTGGATCTTTTCATCATATGATTCCACCACAAAGTTTGTTGCTCTCCTCCCTGAGGTTTCCATAACACCAGAGCAAGTTTTTAATGTATAGGGAGATGCTTTTTCATAGAGGCCAAAGTGGTTGAAGAGCAAGTGAGCGATTGCTCTGGTCATCTAACACTGCATAGGTCTGAATGACCTCGCAGACACTGGTACTTTGTTGTTGTATTTTGTGGGTCTCTCTGACTTTGTTGGACCTGAGTAGAGAGCTTGAGGTATCATAAAGCTAGGGTCGTTTCTGGTTTTGGCTTCAGAACGAATGAATTGTGTAAAGAAGGCGAAAGGTGGATATGAGACATGATAGTTTTCTTTGTACTTTGACCCTTGGGAAATCCACTTTTCTTGGAGACTAAATGGGAGCTTTTCTAAAATGGGGTTCACTCCACGTGACGTATCAAGATAAGCTAGACCAGGAAGGTATTCTTTTGCATATTCGAATTCAAGCAAAAGGTCTCCAAGCTATCTCACATTGTCTCTGTTCGAGATTCCGTGAAATTCCTCTATCCTCTTCAGTAGTGAATGTTCAACTGCCCCTGGGGTTCCAAAGGTCTCCTCTAGTCTTTGCCAAACCATGTTTAGCCCTGCAGCTGAGTTGTGGCTGTGTATGGCTCGGATTCTTTTCGCTTGTTCCTTAGATGCTGGCCAGAGCCATTTAATCAGGAGGTCTAACTCTTCTCTTTGAGTTCATTGAGTTCCTCAATGACGCTTTGAAAGGAAGTTTTCCACGCCCAATAGCTTTCCGGGTGGTCATCGAACTCCATTAAACCAGATGTAACCACTTCTCTTTGCATTAGGTATTTTGCGACATTTTTTGTGGTTGCTGTATGCTTTACATAGTTGTCGGAGTCCCATCTCTGTTGTGCAGGATGTCTCAGGTAAGTTGCATCTACACATGGATCTAAATGTCTCTTTTTCTGTGTCTGCACAGAAGGAACATTTCCAGGAGTACGTTGTGTGGCGTTTGCTGATTGTTGAGATTTCACATTTTTAGGAGCTATTTGTAGGTGAGTATCTTCAATGTCAATTCTGAAACTACTCATTTCTTGTTTGGCTGTCTCTACTGCAGGTTGTGAAGATGTGTGCATAGGTATGGGTTCTGATGCACTACTGCTGTGTTGCAAAACATACTCACTTGTCCGTTGTGCAGCGTTGGATGGCGAGAGTGGTAAGTCAATGTCATGACGAGAATCTATATCTTCATTTTCCACAGCAGCCACAAACACTGCTTCTTCGGCTGTGGCTGTAGCTGCCTCCTTTTCTATCTTTAGAATGTGCATTTTTGCTTTTAATGTTGCTTCTTCGACCATCATCTCTGCTTCTTTCTGAGCGAATGAAACCTGCATGCGGGCAGCTTCGGCCCTGGCTCGAGCTCTGAGTGCAGCAGAGCTTGTTGTTGATGATTTTCTACTTGATTGGGCGATGGATCTAGTCACCAAGGACTGATACATTTCTTCGTTGTTACTCCGTTCATCCATCCTGGTTGCTTGGATGACGATGGGTCAGCAACGCTGAGTCTTCTTACTATTCTGCCCTTGCATGTACGACGTCTGATTTGTACTAGCTAGACAGATAGTTAACAGCAATGAAGAGAAACTCCAGAAGTCTTGTTGAGGATTGATGTTTTATCTTTTTGTCTCTTTTCTTCCTCAGTTTTATTTCTCAAGTTTTGCCCATTTAAGTCTGTAAGACTGAAAGAATAAACAGAAAATAAACATTACAAAAGTGTAGTCTGTTGTCTTTCTTACACAATCAAATATAAAGTTACCCAGTAACTCAATATGGATAAACAGTAGGCTATTATGTGTCAACACTTTACACAATGAACTACAGATAAATCAACTAATAATTCTGAGGCGAAGCGCCGAGGCTCGTTGCTGAGCGGATAAATCAGTGAGTCAAAAAACAAAGGCTTCAATCTAGAGCATATATGCGATAAAAATGATAAGAATCACGAACGTAATAACACACATTACTTAATGTAAATATATACATCATACAGAAACCACAATTCTGACAAAAAAATACTTACAGACAAAGATTTGACCAAACTCTGTAATGACGCAGACTCGTGGGTGATTTCAGCGCTGTTGCTCGGCGAACACTAGGTCCGCACTAAAACGGGTCCGACTAGAAAACAAACTAAACGCCGGAACAGTTCCGCTTTACTTGTGTAGTGATTTGAGGTGATTCAGACACTTAATTGCCTGTTACATTTAACAAATATGTTTTAAATACTTTGGGCTGAATAACAGACCTTCCCCCAACACAACAGAGAAGGATCCTCCGTTACCAGGGAAACCAGCTGATAAGGTATTTTACGGCCCCAAAAGAATGTGGCCACATGGAAAATTCCCAACTAAAGACAAAGCCTGTAGAACACACATTGTGGCCTCAAGTTATAGACAAATCGTCTATAAATGAACATGCACCCCAGGACTTTGTATGTACACATACAACTCTCTACTCTCAACTCTCTAATCTCCCTATCATTGCATTCCCTATGTATCCATGTCCTATGAATGACTTACTATTCCATGTAACCTCATATATGTCATGTCTTCTATCAAATGAATGCACGCTTCATAACTTCCACTTCCACGTATGTCATGTCCTTGTACGAGGCAATATGTGTTTGTTGCATTAATTAGAGTATGCCTGAGCACAGTCTCATCAATTTCAGGCTTGGAACAAAGAGCAATAAAATTCTCCAGAGGAATTTCCCGCTTGGAAATCCCAAAAATCTCATTGGTCAAGCCTGCCTCCAGAGGGTGGGACTATTTCCCGACCTTAAAAAGAGAGCTCTCAGAGATCCTCCCTCTCTTCTTCTCCTGCTAACACAGACACAACACGCTGTGTCTGGGGGGCTCTCACCCAGCAGGGTGCCCACATGGCAGGCTTCCACAAACGCAATGGCCATGGACCAGAAGGCCCAAACCATGCATGCCATGTGCAACTTCCTCTATGGATCTAAAGCAACCATGCGGGCTCAGTCAACTTGAAAAGACACCGACGAGACAAACGTTCTTTTTCCTCCCATCACGTCAGCGCGGCTCGCGGGGCTTTGGCCCCTTTGAAGATGACACACTCCGCGACATGGCCAGCGGCGTTCTCCATCAGCTCCAGAGCGCACGCATCACTGCGCACGAGCAAACCTTCTCAGCGTGGACGAGATGAACTTTCCCTTCCAAGACAATCGCCTCGAAACACCTTTAAATCTCCCGCGGACCGACCATGCTCCGGAAGGACCAAACGGAGAGAGAGAGTTTTAGTGCATGAACGCTCTGAGAAACGCAACGCACGCATCTTGCTTTAAACAACACAAAGAAACCATGCAAGTATCAATTCTATTGAAATTTAGATGCGTTTGAAGATCATATCCTTGCTGGCTCTTTTTGGGAAAGTGTCTGACCGGACCATACCCTTCTTACCTTCCTTTCCTTTCTCCTCATCCTCATCCTCCTTATTTACTTTTCTTTATTCTGTATATACATGTATCCTTTATTTAGTCGTATGTAATCGTAGTAGCCATCACTATTAAAACCATTGTATCCACGTTTTGATTGTCATTGTTGTTGTTCACAAAACATGAGTCCCTTTAATGTCAGATCTAAGCTACGAGCTCTTATAAGTATCATTGAATGCTTTGATTAATACCATAACTCGGAAAGTTTGTCCTTTGTGGCCAGAGGGATAAACTTCCCGAAAATTGGATAGAAGACCTAGTGAAAGTTGATAAGGATTGTACTGCTCGTTCGTTAAACAGAACGGATTAGAGGAATTCTGAATCAACTCCTTAGAGGTTATTCTGTGGTTATTTAATGTATATATATATCCGTAGTTAATTGCAATAAATTATTGTTAACCATATATATATATATATATATATATATATATATATATATATATATATATATATATATATATATATATATATATATATATATATATATATATATATATATATATATATATATATATATATATATATATTGCATAAATACCTATGTTAGGTGTTCCCCTTTTTGGGTGATTTTGGAGATTTATGATTCGATTATAACCTGTTGTGATTAATCACAAATCCCTAAATATTAATACCCATAATTCCCTATTGAGCTAAATTTAATGTAATAATATATGTAACCCTAAGACGCTACACTTGATACCGCTGCTGCAGGGTTTCGCTTGATGCTGCCGTGCTTCGCTTGATGCTGCCGTGCTTCGCTTAATGCTTCTTTGCTCCGCTTGATGCTGCCGCTCCAGTGCTCCGCCAATTTGATACTGCTGCTGCAGTGCTTTTCTTGATACTGCTGCTGCAATGCTTTGCTTGATACTGCCGATGCAGTGCCCGCCAATTGGAGACTGCCGCTGCAGTGTTTGGCTTTACTTGATACTGCTGCTGCAGTGCCCGCCAATTTGAGACTGCAGCTGCAGTGTTTGGCTTTACTCGATACTGCTGCTGCAGTGCCCGCCAATTGGAGACTGCCGCTGCAGTGTTTGGCTTTACTTGATACTGCAGTGGCAGTCTCGCAATACGACCAAGATGGCGGCGCGAGTAGATCGCGAGGCTCAGCGTCTCTCCAGATTCTGCAATTTTGCTGTATTTTTCCTGTTCTTCTCGGGTCTGTTCGTACAGAACAGTTGTGCCTTTACAACGTACACCCACGCTGAGCTTTTGGATATTGGTTTGCGAATTTCCGACAGTTTTATGGACAATCTACAACTCCTTCCTGAGATCGCTAGAACACCCGTGGCTCTGCACTCTACCCGGCCGGGCGGAAGTGCAAGAAGGCGGAGGAGAGATCGTAAACAAAGGCGGGGGAAGCATGGAGGTCTGCGAGCTAAGCTAATGCTATCACCGCACCGACTCTCTTTACCCAGCATTTTCCTTGCCAATGTATGGTCGCTAGTGAACAAAATGGAGGAGATTCGACTCAGCATCACACACAGTAAGAAACTTTTGAACTGTAACATCCTAATATTCACGGAAACCTGGTTAAACAGCGGAATACCGGACACCGCTATCGAGCTAGCGGGACGCCACACACTCCGGGCAGATAGAACATTACATTTATATTTACATTGTCATTTAGCAGACGCTTTTATCCAAAGCGACTTACAAATGAGAGCAATTAAGCAACTAGAACAGTCAAAGGCTACAGTATGCAAGTGCTGTAACAAGTCTCAGTTAATCTAACACAGAACACACAGGACAATTTGGCTTGTTACATGGCTACATTACATGGCTCCGGTAAGACCAGAGGCGGTGGATTGTGCATTTACATTAACAAAGCTTGGTGCACAAACTCTGCTATTGTTGGGAGTCATTGTTCAGCTAACCTTGAGTTTCTCATGGTTAAATGTAGACCGTTTTATCTCCCGCGGGAGTTCACTTCAACCATTATCACTGCTGCTTGTATTCCACCGGATGACTGATCACCCGGAAGCTGCGTTTATTGTTGCAGGTGACTTTAATCACTCAAACTTAAAGTCAGTGCTAACCAAGTTTCATCAGCATGTTTCCTGCCACACCAGAGGAAACAAAACCTTAGACCATGTTTACACAAACATGGCCGGAGCTTACGTTGCAACACCCCTCCCCCACCTGGGACAGTCAGACCACATCTCTTTGTTCCTCACACCAAAATATGCACCCCTCATCAACGTGTGAAGCCATCAGTGAAGACAATCAAGGTGTGGCCTGCCGGGGCAGACTCCACACTCCAGGAAAGGTTTCTAAACACAGACTGGAGTATGTTTGCTTCTCAAGCCACCAGTGGCGCTCACACGGACATTGACTCATACACCTCCTCTGTATTGGATCATATCAATACCACCATCGACAGTGTTACAACCCAGAAACAGATCACCACATACCCAAATCAGAAGCCTTGGATGAACAGGGAAGTACGACTCCTGCTGAAGTCACGCAATACTGCCTTCAGATCAGGAGATGCACAAGCCTACAGCGCATCCAGAGCAAACCTGAAGAGGGGTATCAAAAAGGCCAAGCACTGCTACAAGCTAAAGATAGAGGGACACTTTTCCAACTCTGACCCTCGACGCATGTGGCAGGGCATTCAGGCCATCAGTGATTACAAACCCACCCGGTCCACCCCCGCAGCCACTGATGTCAACTTCCTGAACGAGCTAAATTACTTTTATGCTCGCTTTGAAAGAGACAACAGAGAAACTGCCACCAAGCTCAAACCCTCAGCTGACCACCCACCAATCACACTCTCCTCCACAGATGTCTGCAAGGCACTGAGCCGGATCAGCGCGCACAAGGCTGCTGGACCAGACAACATCCCTGGTCGTGTTCTCAGGGCATGTGCAGAGCAGCTCGCTGGGGTTTTTACAGACATTTTCAACCTGTCTCTTGCCCAAGCAGCTGTACCAACATGCTTTAAACGCACTTCCATTGTGCCAGTGCCGAAACACTCCAGCCCGAGGTGCCCTAATGACTACCGCCCTGTAGCACTGACACCCATCGTTATGAAGTGCTTTGAGCGGCTGGTCCTGGAACCCCTAAAAGACTCTCTACCATCCACATTGGACTCACACCAGTTTGCCTATCGCAGCAATAGGAGCACAGAGGATGCAGTTTCCATGGCACTGCACTCTGTGCTCACCCATCTGGACAGTAAAAACACTTATGCACGCATGCTGTTTGTTGACTTCGGCTCAGCATTCAACACTGTCATCCCATCCAAGTTAATAGCCAAACTTGGAGACCTGGGCATCAACACTTCAATGTGTAACTGGATTTTGGACTTCCTAACTGACAGACCCCAGAATGTTCGATCAGGATCCACCTGCTCCACGTCCATCACACTCAACACTGGTGTACCACAGGGCTGTGTGCTAAGTCCGTTTCTCTACTCCCTCTTCACCTCCGACTGCAAGCCTGTGTATGGATCTAATTCCATCGTCAAGTTTGCGGACGACACTACGGTGATTGGTCTCATCAGCAACAACGATGAGACTGCCTACAGGGAGGAGATCCAGCACCTGGCCACATGGTGCACTGATAATAACCTGCTCCTCAACACCACCAAAACGAAGGAGCTCATCGTGGACTTCAGGAAGGAGTCAAGAGGCACACACGACACCATCCACATCAATGGAATGGCTGTTGAGCGTGTCTCCAGTTTCAAGTGCCTGGGGATCCACATCTCGGCGGACATGTCGTGGACGACCAACACCTCCAGCCTGGTCAAGAATGCTCACCAGCGCATCTTCTTCCTGAGGACACTGAGGAAGAATCAGCTCTCCTCGGCTATCCTGGTGAACTTCTACCGCTGCGCATTAGAAAGCATCCTGACCAACTGTGTGGCAGTATGGTATGGGAGCTGCTCTGTTGCGGAGCGCAAGGCACTGCAGCGGGTGGTGAAAACTGCCCAGCGCATCACAGGGACTCCACTGCCTGCCATCGAGCACATCCAGAGGAAACGCTGTCTGCACCGAGCTCACAGCATCCTCAAGGACTCCTCTCACCCAGCCCACAGACTGTTTTCTCTCCTGCCCTCTGGCAGGCGTTTCAGGATTCTCCGGACCAGGACCAGCAGACTAAAGAACAGTTTTTTCCCCAAAGCTGTCTCTTTACTGAACTCAAACCCCCGTTGATCCACTTCCCTTATAAACTGCAAACTCTCCGACCTCACATCTACATTCACTTTGTTATTTGCACTACCGACTGTTTATTACAGTAACAACTGTTTACTTATGCATTTTGCACCACCATATCTTAACTGGATTATGCTCATTTGCACTGCCGACTGTATTTACAGTACCAATGTTTACATTTGCATTTTGCACCGTACTTCTAACTGTAATATGCAACCACTTTCCACTGCACTTTTACACTTTCTTTCGGAGAGCTCTGTCCATAATTTATTGCACTAACTTAATCCACTGCTATTCCTCATATTAGCCTAACATATTATTGTATACCTCTATCTGTAAAATTCTGTTCAAAGTAATAGCCATCTGAATATTATATTCATAGTACATATTCACCTGTAAATTCTGTTTATAGTAATAACCATCTGTATATTTATTCACTGTATATATTCATCTGTAAATTCAGTTCTGTTTATAGTAATAACCATCTCTCTACTTATACATATTTATATATATTCAGTAAATTTTTATGTCCTGCACTTACGCAACCATTGTATATATCCTGCACTTGCTGCTATTGCACTTCTGGTTAGACCTAAACTGCATTTCGTTGCCTTGTACTTGTGTAATGACAACAAAGTTGAATCTAATCTAATCAAATCTAATACTGCTGCTGCAGTGCCCGACAATTTGAGACTGCCACTGCAGTGTTTGGCTTTACTTGATACTGCTGCTGCAGTGCCCGCCAATTTGAGACTGCAGCTGCAGTGTTTGGCTTTACTTGATACTGCTGCTGCAGTGCCCGCCAATTGGAGACTGCCGCTGTAGTGTTTGGCTTTACTTGATACTGCTGCTGCAGTGCCCGACAATTTGAGACTGCCGCTGCAGTGTTTGGCTTTACTTGATACTGCTGCTGCAGTGTTTTGCTTTACTTGATACTGCTGCTGCAGTGCCTGCCAATTTGACACTGCCACTGCAGTGTTTGGCTTTACTTGATACTGCTGCTGCAGTGCCCGCCAATTTGAGACTGTCGCTGCAGTGCTCGCCAATTTGAGACTTCCGCTGCTGTATCCGCCAATTTGAGACTTCCGCTGCAGTGCCCCGCCAATTTGAGACTGCTGCTGCAGTGTTTTGCTTGATGCTGCTGCAGTGCTTTGCTTGATGCTGCTGCAGTTCTTTGCTTGATACTGCAGCTGCAATGTTTTGCTTGATACTGCCACTGCAGTGCTTTGCTTGATACTGCTGCTGTAATGCTTTGCTTGATACTGCCGCTGCAGTGTTTGGCTTTACTTGATACTGCTGCTGCAGTGCCCGCCAATTTGAGACCACCGCTGCAGTGTTTGGCTTTACTTGATACTGCTGCTGCAGTGCCCACCAATTTGAGACTGCCACTGCAGTGCCCCGCCAAATTTGAGACTGCTGCTGCAGTGCTTCGCTTTATACTGACGCTGCAGTGCCGGCCAATTTGAGGCTCCTCCAATTTGATACCACCGCTGCAGTGCTCTGCCAATTTGATACTGCTGCTGCAGTGCTCTGCCAATTTGATTCCTCCGCTGCAGTGCTCCGCTAATTTGATGCTGCTGCCACACTGCTACGCCTGATTCTGCCGCTGCAGTGCTCTGCCAATTTGATGCTGCCACTGCAGTGCTCCTCCAATTTGATACTGCTGCTGCAGTGCTCCGCCAACAGACATTTTCAACCTGTCTCTTGCCCAAGCAGCTGTACCAACATGCTTTAAACGCACTTCCATTGTGCCAGTGCCGAAACACTCTAGCCCGAAGTGCCCTAATGACTACCGCCCTGTAGCACTCACACCCATCGTTATGAAGTGCTTTGAGCGGCTGGTCCTGGAACACCTAAAAGACTCTCTACCATCCACATTGGACTCACACCAGTTTGCCTATCGCAGCAATAGGAGCACAGAGGATGCAGTTTCCATGGCACTGCACTCTGTGCTCACCCATCTGGACAATAAGAACACTTATGCACACATGCTGTTTGTTGACTTCAGCTCAGCATTCAACACTGTCATCCAAGTTAATTGCCAAACTTGGAGACCTGGGCATCAACACTTCAATGTGTAACTGGATTTTGGACTTCCTAACTGACAGACCCCAGAATGTTCGATCAGGATCCACCTGCTCCACGTCCATCACACTCAACACTGGTGTACCACAGGGCTGTGTGATAAGTCCGTTTCTCTACTCCCTCTTCACCTCCGACTGCAAGCCTGTGTATGGATCTAATTCCATCGTCAAGTTTGCGGACGACACTACGGTGATTGGTCTCATCAGCAACAACGATGAGACTGCCTACAGGGAGGAGATCCAGCACCTGGCCACATGGTGCACTGATAATAACCTGCTCCTCAACACCACCAAAACGAAGGAGCTCATCATGGACTTCAGGAAAGAGTCAAGAGGCACACACGACACCATCCACATCAATGGAATGGCTGTTGAGCGTGTCTCCAGTTTCAAGTGCCTGGGGATCCACATCTCGGCGGACATGTCGTGGATGACCAACACCTCCAGCCTGGTCAAGAAGGCTCACCAGCGCATCTTCTTCCTGAGGACACTGAGGAAGAATCAGCTCTCCTCGGCTATCCTGGTGAACTTCTATCGCTGCGCAATAGAAAGCATCCTGACCAACTGTGTGGCAGTATGGTATGGGATCTGCTCTGTTGCGGAGCACAAGGCACTGCAGCGGGTGGTGAAAACTGCCCAGCGCATCACAGGGACTCCACTACCTGCCATCGAGCACGTCAAGAGGAAACGCTGTCTGCATCGAGCTCGCAGCATCCTCAAGGACTCCTCTCACCCAGCCCACAGACTGTTTTCTCTCCTGCCCTCCGGCAGGCGTTTCAGGATCCTCCGGACCAGGACCAGCAGACTTAAGAACAGTTTTTTTTCCCCAGAGCTGTCTCTTTACTGAACTCAAACCCCCGTTGATCCACTTCCCTCATAAACTGCTAACTCTCCTACCTCACATCTGCCTTCACTTTGTTATTTGCACTACCGACTGTTTATTACAGTAACAACTGTTTACTTATGCATTTTGCACTACCATATCTTAACTGGATTATGCTCATTTGCACTGTCGATTGTATTTATAGTACCAATGTTTACATTTGCATTTTGCACCGTACTTCTAACTGCAATATGCAACCACTTTCCACTGCACTTTTACACTTTCTTTCGGATAGCTCTGTCCATAATTTATTGCACTACCTTAATCCACTGCTATATTCCTCATATTAGCCTAACATATTATTGTATACCTCTATCTGTAAAATTCTGTTTAAAGTAATAGCCATCTGTATATTATATTCATAGTATATATTCACTTGTAAATTCTGTTTATAGTAATAGCCATCTGTATATTTATTCACTGTACATATTCACCTGTAAATTCAGTTCTGTTTATAGTAATAACCATCTCTCTATTTATACATATTTATATATATTCAGTACATTTCCATGTTCTGCACTTACGCAACCACTGTATATATCCTGCACTTGCTGCTATTGCACGTCTGGTTAGACCTAAACTGCATTTCGTTGCCTTGTACTTGTACTTGTGTAATGACAATAAAGTTGAATCTAATCTAATCTAATTTGATGCTGCTGCCGCACTGCTACGCCTGATTCTACCGCTGCAGTGCTCCGCCAATTTGATGCCTCCGCTGCAGTGCTCCGCCAATTTGATGCTGCCACTGCAGTGCTCCTCCAATTTGATACTGCCGCTGCAGTGCTCCGCCAATTTGATGCTGCTGCCGCACTGCTACGCCTGATTCTGCCGCTGCAGTGCTCCGCCAATTTGATGCTGCTGCCGTACTGCTCCTTCTGATTCTACCGCTGCCGTGCTCCTCCAATTTGATACTACTACTGCAGTGCTCCGCCTGATATTGTTCTACTGCAGTGCAGTCTCCCATTCCTTCTGTTCTCCAAATTTGGGGGGGTCTTATAGACTATTGAAATAATTATGCAAATTCCTTAAGTAATCAGTTTAAATCCCAGAATTCTCACTTGCTGTCTGATTCTGCATTTATGTTTTTGGGGGGCAATCGAAGCTCGGGTAGAATATCCTCTCCGAGCCCCTCTATAGCAGACAGCAAGCCAAATCTGTTTACCACTTAAGATTATATGGGCACACAAACTCGTGAAGTGAAGTTATTAAATGTAATTTCGGGAGGAGTACGCCCATCTAATCTTCCAATTAATACCAAGGTATAAATCCAGCAGCTTACCTCTTCCCATTTTTAGTTCCTGCAGCATCCCTCCTCCTCCCCTGCTCCTCCTTTTGTACAATTTTGCCTTTTATAGGGGTGCAATCGGAGCTCGGGTAGAATATCCTCTCCGAGCCCCTCTATAACAGACAGCAGCCAAATCTGTTCACCACTTTCACTAAGATTATATGGGCACACAAACTCGTGAAGTCCCAGTTAGTCTGAGTTCACTCTCAGAAAAAAAGGTACAAAAGCTGTCACTGGGGCGGTACGCTTTCAAAAGGTACACCTTTGTACCCAAAGAGTGCATATTATTACTTCAAAGGTACATATTGGTACCAAACGTGTACATATTAGTACCTAAATGGTACATATTAGAACATTTTTAAAGGGTACCGTCCCAGTGACTGCTTTTGTACCATTTTTTCTGAGAGTGTACACGCAGGGTCACTATGACTTCTCCAAGTAAATCATATTCCTGGATCAACATATTCAGTTAATCCTGGAACAACATTACTCACCCTAAACCTAACCCTACCCATAACTTATCCCTAAAAGCAAAAGGAAATGATAGGTCAATAACACTGACGTAGAAGCACCTGACCCTGTTTGTAAGCCTAAACTTAACATAAACTATAAACTTGTGTCTCAGATCTGATTGGTTTAGGATGTTGCTCCAGGGTCAATAAAGATGTAAATCTTTTTTTTTTAGACATGGAGGTTAACACATGTGTTACTACTCCACAGTTTGTCAACTATTCATAGTGAATGTTCGGGGCTCACTGGGAAAAGGGATATGAACATGTGCAGTTTGTCATTTTGACATTTTGTCATTGATAAATAAGCCCTATAAGCCAGAATATTAATAATTTCCTTTCTTTATCACTCCTCTATGTTCAAAAAAGATTTTTTTGAATGGCACTAAATGGTGCATATTTAAAGTCCCTGTTAATTCAAGAAGCAGTTTGTCACTCCTGACATCTAATTTTCTCCAAATGATTATCCGCTTGCTTTATTTGGAAATATGTAAGCCTCGTGTGTCATATGGGAGCATTCTCCAGTCCGGCCCTTTAAATAACACTTGGTTGTTATACCCTTTATAGAGAGAATATGTTTTATTTGAATATTAATGAACCCCTGCTGCTTGTGGTCAAATGGATTTATCAGTACAACCATATGACTTAATTGTTGGCTGCATGGTCTAAAAAGCCCTAAAATAATAACAGTGTTTAGTCATACATTGTGATAACACAAATTTCTTCCAGTAGTAGTTCAATAGAACACATTTTTACTGTACTGTACTGTACTGTACAGCTACACTGAATCTTTATATGAGTGTGATACTGTCACAGTTCAAGACATTGCCCCTCTGCAGCCATCAGATCCACCCTCTCGTTCCCAATCACCAGAATTCTGATCATCTGCACCTGTTATTAATCATCAGTTCACCTTCATACGCCATCATCCAGAGATGGGACCAAGTCACATATGTGCAAGTCTCAAGTAAGTCTCAAGTATTTTTTTCTTGGGCAAGTCAAGTCAAGTCCTGTAGTAGGTCAAGTCCAAGTCAAGTCACCTTATTATTGTAATTTTACCTGCAGAATCTGATCTTAATAAAGTGAAAAGACAAGATATAAGTAACTGTCAGTAAATTACAATAATTTGGATTTGCATTGTAAATACTCATGTTCAGTAAAATACATCATGGAATCAAATACAATTGTAAAATTTATTTTTCACTTCTGCCAACAGTGTTTGAAATGTTTAAATTTTTTAACATTGAGTCCATTAAACAAATAACAGCTTAACATCCAACAGACTCCTCTCTGAACACCTCCCTCTCTCTCTCTCAAACACATTTTATGTAAAACGTTAAATGTAGTTAAATTTCTCCTTTCTCTCTCTCTCTCTCTCTCTCTCTCTCTCTCTCTCTCTCTCTCTCTCTCTCTCTCTCTCTCTCTCTCTCTCTCTCTCTCTCTCTCTCTCTCTCTCTCTATCTCTATCTCTATCTCTATCTCTCTCACACACACACACACACACACACTCACTCACTCACACACACACACACTCTCTCTCTCCCTCTCCCTCTCTCTCTCTCTTTCTCTCTCTCTCTTACACACACACACACACTCACACACACACTCTCTCTCTCTTTCTCTCTCTTTCTCTCTCTCTCTTATACACACACACACACACTCACACACACTCTCTCTCTCTCTCTCTCTCTCTCTCCCTCTCTCTCTCTTTCTCTCTCTCTCTCTCTTACACACACACACACACACACACACACACACACACACAAAATAAGTGTTAGCTGAAATAAACAGGTTAGAACAAACAAACAGGTAAGAAAACAACAACAAGAATGCTCTGAATTACACAAACACATGATTAAGGAAGGTTTTTTTTCTTCACCCACTTAACATTGTAGAATCGAGTCATTTTTCTGTGTGTGTGTTCAGGTGGCAAAACTTAGGAAAAGTAGCCAAGTCTTGTACCACTCAGATCAAGGGAAGTATTTGTAAAAAATAAATCAAAATTATTTTGCCCACATTTGTCCCCAACACGGTATGAGGTTTAATGGCTAGTGCAGGGGTCTCCAACCTTTTTTCATTTGAGAGCTACGTTTTAAAAATGAAAGTCACAGAGAGCTACTCATGTTATATAATACTTAAAACTCTTAAATAATGCATCATAATTCTCATATTAACAACTATCCAAACTGTTTTACACCTGAAAGAGTGTAGAAGTAGTTCCAGTAGTCGGTATCAATACCATACACATTTTTTTCAGTACTCTGTATCAATTTTGGTACCACAGCAAAATGTTTTTTATTTTTTTATTTTATTTAACTATTTTTTAAAAATCAATGTTTATTATTTATAATGATAATCATAAGTAAATAATAGGCCTACATAAACATGTAAAGGCTGTATGCTGTTTAAAAGTAAACATTGTTTATAAATGAAAGATCAAGTGAAAAATAAGCAACCATTAATAATTATATAATTAGTATTATTTATTTCAGAATTGTTATTATTAGTAGAGACGTATTATTATTACATAGAGACGTAGCTAAATTTACTGTTGGCTACAATCTGTAGTCAATTTCTGAGAAGGGGTTCAGCGAAAAATCGGCAGCTGGCAGCAGGAAGTTGCTGCCGATGACAGCCGACAGTACACTCTAAAAAAAAAAAGGTTCTACATGGCACCAAAAATGGTTCTTCGTTGCAATCATGGGGGAACCACTTTTGGTGCTATATAGCACCATATCTTAACATGTTCTGTACATGGTAGCGGTGCTATATAGCACCTTAGTTAGCGGTGCTATATAGCACCTTAGTCAAAGAACCGGTGAAGAACCTCTGAAGAACCACTGAAGCACCAAAATTGGTGCTATATAGCACTTAAAAAGGTTCCCCTATGATTACGAGCCAAGAACAATTTTTGGTGCCATATAGAACCTTTTTTTTAGAGTGTACCTGCCACTAAAACCGGACGTCGGCTGCCTTTTTACAACCAGAAATAGGCGGTACTTGTCGCTTTTAGTCAGCGGAAGCAAGGCTAATAATAATGAGTGATCGTAAAAATAATAGCCTAATCAGCCTAATTGTGATTTAGATTGATTTTAAATTATTAAATTAAATCTTACTATAGTAGATAGGCTAGCCTACTTTTTATATACAAAATAAATAAATTGCTGTATCATACAAACATTTCAAGTTCAGTTTTACACTGCAGTGATTAAAAAAACAATAATACAATAATATAATTATCGATGATGTATGTTGTATTTGGTAGTTGTTGTTAGAAAAAAAACAACAACGTATAGTGCGATATAAGTATCAAACACATCCCACAAATAGATTAATGATGTAATTCAGAAATGCTGAGCTATTCACAAAATGTAAACAATGTTTTATTCAAATGTTTTAGTGAATTTAAGAGTGCAACTATCAAGAACAAATCATTGTATTAATAAATACAAATCACTCCTCCAGCAACTGACACCAATAACTGCAAAAACCTGAA
Source organism: Romanogobio albipinnatus (assembly GCA_023566225.1). Taxonomy (NCBI): domain Eukaryota; kingdom Metazoa; phylum Chordata; class Actinopteri; order Cypriniformes; family Gobionidae; genus Romanogobio; species Romanogobio albipinnatus. The sequence goes on along the minus strand of CM042246.1, from coordinate 27,830,995 downwards.
TGGGTGTTTTCAAATCAAATCACTTTTATTGTCACATCAGCAACAGCACATGTGCCGTCTGAGAGCAGTGCAGAATACAATTGGACATACTTTGCAGATAACAATACACATTATACACAATAAATAATGTACATATTATACACACAATAACCAACCAACCAACCAACCAACCAACCGCTTTCATGTACTACTTTACTCCCAAAGTGCTTCAGGGATGATGTCAGGGGTCTCTCCTCAACCACCACCAGTGTTCAGCATCCTTGGCATCTAATTATACACATTATACAGCTGCAGATGTACAGTGGGTTGATAAGTAGGTAATGACAGAATTGATTATTGTGTTAAAGTGCAGTGCATAATACATTAGATTCTAATTTGGTTGAAATTGACACAGCTCCTGATAAAAACTCACCTGTCTGTAGACTTAGTAACCCTGAAGACATTGATCAGCTGGTTCAGGTGTGTTTGATCAGGGTTGGAGCTGAACTCTGCAGGACTGTGCCCGAAGCTGCACATCCCTAGCCTGCTCTTACCAGACTCTTGTACATTTCATTTGTACATAGAGTCTGGCCACTCTCCATTGACAAGCGTTTACTTCCTTGAAGGTGGGTACTCTGTTGAAGTTTAAAACTATTGGATCTGCCAAGAGTCACTCTGGATCTGCCTAACCAATCGCTAATGTTTGGTCGTGACATGTCACGCGCCGTTCGCCTTTGATTCTCACATTAACTGTGCCACACCACCTCAGTGTCAGTGATAAAACCTTGTGCATTCGGATTGTGATTTATTCACGGTGGAGAGGAGAGTTTTGTGATCGGAACGCGCTGCTCTCGTGGTGCATATCTTATGCAATCATAACATGATTGTATATGCTGTAAATAAAATGTCATATGCTTGATATGATAAGAATAAATGCTGCCATAAATAAAAGCCCAATTCAAATGTTTATGTGATTTTCTTCTTTTAATTTTTGAGCGGTGATGAAATATTTTGCTCTTGTTAACACTTGCCAGCATTTAAAGAAATACAAGTCTAGAAATGCAAATTACAGCTCACGCAACCGCATGGTGCTCTGCAGGGGCCTAAAAAGGATATAAACAGTGAATTTTGAAGTGATATATTCTTGAAAACTCAGAGATGTGGATTCGGAGAGCAATTACATTACCACACGACCTTGGTGTTTGTCAAAAGCAGTCGATAATTCAGCTTGGGTTTTTTTTGTGGGTGGTGGGAGATGGACGGCTTCAGCCAACTCCTTCACCACTAACGGAGCGAGCTGAAAAAGACTTTTCCCGGACCACAACATCATGGCCACCAACAAACACTCAGCAGTGATTGTTCTTGCTCTGTGTAACGGAGTTTGTTTGTTCAAGGAAAAAGGAGGCGGGAACGGCGAACGTTTAACAACTTTTAATCAAATAATAAACACAAAATGAAAGTAAAAGCGGCAGCCCCTCACTGACGACTGCCGCGCACATAACGTTACATAACAAAACACAACTTAAAATCCAGGCCTGGTCCTCTCTCGTCCTTCACCGGTGTCGCTCGTCCTTATATGCCTCCGTGCTCCCTCATGAGAGGACTTGAGACCGGTGTGTCTTATTCTCAATCACGCACACCGATCTTGCTCGCTCGTCCACCTCGCCACACTCCGGCTTTAACTTATGGACATTCTTCAGCGGTGCCAGTGCCACACACTCGCATCTTTCACTGCCGCCATTACTGAACTACAACTCAATCTAGCGTACGACATCAACGTCATCGCTCTCAGCCACTCCCTCTGTTCACTGATTGGACCGGTAAAAAATAGTTCGGGAGAAAACCTAAGCATATACAGCAATACCAGACGTAGTACTGAAGGAAAATGAAAATTGAGCGGAAGTACGTAGGATGGCGGAGCCAGGCTAGCACATCCCTGTTCCAAGGCCTGAAATGGATGGGTCATATAAGAGAGATATTCAAAATGTGTACTGTTGTTGTGTTTTACGGTCCCCGTTTAAACGTCTAGGATAAAAGGGACACGTAACATAAAGGATGGAAAACGGCAGGAGTGCTTTGTAAAAATAATTTATTTAACAGAATTTACTCACAAAATAAAGAAAGAGATGGGGAGCGCAGTAACTGTAAGGAAACTCATCAAACTAAAGAAAGGAGTCTCCCCACTCTAAACCAAAAGTATAAATTAAGTTATTAAACGTAATTTCAGGAGGAGTACGCCCATCTAATCTTCCAATTATAAAACCTTGTTCCTGCTTCTCCTCCGCTATTGGAGCAAACGGTCATGCCCTTCCCCCGCTCATTCATTTCTCTTCCGCTAACGGCGCAGGCCTAAGAGTGAGGCTGCCTCCGCAAACGGTCATGCCCCCCTCCCTTCCCTCGCTCATTGATTTATATTCCACTAATGGCGCAGGCCCAAACGTGAAGCTGCCTCCACAAACGGTCATGCTCCCCCTCCCTTCCCCCGCTCATTCATTTCTCTTCCATTAACGGCGCAGGCCCAAGCGTGAGGCCGCCTCCGCAAACAGTCCTGCCCCCCTCCCATTCATTTCTCTTCCGCTATCAGAGCAGACCCGAGCATGAGGCCGCCTTCGCAGACAGTCATGCCCCTCCCTCTTTCCTTTCTCCGCCGCCATTGGAGCCGATCCAAGCGTGGGGTTGCCCCCCCAAGCATTCTATTCTCCAACCTTATTCCATCCAGCGTCTGCTTCCTCAATAGTTCCTCGCCTCCCTCTCAACTGCATCTGCTCTATCAGTTCCTCCCAACGCCATTACTGTGGATCCATCACCTGTCTCCACCAAGCCTGCAGCACTCCGAGTGTAGCTCATAAGTCCCGCCCCTCCGTGGATTCTAATGGACACGAGTTAAACTAAACAATCAAATTACACTTCATATATATTTTTCCAAAGTTGGTTTCTGTCTTTTTAAGGCAGTTTTTATCACTATGATTTTATTTCAAGTGTTCATTTTAAATAAGTTTAGTTTTAGTTAGTTGTTTGATGCTATAAAAAGTTGTCACTGAGGCACCAACAGACTTTTTCGGGAGGAGAGTGGAGCTTTAGCTTGATTTCTACATTTCCCCGATTTTAGCAGAAATTAAGAGCATTAGCCCTGGAGGCCAACCCCAGTTCCTCCCTATTCAGAATTGATATTCCAGTAACTGTAACACCTCATCTCTGGATTCAATATTTTATGCCATCTCACCCAGAACATTGCAATCCTACTGGACAGCTCGGAGAGCTTTTAAACAATTCCATTCCTCCTACAACCAGTTTTCCCAACTTTTTCCTTCTTTCAATTTCTTCATTCATCTCATATCTCAAACAGATTAAGTCCATCCAACCTAGTACCATCTCAGCGGCATTCAATTTTTCTAATCTACGGCCATCCATCCAACCATCTCCGATCTCCAAGTTTTAAACAAGGACACCATCCGTTTCCTCATCAAACGCAGAAAAACTGATAATTTTTAAAAAAACGTCCATTTCATCCATCTCTTCAATCTCCTGACATCTATCCAGCCATATCAATATCTTTCCTTCTCCACTCTGGTATCCAAGCTCACTTGTATTCATCTCACTCCTTCCGCATTGGAGCATACCACCACTGCAGCAAATTAAACTTCTGGGTTGGTGGTCCTCAGATGCCTTTCAAACTTACATTTGTTTTGACCTCAGCCTCATCAAACAAGCCATCTAACTCACTACTCTTTCAGATGGTTGCCCCACGAAACTCAATCCAACCGATGCCTGCAAACCTCGCTTGATTTGATACTGCTGCCGCAGTGCTCCGCCAATTTGATACCGCTGCTGCAGTGCTCCGCCAATTTGATACCGCTGCTGCAGTGTTGTGCTTCGCTTGATACTGCAGTGCTTCGCTTGATGCTGCAGTACTTTGCTTGATGCTGCAGGGCTCCACCAATGTGATACTGCCGCTGCAGGGTTTTACTTGATGCTGCCGTGCTCCGCTTGATGCTGCCGTGCTCCGCTTGATGCTGCCGTGCTCTGCTTGATGCTGCCGTGCTCCACTTGATGCTGCAGTGCTCTGCCAATTTGATGCTGCCGCTGCAGTGCTCCGCCAATTTGATACTGCCGCTGCAGTGCCCGCCAATTTGAGACTGCCGCTACAGTGTTTGGCTTTACTTGATACTGCTGCTGCAGTGCCAGCCAATTTGAGACTGTGCCCCGCCAATTTGAAACTGCTGCTGCAGTGCTTCACTTGATGCTGCAGTGCTTTGCTTGATGCTGCAGTGCGCCGCTTGATGCTGCAGTGCTCTACCAATTCGATACTGCCGCTGCAGTGCTCTGCCATTTTGATGCCTCAGCTGCAGTGCTCCGCCAATTTAATGCTGCCGCTGCAGTGCTCCGCCAATTTGATGCTGCTGCTGCAGTGCTCCGCCAATTGGATGCTGCCGCTGCAGTGCTCCTCCAATTGATACTGCCGCTGCAGTGCTCTGCCATTTTGATGCCTCTGCTGCAGTGCTCCGCCAATTTGATGCTGCCGCTGCAGTGCTCCGCCAATTTGATACTGCCGCTGCAGTGCTCTACCATTTTGATGCCTCTGCTGCAGTGCTCTGCCAATTTGATGCTGCCGCTGCAGTGCTCTGCCAATTGGATGCTGCCGCTGCAGTGCTCCTCCAATTGATACTGCCGCTGCAGTGCTCTGCCAATTTGATGCTGCCACTGCAGTGCTCCGCCAATTTGATACCGCCGCTGCAGTGCTCCTCCAATTGATGCTGCCGCTGCAGTGCTCTGTCATTTTGATGTCTCCACTGCAGTGCTCCGCCAATTTGATGCTGCTGCCGCACTGCTACGCCTGATTCTGCCGCTGAAGTGCTCTGCCAATTTGATGCTGCAGTGCTCCCCCAATTCGATGCTGCGCCGTACTGCTCCATCTGATTCTGTGCTCCGCCAGTTGATACTACTACTGCAATGCTCCGCATGATACTGCCGCTGCAGTTCTCCACCAATTTTATACTGTCGCTGCAGTGTCCCACTCAATCCATGCTGCCACGCAGCACCTCACCTGTTTTAAAAATGCCACAGCAGTGACCTACATACCTCAATACTGCTGCTGCAGTGCAGTCTCCCATTCCTTCAGTTCTCCAATTTTGGGGGGTCTTATAGAATATTGAAATAGTAATCAGTTTAAATCCCAGAATTCTCGCTTGCTGTCTGATTCTGCATTTATGTTTTTGGGGGGAAATCGGAGCTCGGGTAGATTATCCTCTCCGAGCCCCTCTATAGCAGACAGCAAGCCAAATCTGTTTACCACTTTCACTATGATTATATGGGCACACAAACTCGTGAAGTGAAGTTTTTAAACGTAATTTCCGGAGGAGTACGCCCATCTAATCTTCCAATTAATACCAAGGTATAAAACCAGCAGCTTACCTCTTCCCATTTTTAGTTCCTGCAGCATTCCTCCTCCTCCCCTGCTCCTCCTTTTGTACAATTTTGCCTGTTATAGGGGGGCAATCGGAGCTCGGGTAGAATATCCTCTCCGAGCCCCTCTATAGCAGACAGCAGCCAAATCTGTTTACCACTTTCATTAAGATTATATGGGCACACAAACTCGTGAACTAAATAATAAAAGACAAAGTGGCGTGAATGGCTTGTGGGGTCAGCTGCTGGCAGAGAGACAGCGTGTTTGATCCGCCTTTCCAGCTTTATGCCCCAGCCTCCCCGGCTTAACCAATCCAGAGCTGGGGAAAAAGGAAATCATTAAATACAAATAATGCACTCGGGCTGGACGTACACGTGGCGTGCGTAACAGTGTGCCTCCAGGAACAGGGTAGGGAAACACTGGTCTAACCAGCGAAAGTGTGCTTTCTCACAGAATGAGTCGCTTCCCACCAGAGTTTTTAATGCAAACATACAGGACCCAAGTTTACAAAAGCAGGATCACCCACCTCAATGACCACATGAAGAAGCATTTCCCTGGCAATAATGTGGCATACATAATTAAAGTCCATGTAAAGGCAATTCTGAGATTTGTTTCTAAACACATTATAAATGTTAGAAATGTATTGCTGAAACACATTACAAAGACTGTGAACTATGTAGTACTGAATTCAGAAGTTAGACTGCTAAACAGTTTTTCACCATTGCTGTGTTCAGGATTTTCTGGGCGGGGCTAAAATGGTGGCTCGATGACGCACTGGAGCCACCGAATCTGGCCCCTCTCCTAACACGATCATAACTAGAGCACATTCGCATCAGTTCGCCTGCTTGATCGCGAGTTACTGTCAGTTCTGTTAGTTACTATAGTCTACAACTTACAAAACAGCTTCAAAACAAAAATGATGATCAAGAAGAGGTGGATTAATTTTGTGAACAGCAACCTTGATGGAGAGCTGAGGATCACCACCGACACCCGCCTCTGCAGTGACTTTACACTGGATCGTTTTACAAACTTTCACCGGAGACAACTGGGATTCACTGATAATCCGCTGCAGAACCGACTATCCCCCGCCCAGGCCTTCATCCTCCTGTCCCGCCGACATTTGGAGCGTCGTGATCATAGACGGTCGTGATCAGTACGTGAGTGTTGTCTTGTGTACTACGGCAGCTTTCCCGTGAGTGGGCGTGGTTTCGGTGCAGACAGCGGACACACCCCCAGCGTTTGAGAGCAGAGAATGCTGCTAAATTTTTGATAAGCTATTTTATGTACTTGCCGGATTTGTTTTATGATTCCAATTTGGCTGGGTGGTTAATAACACATTTATCTGTGGTGTGAGGAACTCAGAACACATGTTTAGTTTTGACTTTACAGGGACTGTAACAAAAAATGACTGACATTGTCATTAAACACTATTTTCTATACATCACGACTTACAGTAACTTCCCTTAATACAGAATGCACATCCTATGGGTGCCGTTAGTACTTGAGAAATACATTTATTCTGTATTTTAATCAGAAAGATACTGTAGATACAGTATGAGAGGGTAACCGTTGAAATTAGCATTTGTCACACTGAATGTGCTGTTACCTCGTCTGTTGTTTTGCCTGCATCCTTCTGCAACAAATGTGCACTGTGTCTTCCTAGAAAATATTAATTAGTGATTACTAATATTCAAAAGTTAAAGTCAAAAATTGCTTGAATTCACATAGTCTATTCCTCCTCTTCTTTATTTCTGACAACAGGAGATTCACTGATAAGAGTCAGTAGATACATTCAAAATAACAGTTAAAAGTCCCAAAATACATTATATAAATAAATAAAAATTTGATTATGCTTACCTGAGTAAAGTCAAACTCCCAGTCCAGCGCAATATACAGCATAGTACTGTTTCCCCCAACATTTTTTATAACAATTATGAATATAAATCAAACTGCAGATTTGACAACACCTAAAAAAGGCCTATCCCGGTGTTTTACTAATTAAACTTATGTCCATTATTAATGTTGTGTTAACCCTGGTCATTTACTACTTACCATGAACATAATATTTCCACAGTCTGTAGTGTCGACTCTTCTGACAGACAATACTGGGGCAGATGAAGCTAATTATAAATGTGAAATACGGTACACAAGACGTGGCTCTTTAAACAATTAACTACAGTAGGTAGCGATACTGTCGTTTGCTGATATTAAAGTTATTAACAAACCTACTGATTCTTATCGAATGCCAGGCTAATTAACGTTACAAATGTGAAATACGGTACACAAGACGTGGCTCTTTAAACGATTAACTACAGTAGGTAGCGATACTGTCGTTCGCTGATATTAAAGTTATTAACAAACCTACTGATTCTTATTATTTTATTTATTCATTTATTCATGGCGCCCATCATCCATACAGACACAGAACATGCAGGAGTATTTTGAAGTTTAATATTTATAGACACTAGTATAAACTCGGCTTCAGTCTGGAGTCCTGTGTTTAAATAAACACGGAAGCGACTGAACGCAGCTGCTATGGGGAGCTATTTTTAGAACAGACCCGTGGGCAACTCATGTGGTCCTTGCGGGTGACCTGGTGCCAGCGGGCACCATGTTGGTGACCCCTGGGCTAGTGGCTACTTTAGCTATTATTACATTAGCTAACTACCAACTAACCAGATAACATTAACAAATTGACAAGCACTTACTGGCCAGAATGGCTCTTCAAATGACGGACGAAATTGGAGATTGTTGTCTGGCTGTCCGTGATTTTAATGTTGCATGTCTTGCAATGCGCGGTTCGTCTTTTGCCATCTTGCGAATAATTGTTGAAGCTGAAAGCGATGACCCTCTGTACCCCTCCGGCTGACATGTTGATGTGATATGTGATCTAAGTGGGCGTGGTGTGCGTACGAGAGGGCATGACTGATGATAGTGTCGTGATCCAGTCATGACAACGCTATTCTCAGCCTGTGCTCAAACTGGGTCAACTTTATTTTTTAAAATAATTTATATATTTTATATTCAAACTGAAAACATGATGTGATTAACACTCAAGTCATTAAAGTCATTGTGTCTCAAGTCAAGTCAAGTCCTGAGTCTTTAACTTCCAAATCCGAGTCAAGTCTCAAGTATTAAATTTTTTATCAAGTCAAGTCACAAGTCATAAAAATAGCGACTTGAGTCCAAGTCACCAAGTCACAAGTCCCCATGTCTGCCATCATCTCCCTTCACTCCCTGTCTGGTCTCGTCTACGGACACTACAGACTCTCTCCACTCACCTGAGCTACTTACCTGTTCCCAATCCGTCATCTGTCTTCAGTCATTAGTATCCTGTTCGTCCTCGTCGGTTCCCATCACCCAGCCACCAGCACGCCGGCATCCGCACTGACCAGCCAGCTTTCCGAATCCCTGCAAGATACACAAAGACTGTGTTCACCAGATAAGCTTCATTCCTTCTGATACTTAACTAATACTCACCTCTCTGGATTCCCGTTCCCCTCAGTTTGCACCTTTAATAAAGTTGTGTTGATCTTACTATCCATTGTAGCTAATTATTCAAGTTCACATAGAACTTTATTATTTGTGCACACGCTGCGGCTTCTCTCTCTCCCAACAGAACGGTGTTTTCTTTCTTGTGAGTCAGTGTTTTTGTACGTCCTCGTCGCGTCTATCTGTTCTAAAATGTGCATACAGTCATGAGTTTCTGCTCAACATCAGCAGAGCCACATCTTTAGAGATAAACCTCACGCACGCCGAAGCTCTCGCTGCACTGACCGGTCGGCCTTCAACATCACCGACCCCCAGTACTGCATCTGGCCCAAAGCGGAGGCACCAAACGCGGCGCGAGATTAAGCAGAAGGGGCGTGAGGGTATCCGGGCTAGGCTAGCCACATATCCCCACAATAAACTGGATTACATTCCATTACTCCTGTTGTGTCTTTGTTTGCACTGTGTATGTACTCAATGCGCGTCACTGACGCTTTTCATATGATAGGAAAATATCTAAAAAATAATGCTATAATCATTTGGTGAACCGGTCGAACCAGTTCACCAAATCGGACTGAATGGTTCTAAACGGTTTGTGTCTCGAGTCAGTGCTGATCCATCATTTACTAAAGTTACTAACTTTCTGACATGAGTGACAGTCCCTTCGACTAGAAATAAACTAATAACCTGAAGTATATGCTAGTAACTACAACAGTTCACTGAACTGAGACGTGCTGAGAGAACTGATGAGAAGTGACATCCGTCTCTCTGGCACAGCCTTGAGCCTCGAAGACCTCGTTAAACCATGACCCCTCCGCTCATTTTGAATATAAAGATGTCAGGCAATCACAACAGTGGGAGTTTTTACTGAAGTCTCACAGCAGACACGCCCCTTGAAACAGGGCATTCAGCCAGAGGGCAAACATCAGTATAGAAAAAATACCTTTTATTTCTACATTATGACATTTTATGATGTAAAAATCATAATATAAGTGCACCTCAGAATACATTATAAAATAAAAATAAAAAAATCCATGCCATGGGACCTTTAAGACAAAACACAGTTGGGACAGTTTGATTGTGGGTAAATGGAGCTAATATCATTTTTGAAAGTTCTCTCTCTCTCTCTCTCTCTCTCTCTCTCTCTCTCTCTCTCTCTCTCTCTCTCTCTCTCTCTCTCTCTCTCTCTCTCTCTCTCTCAGACACTGTTGTCTCCGGTTGTAAAAACGGTTTTTGAATAGAAGTTTTATATATATATATATATATATATATATATATATATATATATATATATATATATATATATATATATATATATATATATATATATATATATATATATATATATATATAACTCATTGTTGTGCTCCTCAAAACCATTTTTGTTTTGTGGCAGGGCACATTATCCTGCCTGAAGAGGTCACAGCCACCAGAGAATACAGTTTCCATGAAAGGGTGTACATGGTCTGCAACAATGCTTATGTAGATGGTACTTGTCAAAGTGACATGGATGTTTCCCAGCAGAACATTGCCCAAAGCATCACTCTGCCTCTGCCGGTTTACCTTCTTCCCATAGTGAATTCTGGTGCCATGTGTTCCGCAGGTAAGTGACGCACACACACCCGGCCATCCACGTGATGTAAAAGAAAATTGTGATTTAGTCATTAAAATGATTCAAGAAAATAAGATTTTCTTATCAAAGTGATAAAAAATGTTGTGTTGCAAAAATTTTTACACTTTTCTGAAAGCTACTAAATAAACCTAAAAAAATATAGACATAAATAACAAGGGAGTGTCTCAGAGCCAGCAAAAGCTATGAAAAGAGTGAGTGTTTATCTCACAGAGTAAGATGCAGCCTGCAGAAGTGACATGCATGATTCTTGTCCACACTGGAACTACCAACTGTAGCCAAAGCATGCACAATAAAGTGAATTAGACTTTTCCAAGGCCCATATTTACAAAATATAGACTTCTGGAAATCCATATTCTGACAAATCTATTACATCATGACAAAAAAAAAGGAGGACTGTGGCCGGTGCAAAGCGAATCGGGCAGCAGTTGAAGGCGGAGGCCTAGACGACCCGATCCCTAGACACGGAAACTGGCTCTTGGGACATGGAATGTCACCTCGCTGGCGGGGAAAGAGCCTGAGATTGTGCGTGAGGTTGAGAGGTTCCGACTAGAGATAGTCGGAATCACCTCCACGCACGCCTTGGGCTCTGGGACCACACTCCTCGAGAGGGGATGGACTCTTCACCATTCTGGAGTTGCCCATGGTGAGAGGCGGCGGGCTGGTGTGGGTTTGCTTATAGCCCCCCAGCTCTGCCGCCATGTGTTGGAGTTTACCCCGGTGAACGAGAGGGTCGTTTCCCTGCGCCTTCGGCTCGGGGATAGGTCTCTATCTGTTGTGTGTGCCTACAGGCCGAACAGCAGTGCAGAATACCCAACCTTCTTGGTGTCCCTGGGAGGGGTGCTGGAGAGTGCTTCGACTGGGGACTCCGTCGTTCTACTGGGGGACTTCAACGCCCACGTGGGCAATGACAGTGAAACCTGGAGGGGCGTGATTGGGAGGAACGGCCCCCCTTATCTGAACCCGAGTGGTGTTCAGTTATTGGACTTCTGTGCTAGTTACAGTTTGTCCATAACGAACACCATGTTCAAGCATAAGGGTGTCCATCAGTGCACATGGCACCAGGACACCCTAGATCGTAGGTCAATGATCGACTTTGTGGTCGTTTCATCTGACCTGCGGCCGTATGTCTTGGACACTCGGGTGAAGAGAGGGGCGGAGCTCTCAACTGATCACCACCTGGTGGTGAGTTGGATCCGATGGCGGGGGAGGAAGCTGGATAGACTCGGTAGACCCAAACGTACTGTGAGGGCCGAGTCTCCTGTCAGAGAGATCTTCAACTCCTGCCTCCGGCAGAGCTTCAACCGGATCCCGAGGGAGGCTGGAGATATTGAGTCCGAGTGGACCATGTTCTCCACCTCCATTGTCAAAGCGGCTGCTCAGAGCTGTGGACGCAAGGTCTCCGGTGCCTGTCGAGGCGGCAATCCCAGAATCCGGTGGTGGACACCGGAAGTAAGGGATGCCGTCAAGCTGAAGAAGGAGTCCTATTGGGCCTGGCTGGCTTGTGGGACTCCTGAGGCAGCTGACAGGTACCGGCAGGCTAAACGGACTGCAGCCCGGGTGGTTTTGGAGGCAAAAACTCGGGCCTGGGAGGAGTTCGGTGAGGCCATGGAAATGGACTATCGGCAGGTCTCGAAGAGATTCTGGCAAACCGTCCGGCGCCTCAGGAGGGGGAAGCAGTGCCCTACCAATGCGGTTTACAGTGGCGATGGGCGGCTGTTGACCTCAACTGGGGATGTTGTCGGACGGTGGAAGGAATACTTCGAGGATCTCCTCAATCCCGCTGTCACGTCTTCCATTGAGGAAGCAGAGGCTGGGGGCTCAGAGGAGGACTCGTCCATCACCCAAGCTGAAGTCACCGAGGTGGTCAAGAAACTCTTGGTGGATGAGATCCGCCCTGAGTACCTCAAGTCTCTGGATGTTGTGGGGCTGTCTTGGCTGACACGCCTTTGCAGCATCGCGTGGCGGTCGGGACAGTGCCTCTGGGATGGCAGACCGGGGTGGTGGTCCCTCTTTTTAAGAAGGGGGACCGGAGGGTGTGTTCCAACTATAGGGGGATCACACTTCTCAGCCTCCCCGGGAAAGTCTATTCCAGGGTACTGGAGAGGAGAATTCGGCTGATAGTGGAACCTCGGTTTCAGGAGGAACAGTGTGGTTTTCGTCCTGGTCGTGGAACACTGGACCAGCTCTATACCCTCTACAGGGTGCTGGAGGGTTCATGGGAGTTTGCCTGACCAGTCCACATTTGTTTTGTGGATTTGGAGAAGGCATTCGACTGTGTCCCTCGCGGCGCCCTGTGGAGGGTGCTCGGGGAATATGGGGTCCGGGGTCCTTTGCTAAGGGCTGTCCGGTCCCTGTATGACCGGAGCAGGAGTTTGGTCTGCATTGCCGGCAGTAAGTCAGACTTGTTCCCGGTACATGTTGGACTCCGGCAGGGCTGCCCTTTGTCGCCGGTTCTGTTCATAATTTTTATGGACAGAATTTCTAGGCGCAGCCAAGGGCCGGAGGGTGTCAGGTTTGGGGACCACGCGGTTTCGTCTCTGCTCTTTGTGGATGATGTTGTCGTGTTGGCCCCTTCTAACCAGGACCTTCAGCATGCACTGGGACGGTTTGCAGCCGAGTGTGAAGCGGCTGGGATGGGGATCAGCACCTCCAAATCCGAGGCCATGGTCCTCAGTCGGAAAAGGGTGGCTTGCCCACTTCAGGTTGGTGGAGAGTTCCTGCCCCAAGTGGAGGAGTTCAAGTATCTAGGGGTCTTGTTCACGAGTGAGGGGAGGATGGAACGGGAGATTGACAGACGGATCGGTGCAGCTTCTGCAGTAATGCGGTCGATGTACCGGTCTGTCGTGGTGAAGAAAGAGCTAAGCCGTAAGGCGAAGCTCTCGATTTACCGGTCAATCTACGTTCCTACTCTCACCTATGGTCATGAGCTTTGGGTCATGACCGAAAGGACAAGATCCCGGATACAGGCGGCCGAAATGAGCTTTCTCCGCAGGGTGGCTGGGCGCTCCCTTAGAGATAGGGTGAGAAGCTCAGTCACTCGGGAGGAACTCGGAGTAGAGCCGCTGCTCCTCCACATCGAGAGGGGACAGCTGAGGTGGCTCGGGCATCTGTTCCGGATGCCTCCTGAGTGCCTTCCCGGGAAGGTGTTTCAGACATGTCCAACCGGGAGGAGGCCCCAGGGAAGACCAAGGACACGCTGGAGGGACTATGTCTCCCGGCTGGCTTTGGAACGCCTCGGTGTCCCCCCGGAAGAGCTAGAAGAAGTGTCTAGGGAGAGGGAAGTCTGGGCATCTCTGCTTAGACTGCTGCCCCGCGACCCGGCCCCGGATAAAGCGGAAGAAGATGGATGGATGGATGGATGGATGGATGGAATTCCATATTCTGGTCTCATGAGATTATGTCAATCAATTTGGATCTAACAACATCCAAAAATGTTCTGGTGTTGCTAGAAGAAAACAGTGAGAAGCGCCTGGTTCCCACAGTGACGTTAAGTGGTAGAAAAGCTCTTATATAGGGATAGTGCTGAAGATATAAGGGAGTTGTGCTTTATCAATGCTGTGTGATGTAATACAAAACTTGAAACAGAAAATGCAACCCACTTCTCATTCTCTGCATTGTTGGCCAGTTTTTCAACATGACAATGACTAGGCATTCTCCCAAGGTGAAAAACTGTGGACATGTATATCACCCAATCTTAACACTCTTGAGCACCTGTGGGGGATTGTATTAGTATGAATTGTATTAGTGATCATTAAGAAAATACATCTTTTGAACTTGTTCAGAGTGGGTGTACTCATGTATGCTGAGCACTGTGTGTGTGAGTGTATGTATATATATACACACACACACACACACTATATTGCCAAAAGTTTTGGGACACCTGCCTTTACATGAACTTTAATGACATCCCATTCTTAATCCGTAGGCTTTCATATGGAGTTGGCCCACCCTTTGCAGCTATAACAGCTTCAGCTTTTCTGGGAAGGCTTTCCACAAAGTTTAGGGCTGTGTTTATGGGAATTTTTGACCATTCTTCTAGAAGTGCATATGTGAGGTCAGGCACTGTTGGACGAGAAGGCCTTGCTCGCTCGAATTCATCCCAAATGTGTTCTATCGGGTTGAGGTCAGGGCTCTGTGCAGGCCAGTCAAGTTCCTCCACACCAAGCTTGCTCATCCATGTCTTTATGGACCTTGCTTTGTGCACTGGTGCACAGTCATGTTGGAACAGGAAGGGGCCATCCCAAAACTGTTCCCACATGAAATTCTCCAAAATGTCTTGGTATGCTGAAGCATTAAGAGTTCCTTTCACTGGAACTAAGGGGTCAAGCCCAACCCCTGAAACCCAACTCCACACCATAATCCCCCCAACAAACTTGGCACAATGCAGGCACAATGCAGTCAGGCAAGTACTGTTCTCCTGGCAATTGCCAAAACCAGACTCATCCATCGGATTGCCAGACAGAGAAGCGTGATTCGTCACTCCAGAGAACACGTCTCCACTGCTCTAGAGTCCAGTGGCGGCGTGCTTTACACCACTGCATTTGCATTGCACTTGGTGATGTATGGTTTTGATGCAGCTGCTCGGCCATGGGATCTCATTCCATGAAGCTCTATACACACTGTTCTTGAGATAATCAAGTCAAAGTCAAAGTCTGCTTTATTGTCAATTCTGCCACATGTACACATTGACTCTGCAGAAATTTGGCGACTTCTGCGCACTGTGTGCCTCAGCATGCACTGACCCTGCTCTGTGATTTTACTTGACCTACCACATCCTGGATGAGTGGTTGTTGTTCCCAATTGCTTCCACTGTTATAATACCACTAACAGTTGACCATTGAATATTTAGTAGTGAGGAAATTTCACAAATGGGCTTATTGCACAGGTGGTAACTTATCACAGTACCACACTTGAATTCACTGAGCTCCTGAGAGCGACCCATTCTTTCACAAATGTTTGTAGAAGTCGGCATGCCTAGGTGCTTGATTTTTTACAACTGTGGCCATGGAAGTGATTGGAACACTTGAATTTAATGATTTGGAGGGGTGTCCCAATATTTTGGGTAATATATTGTATATTGGCAAAGAGGCATTTTACCATGAACAGCACTGGGACTGTTCACCATTTGCATTACACAGCTTGTTTCTGCGCATTCTACACAGGCTGCATTTCTCCCAGTGAGCAGCAATGGTCGGAGGAGTGCTTGAATTGAATCAAGTTCCTGCCATAAGATAAAAAAAAAAAAAATAATAATAATAATAATTGGTCATGGTGTAGTGTAGAGATAAGCTTCATTTCATTGGGATCAATGCAGTGAATTAATATTAGTGGCATTGCATTACTAGCAGCAGTTTTTGTCTCTGGTGGAAGAAAGTAGTTCTACACAAAGCCTTAAAACGTAGCTTAAAAGTAATATATATTACCATGGGTAAGGCTGTAGTTTTGATGTTTATGATTCCTCATTGGCATATAACTCCTGATGGTTAGTGAGGTTAATGCATGCTGACTTCACATAAATGTCTCCTCTTCCAGCTGGGAATATGCCAGCCAACCGCCAGGCATCACGTTTTATTCTTAGCTGCCACCTCTGGTGTTTTCTTCTCTATTTTTTTTCACCCAACTTTACTTTAACAACCCCCTATCTTGCTGTTGCTTTTTTACTTCACTTCTGAATGATTGATTTACATCTATCTGATCTTTTATATATATATATTTTTTATAAAGTTTATAATGCAATAAATTAGAAAAAAAATGGCAAAAAAACAAATTAACCCTCCTGCATGTATGTCCCTCCTCCTGTATGTCTAATGCGAGTGATACTGAGGGAATGATGGCAAATTTGCTAATCAATCTCTCTATATTCTTCACCTCTTTTTGAAAGTCGTGGAAATGCTATCATGGATTTTTTTTTCTTTTGCTATTGGATTAAATGGGAATTTAAAAAATGGCTGTCCTCTCCCATGGCAGTTTACCCAACCATGATGACTTCTGCTTCCAAGAACCCCGGTGTCATGACAAATCGACAGGATACTCTTAGCCTCAAAGAGTGTTCCGAAGCGCTATTAGAGATAATGTGGATTTAATGTGCATTAAGTGTATAACACGTTGGCATTTTTCAGAAATGGAACAGTCTTGTGCACTCACTTCCTGTTGGTAAACGAGCTCTCAAGTGGCCAAGACCACAAGTGTGTTTTTTTTTTAGCCATGGCTTTGGGAATGGCCTTGTTGAGCAGCGAAGCAAGTGCATTCTGGGATTTGTTGTCTTTCATCCACAAGACAGAAATAAATTGTTTTTCTTTTCTCAGTCTAGAAGGCTCCAAATTCAAAAACATGCAGTGCAAAAACTACATACAGTAAATGACCCTGTTTAAATACACATTCATTTTCCCAGCACTGAAGTAGCCCTTTAACCTTCCCCTCCATGGCCATAGACTTCTAAACATATCAACAGGTTCTAAAGCTTATGAAACAGCTGCTTTGTGTCTAGTCCTGTGTAATGAGGTATTTCTGGAGTCAGCTGAAATGCCTGCGAAACACCCTTACAATTTGATGCAAGGCAAATAATGGAGGCTAACCCATCAGTTTATTTATTGGGTTTGGTAATGATGATAACATGATGGTGATTTTTTAATAGTTTGGAGATTCTGTTCTCTTGTTTATTTGCCGTTTCATTGTTTGGTCAATTCATATCGTCATACCTATAGACAGTTTTATTGAAAGCTCATTTTGCTAGCAGTGAAGTACCGCTTTAAAGGTTTATGATATTTATGAGGATCTATTGACAGAAATGCAATATAATATACATAACTATGTTTTTAGTGCTGTATAAAGACCTTACCTAATGAATAGGACAGGGACAAAAAATCGATTCACCTAACTATCACAATATTTTTGTTCACGATTTTAAGAGGTAGACAGAAGTTACTCACTTTTCTTCCAACAGAGGGTGAAATGTATCTATGAGTGTTAAGTGACATAATATCCCTTTCAAGTTGACTCGTGAAAGCGATGTGGGACTGAAGGCACTGAAACGACCTCACACTACTTCATATGCCGAGAGAGAGATAAGACAGTAGAGCTGCACGATTAATCTGTAAAAGATTGGGATCTCTATTCAAACACCCATGCGATCTTATTCTAATTCGTCTGTCTATTAAAGGGGTGGTAAAACACATTCTTTTGAAGGCTTGATTGTGTTTGGGTGAACTGTAACATGTGTTCATGCTTCTTTTTTTAAAAAATTGCATTATTTTTCATATATTTTACCTTTATTCTACACTGCTCTGTCCCTCCTTGTAAAAACGGTCCGATGGTTTCCGGGTTCTATGAAGCCGGTCCTTCAAAAATACGCAATGGGCTCAGATTGGTTAGCTGGCCCAGTGTGTTGTGATTCGCTAACCACCTAGTGCACGTTTGTCGGAAACATCACGCCCCTTACCTTTACCGGTAGTCTGTGCTTTGATAGTATTAGAAACAATGGCGTCAATAAAACCATACCAATTTGAGCCAGAGAAAATTTTAGTGAAGATGATCGAGCAGAACCTGTTCAGTCCTCAAAGGGATTTTTTGAGTAAAGACTGCGGATCTAGTGATCGCTACTGAATGGCACCGTTACTTTTGAATTTTTAGAACGATTATAGCAAAATATCTGTTGCAAGAACTATTAACCCAAAACGAACACTAAACATTGGCTTTACTATAGTATCCAAATCAAACACAGAACCATGTTTTGCATGCCTGTAGTAGATAAACAAGCATGTAGATAAACAATACATAAAAGCTCTAATTAAAGAATAATTTACACTAATTCCAAGTTCGCTGTTGAGATTTAAAAAAAGTTTGTAACGTTAGGTGTTTGTCTGATAACGTTAAGTATGAATGAGCATTTAACAAACTGTTTTGCAGAGCCAAACAGCGTTGTCATTTATTTACTTCCTTGCTACAACATACAATTAACAATACGAACTATTACAGGAAAACACATCTACGAAAAATAAATCATACTTACAGGTTGTGGCCCGTAAACAGCCTCTGTTTTTAAATACATCTTTCAGGACAAGCCGTTGTGCGAATCCTGCATTGAACTCGCAAAGATTGTGGAAGCTTTCCTCCATGAAATGTGCAGCACAGAAAACGAGATTTGGGTAATAATGATGAGGGACCGAGTTAAAAATAAATTTTAACCAATGATCCCTAACTCCCCCGTCCCTAGTAAGGCTGAACAAAGTGGACCTGCAATCCGGATGAAAACAGCGTTTCGCAACAACACTCCAGCCTACTAACTACCACAACAACTCTTCCCCACAGCAATAAAAAAATGGCCTCGCCCCACTTATTTAATACCCCTCGTAGGAGGGGTTTATGTAAAATATTGGGACTGGTGATGTCAGCAACCCTGGAGGAATGTCCCTACTGGCCGTTTGCGGTAGTCCTTAGAAATTGATTTCTTTAAAAGCAAATATCTCCCTTTGCTTTAAACTTTGAACGTTGTAACTTTGCAGATGTTGTTTATGCTCAAACAGCAACATTACACACTAGCTAAAGTTAGAAAAATGAAATTGTTTTACCACCCCTTTAAACCTTTGTCAAAATCATATCGCAACGAGTTGTGTATGAAACGGCTTCACAAACAGTCCTGTCAACTTCATAGTATCATTATTTCTGAGATACAATAGTTCAAATTATCATAGTTTATAGTTCAAATGTAAACAATGATGTCTATGATAGAGAATAAAATAGTGCTGTATATAACAAATATTATATAATTTAGGTAATAGTTACGACTGTTAAAATTTTTTTACAGCTTATTTAAGAGAATGTACTGTATGATGTTTCATAAAATTCAGAAAGATGTGATGAATTGTTTTTGTAAATATGACTAATCTTATACATCATGTACAGTATAAATGTATGATTTAACTTTAAAAAATGCAATATTGAAATGCAATACTTGATGAATCGCAATTCTTAAAAAATCGCAATACATAACATATCGGCACCCAAGTATCGTGATGGTATCGAATCGGGAGATGGGTGTATCGTCCCAGCCCTATGAACCGTTACGTTTTAATTACCTTAGAATGAGCCATTTCTCTCTACATGCACCAGGTCCCCCTACAATGAAGTCACCATTTTGCTCTGGCATATTTCTAGTAGCCCTAAATGGACAAACTGCTCTACTCCCTGCTGTCTCAGACGACATCTTTGTCCTGTGTCTGCCACCGTAGCTTCTCTATGTGCTTCGAAAGGGAGCGGTGAGCAGTTGCAATTCGCAACCTTACCACTAGATGCGGCTAAAATTTACATAGTGCACTTTTAAATTAAATAAAGAAAGATAGCACAAGCATACTTTTCATGCATTTACTTGGTTTAAAAATCGAGGTCATAAAGTGTTTAGACACTTTCTGGTTATCAATAATGACTGGATCATGTCCATGTGATTAACTACCTCTGGTTGCTTTAATAGGACACCTGCGTGAATTCGAAGAAACTTGCCTTCAGATACATTCACAAAAAAACCTTCAGAACAGCTGATTTAAGGTCATATCTAGAAGGCTAGATTGTTCTTAGAAAATGTTTTTGTATGTAATGCAATGACATTCAAACGCATACGTGTCTGTAGGCTACATTTTTGGGCCACTGTATATATTTGTTTATGTTTTGTTAAGTCTTTAAGTTCAGCGCATATTTCCTCCAGTCTGGCCCAATTAAATTGTCATGCAAGCACATTGTGTGCAAGTCTAAAAATACAGAGTAATAAATGAAATATGTCTACTGCTGTTTCTAAATAATGTAATGTCTGGTTTAAGAACACTACATCCAAACACTTTATAGTGTGCACCAACTTCATTCATCAAACTCATGACCAAATAATAAAAAAAGGCTTCAAATGATTTAGCAGAGAATTAATGTCACCTTATGATGTTTTATGAATTTCTGGATCACCAATTTTCCATTACACTTTTTCCTGGATTTTCTATACTTACTTGCAGATGCAAATGGTAGCTAGTTCTTAAGCTTCTAGATTAAAGTTGCCATGAAATGAACATTGGAGTAGTCTTTTCTTCTCTATTGTAATTTAAAAAGTAGGGTGGGACTTGATTTTGTCCATTTGATTGGGAATTGATTGGATCGTTTGGTTTGCAATTGCTGTGATGTCAAGTTGTGAGTGACATGTTGTCCAGTCCTCGCACCAGTAGTAAACACCTCATCAGAGAAGAGATGTCGTTGCAAGAGGAAGGGTTTTTATTGATTAAAGATTAAGAGGGCACATGAATAAAAAAACTATGATGTTCACAGGTTAATCATTGATAATAAATGCAGCAATATTCCGTAAAAAAAAAAATTGTGCATTTTGATTACATGGTGAACCTTATTGTTCTGAACGTCCAGTTGTTCTTCTCAGAATGTTCAATTGAATCATCTCACTTTGAGGTCAGATGAGCATCTGGTGGACCTTTGGCTTTCACGTGGCATTGCAGAGAATTTTCCAGTCATTCTGCAAACAATGTTAGATTGCATTAGAGATGAATGCCTCCACTTGAGGTACACAGTGTGTTAACACAGTGGTTTTATGTGCTCCAGTTCACACAACATGAAACCCAAATATCCTTGTGTAAAGATATTAAATTATTCATTTTGGTTTACCTATCGTGTAACACTATTCATGCCCAGTGTTGAACAATGTATAAAAAAAATTAATAAAACATTGTAATATTTTCATTTCATAAGAACTCTTCACCACAATGAAAGGATAAGTGTGTTTTCACCTGCTGTGCTCATTCCTCCACTGTACAAAAGATATAAAACAAATATTGGCTTTGAAATCCACAAAGCATGGTGAAATTAAAGAAGAGGTGTGGAGATGGAGCTCTACATGATTGTTTGCACTTGATTTCTTCTAGTCAAACAAAACAAATGAAAAATAAAAATGAAAGTAATGTGTTTGAGTTTGTGGTTTTCAAAATAATTTGAACTTGCATGTTTCAAAGCACATTACTTTGTTTAACCCATTTTTGGTAAGCTTTGTTCTTATATTCTCATTTGCTTGTATTCGGAGAGCTAGTCATAGATTGACAATATCTGAATTTTTGAAAAATCTTGAAATTTCCCCATTTGTTGTTGTTGTTAATATAATTAAGTAATTTATTACTATTATAAATGTTAATAATAATTATATTATGTATAAAAAACTACATAAATAAATATTGATTGTCAACATGTCTGTCAATAGCAACATAAACAAAATATATTCCTGAACAACACTGTTATATTTCCATTCGCATTTTCAGTTCAGTTACCAGACTGACAGGAATGTTATTGTTTTCACAGTAAATGTGGAGAATTAAGGGAGGAATTCCAAAGGAAAGCATTTAACTGTGAAATAACAGCAAAGTAATTGCATTTCACACTTGTTTCTTGCATATGCCCGGAAAGAGGCTCCATCCGCAGTTTAGGCCTCAAGATAAGGAGCAGGTTTGAAATTCTCGAGAGCCTAACACAACATGACTCTATGAAACCCCTCTCCATAGCCAGACACAAAATGTAAATGTTGCTAACTCAATTATTGTTTTCTGCTCTGTGGAATAGTAATCCATTGTTCCTTCAGCTGTCCAATGGCTTCATGCTGGACTGAGACTTGCTGATAGCAGAATCTTGACTCTGCAGAGAGACACAAAAACATGCTAGGCCCTCATTTCCCTCGCCTAAACGCACATAAACAGTGGGCTTTATCAAAATGCTGAGCTCTGGACTTGAGCAGGTTCACAGTTGAGTCTCTCTGGTGAGTCCCATTCAATTGCCGCACACTCAGGCCCTGAAGGGAAGCAAAGTCCACATTGTCCACAGACACGCAGGTCCATGTGGCCATGTGTATGCAGAAGGTCAACAAGATGCTTAACCCCTCTACTATTAAGGAAAATGATCACCTCAACATTCAGGAAAACTACTTTAACCCTTAAACGCATGACTGTTTCGCCAATCATTCTTACATATTCAGGTCTTTAGTGACCCAGCTCTATATCTAACACGGATGGATCTCTACCTGTCGTGATAATATAAAAACTCTCCTAAAATTAGATGAACAATTACAGAAGAATAAAATAAAGCGGACCCACTTTATATTAGGTGGCCTTAACTACTATGTACTTACATTTTAAAAAATACCTGCATGTAATTACATCTGTAATTTAATTTCTGTAGTTACATTTGTAATTACACAGTTGACACTTCCCTTACACCGAACCCTACCCTTAAACTTACCCATACCACCACACATGTCCCTAACCCTACCCGTATCCCACCTCAATATCAGCAAAGGTGTTTTGCAATACAATTTGAACACAGTAAGTACATTGTACTTATTTTTTGATGTAAGTACATAGTAGTTAAGGCTACCTAATATAAAGTGGGGCCAATAAAGCATGTTGTTACATTTTGGAGCTTGGGAGCTTTGATAATATGTTTGAGATTGTGAATATGAGCCCATTCGCAATCTCAAAACTATAATTTGCAACATCTTCAAAAATCAATATTTTGATCGCTGACAGCTTCTTCACCAAATCCATGATCAAGTGACAGTGACACTAATATTTGATTGAGTTTGATTGAGTGAGCAGTACTTGCTCTGAGCCATTTCAAGTTTTGTTGATGGTACTTCCTTTTCTTTTGTTTTCTGACAGCTGTAACTTGTGGAATAAATGTGAATTGCATTTACTTCATCATTAAAGATTATCAATCAATTAGGGTAGAGTGGGGGGAAACGCCCCCTTTAAGTATGGTGTAACTTTTCTGTGAAACAAAAGTTAAATGTGTCTAGAATAGTTATCCTAGTTTTCAGCGATAATGACCCCACTCTACCTATTGTTATGCAGAAAAAAATACATGCACTCTTATTACACACCTCAGGTCGTTAACGACCCTATACAATTTTTACAAAAAATAATGGAAAATGTATTTATTTATTGTTATATTGTTTATAATGAATTGATTGTGGAATACTAAGAAGTTTGATGTCTGAATGAATGAGGAGGAGGGTAGTGAATGACGTCCCGGGTCACTTTAAGATCCAAGGTTTGCATTTAAGGGTTAAAAGGTTTAAATGTGTCGTTGCTACATTGAGGAACCCTTTCTAATTGACCTGTACAAGGAGTTATTAAATAAAATATTTGTTCATGGGACTGCAGAAGTTTTTGAGCCAATTACCTCAGCTACATATGTGACTAATGTCGAAATTCAGCAACAACACTGATTGCCTGATGGAACCACAAAACGTGAACAATTCCAATACCCTCATTAGTAACTATCTTGGGCTGTTTTTTCTATGTAGGCCTACTGGTCAATTTTGGGCAATTTTTCTTCCATAATATTTATTTTTTCAAACTAGTGGAAAAAAAACATCCAAAAACACATTTAAGTTATTTTATCAGATCTATTTTCATTTGTAGATTTTAAAGGATTAGTTCACTTCAAAAAGAAAATTGTACTCACCCCCATCTCATCCAAGGTGTTCATGTCTTTCTTTCTTCAGTCGAAAAGAAATTAAGTTTTTTGAGGAAAACATTTCAGGATTTTTCTCCACATAGACTTCAATGGCAACTAATATTTTGAAGGTCCAAAGGACTTTCAAAGGTCTTCGAAGGGTTTCAGATGCTCTGCACGATCCCAGGCGAGGAATAGGGTCTTATCTAGGGAAACGATCGATTGTTTTTCTTTTCTTTTCTGAATACAGCTCATTTGAAAGGAAAATATTATTTTTGAGAACCAGTTAAGTGTGTAGTTACCAGCATCTACCAGCAGGGGCTTAGTGTATTATACCAACCAGGCAATCCGTGATCCTTCACCTAAAGAAATCAAGTTGATTCAACCATATTAAATAATATTTTGACTTCAATTAAACCACATGAAGCACATTTTTAACATTCCAGAAATATTTATTTAATTCTGCATCTAATAAACTCAATTTACGCCACCTCACATGTTCTTTTTTGGCATGATGTGCTGTGAAAATTACTATCAATTGTATTTCACCAGTAGTGGTTCCTTTATATTGCCGGTGTATCGTGATAATGATTTAATCACGCTTCTTTTCATATGCGTTTGGAGGTGGGGACAGTCTCATCACTTCTTGAATCCCTCCTCTGAGAATCAGCCTGAGATTATTATGTCATCATAATGTAATCCAAAAAATAAATATATATATTCTTAGTAGATGGGGGTGGCTAGTCTATGGCTCATCTTTTAAGATCATATTTAATCTGTTCAAGTTCATTAAGATGAAGGGAAGAGGAAGAGACGCCCGGGAAATGAGGGGGTGGAGTTTCTCAAAGGCTGCCTGATCCCTCGTTATGCTCGTGCAGAGACATGCGTAATTACTTAAGCTTTCACCGTTTTAAAGACACTTTTCGCCGAATGTCCAGAAATAACAATCCGTGGGCACGTAAGCAGGTCACTGCAAACAGTCTCCGGTTTGCTCTGAAATAGCATCGTGTGATTCTGCTCAAAATATGCATTGGAAGAGCTGGATGAATCACAATGTGATAAGCTCATGTATGCGGATGTGCATGATAAGTGTTTCTAGGGTAGAAAAAAAAATGTCAAAGCTCATTATGTGATGTGCTGAAATTTGAAAGCTTGAATAGCAGCAAACAGGATGCATATCAGTGTGTATAAGACCAGTGGGAAATTAATGGATGTTCTGTCTCTATGGAGGGTGTCCAGCAAAAACACTGAGGTTTTATTATTCCTGGGACTGGGATATGTAAAAATAATACTGAAATAGTGTTTAGTTCAAATATGTAATATTTGAACGTCTTAATTATCCATTAGCATGATGGCACAATCGTGATCATAATTGTCTTTTACAAGCCACTGAATCTTTAGCTTCTCAAGGTTTTGATAAAATATAAGTAGGATACTTAAAAGGGATAGTTTGAGTAAAATCCCCAAAAATGTCAATTATGTCATAATTACTCATCCTCAAGTTGTTCCAAACTTTATGTTTTTCTTTCTTCTGCTAAACACAGAAGATATTTTAAAGAATGTGGCCTGGTATGGCTACCATAAACTATTTGGTTACCCACATTCTTCAAAATATCTTCTTGTGTGTTCAGCAGAAGAAAGAAATTCACAGGTTTAGAACAACTTGAGAGTGAAGAGTGAAGCAAAATGTAGTTCCCTATCAGTCAGTCCTGTTCGATGTTACATCGAATGAGTGACGCATTGGAGTCTTACTTGGGAGCCCCATCACCTTTTAGTGGTATAAAAAGGACCAATTGGCAAATGAGATTTGCATGGCAAGCCACTCCCCTGGACATACAGGTATATAAGCTTACCAGCAACTCACTCATTCAGCTTTATGCTTTGGAGCCGAGCAGTTGTATCACGGCTCTCAGCCGTTTTGCCTTCACATTGACTGGGAGGCTCTTCTTCAGTTGGAGAAAGGTGTATTTTCACCAATGGTGGGGCAGCCAAGAGTCACCAAGGCTTACAGTGCTGCTGGTGGGGCCCTCCTGCAAGTCCATCAGGCCAAAGCACTATAAGAGCTGCATGAGGGTAGTTCTGAGCCGGGGTTGATGCAAGAACCAGACTGGCCTCTTCGGTGACACTGTCAAGGACTTTGCCTCTGTCCATCATGGCCTCCTAATCATCCCCATATACTGATTGGCTTCATCACTCTGTCTCCTCTCCACCAATAAGCTGGTGTGTGGTGGGCGTTCTGGTGCAATATATTTTTTATTTTATTTTATTTTTTACGCATTTGGCAGACGCTTTTATCCAAAGCGACTTACAGTGCCCTTATTACAGGGACAATCCCCCTGGAACAACATGGAGTAAAGTGCCTTGCTCAAGGACACACTGGTGGTGACCGCTGTGATCGAACCAGCAACCTTCTGCATATAAGTTCCATGGTTTAACCCACTGGACCACCATCTCACAATATACACTCACCTAAAGGATTATTAGGAACACCTGTTCAGTTTCTCATTAATGCAATTATCTAATCAACCAATCACATGGCAGTTGCTTCAATGCATTTAGAGGTGTGGTCCTGGTCAAGACAATCTCCTGAACTCCAAACTGAATGTCAGAATGGGAAAGCGCAATTTTGAGCGTGGCATGCTTGTTGGTGCCAGACGGGCCGGTCTGAGTATTTCACAATCTGCTCAGTTACTGGGATTTTCACGCACAACCATTTCTAGGGTTTACAAAGAATGGTGTGAAAAGGGAAAAACATCCAGTATGCGGCAGTCCTGTGGGCGAAAATGCCTTGTTGATGCTAGAGGTCAGAGGAGAATGGGCCGACTGATTCAAGCTGACAGAAGAGCAACTTTGATTGAAATAACCACTTGTTACAACCGAGGTATGCAACAAAGCATTTGTGAAGCCACAACATGCACAACCTTGAGGCGGATGAGCTACAACAGCAGAAGACCCCACCGGGTACCACTCATTTCCACTACAAAAAGGAAAAAGAGGCTACAATTTGCACAAGCTCACCAAAATTGGACAGTTGAACACTGGAAAAATGTTGCCTGGTCTGATGAGTCTCGATTTCTGTTGAGACATTCAGATGGCAGAGTCATAATTTGGCGTAAACAGAATGAGAACATGGATCCATCATGCCTTGTTACCACTGTGCAGGCTGCTGGTGGTGGTGTAATGGTGTGGGGGATGTTTTCTTGGCACACTTTAGGCCCCTTAGTGCCAATTGGGCATCGTTTAAATGCCACGGCCTACCTGAGCATTGTTTATGACCATGTCCATCCCTTTATGACCACCATGTACCCATCCTCTGATGGCTACTTCCAGCAGGATGATGCACCATGTCACAAAGCGCGAATCATTTCAAATTGGTTTCTTGAACATGACAATGAGTTCACTGTTCTAAAATGGCCCCCACAGTCACCAGATCTCAACCCAATAGAGCATCTTTGGGATGTGGTGGAACGGGAGCTTCGTGCCCTGGATGTGCATCCCACAAATCTCCATCAACTGCAAGATGCTATCCTATCAATATGGGCCAACATTTCTAAAGAATGCTTTCATCACCTTGTTGAATCAATGCCACGTAGAATTAAGGCAGTTCAGAAGGCAAAAGGGGGTCAAACACAGTATAAGTATGGTGTTCCTAATAATCCTTTAGGTGAGTGTATATTACTATATATTGGATCTGCATGTCTTGAATCGGCCCTTCACAAGCTCCTGTTCAAGATGCAAATGCAGAAACGCATCCTCACATGTGTTAACCCCCAAGATTGGTTTGCAGCGATCGACCTGAAGGGCACATACATGTTTCGATTTTATAATAATAATTAATAATTTGTAACATTTATATAGCGCTTTTCTGGGTGCTCAAAGCTTTATATGGAAGGGGGAGAATCTCCTCAACCACCACCAATATGCAGCATCTACCTGGATGATGCGACGGCAGCCATATTGCGTCAGAACACCCACCACACTCCAGCTTATTGGTGGAGAGGAGAGAGAGTGATGAAGCCAATCATTATATGGGGATTATAAGGAGGCCATGATGGACAGAGGCCAATGGGCAAATTTGTCCAGGGGTTGCCGAGGTTACACCCCTACTCGTTTTCCGAAGGACATCCTGGGATTTTTAATGACCACAGAGAGTCAGGACCTCGGTTTAATGTCTCATCCAAAGGACAGTGCTAATTGACAGTATAGTGTCCCCATCACTATACTGGGACGTTAGGACCCACACAGACCACAGGGTGAGCACCCCCTGCTGGCCTCACTTTTTTGCCCCTGCCTATGGTTCCTATGGTTTGCTTTTGAGGGTCTGGGTATACCAGTACAAGGTCCTCCCATTCGGGCTGTCCCTGTCTTCACGAAGGTCACAGAGGCTGCCCTTGTGGCTGTTTTACATTCTCAACTATCTCGACGGCTGGCGCATTCTAGCTCACTCTCGAGATTTGTTGTGCAAACACAAGGAACTGGTGTTCAGGCACCTCAGCCATCTGGGGCTTTGGGTCAACTAAGAAAAGAGCAAACTTTCCACTGTGCAGAGTGTTTCTTTTATATGGAGTTGGACTTGTTCAACATGGCGGTGCATCTCCTGGACAAGATATCAACTGCCTTGAGTTGCTAGCAGTACTGCTGGCTCTGCGCCGGTTTTCGACCATTGCTGCAAGACAAGCACGTTTTGGTTCGGACAGACAATGCTGTGACGTGGCGTATATCAACTACCAGGGTGGTCCCATGTTGCAACTCACCCACCATCTCCTGCTCTGAAGTCAGCAGTGCCTCAGGTCGCTCCGTGCCATTTACATTCTGGGTGAGCTCAATCGTGCAGCCAGCGTGCTCTCCCAACAGCTCATGCTCCCGGGAGAATGGAGTCTCTACCCCATGTGGCCAGCTGATCTGGAGTCGATTCTGAGACACACAGTTAGACCTCTTTGTCTCTTCGGAATCCGCCCATTGCCAGCTGTTCTATTCCCTGACTGAGGGGACCCTCTGCACGGATGCACTGGCACACAGCCTACACAAATATGTTGTCAACTCGAGCCAACTCGAACAAACACTGTGCAAGATCAGGGAGGAAAAGGAGCCGTATTTGATGCACCCTACTGGCCCACCCGGATCTGGATTTTGGACCTGAAGTGCCTCACGACAGCCCCTCCTTGACAGCCTCTGAGGAAAGACCTGCTTTCTCAGGGACGGAGCACCATATGGCACCCATGTACAAATCTCTGGAACCTCCATGTGTGGCTTCTGAACGGGACGTGCCAGACTTAAGTGGCCTACCACCGGCAGTGGTAGGCACTATCATTCAAGCCAGAGCCCCCTCTACTAGTCAAGCTTATGCCTTGATGTGGAGTCTGTTCATTGATTGGTGTTCTTCTCGCTAGAAAGACCCATGTAATGCTTGATCAGCTCTGTGCTCTTTCCTGCCATGGAGTGAAGGCTGTCTCCTTCCACCTTGAAAGTGTATTTTGCTGCTATTGCAACACATCACATTGCAGTAGACAGTAGGTCTTTGGGAAAGCACAACCTGATCATCAGTTTCCTGAGAGATGCCAGGAGACTAAATCCTCCTCAGCCATGCCTCATCCCCTATTAGGATCTCTCTGTAGTTCTTACAGCCCTGCAGAGAGCACCCTTTGAGCTGCTACAGTCAGTCGAGCTTAAGATCCTGTCTCTTAAGACAGCGCTCCTGACTGTGCTCACGTCTATCAAGAGGGTGGTATACCTGCAATCATTTTTGGACAGTGAAACATTTTGGGCCAGCTGACTTTCACAAGTCCCCGGCTTGGATATGTGCCCAAAGTTCCCACCACTCATTTCCGGGACCAGGTGCTGAACATGTAAGCACTTCCCCGGAGGAGGCAGACTCAGTCCTCGCGCTGCTGTATTTTGGAAGTATTTTCCACATATGGCCTCCGTAGCATCCCTTTCCATCTGGACTCTGCACGCTTCTCCAGTGTTATCCAACCAGTCGTGGCTGTATAGGGTAAAACAGAAAGGAACAGCAGCTATCAACCTTCCCCTTGGAAAGTTCTGTCCTTTTGTCCCACCAGGTACAGAGGTCTGTCCAACTTACAGGGGGTGCTGGGAAGGGTCAGCAGTTGTGGCGCTTTCCATAGGGACCCCAGTGTGTCAGTCATTGGACGTAACGTCGAATGTGACTGATAGGGAACATCTCGGTTACTGTTGTAACCCTCGTTCCCCGAAGGAGGGAACAGCAACGTTACGTCCTATCTGCCACCTGTTTGTTTGTTTGTTTCTACTTTATTGATCCTTTACAGGAAATTACATTGTCACGGCAGCTTCAATACACAAAAACACAGCATCACTCTTAAGTCTTTTTTATAACTCTGTACGATCTACAATATGAAAATTAAAAATAAATAATACATAGGAATGTACATGAATAAGAAATGAGCACTAACACACCAGGATAACAAATGTGGAAATGATGGCATGAGTATGATACAAACAAAAAAAATGCTGAAATCCGGGACCCCGGAACCCCCATCTCGACTCCTCAACACAAATCTGAATGAGTGAGTTGCCGGTAAGCTTGTATACCTGTATTTCCGGAGGAGTGGCTTGCCATGTAAATCTCACTTGCCAATGTCCATTGGCCTGTTTTATTACCACTCAAGGTGATTGGGCTCCCAATTAAGTGAGACCCCAATGCATTCCTTCAGGGAACAAGGGTTACCACAGTAACCAAGACGTTAGCAACACGTTTTGACAAAAAGTATCCACATTGTAGCGGTTTGGTCTCTTTTTAAATTCATAATTATCTGATGGTATGTTTCTTTTTGTACTTATCTATCTGGTGCAAAACAATGAGCATCTTGATTAGAGTCACAACATTAAACTCAGACAGATTACAATAAATCCAACCAATAAAATGGAACAGCTATTATCCAAAACCCTGTGTGGCCTGCATGGCATCAGATGAAAAGGAAAATTGTTCCAAAAGAAATGCAAACAAACTAGATTTTCCCCACCACTGGAACCATATAGCCTTGTGGGCAGTGTTCAAGCCTGTGGTGCAGCTGCATTGTGGGTAAAATGAGTTTGAGTCATGACTTGAGGTCATTTCCAGATCATGTTTCCTTGTCTCCTCTCCCATTGCTTCATTGTCTAATAAATGCAGAAATGCCAAATAATATAAAAAAAGAATGTGCACCAATGAACTGTTCACGAAAACCATAAACATGCAATGAAATTGTAAATAGGATTTATTTTGATTACATGTTGACTTTTAAAGCAGCTGAGCTACTGTCACGCTACTGAAAACATGTAAATTAGTAGCGTCGCTACCTCCCTAAAGCTGTTTAATGTTGCTTTTAATGAACCTCCAAGTCTCAATCAACATTAAAAAAACAATAATAGTAAAAGAATGGAAAACAGTTTAGCCATTTCTCTTCTTCTTTAGCTTTTAAGCAAGCATACATCTTGTTTTCATCTCAGTTTATTAACATTGAAAATTGAAGGGACAAGCAAATATGTTCCATTTTGTTGCTTTTTATGTTGTAAACAAGAAAGTAAGGTACTGTGTTGAACGTCTGTCATTGATTTCACATCATAAAAATGGTTTACAATAGTATATTGAACTTGATCTAAAATATGGATATGGATTTTTTAAGATTAGACTTATATTGGTTGTCATTAAATGCACTCCATCCAGTAGTATATCAATGAAATCTGTTGAATAAATAAATCATAAGAGCTGTAACAGATGGATAAGATGCTGTTTTGCCACACAAAAATTGGAATTTACCATTTTGTTCACACTTCATAAGATATGCATTTTATACAAGCTTAAATCTGTCATAGAGGAACTTAAAGACATTTCCTTTCAAATATGGGAAAAATACTGTTTTACACATTATTTGCCCTGCACTGGCTATCTGACCATTTAAAACCAAGGCTATACTTAAAGCTGCAGTCCATAAGTTTTGCCTCTGTGTTGCCATCTCTGTTTGAAACTTGCAATTGCAGTTATTTGCAATGTTTTGAGGAGTATGTGTGGCTGGCTGGCTGTCAGTGATAGTCACTGCACCGGTGTGGATACTGTACTTCAGAATCACAGATTCTACATCTTGGAGTATGACCTAAATAAGAATTTTCACCGGAAAATTTCATCTGAACAAATAAGTCTACCACTTTTGGGAACAAAACATAAATCACGCTACCAACGGTGATTAAATGTAATGATCGCTCATATCGCATCAAATTATTATTATTATACTTTGTTCTCAAATTGTTAATGTTAACAGCATTAGCATTGCGTGACTACGTGTATTTAGTGTTTATTAGCATTACGTGGAGATTTCAGTTACTGTTCAGTCTAATCTTTTGCTTTTTGACTACGGGTGAATCTCCAATTGTCACTGATGATGTCATTTGGACCTGTCTGGATTACAATCTGCCAACAAAATGATAAATTTAATTATTCCAGCTGCTGTGAGAAAAGGCTATAAATGATCCGCTGAAGAACATGCTCCATGTATTCACCATACCACACTAATTATAACACATTATTACAAGCTTACCATTGTTAATGGGGCTAAGGTAAGGAGATAGTTTTGAACACTAGTTTGTTGTGTACTTGCTCAGAAATTGGTTTTGGATCATTTTTAACCAAAAAAAGTTACGGACTGCAGCTTTAAGTAAAATAAACAAAGTATAGAATATTATTTTGCAAATGCATTACTTGGCATGTGCTTCTGACAGCCTCTAAAGACCATTAGAAAATACCTAAACCTAAAAAAACAATATGATAAAGATCATAAAATTACATTTTTGAGCACTTAACAGCTTTAAGGGCTATTAATCTGCTCACTTAACAGCTTTAAGGGCTATCAATCTGCTTACTTAACAGCTTTAAGGGCTATTAATCTGCTCACTTGGCACCTTGTTTTTCAATGTATGACAGTGCATTGGTTTGTAGAAATAATTGTATAATGTCCTGAAGAAAAAAAAATATGTACCTGCTGTATATAAAAAAGCCTAACATTATGATCTTGTAAACACTGAGAAAAAGCAAGATATTTGCAATGCACCCTCTTGAAAAAACAACAGGTACAAAAATACAGACTCCTGTAATCAGGTTATAAATATCGGTTATAAATGCTTATTTGGTTTTTGTGTCCTTTTCATACCGAATCTACTTTTACTCGGTTGTTGTTTGTCATTAAAGGAGATGGCTTGCTTTTGACCCGGTCTGCAGCATCATTTGAACTCTCTGGGAAGAACATCCTCGCAGTGCAGAGTGAGATAATAATTTTTTTGTACTCTCTTCTGAAGTTCTGGTTCAGCAGTCCGTAGACTATGGCATTAAGGCAGCTGTTGAAATAGGCCATAAAATAACTGGATACAAAAAACCACTCCGGGATGAGAGGCGCGACCCGGCCGGGGTCTATGGCGACCGCCAAGCCGATGAAATTGAGAGGGGCCCAGCAGACGGCAAAAAGAACAAACACCACAAACATGGTGACAAAGTTCCTTATGTCGTGCGGTGTGAGTTTGGGCCGAAACTCGGGTTTGACACGTCTCCTCACTTGAATCACCAAGATCCAGATCCGCAGGTAGCAGTATGACACAATCATGATTGGAAGAATAAAATGGAAGAACACCACAGCGATGGTATATGCTGAGCTGGCCGACTGAGCAAACGTACATGAGTAGACCCTGGGGTCATACTGCAGGGAGCCTACGTAAAAGTTTGGCACTATAGCGACCACGGTCAGTATCCAGATGAGAAGGACGTAAAAAAGAGAGTTCTTGTCACTGTATATCTTGTCATACTTTAGGCTGTGACAGATATAGCAGTAGCGATTGATGGCAATGCCGGTTATGTTAAATATAGATCCAATCACGCTCAGTCCCATCAGGAATCCACTGATCTGGCAGTGGACAAATCCCAAGTTCCATCCATTGTGGAAAATGGAGACCAGCACGAGAGGATAAGGATAGACTGCTACAACCAAGTCAGCTACTGCCAAGCTCACCACAAATATGTTCCCTGCAAAACAATGAGATAAATGCAATTACAGGCACAAAGCGACATTGTAAAATTGGGGAAAACTTCCAAGCAAAACAGTTTATTACAATTTTCAAAATACAATTCATTAGGTTAGTGAATGACATGAGGGTAAAAAACAATATTGTAGCGAGAGGAAATAAAGAGGTTTCATATGACTGCCATGTGCTCGCCATCTTTGTATGACGACTTTCAAAAACAAAGTTTAGGCGCTTTTCTGGATGGATTCCAGTATACTTTTGCAGCATGACCTTTATTGCATCTAATTAAATCATATCTTTCCTAAGTCCGTCAGCTGCTTTCACTATTAAAAGGATTTGGGTTGCATCTGTTATTTATTGTCACATGATACTTAGCTCTCCAATGAATACCTTTTAGAACCTATGGGCCCCATGTTAGAAGAGCTGACACTAGCTGGTTTTAGATGTTTGTCCTTTATTCATGTCAGGTATGTAGGCTTCATGCATATTTAAAAACATTTATACCATTTGAAATTAGTATGATTCACTGACTCTCACATCAAGAACACCTTGAATACACTTGATTGTACACATCTTTATAATTATTTTATAAAATAATTTTCTTCAAAATAAACGTTCTTTCTTACGTTTTTAGGTACTTTTTAGTTGTTTTCAGCGATTAATTTGAGACTTGTATCTTCTGCGTACACTCTAAAAAAAAGGTTCTATAACGCAGCGGCAAGGGTGGTCTTTAACGAGCCGAAGAGAGCACACATCACGCCTCTCTTCATCAGTCTCCACTGGCTCCCAATAGCCGCTCGCATCAAATTCAAGACACTGGTACTCGCCTTCAAAGCAACCACTGGCTATGCACCAATATACCTAAACTCGCTTGTGCAGACTTACACACCCTCCAGGAGCTTACGTTCTGCCAGTGAACGACGCCTTGTGGTGCCATACCAAAGAGGCATGAAATCACTCTCACAGACCTTTTCCTGGACCGCACCCACCCTGTGGAATGACCTGCCTATCTCAATTCGAGCAGCCGAGTCTGTAGCCATTTTCAAAAAACAGCTAAAGACACATCTCTTCCAGCAGCACCTGATCAATCAAGAATAGCACTTAACATTATATTCACTTTCTGTCTGTCTGTCTGTCTGTCTGTCTGTCTGTCTGTCTGTCTGTCTGTCTGTCTGTCTGTCTGTCTGTCTGTCTAAAAAAAATAAAAATAAAAAAACACCTTCTGTCCTATGTGTTCTGTGCTAGATTAACTGAGACTTGTACAGCACTTACGTACTGTTACATACTGTTGCCCTTGACTGTTCTAGCTGCTTCTATTGCTCTCATTTGTAAGTCGCTTTGGATAAAAGCGTCTGCTAAATGACTAAATGTAAATGTAATGAAAGGAAGGAAGGAAGGAAGGAAGGAAGGAAGGAAGGAAGGAAGGCAAGCAAGCAAGCGAATCAGGAAACTATTAATTTAATGGCACAACAAGAAGCTTTGGTCCCACTTTATATTAGGTGGCCTTAATTACTATGTACTTACATAAAAAAAATAAGTACAATGCACTTAATATGTTCATATTGTATTACAAAACACTATTGCTGATATTGAGGTGGGACACGGGTAAAGTTAGAGACAGGTGTGGTGGTATGGGTTAAATTTAAGGGTAGGGCTAGGTGTAAGGGACGGGTCAGCGGTCTAATTATAAATGTAACTACAGAAATGAACTACAGATTGCAGGTATTTTTTAAAATGTAAGTACAATGTAAAAACATGTATGTACACAATAAGTGCATTGTATCAAATTATTAATTTAAATGTTATTACATAGTAGTTAAGGCCACCTAATATAAAGTGGGTCCGAAGCTTGTTATATAGGGAATAACACATTTTAACGTGTCTTGAAGTGTATTTTCTATTCTCATTCTGTCAGTTTCTATATTCATTCTATACTCTTTTACTTGTGGCTCACTTAAAAAGAAAAGACTAAATACTCTGAAAGTGAATCAATCAAACTAAAAGGACTTCCAGTTCAGATGTGGAACACTGCACTCGAATATTGGCATTTTTATCTCATATGCTTGTGAGAACATTCTGTGCAAATCTTGGCCTGAAGGATTGCCAAATAAACACATTCATGATTTAGGAAATTGAACCCAATGTTAAGAGGAATCATCAGTGCAGAAGACCGTTCTATAACATTTTTGTGACGTCTCAACAGCTTCTCTATTTTCAACTGTTGTGTTCCCGAAGTTTTATTTGAACTGAGGACAACTAGCAGAGGGAGGGGAAATATGAAGCGAGATCTTGAAAGCCCAGCAGGGGCCCTGTAGCATGGACCACAAATCTTCCGGCAGAAGTCATCTTCAGTTGTAGACTTCATGCGAGACATCATTATTTTGAGTGCACAACTGCAACCAAGAATTCTGGATGCTTTATATGATTACAGCTGGAAATGTTGTATTACAAATGTTGCTAAGTATCTGATCTGTTGTCAATGTCATTGGAAAATGAGCTGTTTAATTACAGTGTTTGTAGAGTCATGCTTCACCATGTCATAGTGAGATGGCATGCTAGTTGTTAGCTGAAATCTGAATTTTTGTCTGTGAGCACGTCAAACCACTAGGAGGTTTAACAGAACTGTCAACATGATGTCATTAATATTCATAATATTTGGATGGCAAGTTCTAATTTGTTTGGACTGACACAACAAAATGCAATATTGAAAATAATCATAATGTAATCATGTGATCTTGTCTCTAGAAAAAATGATAAAAATGTTCAAAAAATATCATAAATGCAGCACTGATCCATGTGTATCTGAATGCAGAGGCATTCTACATTAAGAGGCAAACACTCTGAGACTGTAGAGTAAAAGCCTTTACAAGCACGTCACTTCTCCCTGGAGAGTTTGTTTGTGCCACTAATGGCATCTATGCTGCAGGGCAAACCTTTGGTTATGATTCTTCCACACCACCTCACATACAGTGAGAGAAATTCATGGCCAGATTCACAGGATCCTTTGAGAGCCAGAAGAGTGCAAAAATAATTTCTCACTCAGTTAACTCTTATACATCCAACTGTTTATGTGGCTGCTTTTTACTTCCTTTCCGCTGTGCACTATATGATTAAATTAACTCGCAAGATTTATTGATTACATTTACCTTCATGCATTTGGCAGATTCTTGGCAAAGCAGCTTACATTTTAACAGTTCTTGCATCACCACACTTGACTGTTTGAGCTACATGAAAGTAAGCAAAAATATAACATGGTTTCTTGAATTGAACATTTTCAATCAGGAACATATG
The DNA here is from genome assembly GCA_023566225.1 of Romanogobio albipinnatus. Taxonomy (NCBI): domain Eukaryota; kingdom Metazoa; phylum Chordata; class Actinopteri; order Cypriniformes; family Gobionidae; genus Romanogobio; species Romanogobio albipinnatus. The sequence continues at coordinate 27,793,697 of CM042246.1, read as the reverse complement.
CTACCATGGGGTCAATACGATTTTTTTCTTTATTTCTCTAAATGATATTTCAGGAAGGGCACATTAAATTGATTAAAAGTGACAGTTGTAATGCTTAGTTTGTGCTTAAAGACTTTTAGTTCATATTATATATGCATTGCTTCACTTCACTTCACTCAATAACTTCCTGTGTTTGAGTTTGTTTTCTTAGTTACGGTGTAGTCTCACCTGTTTTTAGTTTAGGTCCTCGTTTTTGTTTATAGCCCTTTCCTTTGTCGGTTCTTTTCTTACTATATCCTAAGTTTGATGTTGACAGTAAACTGTAAAATGGTTATTTTTGTATTGGATTCCTGTGTTCCTGTGTTTTTGGTTTGCTTTAATAAATGCAGCATGCGATTAGATACATGCATCAGCTTCTCTTCTTCCACACCACTGCACCCTGACAACGACATACATTTTTTTTTTGTTTTTTTGTTTTTTTCATAAAAGATTGCTGAAAAAGTGTATCATGATTTCCACTAAGATATTAAAGGTCATACATTCTGTCATTAAATACTCACCCTCATGTCGTTTCCAACCCGTAAGACCTTCGTTCATTTTCAGAACACAAATTAAGATATTTTTGATGAAATCCGAGAGCTCTCTGATCCCTCCATAGACAGCAATTTAATGAACACTTTCAAGGCCCAGAAAGGTATTAAAAAAATATTGTTAAAATAGTCCATGTGACTATTTTATGAAGCGATGAGAATAGTTTAAAACAACGACTTTATTCAACAATTTCTTCACGTCTGTGTCAGTCTCCTACGCTGTTTACGATGGTCAGCTCCTGCGTCAGCATCACGAGCATGCAGTGTTGCCAACTATTTTCCAAGGAAAGTGACTAAAGCCTGCTCAAAAAGTCACTAAATGTCACTAGATGACGTCATGCGTCAATTAGCATATCCATGACGTCACCACGTCGTCCTTGAGTTCTGCCTGCCTAATGTGCTTTCTCTCTTAATCCGTGCTCATATACTGTATTTTAAAATAATACAATACAGCCAACTGTCCAATAAATATGTTGTCATTTCCTATATCTTTTTTTCATACAGTAGAATGAGTATGATATAGTTAATGACTACATTTTTTTTAACAATCTGAATTGAGAGATGTCTGAAACTGGATGAACTAAAGCTCTGTGATAGTGAGTAATATAAGTGATAAGCACAAGAGAAGAATGGAAATCATAACGGGTCAAACTAAATTCTTTAAATATAAAACAAAGGAAGCAGATAAGTGATTGGTCCGTGGCAACCCTGTGTGCTCATGTGCAGCTCGCTCATTCACGTCTGTCAGCTGCTGTGTGTTTTCAACGGCACGCGCTGCTCCTCTCAGCCACAGCCACTCACTGAACAGGGTAAACGCAGAGAGAGGTGTGACGGCAGGGAGAAAGCAAGGCCTCGCGCTCGCAGAACAGTAGCCTACTGGTGACATTTGTAAAATAAAGTAGCTGACGTTCGTCCCAAAAGTCGCTAGATTTGTCGCTAGTCGCTTTTTTGAAAAAAAGTCGCTAAAGGGGTCTGAAAAGTCGCTAAGTTGGCAACACTGCGAGCATGCGTCGTGGTGCTCACGTGAACACCTACGGCCAATGGTAAGCCGGCGTGCTGGTGTAGCTCTGATGCAACTCGGAAGCGCTGTACTGTATTTACTACGTCAACAATGCAGGAGACTGACACTGATGTGAAAAAATTGTTGAATAAAGTCGTTACTTTTGTTTGTTTTTTGCACACAAAAAGTATTCTCCAGTCCAGACTTCATAAAATTAAGGTTGAACCATAGTGTTAATTAAATTGCTGTCCATTGAGGGGTCAGAGAGCTCTCAGATTTCATCAAAAATATCTTAATTTGTGTTCCGAATGAACGAATGTCTTTCAGATTTGGAACGACATGAGTAATTAATGATATAATTTTCATTTTTGGGTGAACTAACCCTTTAAAGCAGTAAAACTGTTTTCATTGATAATAATAATAATACCTGTTTGTTGAGCATATTAGAATGATTTCTGATGGATCATGTGACACTGAAGACTGGAGCTATGATGCTGAAAATTTAGATATACCATCACAGGGATAAATGACATTTTAAAATATTAAAACAAGTATTTTAAATTGTAATAATATCTCACAATATATGTTTTCCTGCCTTGGTGAGCATAAGAGACTTCTTTCAAAAACATTAAAAATCTTACAATCCCCAAATTTTTAAATGGTAGTATATAAAAGCAAGTACTTTCTTAGTTAAAGAAAAAAGTTCATAATATTTGATTAAGCACATCACAAAAATAGATGCAAAGCAATCAAAGAGCAGAGAAAGCAAGATGAGAAAAATGCAGCTAAATTGAATGAGCCAGTAGCCTGACTCAAATGACTTCCATCTGACTGTTGCCTGTGAGCAACCCCTTTTAGCTTGAAAGCACATATTCACTGACTGTTTTGTGTTAAATAAGAGTGCAACAGTTCCCATGCAGAGTGCAAACAGATAATTACTATATTTCTCATTGACTACCTGCAGTGTTTCCTGCACTGCTATTTCACCGCTGCTGAATCTACAGCAGCATGGCAAAATAAATTACTGTATATTTTATTAGCTGAGGCGTGAGCTTGCAGTATGAGTTGTGTGATGAGATAAATAAAAAGGACTGGGTACAGCAAAAATATTGCCAAGACAGTAGGTCATTCAACTGTGCTATAAAAATAAATAAAAAACACATGCAGCACAGCGTGATCACTGTCTATGATCACTGTCTGATAACTCTTTAGCTGCTTTGCTCAATAAAACACTGAAAAAAAGAGTATTTTCTTTAGTATAAAAATGTCTACGGTGTAAATGAGATGATTTGTGTCTTTTTTTAACCACACAAGATACTCGTTTACTCTTGTTTACTTGTAAACAGATATTTCCTCTGAGCTGGACAGGATGCAGGGGTTAATGTATTTATAGTAGTTGGAGATGGTAATGAAGACGAAATGGTTACGCACAACTTGTTCAGCAGGAAATGTTGTAGAACATGTTCACTATCAACACAGTGTCATTGAGATGAAATGAATTTAAGCCCCGCTAGACGCAGCTGGTAGATGCTGTAACTACACTATCTAGATCTAAGAAGCATCTTTCTCCAATGACAGCCATTCAAAAGCAGCCATGTATTCAGTATTTTACTCTTTTTCCAGACCATGATTTGTTTTTGTTGGGCTCTTAAAAGAGTGAAGTGGATTTATATTGTTCTCGTCTGCTGCCTTTGACATCACAGCTCAGGTTAGTCACTAGTGAAGTGTTCATGTGGAGACATCAGTCAGTCAGCGTTGTCACATGACATTTGCAGTTCAGGTGATTCAGAATCCTGTGAATGCAAAACAAGGGATTCAACACTTCTGTGAACTCAAATACAGATGTCAGGGTTTGTTTATTCAGTGAAGAACTGGCCATCAAATGTCACATTTAAAATAATCAGATGATATTATTAAATAATATGCACTTGTTATGTGTTAACTCCTCAATAAAACATTAATAGCCCAAATGCAAAGATTATATATTAATAAGGCACAACCTTGTACGCATTCAAATGTTTTAAGTGATTTGAGATGGAACAGTGCTGAGATATTATAAGGGAACACAAACAAAAATGAGCTGAAATCTCATGGTTTTGGGAAATAATTTAGTATTCAGGATGTTTCAGGAATTGCAGACAAGTTCTTCAGGTCTCTGTGACACCATGCACTGTGAATGTAATGGTCTGTCAGAAACTGGAAGTCTGCAGATAAGCATTCATTCTTCTTTTTAAGGTAGAGACCATCAGGGACAGGACTCGTTTCTTATAAAGCACCAAATAAACTGCATTAAATAAACATGAGAAAAATTCATAGTGTAGATGGTCAGGAGACAAATTTAAGTTTGCACTGCAGCAAATTGGCAAGCCAACAGTATGCATGCAGTATACAAATATAAATATTAAGATAATAATTTTAATAACATAATAGAATGCATACCCTTGGCTTGCCAATTTGTTGCACTGCATACTATATAATGTATATACACAAGCATAATGTTAATTTGAATACTGTGGCCTTGATTTATCAAGAGTCAAATACAGCAAAAGACAAAAACATTGATGTTTTCAAAACTAATCTTTCTTCTCTAGTGGGAAAAAGTACTGCATAAGTAAAACAAATTTACAGCGTAACTTTCGGAAAGTAAGGTATAATGGAACAATATGTATTATTTGGGGAATAAAGGGGTAACTACCAGGAAAATTAACAAATTAACAAAAGTATTTTTTAATTAAGGGGTAATTATCTGTGTAGTTACAGGGTAAGTATGGATCTGGGGCTGTAAATTAAAGTGGTGTTTGTTATGTTATGTAGTTACAGGGTAAGTACAATGAAAACATGCACACAATCTTATATCAACTTTATTTGAAAAACTTTCAAAACAGATTTACAACACTTATTGTTGATTTATCTTGCTTGGCTTCATCCTCCTCTTGTTCCTCTTCTTTTTCGTTCTTGCCACAGATGAATCTTAAGAAGGAATCCCATGTTTCTTGTATTATGTATTAAAAGAAAATACAGTACACCCAGAAATGTCCTCATCATTTACTGGTCTTTTACCCTCATGCCATCCCAGATGTATACGACTTTCTTTCTTCAGATGAACGCAGAAAAATAAATAATCTCTGCTAATGAAAACTCATTTGGGTTATTAAAAGTTGATGCATCAAACAGCACATACAGCAATAACTACAGTAATCCATATGACCCCAGTGGATTAACCCCTAGAAGTCTGAGCTCTTTTGGGGACCTTTAGAAGTTTTGAAATGCTCTGACATTTGTGCGTTTTTCAGTTGCTTATAAACATATTAATGCCAAAAGTGTACTTACACTATATTCAGCACAAACTGTGCTACCATAATATCTAAGCATAATGTATGTACATGCTTGTATTTTTGAGAGAATAAAGTTTATGCGTGTTTTTTTTAATTAAGGCCTCAAAACACACAATAGAAATGTGTCCACAAGACTTTTGACTAATGGGTGTTGTTGCCTAGAGTTTTTGCTTCAAACTGATGCGAGAATCATTGAGCCTACTCATTCACATAAAACAATATATTAATTTACATTTTGTTAAGACATTTTTCTTAACAAAGGCCGTATGCGAGGAGGCGTCATGAATAATGCTGGGTATCACACTTGAGAGACAAAGGAACACATAATGAGCCGCATAATGACCTGCATAATGAATGAGCTTCAGGTATATGACTGAGAGGGAGCAAGAGCACAAAGGAAATATATTTTTTGTAGTTTATTTAGAATGTAGTCAACAAAGGCCTATTGTATTTTAAATTATCAAAAGATTTGACTACACTGCAAAAAATGTTCTTCTTATTTATATTTTTTTCTTGTTTCCAGTCCAAATATTTAAAATTCTTAAATCAAGATTAATTTACTAGATAAGTAAAATTTTCTGGGGGAAAAAATCTAAATGAAGTGAGTTTTTGCATAAAACAAGCTCAATTATCTGCCACAACAATTTATAATTTATTAAACCATAATTTATGATTTATTAAATCAATTGATTAAAACACAACAATGTATGAGATTAAAACCATGTTTTTACAATGTCTTCTGAAGTGAAATGATAAGTGTTAGTAAGAAAAATACCAATATTCAAAACATTTTAAACTGTAGACTGTCCCTTCTGACCAACAGTCATCAGTGCGTGCATGAGAGGGTTAAGTTCATGCTTGACTTAACTTACATGGATATTGGATGCCGTCATTTAAAAAAAAAATGCTCATGACAGTATACAAACAATAACATTATGATAATAGCAATGAGAAACAAACAAGATGCGTGAGAATGTCATGGAAGCTTGAAGCCTCACGTTGCTCTTTACTCATGCACACACTGATAACAGTTGTTCGGAAGTGAAAAGATTAGTAAATAATGAGAGCATTTCTGAGTGTGCTTTTTCTGACTTTATATTAGGTGGCCTTAACTACTGTGTACTAATATTTAAATTAATAATTTGATACAATGCACTTATTGTGTACATACATGTTTTTACATTGTACTTACATTTTAAAAATACCTGCATGTAATTACATCTTTAGTTAATTTCTGTAATTACCTTTATAATTACACCGCTGATCCTTCCCTTACACCTAAAACTACCCTTAAAGGGATAGTTCACCCAAAAATGAAAATTGTCATCATTTACTCACCCTCATGTTGTTCCAAACCTGTATGAGTTTCTTTGTTCTGCTGAACACAAAGGAAGATATTTGTAAGAATGTTTAGTAGGGAAAAAAATACTATGGTAGTCAATAGTTGCTCTATCTGCTTTGTTACAAACATTCTTCACTATATCTTCTTTTGTGTTCAGCAGAACAAAGAAACTCATACAGGTTTGGAACAACTTGAGGGTGAGTAAATGATGACAGAATTTTCATTTTTGGGTGAACTATCTGTTTAAACTTGCCCATACCACCACACCTGTCCCTAACTTTGCCCGTATCCCACCTCAATATCAGCAAAAGTGTTTTGCAATACAATATGAACGCAATAAGTACATAGTAATTAAGGCCACCTAATTCTTTTAATAAATATAAATACAGAATAGCAAAAGTCATGGTATTCTTTCTTAAGGTCCTTCAGTGGAAATAATGAAAAAGATGAAGAGGAACAAGAGGAGGAGTAGCCAAGCAAAAGAAACAAAATTGTTGTTTTTCAAATAAAGGTTTCTGAGTGATATCAGATTGTGTACGTGTTTTTATTGCACTTACCCTGTAACTACACAAAACAAGAAAATAACAAGCACCAATAATTTAATTTATAGCCCGCAGATTCACACTTACCCTGTAACTATGGAATAAAAAGCACCACTTACCTTGTAACTACACGGATAATTACCCCTTAATTAAAAATACTTACAGTATAAATATTTTGTTAATTTTCCTGGTAGTTACCCATTTATTCCCCGAATATTACATATTGTTCCCTTATACCTACACATACTTACTTTATAGTTACACTATAATTACAGAAAGTTACACTGTAAATTCGGTTTACTTACGCAGTACTTTCCGGGCTGTAATCTAAAGTGTTACCAAAAAATCTATACCAAAATGTATGTAAAAGACATTTATACAAAGAATACTGCAAATCAATTAACATAATATGACATATCGTTTGAGACTTACTAATTTAAATATTATAATTCAACTTTATTTGGAGTACTTCTTTATAGCACAATGCACATTTCTTAATAAGCCTAAAATGTGTTTTAATATCACTATTAGTAAGGATAGTATGATCTCTGTATAATATCAATGTATAATATGTCTTTAAATGCAAGATATTTAAAGTGTACCTAACAGGGCCGTTTTTAGGCATAGGCGAACTAGGTGGTCGCCTAGGGCACCATCAGCTGAAGAGGCGCCAATGAACGCATATCAGGGGTGTGCGTAAAGGGTGTCAAGGCCACCCTGAAATATGATTACCGCCCCCACTGGTTCCCCTAACAGTATTGGATCAGAGTACTGTCAATTACTGTCTGAATGTTGCATGTAAAGTTTGCATTTGGAGCGCTCAACACCATTAGATCAAAGAGCTAGAGTCAAAGCTTTGGCAAGGTAACGCTTTTTTTAACCACACAATAAAGCTAAATTCAAAGGCCAATGAAAAAAACAGGTACAATAAAAAGTGAACATATCTGTATTTTGTTAGGGCCGTATTTATGGCAGTCGAGAAATCACGCTGTGAAATGGGGAGATAGTGTAATATTGCTGGGTGTGTATTATAAAGGCAAGATGTAGGCTAAACACACTCACTTTAGCATTTCATGATATCATTATATTTACACTCTATTAAGCTTTCTTCTCTTACTTGCACCTCCAAAAGGTGTGTGTTTTTGCGCTAATGCATTGTTAAAGGATCAGTGTGTAATTGTCCCATATAAAACTTCAACGGCCAATTTAAAAATAGTATAATAAAATGTGCTAATTCACAATATTTATTATCCTTTATTAAACCGCTTTGACGAATTTAATGCATCTTTACAGGTGGTGTTGAATAGTGTCGTACAGGGTATAGCGTTGCGTTATTTAAAGGGGAAACTCAAGCGTCAATGAGAAACAAAGACCGCGCTGAATCAATATTTATTCTTGTTACTTTCATGTGACTGGAACAGCTTTTATACATAGTTTCCAAATTGTATTTGTATATATTTGTTAATAAGGATTACCGTTCCAAAATGGTATGTATGTATGTATTTGTTAATAAGGATTAAAATTAATACCAGTTGCTTTTTAAGATTTGGTTGGGGGGTGCCAATAAGGATTTCGCCTAGGGCGTCAAAATGGCTAGAAACGGCCCTGGTACCTAAAGTATACTTGCAATAATTCCCCTTTAGCACAATCAAATATACATTTACATTTAATCATTACATTTACTTAAAGCTGCAGTCCATAACTCAAAAATCCACTTTTGAGCAAGTACATAACCAGCCAGTGTTCAAAACTATCTCCTTACCTTAGCGACATTCACAATGGTAAGCTTGTAATAATGTGTTATAATTAGAGTGGTATGATGAATTTCCACTGGAAATTCGAGCATGTCTTTGCGTCATTACGTCACGTCTGTATAAATCTGGGGTGGCGAACTCCGGTCCTGTAGAGCCTCAGTCCGGCAGAGTTCAGCTCCAACCCTGATAAAACTCACCTGCCTGTAGCTTCCTAGTAACCCTTCAGACCTTGATTAACTTGTTCAGGTGTGTTTGATTAGGGTTAAAGAAAAACTCTGCAGGACTGTGGCTCTTCAGGACCAGGGTTCGCCACCCCTGGTATAAATAAAGGAGGAGTCCAGCTAGTAGGCTATTGCATGTGAGGATGCTGCTAAATGCACGTAGCGTATTCTCCGGACTATAATTTAACTATAATTGATATTTTTTTCATATTTTGGCTGGTCCTGCGACTTATAGTCTTATATTTACGTCTACAGCCGCGAGAGGGCGCTCTATGTTGCTCCTGTAGCCTACCCCTGAAAAAAATTAACTGAAAACAACTGAAAACTTGTGAGGGACTGGCGAAAAGCAGAGGTTACTTTAACTGTAATGAAGAAAAAGAAAGCTAATCGCGGATTGAAAGCAAAATGACCAAAGCAGGAGGAACGAGTCCACAGATGAGTGCTTGGACAACGCTCTGCCAGGAGAGGCTCAGCTGCGCGAGACAAACGCTGCCAGTGTGAATGCACAGCATTCCCGCTCTCCATATGCACTGCTTCTGCCAATGCACTGCTTGTGCGTGCGGTGTGAAGCTGGCATTATAGTACAGTATAATGCGACTGAAGGTGATGATACATGGGGCAACTTTTTTGAGCAATGTTGCTGGGCAATGTTACAAAGCAATGTTGCTTGGCCACTTTCCCATTGGGAACGGGCAACACATTTCTATCTGGATACTTTAGATTGGTCATGAGCCCTGTCTCTTACCTGGTTGCCCGTTGATGGCAACATTGCCTAGTAACATTGCTCAAAAAGTTGCCCGGTGTATCATCACCATTATAGTCCAGTGCGACTTATATATGTTTTTTTCCTCTTCATGACGCATTTTTAGACTGATGCGACTTATACTCCGGAGCGACTTATTGTCCGGAAAATACGGTAGTCACACAATTCTGATGTAACCATGAACAATTTGATAACAATAATAATAATTTGCACGGTTTGATGTGACATGAGCTAAGCAATCATTACAACCTGGTCTCACAGAATTCCGTGAAATTAACACGGCCCCTTAACACAAAATCCGTGGCAGTTTCACAGAATCAGCGAAAATTCCGTGATGGGTCCACGGAAGTGATTCCTATGCAAGTCAATGACAGTAAAAAGCAGACATGATTTTATGAATATTTATAGGCTACTTTTATATTTTGGAGCAACTAACTCCACTCCTACCCTAAACCTACCCACTCTCAACAATATAAAACACATAACAGGCAAATACAAGTACAGTCACAGGTATTTATTGCAAAAACTGACCAAAAACAGCATAAAAGTATCAACTCATGTTGCATTCCAAGTCTTCTGAAGTCACTCGATGTCTTCATGTAAAGAACAGAGTTGATTTTAATGTTTTAATTGCTAAAATGATGATCCCGCCGCTCCGTGAGCACACTCATTCATATCCCATTCAAATAATACACACGCCTCTTTAGCATGACGCAATCTGTCACGAGACACACAAAGAGCCAATGGCATTTTACAATCAAAGCCGACGTAATGACGCAATTGGTCACGAGACAAACGACAGCCAATGCTGTCAAAGCTGACGTAACGTTTCACTGGCGGTAAAATTTGAAATGTGTTTTTGATCTTTGGCAGATTTTTATTAATACACAAATGGGTAGGTTTAGGGAAGGGATTGGGTTACATGTTCAAAACGTGTCTAAATACTGTAAATAAATAAAAAATGAAAATAATTATAAATAAAATGATGCTGGCTGATTAAATCGAGAATCACACTCCATGTCATAATGGCAAAAAATCATAGTTTCATGATGAAAACAATGCCCAACGCGTCTGTATACTGTCATTAACTTATAGGCATCACTTCCGTGGACCCATCACGGAATTTTCGGCGATTCCGTGAAACTGCCACGGATTTTGAGTTAAGGGTCCCGTGTTCATTTCACGGAATTCTGTGAGATCAGGTTGCATTAGATATAATCACCGTTGGTAGCACAATTTAATGTAATGCTTTTTTTCTCAATTGGTCAGAACAAAATTGTCAGACATGTTACTTATTTGTAAGATGATATTTTGCAGGGAAAAATTCTTATTTTGGTCATACTTCCAAGATATAGAATCTGTGATTCTGAAGTACAGTATCCACACCAGTGCAGTGACTGAATTCAAGCCACAGTTACTCTTCAAAACATTAGATTCGTCCGCGCTGAGGAGCCGTGGCGAAGCACAACCCACGTGAAGATGATAATTTCGCAACTAACTACAATTGCAGGTTTCAAACAGAGATGCGACAAAGAGGCAAAACTTACAGACTGCAGCTTTAAGTATATCTTTAGTTGGACTTTAGCACTATTTCCATATAACTAAAATGCATTAAGGTTGGTTGTTCCAATTTAGCAGACTTTAAATATATAAATGTATTATACCAAAAGTACAATTGCAGGGTATTCATATTAAGTACATACATATGTAAATGTATTTGTAGTTTACTTATTATAAAATAAATGTATTTCAAATACATTTTAGTATATATATTTTTCACTAGGGTTGGCTTTAACCTCTTGGCTTTAACCAAAAGATTTTTGGTCCCGTGTAGGCATCTTTTATATTTATTCAATATCCCTTTAATGAAGCCTCTCCACATCTAAGCACCAGATATTAAAGTGAATACTGTGTCAAATTCTTCTAATTGGCTTCTAATTAGTCAATGCTGGGTATTGAATATTTGAATTGCAGCCTTTTCAAAATAAACTTTGATATCATTTTGTCACCCCTACTGAGTAAAATACAGCACTAAAGAGAAGCCCCAGACTAACCTTGAGTTCACAGAAATATTATGCTTAAATCAATATTATATTGCTTTGGGATCCTGGAGGGCAGTTTTAAATGATACTGGAGTCTTGTCAAACAGAACTCATCACTCACATCCTTCTGCTTAATACAAATAAAGACAAGCAGAGTGGCAAAAATGTTGTATCCAGCATGTATTTAGCTCACAATTGTGCACAGATTATATTAAAGGATCAGCACAATAAAATGTGCCAAATTCTAAGGTACTGACTTATTTAACTTTTCAACCTTCATAATATATTTTCAAGACTCTTGTGATGATACATCGATTTAGAATAGGTTTAATGGCACGTCTGCCATAGCCTGACGGGGTCTGTATCGTTTTTAATCATACTTTTAAACTTCGGGTTTCGGGAAGTAACCCGAGAAAAAAAGCATTTACGGCATATACGTCACTTCCACCATCACCCCCATTTCCTTAAAGGGTTGGTTCACCCAAAAATTAAAATTATGTCATTAATTACTCACCCTCATGTCGTTCGACACCCGTAAGACCTCCGTTCATCTTCGGAACACAAATGAAGATATTTTTGTTGAAAGCTGATGACTGAGAAAGGCCTCAGCAAGCCCTCCATAGGGATTCAGTACATTTACACTTACAAGACCCATAAAAGGCACTAAAAACGTCATTACAAAGTCCACCTCACTACATTGGCTCTACAATAATTTTACAAAGCGACGACAATAGTTTTTGTGCGCAAAAAAAAAAAAAAAAATAACGACTTTATTCAACACGAACTTTGCCCTCTGCCGTGAACTCATGAAGCACCATGACGCATACGAGAGAATATTACGCAGATCTGGCGTTCGGACACATAACCCAGAAGCGAGGAGGACGTGTTTACAAGCAGAGGAAGACACGCCGTATCTAAGCTGTTGAATTCTACATTGATCGTGCTTTAGGTCTCGGCGTAGTGCTCAAAATGGGACTAAAGTGTGCATTTCATGGATTCCCGAACACCGGCGCTACGTCATATTTTCGCGCATGCGTCATGTCAACAAATGCACGTGCGATGCATCCCCTGATGCAGGATGACAGAGTTTACGACAGTAGTAGAGGACAATACTGTTTCCCAACTGTAGTGGGACCCCGAGAGCAAAACCTACCTAGTGCTGCTTTAACTACTATGTACTACTGTGTACAAACACTTTTGCTGATATTGAGGTGGGATACAAGTTAGGGACAGGTGTGGTGGTATGGGAAAGTTTAAGGGTAGGGTTAGGTGTAAGGGAAGGGTCAGCTGTGTAATTACAAATGTTACTACAGAAATTTACTACAGATGTAATTACATGCAGGTATTTTGGCAAAAATGTAAGTACAATGTAAAAACATGTATGTACACAATAAGTGCATTGTATCAAATGATTACTAAAAATGTTAGTACTTAGTAGTTAAGGCCACCTAATATAAAGTGGGTCCGTACTGACAATTCCTTGATAAGGTAAAAATGGTAAATAACCAAATGTACTTCTAGGAGAAACAACTGACAAGAAAAAAAAACATCTATACCTCAAAAAAAAAAAAAAAATTATAGAGCCACAGCAACAACATTTATTCATGAAGATCATTCCTCACTATAGATAATGAGACCATTATGAAGCACAATCAGAGGGTGATGTGACATTTGATATTTAATCATCTGCAACAGTCAAACGCAAATAAAAGGCCACAGTCTGGCCTTGCAGAAATACTGAACAAATCCATTCAAAGCCAATAGCAGCACACTGAACATCAGTATGCCTGAGTGTGGATATTGCTTTGTCTGCATTATCACATACACTATATTGCCAAAAGGATTTGGACGCCTGCCTTTACATGCACATGAACTTTAATGACATCCCATTCTTAATCTGTAGGGTTTAATATGGAGTTGGCCCACCCTTTGCAGCTATAACAGCAGAGTTGAGGTCAGGACTCAGTCCAGTCAAGTTCCTCCACACCAAACCCGCTCATCCATGTCTTTATGGACCTTGCTTTGTGCACTGGTGCGCAGTCATATTGGAACAGGAAGGGGGCATCCCAAAACTTTTCCCACAATGTTGGGAGCATGAAATTGTGCAAAATGTCTGGGTATGCTGAAGCATTAAGAGTTCCTTTCACTGGAACTAAGGGGCCAAGCCCAGCCCCTGAAACACAACTCCACACCATAATCCCCCCTCCACCAAACTTTACACTTGGCACAATGCAGTCAGGCAAGTGCCGTTCTCCTGGCAACCGCCAAACCAAGACTCGTCCATCGGATTGCCAGACAGAGAAGTGTGATACACCACTGCATTTGCATTGCACTTGGTGATGTAAGGCCTTGATGCAGCTCCTCGGCCATGGAAACCCATTCCATGAAGCTCTCTACCCACTGTTCTTCAGCTAATCTGAAGGCCTCACAAAGTTTGGAGGTCTGTAGCTATTGACTGCGCATTGTGTGCCTCAGAATGCACTGACCCCGCTTTGTGATTTTACATGGCCTACCACTTTGTGGCCGAGTTGCTGTTGTTCCCAATTGCTTCCATGTTTTGTTATAATACCACTAACAGTTGACAGTGGAATATTTAGTAGTGAGGAAAGTTAACAATGCACAGGTCACGGCAACCTATCACAGTACCACACTTGAATTCACTGAGCTCCTGAGAGCGACCCATTCTTTCAAAAATGTTTGTAGAAGCGTCTGCATGCCTAGGTGCTTGAATTTATACACCTTTGGCCATGGAAGAATTCAATTTTTTGGATGGGTGTCCCATTACTTTTAGCAATATAGTGTATTTCTATGTAAATTATGTTAATTTGGGTAATCACTCCATACAATGACTCTCAAGCAGACGAATAAATAACAATGTATAATATATAAAAATAAGCAACAACCTGGCCTGACAAAACTTTTAAAAAGTGTTCTTTAAACAAGAGATTGAGGGATTTGATTATTGGGCAGTTATTTAGTGATCACTTTTTGTGACCACTAGAAAGCCTCAAAACATGACTGTACCTTTTTTAAATGAATCAAAAAATCTATCTATCTATCTATCTATCTATCTATCTATCTATCTATCTATCTATCTATCTATCTATCTATCTATCTATCTATCTATCTATCTATCTATCTATCTATCTATCTATCTATCTATCTATCTATCTATCTATCTATCTATCTATCTATCTATCTATCTTGCCAACCAATTTTGTTAGAAATAGCAATGAGGACATTTAGGTATGTGACATTAAATTTAACTAGCTATCCATTTAATTTGTACATTTAACATGGCAACATTTTTAAGATTTAAGAATCGACAGATTTAAGAATCACATCATGATTCAGTTAAACCTGAACAATAACTTTTAAATCATCAGTATGCATATCCTTATACATGTATACACTTTGATTGAGACTTTTATATGTTGTTGTTTGAAAGTACTACTGTTCAATAAATTTGCTATATCCTATATATACTAAATTTGCTATATCCTATATATATAAATCAATATATTCTTTAGAAAGGTTCTGTCCTTGTTCCACCCATGTAGAGCCTGCTGAAAGAGCCCTTCTTCCACTCACACAGCCTCTGTGAATAATTGGTAGAGGAGAGTTCCTCTTGAATGAACAGTGAACTTCATCTAATAAGACTGCCTTGGGCTCATAAGTAAAGTCAGTGAAACTAAAAAACAGTAGTTAGAGATGAGAGCTGCACAGAGAAGACAGGCTCTGTTACACTGACAAATGTAAAAGGGGAGCAAGTGCCTCTATGGGGTTCTTGTGACTCAACTGGTGGTGCATGACATTCACAATGCTAAGGTCATGGATTCGATGCCCAGTGATTATATATACCTTGAACTCTACATGCATATAGTACAGCATATCATTGCTAGCTCTCAGGTAGAGATTCATTGGCAGTTTTATGATGCTGGATGTAGATACACAGTTGAAATGAGGTTTACCTAACAGCAGGGAATGGTTGGTCTGAATAATCTAAACAGACAGTGGTGCCACAGCAGATAGAGTCTTTGAGGTTGAGTAGCTTAAATAAAACAGATAGACCACAATGGGGAGGAGCGGAACCACTTTGTTTCAGCACAGAAGAACAATGAGGAGCGAATGTGTGCGTGCTCATGTGACCGCACATTTATGCAATTTATGAATCACTATAGTTTTGGATATGTGGTGGAATGATTGCTAATTGAATATTCACACTGGGTCAGTGTCTTCAATATGGGCCATAGGAGGTCCTCTCACTAGCAAGGAACATAATGAAGCACACATCGTGGGAGGCTAATGAAATAATTACTGGGTTAATTTGACCCAGTAATCAAAGCACATGGTGCACTGTACTCAGTACAGGAAGAAACAAAAACAAACATATATATTATTAAACAAATAAATAAAATGTATTATGCTGATTGAAAAAATTACAACAATAATGTTGTACAACAATAATGAATTAGGTAAAAATCGACACTACAGTACAAAGTACACTAAATTTCAGGGAAACGTCTTACAATTTACATAGTTATGTCCTTAATTCTATTGTTATTTAGGGCACTTCAAAAAATGTTGAATACAATTCTAGATACTTTGTTTTCGGAATTTTCTAGATTTTTTGAATACACATTAACTTCTTTCAACCGGTTACAATTTAAAACACTGCGTGTATGTGACAGTAGGTGTCGCTTATGAAAAAGCAGAAATACAGCGGTTACCCAGGTACACATAGCAGCACTGTGTACTTTCTAACAACTTTCTACAGTTTCTAACCCCCACTTGTTACAGAGAAGAAAAGGAAATCATCATTTCAGAATTTATACATTTTTGATATGGTGTTATTAAAAAACACCAAACATTTAAATACTTAATGTTTATAATTTACACTACAACATTTTTATCTGGTATAAAATACATCTAGATATTGATTGAAAATATTATTAATGTTAAAATGAGTTAATACATCTTTATTATATATTGTTTTATCATATTTAAATGTTAAAGGTTTGTCTTGTTAATGCAAAAAAAAAAGTTATTAAGAGGACAATACTAAAGTTTGTTTATCATATCATTCTAAAAGCTTCAACAATTGTCATGATATAAATATTTGATATCATCACATGCCTATACCTAATTTTAACAGCAACAACATCAACATGCTGTTCCACTAATGCATATTTAGGTATATTTAGTTCATTAGAGTTGCTTTGTACTTTATGTAAACATGTACAAGTGCATGCTACATTTTTGTCCAAAACCTATTTTCAAACTTATGTAGTTTTCAAACTGGTGCCACAAACTTCACAGTTGAGGAACAACATAAGGTCTCTGTCTCTATTGGCAGAGAAATGTGGCATATGGGTCGGTGTGACACCGGTGATAAGCACTCCATCCACTCACAGGAAAATGACTGGTCTGCTCAATTTTGTTTGATATTGGGCCAGTTACCTGAAACCTCTAAAAATAGTTTGTTACTGTTCAATACAGGACAGTAAAAAAAAAAAAAAAAAAAAAAAAAAAAGTCAGGAATGACAGAAATTATGAAATCACACTTAGTAATAATCCGGTTTATGCTGAATGATGTATGATTCTAATGCATTAATGAACTCTTAAAACTCACTTTACAGTGTACACTGTCGGTTAAACAGTATGCATGTAATCATGTCAATATTTGATACACTGTAATTTAAACACCCCATTAACTGGAATCCTGGTGCCCAAATCCTGCTAGTATTATTTTAATGAACTTTAAAGACTATAAAGATTCTGACCAGTAATTACCTCAGTTAAAATAATAATAATATTAATAATAAAAAGCAATTGTAGCGAGATAAGAAGCTTAACTACAAATCTAATAGATAAATATGAAATACAATGAGTTCTCGTAAAGCTGGAAACTATGTACTAGTAAGTACTGAGACAGTAGCTATAAATGATACTTGTGTATACTTATCTGAAGCTGTATAATTTTATAATAAAATGAATGGCAAAAATGCACATATTTTTCAAATCCTTGTCACATAGTTAGCTACTAATAGAAAAGGAATACTCACTAGAATCTAAGGAGTAAGTCCTGACTAATTGAATAAACGTCTATTTGTAGTATAATAGCCTACTAGTATCGAATGAATAGTTACAGGTGAGTGGAAAAAAAGATATTAACATTAGATGATCTGCTAGCAATTAATATTAAGCACTGTGGGATAATAGTACTAGTAGGTTCAAATGAATAAATGTTTAAAAGGCTCGCCATAGGCTATTTGGTTTAAAAGCGATCTTACCTGCGTTTCTAAGTTTCTTGTTTCTGTACACGGAGAAGATCACCAAGAGGTTCCCCAATATATCAACCACGATAGTGAAGATCAGAAAGCTGCCCAAAGTTGTGGCGACCCAGGGAGGGCGATTCAGCGTGATCTCGTAAGGGCTCAATGAAGAACTGTTCATCAACCGGCTGCCATTTATTTTCATTGTATCTTCACTTCAGCAATCCTCGCCATAAATTATAGAATTTTATTCCATTGGAAAATCATGTGTGGCTGTTTCTGCATTTACGTAAACGTGAGTAAAAATGAAGGTCTCTTGTCGTGTCATCGTCCTCGGTGGAGCGCACGCCTTCAAGGTCTGCGCGCGGACATGTGTCCGCACTTTTATAGCTTTCTGTCTACATCAGATTGTTGGTATGTGACAACCGACAGCAAGTTAAGTTCTTCTTAAATGCCCATGGATGGGCGATGCTGTCTGTAGATCGCTGTAACGCTGCCCCACTGTGGAAGACAACGAAATCGGCTCGGAATTTGGGTTGGAGAATGTTGTGTAGTTGCTTCTTTCACCATTCACATCCAATTGCGATTATGCATGTGCTTATTCATAATATTGTGCAATGCATTGTTTATTTACACATTCACGTAGTTTAATCAAGCGTCGTGGGTTAAAGACTTGAGCTTAAACTTGTCAAACACTGCAAAGGGGGATCACTTTTTGGTAATGCCTTTAAGCTAGACACTTTGCCCCAAGTTGCTTCGTGACTGTTTCTGTAGTAGGTGTACTGTAAGTCCCCTTGGACAAAATGTCTTTAAAAAAACACAATTTAAGCATTAAAGTCAAAGGCTACAGTCGGTTTGATGTGCACTTACCTGGATACGTTCAAAACTAAGACTAGAGAGGCTAGTTATTTCACTTTTTACTCCTGTGAATCTTTCTCAGTGTAAATAAATGTTTTAAAGTATGTATCTGTATAGGCACCGTTATTGCTCAGAATAAAAGATACAGTTCATTAAACACATGTTGCCCTTTTTGAAACTGTCTAATTGGATGTTTGACTTAAATATTAGTTACTGAAACATATAATGTGTGACAGCTTCCCCCTTATATATATATATATATATATATATATATATATATATATATATATATATATATATATATATATATATATATATATATATATATTATATTATATATATATAATTTTTTTTTTTTTTTTTTTGGCCATACCTAAGATATGCGCTCAGTCATGTATCATGCGTGTGCACTTTATCTTGAAAATATTTATGAGAAGTTTACAGTATTCCTGGTGTTGAACAATTTGTCCGTGCACATTATTCTGAAGAAAAAAGTGTGCCTTCACATTTTGTTATCTAAATGTAGGAGTTTTCCAACTGCCAGACAGAACAGCAAAAAGCATCTGAGCAGCAATAATATACTGCCCCTTAAAAACAACCTTTAGACCATGCAGCTGTCCATTTGCACATACAGCCAAATGTATTCGTCATAGCGTAATGTGGTCCAAATACTCTTTGGACTATGGGCTCAGCACCATGCATTAGCTTTGCATTGGAGGATGCCAGCCTCTTTAAATAACCCACATTGAATAGTTGCAGTTTTATCTCTCTCACACACACTCCATTTCAGACATGTCAAAGCTATACATTCCAGTGTGTTAGAAGTTAAATGGGTTATATCCTACATTGGAACTATTTTCCCAAGAAGTCCACTTCTAAAGTTAGTCGAGGTGTCTTGCACCAAAACGAATGATAATTAGAATTTTCACAATATTTTCACAATCTCTCTGGCCTTTACAATTACTGCAGTTAACTTATGGGTTGTGGATATCGGGATCAATATAATTCCCTCATTCTTCTATAACAGCATTTTTGCAAAACATTCATTACATTATGACAAAACAGTCTGCACTGTAATGTGTCATTCCCTCTATGATCAGCTTTCAAGTTAGAATAAATTCTTTGAAGTCAATATGCCATTTTGAAAACCCCAGTATAGTTCAAGAGGTAACAATTGCATTTGATTTTTGACAGTATAACTTGAATGATGCACAGACAACTTTAGGTTTTGTTTTTGATCCAGTTATTGAAGAGCAGTTTAGTGCACTTGAACAATCACAGAAGAAAAAAAATCATCTTATCTGAAATGGAACAGATTAATGAGTTGGACTCTGGGAGACAATTTAATGAAGAAGAATCCAATACAATTTTGCATTAGCTCATTCATCAAGAATGAAGATCTTAACATTTATTGACATGTACCCTCACCCTCCTATCAGAACACATTAACACTGGATCTCATTACACTTTACCCATGGTATTGGTTGCTCCAGAGGACACATTACTGAGGAGAATATTCATGCATCTCCATTTTTTTCCCATTACATTGACATTGATATTTACAGTAAACACTAGGGGAAGGAGAGACTATTATAATTGTTTTCAGCTCTCCCAGGGCTTGGTTATATAATTCTGAAACAACGTTGCATTTGATCTCTGCAACGTGACGTAAATATGAGCAAATAGGTCATGCAATGGTGTGAAACTGCCAGCATCAGCTTTCAAACTTAAGTCACAGATGTGACATGCTTACAACAAACAAACAAACACAGGCTTGGACTTCCATTTCTGTTTACACTTGTAATATAATATAAAAATACCTCAACCATCAAATCATGCCACGCTATCTACACCTTATTGTGAAGCAGATGGGAGCAGATAGATAAGAACAGACAGCTTGGCTTAATGGCATATTTACAATGATATGATAATCTGATGACTGTCAGATTGAACAATGAAGGACAAAGCCACATCCTAAGTAATTAACTCAAAGTACAATGTTCGTCTCACTGGCATTTCATTGATAAAGGTTGACGTGTGGTGGACGTGAGGCCTCTCTGAGTTATCATTGGTTTCCCTTACGAAAAATAAATGTATTCAAGTATGCTATTAGAATACTTCTTTTAAACTACAAATAAGAAAATATAGGCCTACTTTCAGTCTACTTTTTATCACATCAAGATGTTGGGTCTGGGAACTCACCATTGACAGGGCTCAATCCGAGGGGCAGGACAAACGGTTGTCTTTCAAATTCCCTCTGCACGCAATTGGATAGCGCTACAACCAACCAGAGAGCAACGTGAAGTGGAGCTAGTTGATGGATTAAACGTTCGCCGTATCCAGTCGGCAAAACTCCGAACACATCTTCCTTTCTTAAAAATGACTTCAGTGCCGTTCTTTGTTCTTCTCTCAAAGAAAAGCTTAAACTCAAAGTCTTCCAGAGTCACGGCCAAAGCCGATTCGAAAAGACTGCCGTTCGCCAGCTTCTATGTTTACGAGTAGCACGTGTTAGCACACTCTGCCGTGACGTGCCGTCATTATGTTAAGCCCGCCCACCGACTCTATACACGATGTGATTGGCCTGACCAGAGTTTGGTTTTTCCAGCTCGCAGGTCTACCGAGATTTGCTAGACTATACTCGCGACAGATTAATTTGCTGCCGTTACACTCTAAAAAAAAGGGCTCGTAATCATAGGGGAACCTTTTTTAGTGCTATATAGCACCAATTTTGGTGCTTCAGTGGTTCTTCAGCGGTTCTTCAGAGGTGCTATATAGCACCTTAGTCAAAGAACCGGTGAAGAACCGGTGAAGAACCTCTGAAGAACCGCTGAAGAACCTCTGAAGAACCGCTGAAGAACCACTGAAGCACCAAAATTGGTGCTATATAGCACTAAAAAAGGTTCCCCTATGATTACGAGCCAAGAACCATTTTTGGTGCAATATAGAACCTTTTTTTTTTTAGAGTGTAGGGTGCGTCTAGATTTCTAGGCTATCCATGTTTTACTGTTATACGGTAGGGCTATCATTCTATTAGGCATCTTCTGAAACAGTCCAGAATCTCTGAATCAAAATACAGATGAAGAAGAAGCTGAAGATTGCTTACACAAATGTAAAATAACGCAATCATCATACATTAAACAGCATCTAAGTTTAAAACTGCATAACATTACTGAATGAAAAGTCGAACTCATGAAGAGGAAACAACTGTGAAGCTTTGGGGGTGTTGATGGACTCGATCTAGTCCATCTGTGTTTTGATCATCGTTCTAAATCCGATCCGGTGATTTTCTCAGTTTTTTGTTTAATTTTTATTAATTTTTTTTTAATTATGTTTAATTTTTTATGAAATTTACCCACATTACCCTCATAGTAAACTATAAGTATGATGTTATGTTCACTTAAAGAAAACTTACTGATACTTTAAAGTGTACTTTCATTAACTAAAACATGTGCTACAAGTATTTTACTAGTAAACTATCAGTATAAGTTCACTTGTAGTACATGCAGTACAAATGAAAAACTTAGTTGTAAAGTTGTGTATTCAAAGTTTACTGTTACACTTAAAGGAATACTTCTATACACTAAAAAGTGGGACAATTTAGTTTTTATTGCTGAACAAATAATCATTTACAAACAGCATGACAATAACATAATTAATTACCAGAATAATTTTAGTATTACAATATTAGAAAAATATATCAGAAAAATCATAATAATAAAAGAAACAACAAAAACAAACAAACAAATCAAAGAGATAATATTCTTCTATAATGGAAAAAAAAGACTGATTGCATTTTTTCTTTTTCATAACTTTGAGGGCTTTTGTATAAGAGTTAAACTCATTATGAAATGAATAAAATCTTGGTTTCACCTTTAAGAACTTGCATTTGTGTTTATAACATTTTCCCAGCATGAGGATGTTGTTAATCAGGAAGTTATCTTTGTTATTGTCCATTACAATGTCCTTTGCAGTGAAGTCTTCAAGGTGAGGTACCTTTGGGAAAAGCCAGTCATAAATATGAAAAAACAGATGATCCGTGGTTTCAATGTCATCACAAAATACACATTTATTTAATTAATAAATTAATAAAATTTAATTAATATTAATATTTCGCAAGTATTTGCTGGATGGATATATCCCATTTAAAATTTTAAAATGAATTTCTTTGAATTTTGGGGGTAGAGGGAATTTTAAATATTTGGTTCTAAGTATGTGAATGGTACCTTTTGAGAAACTCTTTGCAATTGAGTTTCTATAAAGCAACTATAGGATACATAAAATATACATAAAACATAGTTGAACTTTACTTAAGTATACTTAATGAAATGAACTTGATTTTTGTAAAGGAATTACCAAGTTGAGGTATTCATTTGTATTGAGTTTAATTACATTCTGAACTTTGTCAGTCCTCAAATACAGGGAATCCTTGCTCATATTACAGAGAGTGTGAGAAAGGGGATACTGGATCTAGTCATCAATAAACCATCAAGTGTACTGCAAGTTAATTCTGAGACTGAGCCTTTGTTGTTAAGCAAGGAGACACTGGATTTATCATTCACTTGTATCCAAGTAATATTAAGTTTCAGCTAAAGAAATGTTTTGACTCCATTTAAACTTTTCTGATCAGAATGTCGTTGAAATGTTTGTGTGAAAGTAACAGTTTTTTTGTTTGTTTTTTGAAGGGTTAGCTCACTCAAAAAGGAAAATTCTGTCATTCATTTGTGTTCCAGAGATGAACGAAAGTCTCACTGTTTGGAATGACATGAGGGTTAGTAATTGATGAGAGAATTTACTTTTTTTTGTGAACTCACCCTTCGGGACAAGACATGAACGTTGCCGTTGGCTTTCAGAGAAGATTGATTTATGCCATACAGTGGTTGGGGACAATCCTACATCTTATGATGGTGTTGACCAACTTCAAGGGACTTGAGGTTTATACATTACATAGACAGTTTATGCCTTCAAGGAAGATCTTCTAAAAGCCATGTGAGCACATATAAATAGAAAATGCCCTTACCAGGATGTGAATGTATGATGATGTTGAAGTTTTTGTAGCCTTCATAAATTACCTACCTCAGGCATTAAACCAATTTTCGAGAGCAACAACGAATCTTGAATAGGAACAGACAGCATATTCAGCTTAATTATATTTCTGATTCATTCTGACACAGCCATGAGTGAGCCTTGCTGTGTTTCTGAGGCATGCTGCTCCAGGTCTTCGTGTGACTGTGAGTCCTCTGTATTCACTAAGCATCTGAGAAGTGAATATAAAGTGAGAAATGCCATGCTCTGTGCTGAGCAACGAACACATGAGCCACCAAAAGGGCGTTTTGAGGGTTATATGAAATAAAGAGAGGCTTGTAAAGCCTGATATATTTTTAGGTCAAGATAAACTGTAGGAAAGAAAGAAGGAGGATGGAAAAGACAAAGCGAGTGTGACAGTCAGATCAGTTAACGAACAGACGACTGAAGGAGGAAAGAGGAGGTCATAGAGGAAACAAAGAAGAGATAATGAGAGGGAAGAGAGTCACCTGGAAAGATTGATGAGGTCGTGAAAAAGTGAACAATTACTGACCACAGTTGAACTGCCATTTTCTTAACTGGTTGTTTCTAAAGATGTCGCTATAAAACAATCCTTTATAATGTCTTTCAAATCAAACATTGTAATTTATTAATATGACCATTCATATTTTTTTGTTATTATTATTATGTATAAATTTTATCATAAATATGACCATCACCTGAATAGAAAAAGCAACGCTGTTTGCTTCTAAATGTCGGTTGAACTGGGTTTATAGCAAGTGGCAGATAAAATTTTGCCAAAATACACAATAAATACTCTGAGTCCAAAAGTTATATGAGAACTGACTATTTGTCAAATGCACAAACTTTTGCAGAATCAGAATATCAGCTAAATTTTGGCAATGAAGGGAAAATTGAGAAGGAGGGATCATTGCAAGTGACATTCAGAAGGGTGTGTGCATGTGTGTGTCTTGTTGGGCTATTTTGTGTTTCATTTTATGGACAATTGGTATTTTACAGCAACAAGAGATGCCATTTTTTATTTTCTCTGGATGGTAAATAACATCAAGCATGACTGAATAGAAAGAGCACAATAGATATTCAAGGCTGGAATACAGCTTGTTTTTTATTTATCCATTTATTTATTTATTTAATTGTTTATTTCTTGGTTTTCCTGGAAATGGCCGGGAGCAACAATAGCTGCCATGAAGAGGTTATTCTTTGTAGATTTTTTTCTCTCCCAAAAATGCTTTGAAAGCACTTAAGAGAGCTCTGGCTTCTGTAAGTGCCCGTACAGAGCTGAAACAAGGACATTCGACATTTCACCACTTTATCACCTTCTGTAGAGGCTAGGTGTGAGGAGAATGCTCATGACAATTAGTCCCAGTAAACAGGCTATTACCACCTGGTCTGCTCATTAACATGTTTAATTGAACTCTCTCTCTCTCTCTCTCTCTCTCTCTCTCTCTCTCTCTCTGTGTGTGTGTGCGCGTATGTGTGTGTGTGTGTGTGTGTAAATGCATGCAGGGTTAGTTCACCCAAAAAATGAAAATTCTGTCATTAATTACTTACCATCATGTCGTTTGACACCCGCAAGACTCCCGTTCATCTTCGGAACACAAACTAAGATATTTTAGTTGAAATCCGATAGCTCAGAAAGGCCTCCATTGGCACAATGCACTGTACACTCTCAAGACCCATAAAAGGTACTAAAGACGTCGTTACAAAGTCCATCTCACTACAGTGGTTCTACGATAACTTTATGAAGCAACGAGAATAGTTTTTGTGGGCAAAAAAAACCTAAATAACGACTTATATACACTCTAAAAAACTCTGGTTCTATATGGCACCAAAAATGGTTCTTCGTCGTAATCATAGGGGAACCATTTTTGGTGCTATATAGCACCATATCTTAGCATGTTCTGTATATGGTAGTGGTGCTATATAGCACCATAGTTAGCTGTGCTATATAGCACCTTAGTCAAAGAACCGGTGAAGAACCTCTGAAGAACCGCTGAAGAACCACTGAAGCACCAAAATTGGTGCTATATAGCACTTAAAAAGGTTCCCCTATGATTACGAGCCAAACTGCTGAAATCACGTGACTTTGGTGATCCAAACCGCTGAATCGACTCACTGATTCGTAACACTTCGAAGCTTCATGATGCAGTGTTTTGAAATCGGTCATCACTATATAAATAAAAACTATTCTCGTCGCTTCATAAAGTTATTGTAGAACCTGCACTGTAGTGAAATGGACTTTGTAACGACGTCTTTAGTACCTTTTATGGGTCTTGAGAGTGTAAAAGTACATTGTGCCAATGGAGGCCTTTCTGAGCCATCGATTTCAACTAAAATATGTTAATCTGTGTTCTGAAGATGAACGGAGGTCTTACGGGTGTCGAACGACATGAGGGTAAGTAATTAATGACAGAATTAAAATTTTTAGGTGAACTAACCCTTTAATCCTGAGGATTACAATGAGTGCAATACTCAATAAAATATAAAATCTTCAGGTCATGCAAGGTCAAGTTGAAATTCTGAATGTTCTAGACAGTGACAGTAGGTTGTCTACAAACCGTAAGGTTGGTGATTCAGTCCCCGGTTCCACCTGACCAAGTGTCGAGGTGTCCATGAGCAAGACACCTAACCCCAGCTGCTCCTGACAAGCTGGATGACGCCTTGCGTGGCTGACACCGCCATCGGTGTATGAATGGGTGAATGTGAGGCAAGATGTAAAGCGCTTTGGATGGCCATGGGTTGGTTAAAAGCATTATATAAATGCAGTCCATTTACCATACATCTTATTGTTTAGACATAGTAATAGTTACTCAGTGTGTTAATAAATGCTTTATTAACATGTATTCAGACTGTAATTCCTGATTAATTAAGGTAGTTATAAAACATTTAGTAGTTGTCAGTTAACTATTAACAGTTAACTAGCTCGTCTAAAGTGAGGACTATTTATGCCTCGTAAAACTTTTACAAAGGAGATTTAAAGGCTCAGTTCTCTTCTGAACAGAAAAAGGAAACAAACACAACACAGAGGAATACAGCACATACACTCTAAAAAAAAAAGGTTCTATATGGCACCAAAAAAGGTTCTTGGCTCGTAATCATAGGGGAACCTTTTTAAGTGCTATATAGCACCAATTTTGGTGCTTCAGTGGTTCTTCAGCGGTTCTTCAGAGGTGCTATATAAATTGAGGTGCTATGCACCTTAGTCAAAGAACCGGTGAAGAACCTCTGAAGAACTGCTGAAGAACCACTGAAGCACCAAAATTGGTGCTATATAGCACTAAAAAAGGTTCCCCTATGATTACGAGCCAAGAACCTTTTTTTTTAGAGTGTAGGAATATTTATTTCAAAATGCAAAAATGGAGACTGTAATTAATAATTAATTAATAACTTAATTAATCAAACTAAAATTAAACCTCTTCAAATGTCATAGAAAATAATATTCCTGTAGACTGCCAGAAAACATAACTGCAGTCAAATGACACTAAGCCTCGGCAATATGATATAAAAATACATTTCTGTAAATTGTAAACATTGCGGAATAAAAATGTACCAGTGGATCACACTGGATTACTGGAGTGCCAAAATACAACAAATAAAATCTAGATAAAACAATAATAATATAATAAAATATTTTGAAGTGTCAAAACAGTACTAACTTTAAAACATTAGAGAACAGCAGTTATAGAACTGAGCCTTTAAATCTCCTCTGTAAAAGCTTTACGAGGCATAAATAGTCCTCACTTTAGATGAGCTCACAGAAATAGTTAACTGACAACCAAAGCATTTATTAACACACTGAGCTATAACTATTATTATATGTCTAAATAATAAGACGTATAAATGCACATTTAAATAGTTTGTTAATCCTTTACTTACACTTTCTAAATGATCTGATGAACCACTGACAACTCCTAAATAACTGGTTTATAAATAATGTAATACTTAATTTAGAAATTAATAATTTATCATTTATAAAGTATGAAAATACAATTATTAAACACATATTATAGATATGCTTATAAATCAAGAATAGAGCATTTATAGCTGTATTTATAAGCTGCCTATTAATGTCTATTAATGCTTTATAAATTATGAATTAACTATTTACTAATGCTTAACTAATGCTTCATAGCTTGTAGTTATTATAAAGTGTTACCCTAATGGTAACTAATACAACCTTATTGTAAAGTGTGTTTTAACACATCATTTCACTATTTTGGGCTTGCCCTTTGTTCAGACCTATTTTTTTCTTTTTCTTTTTTAATGATTCTTCTAAAATAAAGTGTTAAAACTGTCTACTTTTCACCTGTCTACTTTTGAAACAGTTTGAAGTTTCATTTTTCCCATATATCTAGAAGCACTGTTAAAGATCTGTAACTGCTGCTCTTAAAAATTGAAAAATTGATTTTTGGAGGACATTTTTTGTATGTAAGTGCTGGGTATAGATATTTATAGACAGCCTGAACTATTATAGGCACGCATTTCACTTCTTCTATGAGCACTTACATGATTCAGACACTTAAGTTTTGTTTTGATTATTTTGACTTTTTTGTTTAAGAAATCAAAATCTCTTATTGGGCAATGGGATGTTGAAAATCCTGACTGGCATATATTTCCAGTTCATTTGTAACTGGAAATGGAATGCCAAGCTGAGCACATTGCATTGTGGGATACAGTATCACATGTGGTGTGAATTCTGGCAAATGTCATCTACGGATTCCATGCATATATTCCATTACCAGAAGCCCTATATACTATAGCATGGTATTTAAAACATATAAATTCTCATTCATGGAGACCCTTGTGATAGTTGTTGTTCATCAAGGAGCAGGGTGGGTCACACAATGACTGCATCACATGACTGCATCAGACAAGGTCAACCTGTCACACTGTGTTACCCACATACATCCTATTCCTCGCCTCAAGCTTCTGTCACTACTTGTCAAAGCATTTAAGTGCTGTCACTCTCATACAGTGATTTGTAAGACATGTTCTGGTGTAGACCTGTCTTTCCTCCAGCATGCTGTGGCCATTGTATTGTGTCTCCTACAATCAATAGAGAATCATTTAACTATCAGCAAAATATTCTCAAAATGAAGTGCTCAGATGTATTATTGCTATCAAAATAAACTGTATTAAGGTCTGGAAAATCTTATAATAAAATGTATTTTTACACATATCCATGTTGACCTGGTTGTTTGACTTTATTAGATCAGGCTGCCCTCTAGTGCTCATTTGTGTGTGTAATATGGAAACAATCTCCCTGGCAATCCTGCTTTCAATGCAATTTTTTTTTTTAATTAAATTAAAATTAATTTAAATTAGGCCTATATAAAGTTGACGCCAATTTTGCTTTTGCTGACACGCAGCAGTGCTGCTATGATTATGTTTATGATGTTTACATCATGAAAAATACCATGATGTGAAATTTGATTTAGGGGATTGTGTTTGCAAAGACTTCAGATGACGGCAGTTTTTCGACATACAAATGCTATAATAGCCTACTATATATTTTTTGTATTTTGTTGCAATCATTACAAACACAAATTACGATTGCTGCCTAACATGCTCGTTGTTTCTTCTTAACTGAATACTAATAACGTAACACATTATATTATATTATATCTAAGCATTAATGTCTTATGGGCATTTTACACACTCTTAATGATAGCAGAATACTTCCTAAATTGTAACTCCGAAACAAGATTTTTTTTGGTAAAGCTGATTTGAAAAGCGCTATACAAATAGCCTAAACTTGAATGTAATAGTCAACAATATTTTATATTTATTTTAAATGCTAATTTTGCACATATTTTAAAGTATTAAAATGTTAACGTGGTGGTCATGCCCTTCGCTCCCAATTTATCTATGAAATAAAAGGGCAATCTTAACAGCAGATGACCTTCTATCATTGCCATAATGACCCTATTGGGGGCATCTACTATTAGCTCTGGATCATCAACCTTTGCAAATGCAAAATTCACAGCTTCAGAAAAGTCTAAAGTCCCCTAATGAGACTATTAGATTGCAATAGAGAGGATAAAGCAGTGGGAGAAAAATGAAGGGATCACATCCTGGCATCCTCAGGTTATTTTTTTTTACTCACCATATGGATGCAGAGATGCTCTCTACTCCCCAACCTGTTGATTAATGTGTAAAGTTAAAGAGACCTTTGAGTCCTTAAGTCTTGAAAAAAACTACCAAAACACTATGAATGCAAAAATGAGACAAAGGTTTGTGTCTTAAAAATATTTTCATTTTTGTACACACAGAACATCAACATTTCAGAGTCGGCAACAATATACATTAAACAGACCATACATTGTGTAAAAAAGTGATTGTGAAGACAAATGCATGTCTATTTTAATTTGTTGGGTTTTTTTTCTTTTCATTTTTATGATGACACTAACTAATGCATCTTGTTGGGCTCTGGCCATTGACAAACCTCAGTAATTAATTAGCTCTGCTTAGGGATTAAACCTTAAAACTTTAAATGTATTGTCAAATTTGTCTCTGGTTACCCAACTACCTTAAAACCTCCCAACTGTATAATTCTCCTGCTGACCATATAATTTCAATGACACCATTTCTTTCCATGTCAATTCATGTCAGCAAGGGAAAAAATGTTTGTTTAATCAAAGCTGAAGTGTGAAAATGATGATGTGAAATACTTAAATATACTGTAAACAATGGCTAAACCAATGGCATGTTTTGGGCATGTTTCCATACCAATGCCAGAAGGGCAATGCAATTCTGTTTGGTGATGCTAGTGGCACAGAAATTACACACTTAATCACAATTATTTCAAGGTGTTTTTCTTTCATCATAAAAAATGAATATCAATCATATCAGAGGCCTAAAAACCTTTATTCTAAATGGAGTTAGTCCCCTTAGGGTCCAGTCTACCATTGTGAGATCACATAACCTGCCAAATACTACTCAGTTTATCTTAACTTCCTGATTTACTTGCAGAATAAATCATGGCTGATTGATTCATCTGACTATGATGGCATCGATAAATAAAAAAAAACAATACTTTAGTTTGATGCTTCACTACACTCTAAAAAAAAAAAGGTTCTATATGGCACCAAAAATGGTTCTTGGCTCGTAATCATAGGGGAACCTTTTCTAGTGCTATATAGCACCAATTTTGGTGCTTCAGTGGTTCTTCAGCGGTTCTTCACCGGTTCTTTGACTTAGGTGCTATATAGCACCGCTAACTAAGGTGCTATATAGCACCGCTACCATATACAGAACATGTTAAGATATGGTGCTATATAGCACCAAAAGTGGTTCCCCTATGATTACGACGAAGAACCATTTTTGGTGCCATATAGAACCTTTTTTTTTAGAGTGTAGGTGACAATATAAAGTCCAAGATTCTTCTTCTTTTTTTCAAAAAAATACTGAATGCACCTTTAAAGTAAATCTAGGATTGCATGAAACAGTGTCAAATCCTATACATGATTTGACTTTAGGAATAAAGACAGATGATTCCGCATGAGAGACTATTGGTGGTTTCAAATCATAGCACAAAACCCACCACAGTCACACCTCAGTCTCTGGTGGTGTTACCAACCACAGCTTTTTCACAAATTTTCACAAGCACAAGGTTTTCACGGATTTCTAACCACTGGCTGACAAATCTGAGAAAGTGAGTTTAGAAGTGTCTGGCTCACAAAGGACTTTCCAAGGAATCAAGAATCTCAGCAGGTCCTATATGTTGGCCCTGAGGCATCTGAAAGGTTGTTTCAATGGGCTGTGGGTAGCTATGGCTGTAATGTTGACTGGGGAACATGGAGTTTGGCCTTGCTGTTGGGTGGATAATGTGATGGACCTCTGCCCTGGTATGTTGTTCGAACTCTAGAACTGCAGACATGTCAGTATTAAGAGGAAGAGCTTGAATTGGCAGGAAGTTCTCAATGTCATCGCCATCAGTAAGGTAGTCCATGTCAAGAATATCTGGAGCAGTGTGCGTGGAGGGGGACATCTGCACAAATTCATAGTGGAGAAAACCTTGGCTCTCAGGAGAGTAGATATTCTGCAGCCAATCTGAGGTATCCCAGTAATAGCCTGTAATAAAATAGTAAAAACCAGACAGTTTAACACATTTATCAGAGATTTGTTCAAAAATATGTAGGTATTGGTAAACAGATTAGAACATTAGAGTCACTGTACTGTAAATGTTTATACAGTTTGGGGTCTCTTCTGCTCACCAAGGCTGCATTTATTTGATCAAAGATAATATATTTAATGTAATTGAAAATGTGATGGCAAAGCTGCATTTTCATCAGCCATTATTACAGTCTTTAGTGTCACATGATCCTTCAGAAATCTGATTTTGTCCTCAAGAAACATTTCTGGTTATCATCAATGTTACAAAACAGTTGTACTCCTTAATATTTTTAAAACCGTGATACTTTTTTCAGGATTCTATGATCATTAGACATTTGAAATAGAAATCTTTTGTAACATTATAAGTGTCTATACTGTCATGTTTGATCAATTGAAGGCATCCTTGCTGAATAAAAGTGTCTGTATATTGTAAGTGGTGTATATTGTCACATCATGCACATTCTCACATCTGCGAGCAGCTCTACAACTCACATGTATCTTCCATGGCATGCTTTGATAGTTCTGAGGCTCATTAATCTTAGACAGTGAGAAAGATCTGAGCACACTGGTTTGAAAGAGCTTGTTATAACTCCTCGGAGTTAAAGAAGATTAAGCATCAAAGTGCCCCTGAGATCGATGCCAGTGCATTAGTGCACAACCTGTTATAGACAATTCACAAGAACCTATCAAACTCACAGAGTTGTTCAGTGTAAACAAGCTTGCTAAAGCAATGGAGCATGCATGAAGGGGCTGATAAATAACAACAAAGCAGAAATAACCACTGTCGTTTTCAAAGTACCAAAGCTCATGAGAATATTTTGTTGACAAGTCAAAGAAAAAGAAAAGGAAATTTTAAAGGAGTAGTTTACTTTAAAAACTTCTAAAAGCGAATCAATAGAGTTTTTTAAGATAAGCATCCATATTTAAAACTTTATAAAGTAAAATATCTAGCTTCTGTCAGACTGCCTTCTGTATTCAACGTACAAAAAAAAGCGAAACTGACATGACGACTAGAACGTAGCATAAGCATTTTAAACTGCGTTTTAAACTATTTTACTTTATAAAGTTTTAAATATGGATATTCTTCTTACAAAACCCCATCGGTTCACTTCAGAAGGCCTTTATTAACCCTGCCGTGTGAAGTATGGACCACGTCACTGCCATTATAAAACTTGGAAGCGTCAGGATATTTATTAATACAACTCCACTTGTGTTCATCAGAAAGAAGAAAGTCATATACACCTAGGATGGCTTGAGGGTGAGTAAATCATGGGATAATTTTCATTTTAAAGTGAACTACTCCTTTAATTATACATTTTAAATGGCAAAATGTATCTCTTAAAATGTCCATGCGATTACCAGTGAGTAAACACTCCGCTGAAGTGAGTTAGAGAAACAGACAGAATATGAAACCACCAACATGATGTGAGATGTAACATTTTCTCACCATGTCAATCTATGTTTTGACAGGGTATATCACTTTGGAGGCTTGTAAAAGTAAAGAATAAAACACCAGTCATTAAATCTTATTTTACAATTCTTTACGATTATATGTATTAAACATAGAGAGAATGTTGATATAGCCTAAATCTAATTCTGATGATGGTGTTCGGGTGAATAAAATGATTACTAGAATAGTAAGAATAGTACTGTACCACAAAAAGAATATGATACTACCATTCAAACGTTTGTGGGTCACTGAGATTTGTTAATGTTTTTGAAAAAAAGTATTTCATGATGACAGAGTCTGCATTTATGTGATCAAAAATATTAATCTTTTGTAACATTATAAATGTCTTTACTGTCACTTTTGATCAATATAATGCATTCTTCCTGAATATAAAGGACCCCTAAAAAAACCACAAACCACAAACTTTTGAATGATAGTGTAAGCATTATAAGGCTAAACACACTCTAGTCTAAAAGGAAATATGAATTGATGGCTAATACTCTAATTCTAATTTCTCAATGACTTGGTTACATGCATAACACTTACACTGCAGTATGTTCAGAATCTGTGCCGAGATTTAATCCATACGGGGGCTGGATTCATTATAGATACAGCAAAGATGCATAAGTGGATACACCAGTGTACAACTGTATGCATAAGTGGATACACACCAGTGCACAACTAAAACTATGCTCTACAGAAAAATACCTATTTGTGTGCATTTGTGGAAAAAAAGACTAAATTATACAGTTTCAAACGTGGAAGTTTTGGATTGGGAAACTTACTGTTGTCATCCGTGACGTCTGATTGGAGGGGGCACATGGACTGCAGCCCTGCTATTACACATGGACTGCTATTATCATGAGAAAAGGAAACCCTGTCGTCCTCCATTTCTAAACAGGATGTCAAGTCTAGGACTTTTTCTGGAAGAATGAATACAAAGAAAGAACAAAAAAGTAAAGCTCAATTCTAGAGCAACTAAGACCAACTGCTAAAAAAAAACTATTCATGAATTAGTTTCAAGCAAAAACAGAACTCTATTATTGTTTAATGGTGCACTCAGTAACTAGTTGTACACCTAAAAGAATAGACTTAAATAAAAAATGAAATCTGATAATCTACATGGAGGCCACATGTGGAGATCACATGACCAGACAAATTGCACTTGCTTTTTTTACTGAGCTACAGACTTTTCTCCCATATGATGTATATCTCAATTAAACCTCGAACCTGAGGCCTCCAACTGAGGCTTCAGACTGCACTAACCCTCATACTCATCCCAATCCGCTTGCTGTATGGAATCCTTTTCCGAGTGTGAATGGGATGCTTTGCGATGTGGTAGGTTAGGTGCAACACTGCACACAGCCACAGTCTTCTTAAGACCAAAGAGTGGATCTGACATAAAGCTGCTGATCTCAGGCACGGAGCCTCGGTTGTTTCGACATTCTCCAGGAATACTGGGTGTGTAGGAGATGGGTCGCATTGGGACTTGTGGCGGGGTGTCTGGGCAGGATTCTTTTCGGGCTTGGTTGTATACACTGGACCTCTGAATGTAAGAATCAACATCTTTGTACTTGTCAAGGTCTTTATCTCTGTTGACAGGTTTACAGGTTCCTTTCCACACTATTAAGAGGAGCAACGTCAAAACAAAAACGGCTGTCAGGAAGGCCAGCATAGCGACCAGTTCTCCAATCCAAGTGTTCCAGGATGAAGATATAAATTGGTTTCTCACTTCTGTGTCCATCTCACACAGTCTGCCACTGAATCCCACCAAGCAAGAACAGTTAAAAGATCCATGCGTGTTGACACAACGGCCGTCATTGAAGCAAGGCCTGTCCACACACTCGTCAACATCGATCATGCACCTAAAAAACAAAAATGCCCTGTCAAACATACTTGAGGAAAGTACTATTATTTGTTCAAGAGGTTGATAATAATATCTATAATAATAACAGACCTTTCTCCCTTGAATCCTGACTCACACTCACAGATGGGTCCATCAAGACTGTCTATACACAGTCCACCATTTTGGCATGGATTCTCCTTGCAGTAAGGACCTATCTGACACCTGTAGTCATACAGATTTTACAGTTTTGGGCATACTGTAATTCTGTCCCATTGACAGATTTTGTAGTCAAAATTTAACTTGTACAGTACATTGAATGCGCAGTACCTTTGTCCTGAGTACTGGCCCCGGCATTTACAGTAGTAGTCCAGGTAATTCTGGATGCAGGTTCCTCCGTACAGGCAGGGGTTGGAGTCACAAGGACTGATCTTGACCTCACAGTGAGTCCCAGAGAATGAAGTACTGCATTTACAGACATAACCTGGGAAAATACCAATGACTCAGCAATGCCATTAACGAATGTATACATATAATATGGAAGTCAGATAAAGAGTTATCATCTACAGTGGGGTTAGAAACCGCAAGCTAAAATGCTTCTGTTATTTGAATTTATATTTAACATCATCAGATTAAATTAGGGTCCAATTCGTTCTATTAATGAATTATTAACTACAACTTTTGCCTCAATAAACTCCTAATTACTGATTATTAATAGTTAGTAAGGTAGTTGTTAAGTTTAGGTATTGGGTAGGATTAAGGGATGTAGAATATGGTCATTCAGAATAAGGCATTAATATGTGCTTTATAAGTACTAATAACCAGCCAATATCCTAGTAATATGCCTTATAATAAGCAATTAGTTAATAGTGAGAATTGGACCCTAAAATCACAATTGTGAGATACGTACAAAGTTATAATTTTTTGTACCCTAAGGTGGAAAGGCAGCTTCCATTGGGTTTTTTTTTTCTCCAAAATTGTTTATTTCAAGGTTTAAAAATAAAATTCAGTGAGATCTATTGGACCCCACTGTATGTCACTGAATATGTATGTGAATAATTAATATGAAAAGAATAATGAGCATTTTTTGTATTAATACAGATAAGTTAGTATGGTATTTTTCATTCATCTACAGTATGTGGTGTTCAGTCTACCTTCACTCTGCCTCATTAAGCAGCTTCCTCCGTTGAGGCAGGGATTACTGGAGCAGTCTGGAGATGGGAAGAAGACACAGCCAGGAGACACTCCCACAATGTCCTCAATGGCAACCCCTAATGGATCATTTGAGTCCAAGGACATTCTCTGTCCATTAAACAGCACGGAATCCATGCAGCCCTGTAGGCTGTTTGATACAGGCAGATTGCGCCTGAGTCTGGAAATGAGATGTTGAGCATGTCCACCCAGGACCACCTGGTCGCCCAGGTTGAGGCAGTGGAGGGGACCGGGCGCGATGCCTGACGCAGAATGGAGCTGATCCAGAACCAGCCTGGCATAGTTACCCTTCACTTCAAGTTCTGCCATGTGCCACTGCCCATCATTCACCAGGACACTGTGCACAGAAACTGTGGCGAGACCCCAGCCACAGTCAAACTGGAACTGCAGTCTGCCTCCAACTATCTGAGGAATACTTACAGTTAGTATTACATTTTTAGAATTAGTCTAAAATTTGTCTAAAACAGAATGTTGGTAACCTGACAGTTGACGGTAGCCATTGACTTCCATAGTATTTTTTTGTCCTACTATGAAAGTCAGTGGCTACCGCCAACTGAGTGAACTATCCCTTTAACTAATGTTAACAAATAAGACCTTAAAGGCAGGGGGGGTCTAATGCTATTTCATGCATTTTGACTTATTTACACTGTTAAAGAGTTGGATTCTCATGCTAAACGTGCAAAAAACGAGTTGGACATATGAGGGAGTAT
Source organism: Romanogobio albipinnatus (assembly GCA_023566225.1). Classification (NCBI taxonomy): domain Eukaryota; kingdom Metazoa; phylum Chordata; class Actinopteri; order Cypriniformes; family Gobionidae; genus Romanogobio; species Romanogobio albipinnatus. The sequence continues at coordinate 27,756,623 of CM042246.1, read as the reverse complement.
TTCTGTGCCCTGTACACTCCTTCCGGATTTCGGAAATTTTTTCAGAGTATGGCCCTGTATGACGTCATAAAGGGTGGAATTCCTTGTATGGGCACTTCTCCCGGATGAGCGCGTGCGCACATCAACCAGAGCGAGAGCAAGAGCACGCCCATCAACAAGTTTTGTTCGGGTAACAGAAGCCGTCGGCAGCGCTGTCATTTTTAGACCACGAAATCAACAATGCCACTTAAGAAGTGTGTTTCTGGTTGTGAGGGAAAGATAACCTTGTTCGGCTTCCCAAATAACCCAGCGTTAAAGGGTTAGTTCACCCAAAAATGAAAATTAGCCCATGATTTACTCACCCTCAAGTTATCCTAGGTGTATATGACATTCTTCTTTCAGACGAATACAATCAAAAAAGAGTTATATTAAAAAGTCCTGGCTCTTCTAAGCTTCATAATGTCAGTGACTGTTGCCTCATTTTTGAAGTCCATAAAAGTGCATCTAGCCATCATATAACTACTCGACGCGGCTCCGGGGGGGTTAATAAAGGCCTTCTGAAGCGGAGCGATGCATTTGTGTAAGAAAAATATCCATATTTAAAACTTTATAAAGTAAATGATCTTGCTTCTGGCGAATCGCCTGCCATATTCAACTTACAGTTGTAAAAGTGTAACGCCTCTCGCAGTTCAAAATGCTTATGTTACATCTGAAGAGCGTATATCACAGTCAACAGTCACTGTCATTATAAAGATTGGAAGAGCCAGGACATTTTTAATATAACTCTGATTGTGTTCGTCTGAAAGAAGAATGTCATATACACCTAGGATGGCTTGAGGGTGAGTAAATCATGGGCTAATTTCCATTTTTGGGTGAACTAGCCCTTTAAGGAAACTGTGGATGCAGTTTGTTTTTCTAGAGCAGCAACGGAGTTCTGCAAGTGTGTTTGTTTGTCGAAAGGTGGTGAGTGAAACTGCATCAAATGTCTGTTTTGTTGGCAATCGGCACATACGAGCATATAATGTAAACACAATGTGTGTGTGTGTGTGTGTGTGTGTGTGTGTGTGTGTGTGTGTGTGTGTGTGTGTGTGTGTGTGTGTGTGTGTGTGTGTGTGTGTGTGTGTGTGTGTGTGTGTGTGTGTGTGTGTGTGTGTGTGTGTGTGTGTGTGTGTGTGTGTGTGCTTGTGACTCTTTAGCCCTGCCCACTGCACGCCTGAAAGAATCGGTACATGATATCTTTCTTTTATAAACATGACAAAACTAACTAATCTTCGGAGATATATATGAAGGATGCAATACTACGCAATACTATGTACACAAGATTAACATGAGACTGGCAGAAACTGTGTGTGTTATTTACCCTTTAATGTTAAGTGTTAGACTTTTTAAAACTTCTCTAGGGACAACTTGTTTGATTAGGGTTTATGTATACATTTATGCACTTTTCTTCCAAATTAAACATGAAAACAAGTAGCAATTCAATATTCTTTTATACCTCTAGAATGCTGTGGCGTGATCCTTTGAAAAGCATTACTGTTCCTTCTCTTGAGAGAGTTTTTAACGTAAACGCAAGCTTGACTTCACTTGTGCTTTCCCTAAGGCGATATTTAATATAGCTGCTCTCACTAAATGTCATTGAAGATCCTCCTAAGAACATGGAGAAAAACAGGAAATAAAGTTAGTAGCACACTAATTAAAATAAATACAGATGATATTTAAGTTTGGATCATGGTCACTTGTGTCTGTTTTACAAACCTTTAAAACTGGCTGGGATAATAAATGTCTAACAAAATCATTTTAAGCCATGGAAAATTGTAGAAAATGTCATGCACAGAAAACCCATACTAAAATGTTTCTACCACTTTATCATTCTGCCCTACAAAGGCAAAACACAGAAAATACAGCAACACTGTAACTGAGAAAATGGCTTTAATTTTTTTGACTAATCTGAGCATGGTTGTATTAACTGGTCGCTCAAAGGACCGTTTTAAAAATACAGTTACTGATTTGCCTTTAGCTGCATTGTAACTACAGTTACTGATTCTATAATAAAAATAATATTACAGAAATATTATGAAAGCATTGTACATTATTTTAAGAATATTTCATTTTAATATATTATGGTTTTACAAGATAAATGGTATTTTGGCAGTAATTAGAGTTACCATTGTAATTTCTTGTAATTACAAATTTAGCATGTCAAACCCACTTGTAATGACTCTAACAAAAGAAGTATCACATGTGTGGTTGTGGGTGTCAGAGATAATTAAAACTGACAAGACACTCTGGTTAAGGATATAAATGGAGGATATCCATTCTTAGCTGAAGAAATTCACTTCTGTTATCCTGTAGTTGATTTACTGTTCAACACCACCTTATAGATCCTACTCAAGAGAAACTGCCATTCTCCACATTAATTATGAAAACCGTTTATGTAAACTGCTTCACCTAATGATTAAATCTGCAAATAGCGGAAAATTAACCATATATTATTATACTTAATGAATGTGTGTTTACACTACACACTAAACGCTTGCAAATTATTATTAATTAAGTGAGCGGGGAACAATTTAATCTGCACCTGTGATGAGTCCTTAAGATGACACTGTCTTATCTGATAAGGAAATTAATTCACTGTTACCTGAGCATTTGACTTTGGCACCACCTGTGCATATGCAGCTGTGTTTGTCTTTCCCAAGGCCTGACACACACTCATAGCCCTCTGGACATGGGTTGTTTACACAGGTGGTATCATGCTTCAGGCACTTACTGTCTGAAAAGCAGAAGATTATTTATTTATTTACAATTATTTAAACATTTATGATTGTTAAAACATTATATTAATATTAATAATTGTTTAATAATAAAAATAAAATAATAATAATTATTATTATTATTATTTATAATAGTACAATTAATAGTAACAAATAACATGTTTAACAATATATTATTTAAACAAATAAAATAAAAAAATAAAAAAGTAATATGTCACAGTTTATAACAGTAAACTGCGTACCTGTGCACAGGCATTTGGCTGTTATGTTGTGTTTGGCAGTGACATAGCTGACTCGGGCAGTGCTGTATGTGGCCATACTGGTTTGGTTAAACAGGACCACTCGTCTGCACATACTACCGGGACACTCAGAGCTTGAGCACTGGCTATTCAAAACCCTCACTACTTGTAGTCCTGTCATCTCTTTGATGGCTGTTCTGGAAGAGTTGAGCTTCAGCTTCTGAGAGAGGGCTTCAAGTGAGCTGACGCCTCGTCCTGGTCTTTCAAAAAACAGAAGAACTTCCAGGCCGTCGTCCATTTCTGCAGGCTGCAGACTGATCAACTGCATGGCGCCCTTGCGGACTCCAGCTACACTGCGGACAGCTTTTTGGAAGTTTTTCCAGTGGTCCTGGATAAAATCCTCAGCAGAGATGCCAGCAAAGCCCACAGAAACAGAACTGTCCAGCATCTGCTCTGTGACCCGCAGCACGTTCACTGTGACACTGGCTAAGGCTGAGAAACGACTGTCACTGACTGAGACATTAAGCTGGTAATAACCCACATCCAAGCCTCCATGGGCCAACAATCTGCCATCCGTGTCAATGATAGAGAACAAGCTGTGTGACTGTGGCTCCAGACTGAATGTGAGCGTGTCATATTCATCTTGATCTGTGACGTGGACCTTGCCCAGCATGCCTCCTAAATATTCGTCTTCCAATATCATGATGAAAACATCCAGAGAAAGCACAGATGGAGGATACACACTCGCCTGTACTACAAGCACACTGACAGATGTGACTGATTTCAGTTGGGGCCTACCATTGTCAGACACCTGAAATCAGATACAGACCATTTTCATTTTAAATTTGAAACTAAGGTAATGGTTTACTATAACTTCCATACTTTTAAATATAACCTGTACATTCATAGAGTTTAAAATTCAATTAAACTTTTATCATTTTCATTTCATCAACTAATCCTTTAAGCACTGAATAATATTTTTAAAGGTCCCATGGCATGGATTTTTTATTTTATTTTATAATGTATTCTGAGGTGTACTTATATTGTTAGTATGATTTTTACATCATAAAATGTCATAATTTAGAAATAAAAGGCATTTTTTCTATACTGTTTGCCCTCTGGCTGAATGCCCTGTATCAAGGGGCGTGTCTGCTGTGAGACTTCAGTAAAAATGCCCTTACTGTTGTGATTGACTGATATCTTTGCATTTGAAATGAGTGTTAGATCTTGTAGCGGAGGGGGCGGTGTTTAACGAGGTCTACGAGGTACGAGCCTGCAAGAGAGACGGATGGACTTGAGTTCACTTCTCATCAGTTCTCTCAGCACGTCTCAGTTCAGTGAACTGTTGTAGTTACTAGCATATACTTCAGGTTATTAGTTTATTTCTAGTCGGAGGGACTGTCACTCATGTCAGAAAGTTAGTAACTTTAGTAAATGATGGATCAGTGCTGACTCGGGACACGAACCGTTTAGAACCATTCAGTCCGATTTGATGAACTGGTTCGACCGGTTCACTAAAAAGAACCCGTTCAAAAGAATGATTTGTTCGTGAACTGGACATCACTAATGGACTGGAGATGGAGCGATTGCTAACAAAGTTATATTGTAACTACTGAGTTGTGAGAGCGCTGTGAGCGCAAGTTTATTTTGTTTGTATCTGAGAGTTCTAAATAAACACGAGTCCCAGTCACGCCGAGCCCGTCTTCCTCCTTATTCTACCAACTTTGTAACACATGTAATGTACCATTACAGCTGTCGAGATGAACGAGTTACGAGTAAGTGTTGATTATAGCATTATTTTTAGATATTTTTCTGTCATATGAAAAGCGTCAGCATTGAGTACACATCGCAAACAAAGACACAACAGCGCAGTAATCGAATGTAATCCAGTTTATTGTGGGGATAGCTGGCTAGCCTAGCCCGGAGACCCTCACACTTACTCCCCTTCTGCTTAATCTCACGCCGCGTATCATGGCGCCTCCGCTGTGGGCGAGATGCAGTACTGGGGGTCAGTGATGTTGAAGGCCGACCGATCAGTGCAGCCCGAGCTTCGGCATGCGTGAGGTTTATCTCTAAAGATGTGGCTCTGCTGATGTTGAGCAGAAACTCACGACTGATTGAATAAGAAGAATGACTACTTAAATAATTAGCTACACATCAGAAATCACTGATCACAGAGCAGAAGGAATTGAAAAAAGACTTCTGTTTTCATTTGTACATCCAAACACTGAGAAACTTCCAGCATTCACTCGTTCACATGCAAGCCATGATCTCTCGAGGACAAACAAATATGCCGTTTGCATGGACGTGCCAAAGTCTCTGGGTGGAGGAAAGGGAGGTAACCGTTCCTATTATGACGTCATAACAGGAAAATTCAAGATCAGCTCGTCTGAGCTGTCATTTTCTCAAAGTCAGAGAAAGACAGCCAGAACTCGGTTTACACCGATCAGAATTTCTAGCCACTTGGGGACAATATTCAGGCTAGGGGAACTCATATTAATGTTGAAAAACCTCATAAAATGAAAATGTCATGCCATGGGACCTTTAAATGAAAATTCTTTGTCTCCCCAAGTCTCTTCTTCTCCCCAAGGCTTCATTTATTTGAGCAAAAACACATTCAAATATTGTGAAATATTATTACAATCTAACATATTTATTTCTATTTTCATATATTTTCCATTATAAATTATTCCTGTGGTGGCAAAGCTGATTTTTCAGGAGTTAATACGCTAATATAATATACTATAATATAGTCTTTAGTATCATATGATCCTTCAGAAATCATTGTAGTATGCTGATTTGCTGCTCAAGAAACATTTCTTATTATTATCAATGTCGGAAAAAAGTTGTTCTGCTTAAAATTTTTGTGGAAACCGTGATCATTTTTAAAAAAAAGATTCTTTAATGAAAAGAACATTCAAAACATCAGCATTTATTTAAAATATAACATTTTTGTGAATGATTTTATCTCTCATTTTTGTTCAATTTAATGCACCTTTGCAGGGGGTCTTACATAAAATGTGACATAATAACAGGCACAGGACCAGGCATTGTGGATAGGAAGGCAGTAAAAATGTTTTCACTTACCTGCTATGACACTTGTTCAACACAAGAGGGAACTTTCAACACATGAATCTTTAACAATGTCTGCATTATATAGCACAATCTTCTACTAAAATGTATATTTTGGTATTAGTAAAGGAATTATGCATGTTTTTGTATTTTTTTTAGGTTTACATTTACATAGTCATGTTCTCAACCTACAAATCAGGTCATTAAAGGTATCACTTGTACCTTGTATTTTCTTTCTGATTTCAGACTTTTTTTTTCTTTCTTTGATCTGGTTGCAGAACCTGATTTCACCACGTACAACATGTTCCTGGATCAACATCTTTGTTGATCCTGGAACAACATTCCAATCAACCAATCAGATTTGAAAGACACATTCACAGTTTATGTCAAGTTTAGGCTTACAACAAGGGTTAAGTGCTTGTACATCAGTGTTATTCACCAACCTCTGATTTTAGGGATAACTTATGGGTAGGGTTAGATTTAGGAGTATAGATATGGTTATTATTACATTTCTGGACAGGAATGTTGCTCCACAATCTAAAAAATGCCGGGTTAAAAATAACCCAAGTTGGGTTGAAAATGGACTAACCCAGCATTTGGGTTGTTTTAACCCAGCGGTTGGGTTAAATGTTTGCTTAAAACAACCCAATTGCTGGGTTAAAACAACCCAATTGTCCATTTTCAACCCAACTTGGGTTATTTTTAACCCAGCATTTTTTTAGAGTGCAGGTTTAACTAAATATGTTGAGAAGGAACGCACCTATCTTGGCAAAATTAGGACATATTGCTCAATGTGCTTTTTTATTTTATTTTTATTTTTACAGAAAATGAATAAATACAGAATTCTGCTGAAAAATTTACTCTAACTTGTCAGTAAGTTTTCTGGCCCTCTGGCTATTTGTGAAGGATCCATAGGGTCCCCTGAAGGACTGCTACACAACGAAAAATGAACAAAGCTCAGTTCTCACCTGCACTTGAAGTATGTGTTGGCCCTTTCTCAGTGGTCCAGCTGTCTTTACCACACCCTGCTGGTCTATGCTGAAGGGGCTTGTCTGATCACCCTTCAGAATAGTAAAGGAGTAAGGCGGCCCATTTTGGGGCAAATCATTGTCTGTCACATTGAGCTGTAACACACTGGCCCCTGAAAGGAGATTCTCCTACCGAAGAGAGAAAGATACCCAGAATCATTCCAACAGACCTGAGAGATTACACCATAACCTCTCACTGAGAACTCAGGCATGAAGTAAGGAAAGAGTGCGTAGGATTTAATTTGCCCTACTCTATAGGAGAGTGTGTTCTTGCCTGGATGATGAGGCTGTAGTTAGCCTGAGAGAAGACAGGTGGATTATCATTCACATCAGACACAGCCATGTTTATTATAGCGCTGTCGGATTTGGGGGGATTTCCACTGTCGGAGGCCAGTACTGTCAGCATGTAACTCGCTACCTAATTTAAATGAGAAGAAAAAGGCAGAAAAGATGGAGTCATCCTTGGCTTTTGCAAAGTAATTAGAAACAGTGTTGTCACGACCTCTGAAGATCATTTCAAAGCCCACCTTTCCATAGTGAAGGGGGAGATGTAATTCAAAAAGCATTACCTTTTCCCTGTCCAACTGATGGACAAGTCGAAGTTCACCACTGACTTCATCCATGATGAAGGGACACGTTTGGTTGTTGTCCTCAATGGAATAGTGGATTTGGTTGTTTAAATGCCCATCAATATCATTTGCTAATACCTAAGGAAAAGGATCATTACACTTGTGTTTATCTCACATAAACTATATGCCACATATTTCTAAATTGGTTTAGCAGCACAATCAAAATACTGTTTCATCATTTTAATTACATTGATGTGCATAAAACCTGCTGGCACAATGCCAGTTATTTTTCAGTGTTTTGAGTGATTTTTAGCATGTTACTTCATACGTGGTTTCGCTTCTAGATGGTTTCTAGGGCGTTTGGGTTAACTGATAGCTGATAGGGTATGTGATTGGTAAAAAACAGATCATATTGTGATGTGAAAGTGAACCTGAAACATAAAACATAACTACCTATAATATGGACCATTTCAAAGAAACAGTGTATATTAATGCAAACATATGCAAAACACTTACCGTCAGCACTGTGCTCCCGAGTCTGGTGTCCTCGCTGACTACAGCTGAATAGATCTTCTGGCTAAACACAGGGCTGTTGTCATTGATGTCAAGGAGGTGAATGGTAACAATAGCTGTGTCACTGAGTGACTCTTTCCCTCTGGCGGTGGCCTTCACTGTCAGGTAGTGCTGTGGAGACACCTCATAGTCCAGCGGCTCCATTAAAAAGATGTCACCTGCAAACACAAACATTCACTAGATCCTAAAAATCCACAGTGGAGTCCTCTTTGAGTCACACTGTCAGTGGGGAAACTGTGTGTATATGTGTATGTCACCTGTCCGTGAATCTATTCGGAAAGCTCCTTGCTCGTTGTCGCTGGTGATAGAGTACGTAGTCTGGGAAGTAATTTCCCTGTCCATGCTTGCAGCAAAGACATTCAGAAGCTTAGTCCCTACCGCAACATCCTCAGGAACTGTGGAAACGTAGTCCCTGCGCTCAAAAGCTGGTGGATGGTCATTAGCGTCCAGCACTGTCACCACTACAGAGCTGAGAGAGGAGAGTCTATGGGGAGAGCCCTGGTCTGTAGCACGTACCCTCAGCACATGCATGGCCTTCGTCTGTCTATCCAGGGACCTTTCTAAACTGATAATTCCTGAGCTCTCCTCAATTGAAAACAGACCTCCGGCAGAGTCCTCAAACGAGTAACGTATTTTTCCATTCATCCCTGGAGATAAAGAAACAAGAAAGAGTATTAGGAAATGTCAGTTCTGGAGGTCTCCATTAGATTTCTAGGTGCCCGTATTAGATTTGCGGCAGCATGGGACTCAATCTCTGATGTGTAGGCTGGGAACAGGTTGTTGTTGGTGGAAGAGGGCTGTCTGAGAGTAGTTTTATTCTATTTTTGAGGGGGGTTTTTTTCTTCTGTGTCCTGTAATGTTTTTTAGTTTTCCACATTTCTGTGAATCAATTCTTTGTAAATCTGGGCAAACAAACTTTGAATTCATTGAGTCCATTAAGTTTTCACAGAAGTCCCCTTTCCCTACTTTCATCTAAAGACAGATATTTTTTAGAAAAATTTACAGTAAAAAAAACAAAACAAAAACAAAACACTGGCAGCTCTGATGAAAAAGCCACATGAATCAAAGTTCATCGTAAGTAGCTTGTGTACAGAGTCATAAACATAAAAACCAAACATCATCAGGGTAACACATGACACTAATAATGAAATAAACATGAACTAAATAACAGAAAATGTACATGAAACATCCTAAAGTGCATTACTGATAACAAAAATAAGAAACAAAACTATTGAAATAAAATATAATCATGTGATGTGTCACACAGGGACTTCTGAGAATGTCCATATGTTTGTACTTCCAAAACCCATACATTTTACAAGGCAGTGTAAAATGACATATAATGTAATGTTAAATAATAATGATAATCACTGAAAAAAAAAAATACTATTTCTCCTCATTTTAATTGGGCATAGAATGCATAAATCTGGCACTAGTTTTGAGCAATAGAATAAAATTTACTTTAAACAAGAGACACAGTGACCTGTGCTGTGATTTGTGGTCTTTGTGATTAAATCTACCCCCTACTTAATGACAAAACAGAAGTCTGAAATAAAAAGACACACTGTTGAGAAGAGTAAACATTTAAAATTCAGACCTAAATTGAGTAGGAGGGGGCAGAAGAATGTCATTATATCATTAAGTCATGAGTGGGTTGAAATGATAACAGTCTGAGGAGAGTGGCTAGGCTTGCAATGAATCCCAAGTGATGCAAAAATGAGTCTGTTCCTCTAATCGGTTTTATGGCACAGTGAGGCAGGGTGACAGAAATATGATCTAATTGCTTCTTGTTGGGTTAATTTGCAGTTTATATACAAAACATACTTGTTCATATGCTCATTAGTGCAATGAGAGCAGACCTTGTTGTTGGTGTCACCCGGTTGTCCAGTCTAATTGCCTCTGACTAATTAACGCCTATACAAAATCCTATGATGACAGCTGAATGAATTGGAATTAATCACTTCACGATCTCCTCTCCAATCAGCAAATACTCACAAACACATCTTGATGATGTTAATTCATGAAAGAAACACTAATTACAAGACATCCTACCTGGCAGTTGTTTACATTAGTTATTAGTGGCGACAATAATGTTTGCAAGACAGACGGGCAGAGAATGGAATGTGCACGCATAACTTCATCTGAACAAAGGACACGAGCATCTCACCATCTTCCAGTTGTGAGACTGCAGTCCAGATGGACAGAAATGATTGAAATGTTACAAATTTGAAGTCAAACAAGCAACAGGCAATCTGCTTGAGATGTCAAATGAGAAAAAAGGGATCTGAACTTTACTTACAAGACAGAAAAGTTTAGATTAACAAATATCATACAAATGAAATAATACAAAATTAGAGTGTGGGCTATTGCGAGTAAGTAATTGTTACCTCCACAGGGAGCTTAGACAATTGTGCAAGAGGAGTGAAGATTATATTAATTTGTTCCAAAATCAGAGAACGTTACATGCTGAGTGAACGCGAGAGTGATAAAACGCCACGCAGAGCGAAAGATGGCACAGACTAATAACTACTGATGCAACAACTGCTTCAATCAGGTTACACTGCTGGAAACAACTACTGTACATCTAACTACAATCTAACCTAACAATCTTTCTTCATTTTTGTATAAGGGTAACAAACAATGTTAGCAAATAATAGAAATGGTTGCTTATGTTGAACAAAAAAAACATTTTCATACCAATATCTGCATCAAAGGCTTCTAGACGTGCCACGTATGTCTCAGGTTGTGTATTCTGAAAAATGCTCGCATGATGTGGGTCAAATGTGAATTTGGGGGCATTGTCATTAACGTCATCAATCGTGATGACCACAGAAGCTTGACAGAAGCGATTGCCTCCATCCACTGCACGCACAGTTAGGTTGTACACATCTGTCACCTCTCTGTCCAGGGTTACCAGCGTTTTCACTACACCTAGAAGAAAAATACAAAAATGTAAACTAACGTTTAAAAGTTTGTGGTCAGTACTTTTTAAAGGAATTAAAAAACCTTACTTTTAATCAGCAAGGATAAACTATACAGCAAGGACATTAAAGACATTTATAATGTTACAAATTATATACTTCAAATAAATAAAGACTAAAGATGCAAAAAGTTTGTCTCACATTTTTCTTTTAAATGAGAACTTTTATCAGGCTCCTGTTTAGGTTCAGTAATTTCACTTTAATGGCAATTAAAAGTTTATTAGTCAGTTATTGAAATGATTTTTTTTAAGTCACTGAAAAGAGTAAAATTAAAAAACATAAAAATGCTAAATTCAAAGAAAAATGTCAGAAAAATGTCCGACGGACTTAAGAGGTTTTTGCATATTAAGTCTTCAAATGCTGTTCTTTCTTATTCATCAAGAAATCCTGAAAAAAATGTATCTCAGTTTCCACAAAAATATTACAGCATTAATATAATAAGAAATGCATTTCTATAGGATTATGTGACTCTGAAGACTGGCATAATGATGCTGAAAATTCAGCTTTTCTGTCACAGGAATAGATGACATTTTTAAATCTATTAAAATAAAATGTTATATTAATAAAATAAAATGCATATTTTAATCAAATGAATTCAGCCTAAGTGAGCATAATGATATTCCTTTCAAAAACATAAATAAAAATCCTACTGACCCCAAACTTTTGAACTGTAGTGTGGGCTCCATCTGTTGAGTCTTGGTTCCTGCCAATGTTTCCTTATGCTTACATCTTACATCTATGCTTACACCTTTTTTCTTGATACTGTCATGCTTGGCTTGTTCACTTAGAGTTTTAAGGGATTAGTTTATGTAAAGAGGCTTTGGAACAATATGTATTGCAAAAATCGCTACTCACATTGAACACTGAACGCTTTATAAAGTCAATAACGATCAGGACTGATAATCACAACACTCTAAAAATGCTGGGTTAAAAATAACCCAAGTTGGGTTGAAAATGGATTGGGTTGTTTTAACCCAGCAACTGAGTTGTTTTAAGCAAACATTTAACCCAATCGCTGGGTTAAAACAACCCAAATGCTGGGTTAGTCCATTTTCAACCCAACTTAGGTTATTTTTAACCCGGCATTTTTTAGAGTGAAGGTTGTGTGGGCTTGAACCTGGTAAGGAGTGATCAATGAGCTCCTGCCATTATGTCCTTGAATAAAATACTTAACCTTTCTTCATTTTACCTGTTTTGGTGTCAACGGTGAATGATTCAGCTCCGCTGCCACTCAGCTGGTACGTGATTTCCGCATTTGACTGGATATCTGCATCAGTGGCTGTGACTTGAAGAATCTGTCTTCCAACAAGTACATCTTCAGGAACAGTTTGAACATATACATCCTGAGAACAAAGGTGGATTTCAATTTAAAGTGACACTACAGAAACAGGTGTTAAAATGTGCATCTTCATTAAAAATGTATCTGCTCAGGGGCTAATGAATATACACATCATGCCTTTTCACAAACAGGACTGTTGTCATTTGCATCAAGGACAGTGATCTCTACGGTAGCCTTTGTCACAAAGGTTCCATCGGTGGCTGTGATGTTTAAAAGATAGAAATCTCTCATCTCCCTGTCCAGGGTTTTGCTGACAGTGACCATCCAAACACCATCTGTGTGCTTCACATCAAACAGGCCCTGCGGGTCTCCACCTGAATACATTAAACAAGGAAAAACTAACTTCGGTCTAATGAGAAATATTTAATAAATAGATTAGCAGTCAAATCATCAAATCATTTAGCATCATTCTAAACAGCTTGGGGATTCATTGTATTTCTAGCTGCATGCAGATACTAATCAGGCAATGTAATGAAACTGAGGACAATAACAAGATGCTCTGAATATCTCTAATCAGCGACGGTATAATACAGAACACTCATATACATATCATAGATTAATCATAACATCCAGCAATTGAGCTTGTGGCATTAGCTCTATAATTTCTTTGCGACTATCCAAAGGTTAATAAACACCTCACAAAAACTGTCATGTTGAAATGCCAATACCAGTTTTTTTTTTAAAGGGATAGTTCACCTAAAGATGAAAATGTGGTCCATTTCTCACATAAAGCTTTCGTATGGCTTTAGACAAAGGGTTTTCAAACTGGTTACAATGGGAATTTTAGGGGGCCAAGAAGGAAAACACATGTTACAGTATGTTACACCATGTCATATCACCCTGAATTCACCCTATGATATTTATTAAATACGCTTAATGCATTTTTTATATATATAACTTTGGAATGATATGTATTGTAAGAAACACTTTACAAATAAATCTGAATAAACAGAACTGAAAATATTTCACTATGTTAAGCTAATAGACATTTGCCTTTATACTATGATGCATAATATTTAACTCACACCGTATTTTCACATAGCTGCCTTTACTTTTAAGCAAGTGTTGACTTATCACTTATTAATTAAAGTATAATGTACAAACTGTATGGAACAGTATTATACATTTTTTAGCTGGACATTCACGTCATTCAGCATGGACAGTATACCTGTGATAAAACAGCTGAACCTCCTGTTGACCTCCTCACTGTCAGAATCAGCACAGTTGAGAATGGTGACAACTGTGCCTGGTGTAGATTCATCTTCTCTCACAGTACCTTTAAAAACTGCTTCAGCAAATAATGGAGAGTTGTCGTTTGTGTCCACAACTATCACTTCTACAACAGTTGTGCCTGTCATATGAAGCCCTTGCTCTCTGTCTGTTGCCACCACTGTGATTCGAAATCGATCTGTCTTTTCTCTGTCTATCTCTGTGAGGGTGGTTATCCAGCCCGTCTCACTGTCCACTGCAAATGTCTCCAGAACATCAGGATGCTCCTGGATTTCATGCAGAGTATAAGTGACCTGCCCATTCAGCCAAGAATCCAGATCAGTGGCCTTGACCTGCACTACAGAAGTCCCTTCTGGTAGGTTTTCAACAATATATGACTGATAGGGGAAGGACTCAAATTGTGGGCTGTTATCATTGACATCTTTGAGATGGATACTCACATCTATAGTTGAGACCATTTCCATGCCATCGTCAACATCTCGGACCTGCACTGCAAGCTGATACAATTTGATAGTTTCATAGTCTAGTCTTTTTGTGAGTGTAAGTTTTCCAGTATTGTTGTCAATAGCAAAGACATTATCTTTGTTACTCTCTGGGGTGTTCCCTCCAACAAGGCTGTAGATCACAGACCGCTCATTCTGGGCTTGGAAGATATCCATCTCAGTTCCGACAGCCAGGTCTTCTGAAAGCTCCAACCACAGTGACGGCTCTGCAAACTTTGGGATTGATGTTTCAGGGGGAACTATTCTAATTGAAACAGGAATAATAGATTGCTTTGGTGGGTTTCCAGAATCTTTAGCCTTCACAAAGAAGGAATACAGGCCAGTTTCCAGTCCAATTAGACTTTCCTTTGTGACAATCGCACCAGTAAGTGGATGAATTTCGAAGTGCCCTAAATCAGAGTCAGCCGTGTATATGATATCAGCATTACTTCCCTCATCTTCATCTACTGCAGATGTTTTGATCACTGTTGTACCGATGGAAGCATCTCCTGGCACAGTAACTTTATATTCTGAGAGCCTGAATTTGGGTGAATTGTCATTCATGTCAGAGAGAATTACAATAACAGTACAAAAGCCTAATCGCCCACCGCCATCTTTAGCCATTAAACTGATGCTAATCACTTTCTCTTCTGGGTTTTCTCTGTCAGAACCCTCTACTGTGTGAATCCGGCCATCATCATTGATGGTAAATTTATCCCTGGCGATATCATTTACAATGTAGAACGTCAATTGTCCATTTATCCCTTGGTCGTCGTCAATGGCTTCAACTTGTCCAACCAACATACCAACTGGAGAGTTCTCAGGGAGCTCAATAAGATACTCATCCTGGGTAAATGATGGGCTGTGTCTATTCTCACCCACCACATAGATGTTTGCCTCAGCAGTACTTTTGAAAACACCATCAGTTACTGACAAAATTAAGCTGTAGAAGGGCTCAAGAGACTGTTGGACAATGTTAGCAATCACAATTTCTCCACTTGATGCATCAATTGCAAATATATTGTTGTCATTTCCAGACAAAATAGCATATTCCAGCAGACTGGTTCCACGGCTGTCAGCATCATATGCTTTAACACAGGTCACAAGCTGCCCTGGAGAAGAAATCTCAATTATGGTGGCATTATAAAGCTGCTGTGCAAAAAAAGGTGGGTTGTCATTAAGATCAGTTATATATATGATCACTTGGACCTCAGCAGACAGCTGGCGCGCTCCACCATCAACAGCTTTTACAATAAGTTCATGCTGCAATTGGGTTTCATGGTCTAATAGTCCTACAGTCCAAATGACTCCACTCTCAATATCTATTCTGAAGTGATCTGAGGTGGCTCCATCCTTTTCATACAACTGATAAAACAATACTGCATTGCTTCCTGTGTCAGAGTCAATGGCTACCACTTGTAACACAGAGGTTCCAATTACAACAGATTCAGAGATGCTGATGTTATACCCTGCCGCTTCGAATTTGGGTGTGTTGTCATTGACATCTTCCAATATGATATCCACAAAAACATCAGAGTTGGCCCCGGTTAGACAGTCTGTCGCCTGGACACGCAACCGATATGCGGGATGAGCCTCATAATCCAATGGCTGGATGACTTCAATGAGTCCCGAATTGAAATTAATGTTGAACTGATTGAATGGGTTTCCTTCACTGATGCTGTAAACCGTACAAGGTCCGGCAGATTGATTGGCCACAACTTGGAGTATTGAAGTACGAACTTGGACATTCTCAGGGATTACAGTCATGTAAAAAGGTCTTTCAAACACTGGTGTGGCTTTGTTCACCACTGAAATAATTACCTCTACTTCTGAGAATAGCGGTGGGTTGCCAGTGTCTTGCGCAGTGATGTTAATGACGAACTTGCCAACATTTTCAAGCTCTAGAGGTCTCTTAAGAGATATTTCTCCAGACGAGCTTACTTGAAAATATTGATCTTGCCCTTTCAAATTGTATGTGACCTCTGCATTTCTGCCAATATCTTTGTCCACGGCGGTCACCTTCCTGAAAACCGAACCCACGGTTTTGTCAATCTGAACAACAGCACTATAGGGCTGATCTACAAAGACAGGGGCATTATCATTCACATCCTCAACGTGCACTCTCACAAGCACGTGGGCGGTTCCATTCAACCTTGGCTCTTTTGTGACCTCCACAAAGATTTCAAACAAATCCTGCTCTTCACGGTCAAATGGGATGCCTGTGGAGAAAAGCACTCCAGATGTGCATCCTATTTCATATTTGCTGTTAGGGTTGAGAACAGAATAAAACAAAGGCTCGTTGACTCTATTTCCAACTACAGAGAGGATTGCCAGGGTCTTCTTCTCCGTTGAGCTTTCTTGCACATAAGCAGTGACAATTTCCTGAGGGAACTTCAGATTGTGACCTTTATTATCTTCAACATTGACTTTCACAGTTGCAGTGCCAGTAAAACTTCCATCAAAAACCCGGACTGTCAGTCTGTACCTGCTCCGCAACTGTGTAGCATTTTGCACAAAAATATCACCTGAGGTTGGATCAAGCAGGAATTTCTTCCCTATGTTGCCATCTACAAGTTCAAAGCGTAGTTTGGTGTCTGGCAGTGAGTCCTCATCTGTAGCCTTTACTGTTGTCACTTTAACCCCTTTGTAGGTTGGAAGGAGGAGTGTTGTCTCATATGAATCCTGAGTGAATTTTGGAGCACAATCATTGACGTTAATGACATGTATAGTCACATTGGCAGTGTTTTGAGCAAACAAACGTGGCATCCCAGTGTCATGGACCTGAACTCTGAAGTTAAACACCTTTCTCTGCTCATAATCCAGGTTACCGAGAAGTTGAATAGCTCCAGTCCCAGAAATGATAGAAAAATAGTTATGAGCGAATGGCTCCATAATTTCACAGACAAGTCTGGCATTTGACTGGTGATCAGCATCTGTTGCATGAACAACAAGCGGAACATTCTGAGAGGTCAGAACCACACTTCTGACAATGGCCGACTCAGTGATGAAGCCCGTAAATTCAGGTTGAGTGAAAACAGGAGCATTGTCATTTTCATCCTTTAAATGAATCCTTACTGTGACACTGCTTGACATTTCAGCCATGTCTGAACCTTGCACAATCAGTTCATATGACGAAAGGGTTTCAAAGTCCAGCTTTTTCCTTGTGATGATAGCACCAGAGTTTGGATTGATGTCAAACGCGCTGTTCACATTTCCCTCTTTGATCAGATAAAAGATGGTTGATTGACTGAAGGCAGAGACTAAAGTTACAAAACTGCCAACAGGGACGGATTCACTGACTTCAGCTAAAACTGAATTGAAGGGGAACTTCGGCTTGGTATTATCCGAGATAGTGACTGTGACCTGGACGGTTGTAACCACACTGAGAGGAGGTTCTCCTTTATCAGACGCTTTTATTAACAATTCATACTGATCTCTGTATTCACGATCAAGTTGCCTTGCAACTGTTACAATGCCTGAAGACTGATCAATGTTGAAGAAATGTCCATGATTTCCTATAGAGAACAGAATAGAGAGAATAGAAAACTTAAAAATAGAGCAATTACATCTGATATATATATATATTGTTTTTTTTTTTTGTTTGTTTTTTTTGGTGGTGGTGGTGGTGGTGATATTATTTATATTAGTATATATCAGGGGCATGCAGTCCATATAAGCTGTGAATGCTCTGCATACCCAAGACATTCATGGACTTGCATACATCGCATACATTTTAAAATCTTGCTTATTACTTACAAAGCACTAAATGGTTTAGCTCCCCAGTGCTTGAGCGAGCTCTTAACACATTATACTCCAGCACGTCTACTGCAGTCTCAAAATTTTGGCCAGTTGATAAAACCGAGAATATCGAAATCAACTGCAGGTGGTCATTTCGATCATTTTCCTATTTAGCACCTAAACTCTGGAACAGTCTTCCTAACATTGTTTGGGAAGCAGACACGCTCTGTCAGTTTAAATCTAGACTAAAAACACATATCTTTACTATGGCATACACATAAAATACTTTTTCAATAAAAATGATTGTTAGGCTGCATTAGGTCAGCCGGAACTGGGAACACTTCCCATAACACCTGATGTACTCATTACATCATCAGAAGAATGACATCTACGCTAATGTTAGTCTCTCTGTTTTATCCCGAGGTTTACTGCAGTCAGCTGGATCCGGGCCGTATCCAGATCAGATGGTGGACCTGTGCCCAGACAAGACCAACGCATGACCCTGAAGTGTCTGCAGAGACCGTGTCAATTTGACTCCCCCTAAAATTGCCTCATCTACACGGCATCCTCAATAAACCCGTCTCTGGCGTGATGATTCCATTTGTTTGAATATTACAATTTAATAATCGTTAAATCGATATGTCATCCTCAATAAACCCGTCTCCGGCGTGTTGCCTCCGATCTTTCGATTATTGCACTTTAATAATTGTTCCATCAATACAACATCCTCAATAAACCCGTCTCCGGCGTGATGACTCCGATCTTTCGAATATTGCAATTTAATAATTGTTTAATCAATACGGCATACTCAATAAACCCATCTCCAGTGTGTTGACTCCGATATTTTTATTATTCCTATTTAATAATTATTTAATCGACACATCATCCTCAATAAACCCGACTAAGCCTGGTTTCTCCCAAGGGTTATTTTTCTCCATTAGGTCACCTGATGGGGTTTTGGTTTCCTTGCCACTGTCGCCTCTGGCTTGGCTTGCTCAGTTGGGGACACAAAATTTTTCAACTAAATATCCAAATAAATATAATTATTAAACTAAATTAACCATATAAACTAAATTACTGATCTAATTACTGTTCTAATGCCCACATTGTCACTGTATGATAATTGAAATAAACTGATGACATCACCGTTTTCTCCAGAAAGGCTATATGGCTGAATAAAATTCGGTTTAATTATTTTCCTGTTTAACACTGTGAAGCTGCTTTGAAACAATCTGCATTGTAAAAAGCGCTATATAAATAAAGTTGACTTGACTTGACTTGCTAATTAATAATAACACAAACAAATTACTATAAATTCCCTTGTTTGAGGTGTACCATAAAGCTTACAAACTAAAATTTGGTAATATGTATGTGTCAGGGTTCTGTCACTTCGGTCTAGTTTACTCTTGGTTTGTGACAGAGCCCTGACACTCCTGTATTGTTTGTCTTGTCTTGTGTGAGCGCGCAGCTTTGAGCATGCTCGAGCTGCGTGCTCTTCTGTCCTTGTGTTTTGTGTGCGGGGCGTGGTGTTCGGATCCCAGCACTTCGGTCTAGTTTGGGTTTTGTGTTGGGATTCGGACATTCATGCTCCGCGTGTTTGTTTTTTGTCACGAGCGCACGGAATGAGCATTCGCTTGTTCTCGTGCGCTCTGTCTTGTCGTGTGAGCATGCGCTCTTCTGTCCGTGCGTGTTTGTGTAGCACGCGGTTCATGTTTACTTCGGCTGCGTGCTTTCATGTTGTCATGTTTTGTGTGAACATGCAGCTGATGAGTTCTCATTAGCTGCATGTTCATGTCACGTTTGGTGTGAGCACATGTATCTTGTCAAGTGTTTCTTTGTGCCATGTGCTCATGTCTATTGTCTAACCCCGCCCACCTTGTTTCCTGATTATTGGTTAATTTGCCCCACCTGTCCTCCCTCGTTACCCTCTCTTGTTTGTTCCCTATTTAATCTCCTTGTGTTTTCAGTCCAGTGCCAAGTCAAGTCAAGTCATTTCTGTTTTTCCCCCTCGGGGTAGTTTGTTTTTTGTCTTGTTTTATTTTATTATCTACATTAAACAGCCCATATTTTCTGCATCTTTGAGTCCTCGCCTCATCCCTCCACAAACCCTGACAGTACGATTCCGCCAAGAAGAGGACTCAGCAGACAATGGGCATCTTCCTTTTTCCATCTCCCACCACTGAACCTTCCAACCGCCAGCTGTTGGTCCAGCATGTTAACGCCCGTTACATCCGTCAGCAGGGGACTGACGTTTGCGTGTGATTTCCTCATAGAAGTGGACCACCTGGTGTACAGTGAGGCTGAGATTAAGGAGGTTTTTAACATCTGTCTTGATTTGATCAACCTCTCAGCCTGTGGGAGATGGAAAAGCTGGGGAGTCTTGGTTTCTGGGACTTCGTTTACCATGTTTTCCATCTTGGGGAGCCTGAACCTCCACCTCAAGCGAAGTCCCATCCCACTAACTGTCCCCTTCTTCCGTTGGCAGTCAGTGGAAGCCCCAGCCCTCCGATGACCCAGAAACGGGGTAGGAGGAGGAAGAACCGGCCCGCCTCAGTCTCCTATCCAGTGGGGGCGACACACCCTGCAGGTTTGCCAAGGGTGGCTGTAGAGGCTCCCCCAGGGGCGGCCGAAGTGGCTGCAGCTCCCCCAGAGGCGGCCGAAGTGGCTGCAGCTCCCCCAGAGGCGGCCGAAGTGGCTGCAGCTCCCCCAGAGGCGGCCGAAGTGGCTGCAGCTCCCCCAGAGGCGGCCGAAGTGGCTGCAGCTCCCCCAGGGGCGGCCGAAGTGGCTGCAGCTCTCCCAGGGGCGGCCGAAGAGGCTGCAGCACCCCCAGGGGCGGCCGAAGAGGCTGCAGCACCCCCAGGGGCGGCCGAAGAGGCTGCAGCACCCCCAGAGGCGGCCGTCAGTACTGCAGCACCCCCAGAGACGGCCGAAGAGGCTGCAGCTCCCCTGGAGGTGGTAAGCACCCGACCACCGCCTTGTTCTCCTAGGAGGAAAAGGAGGAGGAAGAAGAAGGCTTTCTCCATCCTACATGGCCCGGCGGCCATCACAGAACCTGCTGCCGGCCCAGAGATGCTACCCAGGCGTCTTGCCCTGCCCGCGCCCCCCCAGGCGTCTTGCCCTGCCCGCGCCCCCCAGGCGTCTTGCCCTGCCCGCGGCGCCCAGTCGTCTAGTGCTGCCCGCGGCACCCAGTCTTCTAGCGCTGCCCGCGCCGCCCATGCGCTTTGCCCTGCCAGCTCCAGCACTGCCCTGGTCATCAGCCGGGACTCCTGATCCGCTGGAGCCACCCTGGTCCATCCCTCCGGTCCCACCCTGGCCCTCTGCCATGTCTGCTGATCCACCGGAGCCCGCCTGGCCCATCCCTCTGGCACCGCTCTGGCCTTCGGCCAGGACTCCTGACCTGCCGGAACCTTGGCCGGAGCCACCCTGGTCTGTCCCTCCAGCTCCGCCCTGGTCTTCTGCTGGGGTTCCAGGTCTGTCTGAGCCTCCCTGGCTCAACCCTCCCGTCCCTCCCTGGTCCATGCTGGAGACTTTCTGGACTGTCCTGCTGGCTCTGACTTGGCTCCCCTCCCTCCCTTCCCTCTTTGTCTCTGTGTTTTGATGTTCCTGTGTTTGATTTTCCTGTTTCGTCTGTGTATCTGTCATGTTATCTTGTTCCTGTCATGTTTTTGGTGTCCCTCGTTAGGGACGCCTGGTGGCGTCCCTTTTGATGGGGGGTAGTGTCAGGGTTCTGTCACTTTGGTCTAGTTTACTCTTGGTTTGTGACCGAGCCCTGACACTCCTGTATTGTTTGTCTTGTGTGAGCGCGCAGCTTTGAGCGTGCTCGAGCTGCGTGCTCTTCTGTCCTTGTGTTTTGTGTGCGGGGCGTGGTGTTCGGATCCCAGCACTTCGGTCTGGTTTGGGTTTTGTGTTGGGATTCGGACATTCATGCTCCGCGTGTTTGTTTTTTGTCACGAGCGCACGGAATGAGCATTCGCTTGTTCTCGTGCGCTCTGTCTTGTTGTGTGAGCATGCGCTCTTCTGTCCGTGCGTGTTTGTGTAGCACGCGGTTCGTGTTTACTTCGGCCGCGTGCTTTCATGTTATGTTGTGTAGCACGTGACTGGTGTTTTTCACTGGTTGCGTGCTTTCATGTTTTGTGTGTCACGTTTGGTGTGAGCACATGTATCTTGTCAAGTGTTTCTTTGTGCCATGTGCTCATGTCTATTGTCTAACCCCGCCCACCTCGTTTCCTGATTATTGGTTAATTTGCCCCACCTGTCCTCCCTCGTTACCCTCTCTTGTTTGTTCCCTATTTAATCTCCTTGTGTTTTCAGTCCAGTGCGGAATCGTCGTCTTTTTATCCTCATGTTTCCCTGCTCCAAGTAAAGTCATTTCTGTTTTTCCCCCTCGGGGTAGTTTGTTTTTTGTCTTGTTTTATTTTATTATCTACATTAAACAGCCCATATTTTCTGCATCTTTGAGTCCTCGCCTCATCCCTCCACAAACCCTGACAGTATGTAACTGTCCGTCATTTATTTATTTGCCAAATGACGGTAATTTTCTTCAAATCAGATTTGTCCTATGTTCTTATTGGTTTGCTGGCAAATGGGGGATTTCATGCGCAGGAAAACCTGCTTGAGAATCGCTCGCCCATAAAAAAAAAATCTCTTATTTAGGTCCGAGGCTTTAAGCTGATGCGCCATACTGTTAAAAAGTGAAGTATGTCATTTCTGTGACACCAAAGGAATGACAAAAAGACATCATATTTTGCCAATACCCGTTTTCCATGTCGCGCCTCCCTTAACTCAGACATCACAATCACAGCTCTTACGAGGGGCTTGTGAAGGCATGTCTCTACAGGTAAATATAGTCTACTTTCAATAAAAGGTCCAACATATTAGGAAAACGTTTAGCTGTGTCACGGGACTAAGCAACTGAGTAGCTAACATTCTATAGAGCACAGCGAGCTTCTCTTTATTATAAAGTCATCCAACATATCTGCACCGGGCACTTTTTTTTGATCTGACGTGCCACCCAGCATACCCAGTTAAAGAAGTCATTACTCGTCACTGGTATATATTATATATAGGATGACAGAAATTAATTATAATTAATAATATTTGGGTTGTTTTCAATTAACAATAAAGCTTTTCCAATTAACTGACAGTGTTAGTAGAGATAAGCTGTAGGCCTACCTGAATCTATGCTGTAGAGGATTTCAGCATTTAGGCCTTTGTCTTTGTCCAGAGCAGTGACCTGTATTACAGATGAACCAATCGCAGATGTTTCAAACACACGGGCAGTGTACTGAGAGCAGGTGAACCATGGTGCATTGTCATTACTGTCCTCCACGTTGATGATCACTCGCACAAAATTACTCTTCACAGGTACACCTTGATCCCTTACCTGGAATAATATATATAAACAACTAGCTGTTAAATGCATTGCAGTTTTATGCATTTCCTAATACCTAGTGTAATGGACAAAAGTTTATACATGGGCTTACCATTACTGTGAGGATATGTCTGTGCATGGTTTCATGGTCCAGTTTTTCAGCTGTGTACAGAAAGCCTGTCCCAGGATCAAGACTAAACTTCTTCAGGCTAAATAAGTCTGTGCTGCTCAACAGTGTGTAGGATAACTTGTTCTTCTCATCTTTATCTGTTGCATTTATTTCCAATATCTTCATACCAGGTTGGGTTTCCTCTGGAATACTTATCTCATATTGGTTTTGGTCAAACTGAGGGCGATGTTCATTTGTGTCAAGAACTTGAATTATGACCTGTTTAACAAAGCACAATCCACACAGTAAATATGGTATATATGTATTTGTTAAATGAATATATTATTATGTATATTAACCATAATGGGTGGTGAGATCAGTTGAGAATCAAATAAGAAACAAAGATGAAACTCCAGTTGCTTTAATGAAGTACTCTAAAAAATAACTTCCAGTCAAAATCTGGCTAACATGTCTGCCACTTTTGTTCTGACCAACTGATAAAAAAAGCATTACAATAAATTGTGCTACCAACGGTGATTAAATCTAACGATCGCTTAGCTCATATCACATCAAACCGTGAAAATGATTGATATTGTTATACTTTGGTCTCAAATTGTTAATGTTAACAACATCAGCATTGCATGACTACATGTATTTAGTGTGTATTAGCGTTACCTGTATATTTCAATTTCTGAACAATCTAATCTTTTGCTTTTAACTATGTGTGAATATCCAGTTGTCACTGATGATTGTCATTTGGACTTTTCTGGATTACAATCCGCCATCAAAATTATGCATTTAATTATTCCAACTGATGTGGGCAAATGCTATAAATGATCCGCCACCTGCAGCATCCTCACATGCGATATATACTAGAGACTCCTTCTTTATGTGTACAGACGTGATGTAATGACGCAAAGATGAATGGCGACATGCTCGAATTTCCCTCTGAAATCCATCAGTACCATAGCCTGACAAGCCAGACCCACATCAAGATGTTGGGTCTGGGGACTCACCATTGGCAGGGCTCAATCCAAGGGGCGGGATAAACGGTTGTCTTTCAAATTCCCTCTGCACGCAATAGGATAGCGCTACAACCAACCAGAAGGTGGTGGAATAAGGTGAAGCGAAGCTAGTTGATAGATTAAACTTTTGCCGTATCCGGTCGGCAAAACTCATCTTCCTTTTTTAAGAATGACTTCAGTGCCGTTCTTTGTTCTTTTCTCAAAGAAAAGCTTAACTCAAAGTCTTCCAGTGTCACGGCCAAAGCCGATTCAAAAGACCGCTGTTCGCCAGCTTCTTTGTTTACAAGTAGCAAGCGGAACCGCGGCAACTCTGCCGTCATTATGTTAAGCCTGCCCACCGACTCTATACAGGATGTGATTGGCCTGACCAGAGTTTGGTCTTTCCAGCTCGCAAGCCAACGGAGAGTTGCTAGACTACCCTGGCTGCAAATTAGATTGTGTCTAGATTTCTAGGCTACCAGTACCACTCAAATTATAACACATTATTACAAGCTTACCGCTGTAAATCAAGCTAAGGTAAGGAGATAGTTTGAACACTGGCTGCTCAAAAATGGATTTTGGACCATTTTTAACCAAAAAAAGGACTGCAGCTTTCAGTTAGTCATAATTAGATTTACGTATTCTTTTGAAGATGTATGTTTACTCAAGTAACAAGAACATAAGGACATCCAGTATGTATTATTTGTATTACCTGAGACACAAATTTATTAAAGTCTTTAATTCACACAGACCCTGAAACTGCCCACAAGAAGCCCAATATAGGATGACAAACTGTACAGAGTGCAATCTCCTGGAGGGCAATGATCTCTGCAACAGGAGAGATGGACTGAGGGCTGAAACAGAGCTCTCTTTTAAAACATTACTCCCTCTCACATCATTCTTTGCCTCTGGGTCTGCTCACACTGATGGATGAGTCTCACACTGTGACCTGATAAGGCTGGCTGGCTTGGCTGATACATGCAGGTATCGCCCAAGGAGAGGTATGTTCACAATATGACAAAAGGACAGTGGCAACTTGTACATTAGAAAGACAGCAGTGAGCCTGACTCCAGCCAAGTGCGTCCAATAGTATCACATTATACAAGTGCCAAGGCACATTCCAGCTACTTGAGTTATCTTTTTTTTTTTTTTTTTCTTTTTTTACATGAAATTTAATATTTTCTATTAAGATTCAACCTGATCTTTCTATATGTAATTTCATGTGTAGCAATAGAAAATAGTGAAATATATATGTATATAGACAACAAAAAAAAATTAAGATATAAAGTGATATGTTTGCTTTGTGACAAATTTAAACCCGGCATTCATTGTGTGACATGTAATCTTGTTCATTTTCTTTGCAATTTGAGCAGTGGCAAAAATGTATAGGTAATACTAAGCAACAAAATAATTATCCTGTCACAATACAGATCCACGCGTACACAATCTTTGTCAAAGAATTTCTCTTATCTCTCCATCCATTATTAAAGCAATCCATTATAAATGCATGACCGATTTTATGGTAAGTGCCATTAAAGACAAAGCACCTGAGTGCTGATATATCTTGTTCCATCTGTTGCTTGAACAGTGAGGTTGTAATTTGACTGCCATTCAGCATCTAGAGCTCCAGCGATGATGATTGTGCCACTCGCCTTCTCCACATCAAAGTGGCTGCCAGTGTTTCCACCTTTTAGTACCAAAACAGAGAGCAGCCACATATTAATGCCATTCACTAACAGGTGGAATTTTTGCATAATATAGAATTTGCATTAGCTATTAAAGTAGAAAACGTTCAGAGAAAGTAAATATTGTGCAAGATCGCTTCCACAGAATACGAATTCAGAACTCTTTCTGGTAGATGTGACAGGAAATAATGCAAGTGAGGAAGCTGTGAGGAAAAAAATTGCCAATATTTCTATTTACAGCAGATACCTGTGGTACAGTTCAGGTCGCAAGCCATCTGTAGAATGTGAAAAACTTCTTTAACATGTGTGAGCAGTGTGAAGTTCCCTGCTGCTTCAAACGCTCCACTATCATTCCCGTCCCCAAAAAACCCGAAATCACTGGGTTTAATGACTACAGACCTGTCGCTCTCACGTCTGTGGTCATGAAGTCATTTGAAAGACTGGATCTGGCCCACCTGAAGGACATCACTGGACCCTTGCTGGATCCTCTTCAATTTGCCTACAGAGCAAACAGGTCTGTGGATGATGCAGTCAACATGGGGCTGCATTATAATCTCAACAGACCTGGGACTTATGCAAGGAACTTATTCGTGGACTTCAGTTCGGCCTTCAATACCATCATGCCTGATCTTCTATCAGCTAAACTGACCCAGCTCTCCATGCCATCCTCAATCTGTCAGTGGATCTCCAACTTCCTGACAGACCGGCAGCAGCTCGTGAGACTGGGGAAACTCACATCCAGGACTCTCACTACCAGCACTGGCGCCCCCCGGGGTGTGTTCTCTCCCCTCTGCTCTTCTCCCTGTACAACAATGACTGCACTTCTAAAGACCCCTCTGTGAAGCTCCTGAAATTTGCAGACGACACCACTGTCATCGGCCTCATCCAAAACGGTGACAAGTCTGCTTACAGACTGGAGGTTGAACAGCTGGCTGTCTGGTGCAGTTATAACAACTTTGAGCTCAACACGCTCAAAACAGTGGAGATGATAGTGGACTTCAGGAGGAACAGCCCAGCTCTCCCCCCACTCACCATCATAAACAGCACTGTGGAAGCAGTGGAGTCATTCAGGTTCCTGGGCACTACCATCTCTCAGGACCTGAAGTGGGACAATCACATTGACTCCATTGTGAAAAAGGCCCAGCAGAGACTGTACTTCCTTCGTCAGCTGAGGAAGTTCAACCTCCCACAGGAGCTGCTGATTCAGTTCTACTCGGCTGTCATTGAGTCTGTCTTATGCACTTCCATCACTGTCTGGTTTGGTTCAGCTACCAAATCTGACATCAAGAGACTACAACGCACAATTCGGACTGCGGAGAGGATTATTGGTGCTCCCCTGCCAACCCTCCAGGACCTGTTCTCTGCCAGAGTGAGGAAGAGAGCAGGGAAAATCATCACAGACTCCACTCACCCTTGACACCTCCTGTTTGAACTGTTCCCCAAAACAGTGCAATACTCTGACTGTTTACTGCAATCTTTTAAAGTCAGGAGATTATTTATGTTTATATATTCATACTACTCAAATACTGTAAATATGTTCATAATCTGTAAATGTTTATTCTGACTAAACGTAACTGTGACCTTATATTTTTTAAATCTTATATTTCATATTTTTATTCTTAGAATTTGTATTACTATGTTCTTGTTGTGTTTGTATTGTATATGTGCACTGGAAGCTTCAGCACCAATAAAAAATTCTTGTGTGCAAGCACACTTGGCAATAAAGCTCTTTCTGATTCTGATTCTGATACCTGCGGTACAGTTCAGGTCGCAAGCCATCTGTAGAATGTGAAAAACTTCTTTAACATGTGTGACTCCTTGTGAAGCAAGAGTAGAGAAACAGAAAAAGAAAAGCAGATGAGGCAGACAAGAAGGCGAAAGAGGGAAAAAGTTGAAAGCTGATTAAGGCAAAATCAAGGGTGGGTTTTGAAGATCATCTGAACATTTAACTTTAAAGAGCTGAAGCATAAAAAATGACTGGAGATTAAAATACTTTCTAATTAAAAATACAATTCTGTCACCATTTATTCACCCTCATCTAGTTCCAACCCTATGATGTTCTTTCTTCCAAACATGAATGGAGAAATACTGATTACAATACTGATACTGATGCAATTACAATGAATGGGAATTGAGGCTTTCAAAAAGCACCACAAAAGTATCATAAAAGTGAAACATGACTGTGATGTCTTCTTAAGCCATCCAAAGACATTTTGTGAGGATTAGTCTAAAGTTTAAATTAAATTGAAACCCAAAAATAAATTCTGTCATCATTTACTCACCTCCTGTATGAGATATTTTAAGAACATTGAAAACCAAACAACAATGGAACCCATTTACTATCATTTATGGACAAAAAACAGAGACATTCTTCAAAATATGTTCTTTTGTTTTACACAGGTGAAAGAAAGTCATACAGCTTTGAAACATAAACTGCTGATGACAGAAACGTCTCGGTTACGTATGTAACCCTCGTTCCCTGAAGGAGGGAACGGAGACGTACATCGGAACTGACCGACGAATTGGGATCTATTTTTAGAGACCAATCTACTTTGAGTGTATAGAAACGAGCCAATAAACATTGGCATGCGGTTCACGCACCGTCCCGCAGCGCGGGTATAAAACACGGACGTGAACAACGCATACCACTTTTACAACTGAGGAGCCGAGATGTGACTCGGGCCTGCAGCTGAAGCACAGCACCTGGCGACGGGACGTACGTCTCCGTTCCCTCCTTCAGGGAACAAGGGTTACATACGTAACTGAGACGTTCCCTTTCAGTCGGTCACGTTCGATGTACGTCGGAACTGACAGACGAATTGGGATCCCTAGAAAACGCCAGGGTGCTGGCCCTTCCAGCGCCCTGCTTAAGCTCACTGGGTGCTCCATTTTGAGCAGCAGACAGGGCTTAAGGCAGGGAGGTCCGACACTGCTGTTTCTGCAAGACCCACTCAGCGTGACTATTGGATAACGCTGGAAAAGCGTGCCTGTCTCGGGAGATGGTATACTGCGGAGCCACGTCCTCCGGAGGAGGAGAGGTGGAGAATACTCATATGGACTAACCTATCTGGGTAGTAACAACATATGGGAGTCTCTGGGGTGGATCCAACCTGGTCCCAGGGGGGAAAGAACACACCCAGAGACGACAGAGCGGGCTCTGTCAAGGGAAAGACACGGGGCTAGCCAAATAGGGTAGCTGGTACCGTGGAGAATACACATATGGGGTCACCGTGAGGGGACCGCTATATATGGACCCAGCCTAACACACACGTTCCACAAGCATACGGGTGCAGGCCTGGCGTCAGACGGCCGCAACGTCTGACACCGCAGGGGTGACGGAGGAGCTCGACAGGGTTCACGATTCTGGGGAACACAACTGGAGAAAATAAAACGCACGTATCCGGCCATAGGCGGGAGTGGCGTAGCAAGCCAACACAGGAACGGGTACTTCGCGTCTACCGGTCGTCGGAGGCGAGTACACGGGAAGAAACCGTTTCCACACGGAGGCTATAAAATCTAGCGAACGTGTTAGGTGTCGCTCAGCCCGCAGCTCTACAGATGTCTGTCAGCGAGGCGCCTTGAGCCAGCGCCCAGGAGGAAGCAACACTTCTTGTGGAGTGCGCTCGCAACCAGAACGGGCAAGGCACATCTTGCGATTGGTACGCTAAGACGATAGCATCCACTATCCAGTGGGCTAACCTCTGCTTGGAGACAGCCTTTCCCTTCTGCTGGCCTACGTAACAGACGAAGAGCTGCTCTGAGGTCCTAAAGCTTTGTGTCCGGTCAACGTAAGCGCGAAGAGCGTGGACCGGACATAAAGCCAGGGCTGGGTCTGCCTCCTCCGGGGGCAGCGTTTGCAGGTTCACCACCTGGTCCCAAAAGGGAGTGGTAGGAACCTTGGGCACGTATCCGGGCCGGGGTCTCAGGATGACGTGAGATTCGTTGACCAGAAAATACATGCAGGTCCCCTACCGTCTTGATTGAGAGGTACCGTCCAGGGACTAGACATGGAGTTTCCAGAGGTCTGGACGCGGGTGCCATAGAGTGCCCCCTCCCTGAGAAAGAAGGTCCTTCCTCAGGCGAATCGGCCAGGGTGGGGCTGTCGCGAGGAGTGTGAGTTCGGCGAACCAGGTCCGTTTGGGCCAGTAGGGCGCAACTAGCAAGACCTGCTCCTTGTCCTCCCTGACCTTGCACAGAGTCTGTGCTATAAGGCTCACTGGGGGAAACGCATATTTGCGTAGGTCCAGCTGTGCGCCAGTGCATCTGTGTCGAGGGTACCCCCGTTCAGGGAATAGTACCACTGGCAATGGGACGAGTCCGGAGTGGCAAACAGGTCCACCTGCGCGGCTCCGAAGAGGTCCCATATCAGCTGGACAGACCGGGGGTGAAGTCGCCACTCTCCCGGAAGTGGACACTGACGAGAGAGCTTGTCGACTGTCTGGTTCAGCGCACCAGGGATATGAATGGCACGAAGCGACCTCAGATGCTTCTGACTCCACAGGAGGAGGTGGCGGGTGAGTTGGAGCATGTGACGGTTGATGTACGCAACGGCCGCAGTGCTGTCCGTGCGGACCAGTACGTGTTTGCGCTGAAGCGGCTTCTTGAAGCGACTTAGCGCGACACGTACTGCCATTAACTCCAGGCAATTGATATGCCAATGCAGCCAGGGCCCCGTCCACAGACCCGAGACTGCATGCCCGTTGTACGTGGCCCCCCAACCCGTGGCTGAGGCATCCGTGAATACCACAACATGCCTGGACACCTGTCTTAAGGGCACTCCGGCCCTTAAGAACGAGGGGTCGAACCAAGGGTTGAAGGTTTGGCGACAGTACGGGGTAACTGGAACCCGATACTGGCCGCTCTGCCACGCCCACCTCGGGACTCGTCGTGTAGCCATCTCCCTCCGAGGACACCATCTCCCTCCGAGCAGATCCATCCGTCCCTGGGCTGCCCATCTCAGGGCCGCTTACCCTTACGTTTGCCAGCAGACTTAGCGGGGCCCTGAGCGGGTTGGGCGGCCCCCTTGCGTCCGGCGCCCTGCTTCCCGGGTGGAGGCTGCTGCTTGGGTAGCAGGGGCGGAGGCGGAGGCGGACGCAGGGAGACGCCCTCGGTGACAAGCAGATGGAGGCACTGCGGCCGACAAACTGGTGGAGGCAGCAGCTGGTCGTCGGGGCAGGATTTGTTTTGTTTTTTACCACCTCCATCTACTTCTGGGCCACCAAGAACTGCCGGGTGAAGTTCTCGATGGCGTCGCCGAAGAGGCCAGCCTGACAGACAGGGGCGTTGAGGAACCGAACTTTGTCGGGCTCACGCATATCTGCCAGGTTTAGCCCCAGCTTCCTGGACCACTATTGTGGATATCGCCTGACCCAGGGAGTGTGCAGTGACTTCCGTCACCCGGAGAGCGAGGTCCATCACCGCACGCAGTTCCTGCATAACCCCTGGGTCGGGACTACCCTCGTGCATGCAGGACAGAGGGCAGTGAGAGAGGGAAAAAACTTATACAGATTATGGCCCTTTTGGTGTTTCATATTTTGGCACCAAATAGTTCCACACTGCTAAGTTTTTTCAATGCACATCCGGGCAGCCACACCAGAAAGCATGGCTGTCAACTCTGAATCTGATTCAGCATGAGCACACACTATTATAGTGGGAAACTCAGCACCATCATTTCCAGCGCATAACAGCCCTCTCTCCGATGAGGCAATTGACATCTGTCCTCTGCCAGAGCCCCAAATGAAATGCTAGGTCCCCCCTTTTTTTCAAAAAAGAACCAGCAATCCCATCTGTAAGCTACCAGCAGGCATGTGAGACAATGAACGTGGCCGCCCGACTTGACGGCACACGGCGCTCTGAACACTCAAGCCCCTATTTAGAAAGAGGCACGGTGAACAACGCGCCGACGTGGTCATGTTCTCATAAGGGAACATGAACCACCCACGAACAAAGTCTCAGCATGCTTGTGATGCGATAGAGGAGTGGGGGCCCACAGGGAATGGTTACCCGGCGGGGAAGCCCCACTGTAATCCTCAGGTCACCAAGGCTTATTAGCCAAAGTAGTGCTTTTCTGGTGCACCAGAAAAATAACTAGATCGGGGAATAAGCAAAGGGACTCAACCCCGTTTGAGGCATCATAGTCTCGACCGCGCACCAGAGCGCGAGTGACACGCTGAGTTGCCGTGGCAACCCCCGCTGTCAGCCGCCAGACGGCACACGGCGCGCTGAACACTCAAGCCCTTACGAGAAAGGCTTGAGACAAACAACACGGCGACGTGACCACGTTCTCCTGAGAGAACACGGATCACCCACGAACGCCTCACATGTTTATATGCGAGAGAGATCGTGACCGTCAAATGAGGACAGGAAACAACCGCATCCAGAAACACACGGTTTGAGTGACATCTTGAAAAAGATGCAGGGTCAAACTGTGTATGCTCTTTTAGGAATGGAAAATTGCTCTTTTAAAGTGCTGAAGCACTCAGGGAGATGGCCGCGGCTCCCTGCGGTCCGATAGTGCAAGCCCGCGGGTGAGCACTCAAAGGAAAACACCCAGCGAACCAACACAGGAACTCTATTTGCAGCCACTCACTGACTCGCGCCGTCGGCTCCGAAGTTGAAAGCGGTATGCGTTGTTCACGTCCGTGTTTTATACCCGCGCTGCGGGGCGGTGGGTGAACCGCATGCCAATGTTTATTGGCTCGTTTCTATACACTCAAAGTAGATTGGTCTCTGAAAATAGATCCCAATTCGTCGGTCAGTTCCGACGTATGTCGAACGTGACCGACTGAAAGGGAACTGCATTTTTATTTGAACAATCGCTCGAAACATGATAAAAGTAACAATGTCCATGAATAAATCAGTTGTCATTGATTCTGTAGTTTATCTCACTGACTTTTTATAGAGTTTAACAGACCATTGGAGTGGAAGATTGTCATTGAATAACAACTTACATTTTACCTTTAAAATTTTACCGTATGACTTCAGTAGGCTTGAAATGTATAGGATGAGTCTGATGGACACTTTCATGGAAACATTAATATGCATTTGTGTCCTCTTTGGAGCTTGGAAGCTCCAGCTCCTATTCATAGTTATTTCCTTTGTTGTGATTTACTGAAGAGAGGCATATGTGTTTGGGATCACACGAGGGTGAATAGATGACAGAATTTTAATTTTTGGAAATATTATTTTAAGGCTGATTGTAGAGCTTTAGATCTTTACCTTTGATTGTAAACCATACAGGAGAGTCAAGTGGCTGAGCACTGATAACTCCCACCATATGGGCCACTGGATCATTCTCCATCACAGAGAATGAGAGCGGAATCTCCTCAAACGCCAGCGGTTGTTTAGCCAGCTTAGGCTTTGGAATCCACTCAATATGCAACCGACAGATGGACGACTTTGAAGGCTTTCCATTGTCTGATGCTTTAATCTGCAAGACAGCAGTGTGTTTCCTCTTGTTTTTTGACAGACATGTCAAGAGCCTATTTTTTAGGATGTATAGGGATGTATAGGGAATACTGCATTTTGTTAATGGGTGATTTCTGCCACAATATTTACTCACATAACAAATTACTCTATCTTTTAGAAGTTGGGTTAATTCATTTTGAAGCCACAAATACACCTCTATTAAGTCCGTCACCATTTGAAGTCTAGGAATTGAAATAAACGTACTGTGAGAATATGATACTCCCCCGCTGAAAAAGCCTCTTTAGAGAACACAAACCCAGTTGTGTGCTGAATGACGAATTTCCTGTGCTCTTCACCCTCCTCGATTGCATATGAGATATCAGAGGAGGGACTCTCATCTCTGTCATAAGCAATCACTCGATAAATTGGCTCCCATTCGACTGCCTCTGGTCGTTCCACCAGCTTGATTTTAAAGATCTTTTCCAGAAACTGGGGACTGTTGTCATTTTCATCCAATACGTTGACTATCACACAAACAGTTGTAGACTTGGATGGACTGCCATCATCCGAAACAGTGATCTGTTTAAGAAAAAAACTGATCTCAGGCCTGAGCGCTTGAGAAACTACTGCCAAAGCAAACATGAGGGAGGCATAAAATGTAAACTATATCCTCCTGGGACCCAGAAAAAAAAAGTGTTTTGAATTTAGTATTTTTTCATGTCATTACATTGTTTAGAGCATAAGAAACAAATGGAATAAAAACATTTTTGAAAAATGATATTTTATTCATATGTTATGATATGTCCTCTGTAGTTGACACCAGGACTGACTTGTTTAAAAAATAAAATGACATGAAATTGCATATATAGGCAAAAACAATGGGATTTATTTTTAATTCACCAATCCATTTTTAGGTTACAGGATTTTTTAAAAACAAACTTTGTTTAAAGATGATTCTGAACTATGTTATGAAAGATATAATGAAATGCATTGATATATCATTTTACTTTATGAAATATGTGGGTAGAATGGCCATACTTGGATTTTCCCATTCAATACAATGTATCTATACACTGCATGCATATTAATGTATTCTTGGTGCAACATGTGATGAAAAAAGAAGTGTAATAATGGGAGTAATAATTTGCCACATTTTCATAATAATATCTAATATTTCATAGGAATATTGATATGTCATTTCTTTCCCTATTCACTTGTTATGTCTCCAAAATGCCTGATAAACATGTTTTAAGTCCTGGCGTCCTCTATACAGTGGACATTTATGAAATCAATGCCCTGTTTTGTAACAAAAAGTCATATTTTGTTTAGAAACCCCATAACATTTTCCTGAGATGTTTTTAAAGACCAAGAAGAAGTTGTTGTCCTGATGAAACCCCGGATGTGCTCTTTACAGGACATCCACTGTGACATGTGACATGTATGATGTCAGAGAATTTCCCTAAAATATAACGTCCACTACAGTGGACAAAAGTCTATCTGTGGGTCCCAGGAGGGTAATGTAAACTTCAATATCTCTTCAACATGAACAGTTCACCAAAAAAAAATTATTATTTTCACACCATCATGTCGTTTTAAACCTGTATAGTGTCATTTTTTATTTCAAAATTAGAATGTCTCAAAAAGAACATTTCATTCATGAATCAGACAAAGCATAGTGTATGGACTACTTTTATGGTGCTATGTGTCATATGTGTTCCTATGTTCTATTGCTGTATGAAGAAAAAGAACATGAAAATTCTCCTTTGTCTTCTGTGGAAGTTAATATAGTGCAATGTCATCAGTTACAGGGTTCATCTTACTTCAAGAAGATGCTCTGCTTGCTTTTCTCTGTCCAGTTTCCGTGATGTAGTTGTCACCAATCCTATGCATGAAATGACAAATGGTACATTTCAGTGTGTTTTCCTCTGACTGAGAAAACTTTCTGTTAGTAATAAAAGAGTCAGGCTGTTCTCCTGTTAGTAATAAAAGAGTCAGGCTGTTCTCCTGACAGTCAATCCTAAAAA
The DNA here is from genome assembly GCA_023566225.1 of Romanogobio albipinnatus. Lineage (NCBI taxonomy): Eukaryota > Metazoa > Chordata > Actinopteri > Cypriniformes > Gobionidae > Romanogobio > Romanogobio albipinnatus. Next base: position 27,721,019 of record CM042246.1, on the reverse strand, counting down.
AAAATAAAAATAAATAAAAAGAAACATTCAGGTTTGATGGATAAAACTACCCTACATTTTGTATTCTCCTCAGAGAGTGTTTCCTTTGTTGCATTCTTTAATGTATTTTTTGCAAAAGAAAAGAAAAAAAAAAGTCATAGTTTAGAGTGTACTATGCTCTCTGTTCCTGGAAACTTTCTCTAAACGCTCACAGTCTTTCGCCAGAAAAACATTCAGTTCTCAATGTACCAACTAAGTTCAGTTTTGTTCAATTGACTTTGGCAGCAAAATCCTTTGACAAACTTTTTTACTTGCACTGTTGAGACTTTAAGCTGAGCTGACTGAGTGTGGCAAGTAATTTGGTTGAGGAGAAATCAATTGGCGCGTCAAATTAATTAGCTGCATTCATTACTTGTGCTGCTCAGTGGATGTAATTAACCAGCTGGTGTGAATATCAATGACGTCTATACTGTTTAAAAACTTTAGGAAATATTTAATGTCAAGACTTATTTTATGTTAAGCATATGCGTTATGTGCATGTACATTTGTGAACATTAACACATTAATGCTCATACATTTTTTTCCCTTACAGGTGTGGACATCATTCAAATTTTGCAGTTTATTATCTCTATTCGTCAATATATTCAAATACAGGGTAACATTTTTAAAATTGCGTTTACAAAATGTTTAAAGTGCTCCTTTTTGCATATGAAACATGAAGGGCATAGCTTCAATAACACAGCCCCAGAAAACAGAGCATCATGATAATAATGCTAAAACGAAAATATAATATATGTATATATATATATATATATATATATATATATATATATATATATATATATATATATATATATATATATATATATATATATATATATATATATATATTATTTTTTATATTCATTAATGTTAAACACAAATCCACATGCTGGGATTTAGTTTTGATGAGCGGCATCAATTTACCTGTCTGGGAGTTGATGACAAAAAATCCCTGTGGATTTCCATTGGTTATTTTATATGAGAGATTATCACTTGATTCAGAGTCCAGGTCAAATGCTTGGATCTGGATGACAGAGACGTCTTTGGGAGAGTTCTCAGGTATAGAAGAATAGTACACAGGCTCTGTTGCCAATGGAGCATTATCATTGACATCTTGAACTTCAATGTAGACCTCCACAAATGCAGAAAGTGGCACAATTCCTTGGTCTGCAGCAAAGATTGTGAGCCAGTAATGATTAGTAGTCTCTCGATCAAGGGTCTCTTGTGTCCTTATAATGCCTGTGACAAAGAAAAGATGGAACATGTTGCACTACATGAAGCACTTCAAATATTTAGACTGAGACAGCACCAACGGTGCTGCCATAAAATCTTGTCACATGGCACTGGGAGTTTTGCATTGCAAACTCTGAAGTCTAGATAAGAATGAAGACACCATACCCATACAAAGTAGGAACTACTTACACAATGCTAATATTCTTTTTTTTATTATTATTATTATCAACATATACAGTAGAAGCTAAATGGATCTATTATCAAGCAAGGAACTGAGAATTCATAATGCAGACATTTGCATAAAAAATTAAATGTGTAAAGGGCAGACATTGTACATAAAATATTGAGTGAAAAAGAGGGTAAGGGGAGATGAGACAGCTCTTTTTGTTTGTCTGTCTTTCGGCAGCATCTGCTTTCACGCTGTGGGCTTTGTTCTAAAGGTAGCGGTGTGGCTCCTACAACTCCAGTAAAACATGATAAGCTCTTTCCTCAGGGTGAAAGTGCCCAGCACATACTAACTCGTTGTTTCTCCCTCTTTTTCATTTTTCCTTTAGATTGCAGATGGTACAAATAAAAAAAATGCAATCTTTGTTGTCTGTTAAAAATGCATAGAGAGGACAGGAGTGGAGTACTTAAGTAACTTAACTTCAAATTAAAAAGTAACTTAAAATGAATGGGTTTTATTGCATTAGATTAAAAACAAAATTAAAATGGCATCTGCAAATAAATAACACCGATACACCAAGTTTTTCTTACAACTAACTTCACTTAGTTGTAAAGGTTCCCAACCTTTTGTCCATGAAAATGGATGTTAAAGGTTCGTCATGGAATCATTGATGCCAATAAAGAACCTTTATTTTTGTTAAATATATAAAGTGTATAAATTCTGTTCCCCTCAAGTTCACACATGTCTCCTGGCAGAGTAACCACAGATGTAGTTCATCACATTAACTGTAACCATAATTTTGAACAATAAACCTATTGTTTAAAAATGTAATGTTTTGTGAAATGTTTTGCTTGAAAACTTCAAAGACATTCACAATGCAAAGAAATACATTTAAGTGTCCAAATTCTCGTTGGGGCAATCTCTCATCAGTCAATACTGAAGAATTATAGAAAAATAGCGATAATAGTTCAGTAACAAGGAATAATAACACATGAACAAAAATTACCCTGAAAATTAATTTACAAGCTTCCATGATATGCTCATTCAACATAGTGTTTTGTTGTTGTATTAGTTGATTTGTTTTTAGATTTAGTGTGTGGATCCCTTAATGCATACTGATGACTTATTTGTCTTGAATTGATAAACCCAATAAAGCAGACTAATTTTGGCCAAGATTGCTCTTTTGTCCTTTAAAAAAGCAATAAAGAATACAAATTAACTTACCGCTCTGTTCATCAATGGTGAACATTCCAAGGCCTGAACCGCCTCGTAAAGAATAGCGAACTTCTCCATCCCTGCCGCTGTCCTCATCATGAGCTGCAACTTTCATAACAGAAGTGCCAACTGGTGTGTCTTCACTCACAGCACCCCAGTCCACAAAGAATGGGAAAGAGGGGCGGTGCATATTCTCATTAACATCCACAATCTCCACTTGAATGAAGCAGGATGAGGATAAAGGGTTCGGCTTGCCTCTGTCTTTGGCCTTTGCTGTCAGATTATATATTTGTCTTGTTTCGAAATCAAGAGTCTGAGAGACGTACACAGCTCCAGTCATTTTATTCACCTGAAAGCTTCCATCTTCCCCATCTGTTAGACTGTATCTCACCTGTCCAGATAGGCCAAGGTCAGGATCGTGAGTTTCAAGCCAGAGCACCAAGGTGCCCACTGGAATGTCTTCTCTCACTCTGATATGGTATTGTTGGGGTATAAATCTAGGGGCATTGTCATTCACATCCTTCAAATGAATGTGTAACAACACTGTTGATACCATTCGAGGCTCATCAATTGCTGCATCAAATGCAGCCACCCTCAAAACAAATGAAGGATTGGTCTCTCTGTCTAAGAGACCATTAACAGTTACAATCCCTGTTTCCTCGTGTATGACAAATTTGTCTGTTTCAGTAAGAAATGAGTACCTAACCATTCCATTGGCCGCTAAATCTTTATCTTTCGCTTCAAGCTGAATGATGTATTTTGCTATAGCAGTGTCCTCACTTATATCCACTGAAAATTCATGCTGAAGGAACTCTGGACTGTTGTCATTGGCATCCAAAATGTTAACATCTAAAATGTGAGATGAGGATTTCTGTGGTAAGCCGAGGTCATAAACAGTGATGTTGAGAGTGTAGCTGTCTGTTGTTTCTCTATCAAGTGGCTGGAAAACTTTAAGCCACCCTGTGTCAGATTCTATCGTGAAGCAGCTATCAAAATCTCCCCCTGCGATCACAAAAAGCAATTTCCCATTGAAGCCTGAGTCAGAATCGGCAGCTCTGAGGAGTGCTATGCTTGTCCCTACAGGAAGGTCCTCTTTAACTTCTATTACAGTTGGAGTGGACTCTATAAACCGTGGAGCGTGGCAGTTAACAGAATGGATGTCTGCAAATTCATCCTCTGCTTCTTTCTGACGGTGTAGTTTAGAGCCAAAAAGCAGCAGCCCTGCTAAAGTTCTCAGAATGCCAGTCTCTGCACATTTGGAGTGGACATGTTTAAAAGCACTAACAACTGTTAGATTTAAGAACATAGGAGTACTTGATATTTCTCCATCACTGGCAGTTATTTGCAGGCGGTGGAAAGACTGTTTCGCCGCATCGCCATCCCTCAGCGACTTTTTAAGGGTCAGCACCCCAGAGCTGGAATCCAATTCAAAAAGATTCATGTTATTACCAGTGTCAATTCTGTACTGCACTATGCCGAGATCATCAGCATCAATGGCAGACACCACTATTATTTGCTCACCAACCCCTAGAGATCTTGGCACAGTAACATCACAATCGATATTCTCAAATTGCGGCTTATTATCATTCAGGTTGGTGAGAGTGATTGAAACAAGAGCCTCTGCCTCACGGCGGAAAGGGGAGCCCCAGTCTGAGGCTCGAATCCTTAGGTAGAATTTACTTGGCATTATCTCAGAATCTAGATCCTCCGTGGTGCTTATGACACCGGTGAAATAATCCACTACAAAAGGCTGTTTGTTCACATTGACAATACTGTAGGTGACATAGCCATTTTCTCCGTCATCTTTGTCAGTAGCACTGACTGTTAAGACGCTGGTCCCTATGGGCACATGTTCAGCGATACTGGCTTCAAAATTAGACTTTTGAAAGGTTGGGGTGTTGTTGTTCACGTCACTTACACTTACCACCACCTTGGTCACTGCTCGCCTGTCACTGGTAACAACATCAAATTCATATTGACTGACACTTTCTGCTTTTATAGGTGCCGTGGTGGTAATAAGGCCTGTGTTTGGATTAATAACAAATGGATTCTCATGTTGTTGCATTTTAAATTGTAACAAGTATTTCATCTTGGAATGTTTCGGTACAGTTTTGACCATAACAACAGGAGAGTGAGGTGGCGCAAACTCGCTGAGAGTAACTCTATAGATGCTCTTCTCAAATGTAGGAGCCTCGGCGCATTCGCTGGGCGATCTCAGCCTCACAACTATGGCTGAGGAAAACTTTGGAGGATTTCCTTTATCTTTGGCCTGCAATGTAAGATTGTACCCAAAACTATAACCCTCCCATTCCACTTCCTTTATGGCCTTGATCATGTATTCTTTGCTCCCAGGGTTTGTTCTGAATGTCTTGAACTGCTGGAGCGGATCTCCAGCTACAATGTTCAAAGAGGCAATCTCGCCGTTCTGTCCTTCATCACTGTCCTTCACAGTCACATACGCATAAGTGGGATCCCTGGTTGCATTCCATGGAGTTAAGGGGACAGCTGTGATGACAGGTGCATGTTCATTGGCCTGCAGTATGTGCACCTTTAGCTTTGCTGCGCTACTGCTGCTGCTACTCCCATAGAGCTTAAGACCTCTGTCCACAGCCAGCACATCCATCTCATAAAGAGCCACCTCAGAGTAATCCAGCTTGCCTGTCAGAGTTATAACCCCACTAGTAGGATGAATGGCGAACATGTCAGTCCACTCTTTGAAGCTGAAATAGTGCTCTCCATTGGTGCCAGTGTCAGCGTCTGTGGCAGAAACTCGGCCTATGCTTGTTCTGATGGCTAAGTTTTCAGGTACAAAAAAACTATATGTAGTGGGTGAGAAAAGAGGTCTAAGATCATTTGTGTCCAGAACTTGTACTTTAACTTGTGTTTGTGCCTCAGCACCAGTATGTTTTTCAATTGCATTTACAGACAGTAGATAGTGGTCTTTTACTTCCCTATTGAGAGTGGCAGAATTCCCTCCTTTGGTCCTTATTCGCAGGAAACAGAAATTACCCAAAACATACTTCTCAGCTTTGAATAAATGATCATGGTCCCCGGATTCTATAAAGTACCAAATGTCCCAAGACTGGTTCGCCATGAAAATACCCATTTTTATGGGGCATTCAACAAAGGTTTTTGCTGCTGAATTTTCAAATATCATTACATCGTAATTTGGATGAGTAAACTGAAAAGGCAATGCATCTTCCATTTGCTGGGCACCTAAGCAACTCCACATAAACAGCATTACCAGATGGTTAGTCCAGGATTTACCCATTGTGTCAGGTGATTACAGAGCCAACTGAAAAACGAACAGGTAGAAGGAAATACTGTAAATATGACAATAAAACTATCACAATAATGCATCAATTCAAATCAGCCCTATAAAGCCAACAGTATCATATTTGATATGTGAATTTATAAGGCCTCTCTAAATTATCAACATAATCAAAATGTTGCTGAAATATCTGTTGTACTACTCACTTTTCTACATGTCTTCTGTCATCTGATTGATAAAAAAAAGTCCTAGAAATGTCCACCTTCATATCATAGTATATGTGTTGGTGAAGTATTTACTCATTTTTATAAATTGCCTATATCTCATTGATTCACTTCTTTGCCAAATATCAGCAACTGCAGCAATTTGTAGTTATGCTCAGATTGAGTGTTTTTCCTCCTCCAGTATGAGCTCCATATTCTCTTATACTAACTAAATGAGGCATAAAAACCAATCAAATATGACACTCAACAAAATCCCCAATGCAATTTTTTTTTTTTTCTAAAATTATCAATTTAAATATATATTTATTTTTCTTATTATTATTGTATGGCTAATATTACTTAATATGGCATAAAGGCTTAATTCTGTTTGGTCAGTGAAAATATTGAGAAACACAAATCGTTTACTGATTTTGACCAACAACAAAAAAGTAGCCTACTTTTTAACCATTGATGAAGTACAATTTCTACTAGGATTTTCGTGGTAACTCTGGCACTTAAACGTGGACGTGCTAACTATATTAAACTTGGTTCTCTGACATTTTTATTTTTATTTTCCAGATTTGCTCGCAGCTACGTGTAGCTACGTCATTCATGTATTTGTTTACATACTATTTCCAGAAATATTCTACAAATAGGACGTCCTTTTCATTTGCTGTATAGTATATTTCTTAACAGAAGCGTTAAACTAATCAAGTCAGATAATAACAAACAAAAACAAAAACAAAAAAACATATGTTAAATAGGCTATTTAAATTTAAATGAATAGGCTCTTTTTGGATTTGTTTGGTAGTGTAATAATAAAGATTAATGTCAGAACAAAAACCTGTAGGCTATTTTGCGATAACATTTGATAAATTAGATAATTATTAAATAAAATGACGAACATATACTGGTATTAAACTGATCGTTTATTAATTGTATTTTATTTGAAAGTTAATGTGGCTGATTTGATCGTGTACAAGACTTTGTAAATTGATTAGGCTTGTAACTGCAAGCACACAGACAGTTCCGACTGAAAGACTCAGTTCTCAAATTTGTCCTTAAGCTCAGATCCTCGCGTTTTATATAGTACAGCATAGTTAGGCTAATCTTTATAGGCTACATATATTTATCGCGAGAGCAGATTAAGTTACACCATTCTTTCAAGAAAGTGTGATTAAATTGATCTTTATTATTATTTAGGAATTAAAGTGCATGGCTTAGCTGTTACTTACCATATTCGTGTAAATTAAGAAGCAATCCACATATCTCAGGTATTTCCCAAATAAAAATGCCGTTTAAACTCCACGTGAGCCGGAGAGTAGTGTCGGTGTTTCAGTGCCTCACACTGATGCTGGATCATTACTGCTCCTCCGAGAACAAGTCCGTCTCGATCAGCCTAGAGCTATGATGTCATCAGTGTCAGAAGTAAGTTGAATGGTCTACTACAGTCTGTTCGTAAAATGTATTTCTACAGCCGTGTTAGTAAGTAAAACAGCAATAAGACTGTGATAATTCGGCTACATGATGATTTTATACACTGCTAATATTACGAATAGGTAGAAATTTATTATTTCATTAAGGAGTCATTTTGGACTGCATTTTCCCCCTTATAGCCTACTGTAGATGGGTGTGGTCATAGCCTTATATGACTATAAATTAAAAAATATGTTTTATTTGTTTGTCTGTTTAATATTTATATAAAAAAAGAGTAGGGGAGAGTGGGGCACAACCTAACAGTTTTTCACTTTCTCTCTAAATCCTCTTGTGGTTCTTCCCACATTCATTGCACACATGTCTAGTACAATTATGTGGTTTTGTTTCATTAATACAGTGTGTACTTTTTTCTTGATTTACCCCGAAAGAATGGAAGTGAAATGTGACAACATGCCCCAAAGGTGGGGTACACTGTAACATGTGAGGGGCACATTGCAACATGACCAAATGACAGCTTAAAATGATCTGATCTAATAAAATCCAAGACAAACTAAAATATTTTGTCAATAAAATACAATTATTAACTTTTTCAAATAAAAATAATTGTTCAGTGATATCTTCCAAAGATTTATACATTTTGACGCAATTTTTTCTCTAAATAATGTTGATGTGCCAACTAGTAAATACACTAAGTTTTGTCATCCTGGCATGTGTGGAAAGTTACAACTGACCCGTTATGTCCCGCTCTCCCTATCTTTTTATCCTCTGAACTTGTGAGGTTGTGATTGTCAGTGTTTTTCTTTAAAGTCTTGAATAGGAGTCTAGCTTATGCCTGTCTCAATGCAACCTGCTGCTTTTTGGTTTTATGTTTTGCTGATAGTTTTTATCAAACCTTTTTGCCTCTGAATTTCACTTTTCCTCCATATTCCCTCTTTTATGCTTGATGTTTACCATTTTTACATGACAAATAGATATGCTTTATTTTAAGTACAAGGCATATATTGAAATACCCATTGCTTTAAATCAGTGCTGGTAAAAATTAAGCCACGTGAATGTGTTTATTGAACAGTTGTTGTTTGTTTTGGGAAATAGATTGTAGTTCTAATGGCATTAAGGAGCATTCAAAGTGTGTGTGTGTGTGTGAAGTGGTTCTCAAAGGAAATAAAATGGGGGAAAGGCTATTTGCACTTTCCTAATAACTCGCACATCATATTTTCCATCAAATCCAGCTTATGGGAATCAGTCTGTTGAGAGTTATTTCACAAAAAATACCAAAACACCTCAATATGCATCAGAATAATATTAATCAATAAAGACCATTGTTCATTAAAAGTAAGTGCATGGTAACATGGTAGATCTAATGTATTTATAAATATTGCAGTGACAAAACTTGCTAAAAACTTGCATACCCTTAAGAACAGCTCAAATTTGTTGGACATTTTATTCACAAAATTGTTATCTTCTCAGACTGGTGTAGTTGGTATATAGATCCATTCAATAAACAACTGCCATATTTTCTCCTTAATGAAAAACAACAGAATGCAAACTCTGTAGCATGGCATAGTTTCAATTTTGACTGTATTGGCACTTGATTTGACACAGCGTGAAAGCTGTAAGCATCGCATTGATCGTTCATGAGTGGGAGGATATATATTGAATAAGCCTGTGAGCAAAATGCTTTCACTTTTCCATCTTGCTCTAACATGTTATTTGCATTTATCTCTGGAGAGAGACTACAGAGAAGCACTCTGCTGTTTCGAGACAGTAGTGCTATTGAGCGTCTCTGTGTAATCTATATTTATCTCTCATGATGCCGGTGATGATATGCCCCATGTATAGAGCTGCTAAGTAAGACACAGGAGAGATAAACACCTGAATATTAATCCTGTCTGATGATCTGTCTGCATGTACAAATGATAAATAAGTGTTCCTTTAAAACAGTTTAAAATTGCCATTGCTGCAGATTTGGCAGTATTATACAGCTGTACTTCTTATAATTTTCTTATGACTGAGTTTCTTATGTAAATACGTTGTGTATACGATTGTTCTCTATGTTTAATTACTGATGTTCATGCGCAATCATCCCACTTCTGTGCATCGTTACAGAGTTCCTGTAATCCTCCATAGGGAAATAAAGACAATGATGCAATATGGTTTCTTCCTTGGCTCTGTTATATAATTTGTAGATACACTGTCCATAAACACGCTGAGCATTTTTTTTCCAATCCTAAAACTGCAATACTTACACCATCTTTTAAACTATACAGCAAGAATACAATACAGAATGCAATTATGTTTAGTCAGTGTAAGTGTGAATCTTGGCCTGTGAAAACAGCACTGTTGCCATCTCATGTGTGACAGTCCAAGATGAACAGACGGACAGCTCTGACTTCTCTCCCTTAGATTTGGTCACAGAACCTGGAAACATAATGTTAAACAATAACATTTTAAAGACATACAATTGGCTTAATATATACAGTGTATATATAGGCCTACTTGTATATATATATTAGAACTGGGTTGGACCCCCGTTTGCCTTCAGAACTGCCTTAATTCTTCTTGGCATTCAATAAGGTGCTTGAAACATTGCTTTGGAAACATTTTGGTCCATAGTGACATGGTAGCGTCACGCAGTTGCTGCAGATTTGTCAGCTACACATCCATGACATGAATCTCCTGTTCCACCACATCCCAAAGGTGCTCTTTTGGATTGAGTAGATCATTGAGTGGACTGTGGAGGCCATTTGAGTAAAGTGAACTCATTCAATTTCGATTTGAGCTTTGTGACATGGCATGTTATCCTGCTAGAAGTAGCCATCAGAAGGTACCCAGCTAACAGTGAAAGTTCTCATAACGTTCTGGCAAGGTTATCTCAAAGTTATGAACAAACATTCTTTCAGTTACGTTATTAAAGTGTTTGTTCAAAGTTGTCTGGTCTTACATAATGTTCATAAAAAGTTAACACAAAAACATTATTCATTTAAAACCCCAAAGCTTCACAGTCTTTAACCCTTGCTGGGTCGACATTTCATACAGTAACATTAGGCAGTTTATATGGTGTTTAATATTTTTTTGTTTTACATTTGCGTAAGCAATCTTCTATCACTTGTTTCTGCTTTTACTTCACCTTTGTTTTGATCCGGAGATTCTGTACTAGAAGATGCATAATAGGGCCCCCTACTGTATAACACTGAAAACATGGATGGCCGGAAAATTCAGTCAATGGTGGGAAAAGAATTAACTAGATTTGAAGCAAATTCCTGTGTACACAAAAATTTAGTTATTAGGAACATATCTGTTCCATTTCAAAAGTTTCTCTCTATGCTGCGCTGATTCTTTGTGTGTGACGGCTGTGAAGAATGTGTGCAAGCACGCTAATGAAATTGGCCTTGAACTTGAACCTCTGCCTCCGAGCATTCCTCCCGTGATGGCAAAGCGCAAGAGGGAGCTGTCGCCCAAATCTGGTCTTTCTCAGAGACAAGAGGTTCAAAAGCAGAGTGTGGTGAGTCGTGCTCCCCCTCGCCAAGAATCGGGACCGGCTCATTGCGCTCATAAAAGACCTGGCGTCAGGACTATCCTCTTGAAGAAGTCCTGATGGCTTCGCAAAGGTCTGTGGGGGTGGCCCCCCTCGGGATGGGCCGCATAAAAATACATCAACCAGCTCCTTCCTGGCAACCTCACAAAACCACTGTAACATCCCCACCACCTCTGGTGAATCGGGAGGGCAGCGGTTTCCAGCTAAATGTTGAATGTTCTATAGCTTCCTGTTATCGCCCAGGACACAGAACATTCAATGTCCCCCAACAGGAAGAAGTCGAGACCCCTGCTCATGTCGAGACCATTTTAAACACCCTAAGAAACATCAGGCTAGGTCAAGACATTACTGTCTATCAGTTTAAAAAAATCCTAGATCCCATGGCAGCTGCACGGTGATCCTTATGGGTATTTTGCACATGAGACCACTTCAGTTGTGGCTGAAAGCCAGGGGATTTTATCCAAGGGCCAATCCACAAAGGCAAATAAGGGTTACACGCTGTGGGTTACGTACCCTTTCTATGTGGCTCAGACCCTGGTTCCTTGCCTTGGGTCCAACTCTAGTTACGTCTTGTCATCACAAGATGCTAACTAGGTTTGCACGATATGAGGAAAAGCTGCGATGTGCGATAACATTGTTTAATATTGCGATGACTTGCGATAAATATTCAAATGTGAATGTTAGCTATACTGTTCCCATGTCTTAGTGCTTTAATAGGTCGTTTTCAGTGTTGGGCAGTAACGGAATACATGTACCGGCATTACGTATTCAGAATACATATTATGAGTAACTGTATTCCGTTACAGTTACAATTTAAATAGTTGATATTTCGAATACAGTTACATTGTTGAAATCAATGGATAACATTAACAATACTTCTCTGCTTCATGAGTTTATTTACTCTCTAAATAAATTAAGGCAACTCAATGCATTTCTCAGAACGCCCCAATATGAAAACGAAAAAATGCACGGTTTGCGTGATCAGTCACAATGGAGTCAGAAGAGGAGCAGCGGGAGCTAGAGGTAGAGATGGAGCCAGAACAACAGAGCCAGGGCAAGAATGCGTTTCTATCTTGGAAATTCAAACAGCAATTCATATTAAAGAAAGAGAAGGGAGAAAGAAATATAACACGGCAGTGCAATTGTGCAGTGGCGCGTTGGTTGGGGGTGGCGGCTACACATGCATGCACGCCTTTATTTTTTATATAGCCTATTCGTTATATATTCGTTAAATATATTATTCATTTATATTTTTTATTTAAAAAATGTAGGCTATTTAATTGAGATTGAGGTGTGTATGTGTGTGTGTGTATATATATATATATATATATATATATATATATATATATATATATATATATATATATATATATATATATATATATATATATATATATATATATATTTATTGCCTACCTCAATTAAATAGCCATTTTGAAAATAAAAAATATAAGGTAAACATGCGTGTTTATTTTAGTAGGCCTACTTCCGTCAGTGAAACAACATAGCCTACTACAGCCTGTAAAACTGTTTAAATAAATATCTGTAAATAATCAAAAAATATAGGCTAAATAATATAAGTTAAATATTAGTCAGAGAAAAAATTTGTTTATATTTCCCCACAGACGTGCGTCATATGCCTCTTTGCGCATCGTTTTCTAATATCTTCATGTTTTCTCCTGATGTTCCAAAACTGATAGGCTAGGCCTACTTGTAGTAAAATGTGAAGAACGAAATGATCTTCTGCAGGGTCAAGAACTTAGGCTTTGTTTGATTAGGCTATGCGCTGTGAGAGAAAGCAAAACTAAAAATCTCCGCCGTGTATGAAATACGCTATACACGTAAACTTGACCAAGTCTAATAGCAAGCACAAACTGTGTTAAATAAAGTAAAATTTGAAGTAAAATATATCTGTCCTACTCCGTTTTCTACTTTACCACGGTAAATGATGCGAATATAGCCTACTCCTAAATAAATCAAACAAGGAAGAAACGTTTAATGCCCTGTGAGAGACGTAAATGAGGATTTGGGAAAATAAATAAGAGATTCCATGTCCAGTAGAATAAAATGGAGTAAGCCCATTGTTAAATTCTTGGAAAATCGTGTGACCAGATAGCAAAACGCAAGCAAACTTAAATTTGGCTCACCACACAAAGCCTTCCTCTCTCATTCGGCATGAATCCATGGCTGTGATGTAACATTTAATTGCGATCCTATTCTATTATTTATTTAGTAAATAAAGCTTTGTGCTTAACTCGTGTCATAATATTTACGTAAAACAGCTTCACATACAAAAAAAAGTGTTTTGGCCGACCACCGCCGGTGCTCCCTGCTCCCTGCCGGTAGGCTAAGACGTGCGACTTTACATTCTCCTATGTGCTGATTCACCAGCCCAAGAGCCGATGGCCCCGTTTGACATTAGCTAAATATTTTATAATATATAGTAAGCAGGATTTGATGGCCGCATTCCTACACTTATAAAATGCAATTCAATGTGGAAGTAATCCAAGTATTCAGGATACGTTACTCAGAATGGCGTATGTAATAAACTGTTTTCCCTTATTCATTGTGTCAGGCTGTCTGTTGCGATGTGTTCATCGCGCGAGTTCATATCGCAATGACGATGAAAGCGGCAGATGCCTTCCAGTCGGACTGGGGAGTGGTCTTAGGTGGCCATCCAGCCCAATGGATTTGAATGGAAACTCCACCCAGAGGTAGTGGGAAAGATACTACGAAGCAGAGGTGGACCTCTTCACCTCTCAAGGGATAGCGCAATGTATGCATTTGCCCAATTGCTCTGTTCCCGGGAGTCTTGGCCAAAGTTCGTCAACAAGGTCTGGCACATTGGCCAAACAGAGTTTGCTTCTTGTAGATAATATTTCTCCGCGACCACTCACCCTAGGCGATACTTGACAGGATGGACCGTGTGTCTCAAGCACAGGAGACAATATTTCATCCTGGCCCGAATTGTGTAACCTACATGTTTGGCCCCTGAAGGGTACCAACTGAGGGACACTGGGCTTTACGCTGATGTCATAGAGACCATTCTCAGTGCTAGGGCTCCCTCCATGAGAAGAATCTATACCACAAAATGGGGTGTCTTTGAAAGACGTGTACTGCACGCAGTACTGGAGTTTCTGCAGGAGAAGTTATCAGCAGGCACATGCCCTACCACTCTCAGGGTTTATGTGGCCGCAATATCAGCCTGCAACACCCTGAATGACGGGGTACCAGTTGGGAAGCATTCTTTGATTGCTTGCTTCATCTGTGGGGCCATGTGACTGAGGCCTCCTGTTAGAGCCGAGATCACCTTCTGGGACTAGTCCTAGAATGGCTGGTAGAACCTCTAGAGTCAGTGCCTGACAAGCTTCTGACCCTAAATATGGTTTATCTAATGGCAATTACTTCACTAAAGAGAATTGGGGATTTGCAGGCTCTGTCGAGAGCAGCCTCGTCATCTTGCTTAAACTTTGCCCCGGGAATGGTGGCGGATATTTAGCATTCTCATCCTGACTACCTGCCAAAGTTCCATTCTCGACCGTACATCTGTTCACTCTTAAAGACTTCAAAGTAGACTGAAAGTATACTTTATTATTTTTAGTTTACTTAAGTTTTAGTTTAGTTTACTTATTAGTACACTTAGCACACTTGAATAAACGTGGGGAAGTTTTTAACTTTCTGGCTTAAAAATGGCTTAAGGTTAGATGCTACACAGCAAAATGCCCTGTGTGACCATTAGTGACAACAGCCAAAGTTAACAAACAGAATCACGGAAAGAGGAACAAACATTTGAATTCACCATTGTGGTGACTGGTGTTGTCTGTGGTTGGGTTCTTGACCCTTGATAGTTAAATTTTTTTTTGTCTGGCTGCAGTATTACTGAGTTCAGAAAACACATTACCCTGTCTTATATTCATCGACTCACACATCAGTTAAACAGAAGCTCAAGTATGTTGGCTTGACTTTCAAAAAACTTGCAAGGTGTTCATATGCATCAAGCAGGTTCAATGTTTATATGTGAGTAAAAGCCTAAATTCAATCTGTTCATCATATAAAACTCTCTTCAGAAAATGCGTACTTTATACAATCTCTTTTTGAAGTGTCAAAGTGTCAGTTCTGTCAGGACCACTATCGTCAAAATGATTGATTGACTATTGGCGGTATGGTTCTGTTCTGGGCAAGAACTCCCTGTGCATCCAAGCAGCCTGGCATGGATAAGAGCAGGGAGAGCAGCAATAACCCTCCTAGGGGTAAACAGAACAGAACCAACATAATGTATTTCAGATCATCATTAATGTCAATATTAAATGTACAAAATAATTCGGGAATTTAGTCTGATTCAAGGAATACCAAATCAGATAAAATCAGAATACCAAGTCCTAACTGGATGAGAGGAGGAGCTGGGGATGGAGAAGGGTAAATGAGCTCTGGAGAAACGTGATAGCTGCTGATAGTACTGAAAGAGCTTATGCTGTGATAGACGTTGTATTCCAATAGGTATACATGATCAGCTGACAGTCAGCTAATGCGAGCTTGACTAACGTGACCTGCCAGAACTGACGCTATATGCTTGTTTTGAGTAGCTGTCTATAGAGGGATAGAATTTCTCTCAGATTTAATCAAAAAGATCTTAATTTGTGTTCCTGAGATGAATTATAGTCTTACGGGGGTTTGGAACGACATGAGGGTGAGTAATTTTTGACAGAATTGTCTTTTTTGGGTGAACTAACCCTTTAAACCCTAATGAGCTAAGATATAAAAGTATTGTTGCAGACATACAGAAGCAAAACATAAAAATAGTGGTTATGTAAGGTCTCCATCATTGACTGAATCATGACTCAACTCATTCAGTAGGAAAAGAAAGCCTGTGAGATGCATTCAATAGACTACACATATCTGTAATAGAAAAAAAACTGGATCATGGCTCAGTGAATAAATGAAAGACACTTTGGCGTGGACAGAAACCATTTGTGTTGTTGTTGTTTTTTTATAAGATTTAATTCAGAGGACATTGATTTAGACAGCATGAATCATCCTCAGATTAGTCACACTCAGGGATTAGTGGAATTTTTATATCGCTAGTGAAAGCATACACTGCCACTTGTTTCAGCATACTTTTAAGCCACCACCCAGTTTGTGGGATATGAACTAGATGGTTTTAATTTTGAGCTTTAATAAAAAATGGAATGGGGTATAGCTGTTGGGCTTAGTATTTGATATATTGTAAACTCTTGGGAGGTTGGTTGGACTCTGCCTGATATGTGTGGCACACCTGCACCGCACAGATTAGAGAGGATTTATCTGGGGCTTTAAAAAGAACCAGTTTGCCATTGATTTGTGGTCAATCTATCATTTAATCTGGCTGACTGCAGCTGCCATTGCTGCTGCCTCTTAGGTAAGCAAGGTGTCTCTCATCTACCCACCCAGGAAAGGGATATTTTTTATGGCCTTAGGCCTAGTCCACACGTACACGGGTAGTTTTCCCTCTTCCGTAAAAAAAAAAATAAAAAAATGCGTCCACATGAAAACGTAAAACCCGCTATGAATCGCTCTCAAGAGCATGCCAAACCAACGGGTTTCAATATAACCCTAACCGTAAAGCCACGTTGGCCAATCAGAAGCCTGGACATTTTTTTAATGCCAGTTCCAGTTCTGATGCAACAAGCCAAAATCTCCGGTTTCACTGTCCACTAGACACCACTGCAACCGGAGTTTCTAAAAATGTTCACCCTTAGTCATCCTCCTAAATTATTCACCCTTAGAATGATTCTAAACATCTTGTCTGTTTACAGTGAGTCAATGTGTTTACAACAAATATCCAGGGTATAGCGTTAGTTCTGGCAGGGCACGTTAGTCAAGCTCGCATCAGCTGACTGTCAGCTGATTACGTCTACCTATAGGAATGCGATGCCTATCACAGCATCCATATAAGCTTCTTCAGTATCATCAGCTGCTATCACGTTCTCCGGAGCTAATTAGCCTCCTCCATCCCCAGCTCCACCACTCGTCAGTCAGGATTTGGCATTCTGATTCCCCCTGAATCAGACTAAATTCCAGAATTCTACTCCGCTGGGAGTTCTTGCCAAGAGCAGAACCATACCGCCAATCTAAACTATATGCTAAATGTCTATCACTTTGACGATAGTGATCCTGACAGAAGTAACTGTAATTATATTTCTGCGATTTTGTCCAGAGTTGGGCAAAGAATTGGCTACCTTTCAATTCACGAGTGTGAATTTAAAAATTTTAATTGAATTTTGCCACAACAAACGTTGGATTGGAATTTGGAATTTTGTATTTGCTGAATTTACTTTAATTGCAATTTTAAAAATCTATCCATCGGGCCTATAAAACCTTCAAACTTGAAGACCTATTTTTATTTAAACTTTGAAACTTATTATAACAAAATTATAGTTTATTTTAATTGAATACATTTTTTTATTCTTTACTTCCTTAGATTCATCATTCATCACATTCATTATGGGTGTCTAAGTTGGAGCACACACCTTTAATATGGACATTTTGGATATTATGGACAATTTATTTCATTTTGTATTCACTGTGCACTAACTTCTCTATAGTTGTTCAACTATAGTTCAACTATATAGTGTAACAAAATAAAGCAATTAATGTATAAAACTGTGAGTTGATGGCCAGAAAATATATCTACATTTTGAACATGATTCTGATGAGACATTAACCTCACACATAACATGATTTATGAATCATAAGTTCCAAATGCGGGGGTGTCATTGTCTTACAGAAAATTAGCTTTTCAAGCTTGATTACAAAAGGTGTATTTGTGTTGTGGTAATTTATCAAAAGTGATTTACAGTGAAGTCAACATTTAAGTGTAGATTAATAAGATCTTATTATATTAAACAGATTGAGGTGACAAGGTAAAGCTGGCATTATAAATTAAATCTGTGTACATAAAAGGACAAACAGATCCAGTGATTAAAAAAATACAATGGATGTTGAGTTTATTAAACTCCATATTTCAATCACCTTCAAAGTGTTTTGACCAACAGCATCCTCTTCACCCTCCTCCCCATCAGGAAAGTTGTGTTCTCATTAACTCTCGATGTAATAAACTTGGAAATAGGTAACCATCAGGCCTGAAGCATGTACTCCATCAAACATGTCAACACAAATTTGTCCTTGAACGGATCTATTAGTCATGCACAATTTAACATGCAACTGTGGGGATCTGTTAAGTAATCACATCACAAGACATTCCCCTTGACTTCCAGCTCTTCACTCACAGCTGTCACACCAACTGAACAATGCTCTAGTGCACACAGTCCTTACTAATCACTCGCTACAAATCACTCATCTTACTGAATTGTAGATGAATCTCTGCACTTGGACAACATTTTTTTGAAAGAAGACTCTTTGCGATGCATGTGCATAGAAATACACTGTAAAAGGGAATGTTAGATCAAGTAAGCAATGATTAAAATTTGACTTTATTAATCATTAAGCATTTACTAGTGGTTTTCTGATTCATTGTCACTTTAAGTAATGTCTGGAGAGTTCATTCCTAATTATCAGTCTGCGAGAGACTCATTATGACATTTTATGAGTGTCTTTTGTCTCATTAGTGTTCATGTGATGAGCATTTGTGTGATGATGTCATTATGTGAAGAGAACAAACACTTTTCTTTCTATATTTGCTCATCAAAACATGTGGCAACCAATCTTGGAACAGTTTGCATGGAAATCTTTCAAGACAGTTTCTGAATCAAACTTTAGATTTTAAGAAGCACTAATTTGGTAGCATTTTAAATCCACTTGAGACATGTACTTATTTCACTTCTACAGTGTAGATTTGTGTATGCTTGTGCTTTATCAAACTTTTGGAAGACTTCTTGGTCATTTCCCCTGTGATATTCAACAGGTGAGTATACACCCCACATAAGGAAAAGTACTATTTTTATCTCTTAAAACATAATAAGCTTTGCATAGCATTTGTGCTCCTGTTGAGGAATACCAATAGTTCAGTGCATTTGGAGTCACTGAAACTCTCGATACAGCTGCTGACTTCTGGACTCCAATGGTGAATGCCCCAGATGCTATGCCAAATGGAGACTCAATCACACAGGCACTGGGGCTTAACCTGCGATTTTCTCTATTTCCACAGCCTTGCCCCCTCTGCCATCTATACAACCCGACTCCTGCTGAAAGCTATTCATCACCCTGTCACCTGCTACAGTCTAACCCACTGCCCAACTGAGCCACTCCTAATGGACTATCATATTCGCCTGACTTCGTTCCATTTAGCATGGAGCTCAGTCAGAGATGATATGCCACATGAAGATGGATTTGTGGGCTCAGCCATGCCTCCCCTTGGTTGTATCTACTCAGCACTAAGATGACAGTAAACATATACATGATTTGAGTGGAATGTGAGTGAAATTGAATGAAGCAGGTTATTTTTTATTCTGTTATGGTGAAAGAAATACAAGTGTCATAATAATCAATAAGATTCACTGGCAAACCTGCAAACAAAAAAAACAATACATTTAGCATCTAAAGGAGTGTGTATACTGCATGTTTTCAGGTTTAGATTAGCATTTTCAACTAAATTAATTTGTTTGGTTAATTTATACATATTTTCATGCTGGATTTTATGCTTGTTTTAATCCATCGCACTACAATGGATATTATAGCTCTCCTAAATACTTGATTCTGATTGATCAATCAAAGCATTCAGTGCAACAGTTGGTGAACCAGGAACAGGCTGAAGACTCAGAAGATCAAAATACAAACTTAAACTTTAATGACGCTCAGGAACAAACAGAAAGGCAGGGAAACACACTCCAACATAACAGAAAGACCAAACACATAGAGAGACATGACAGACACAGCAGTAAAAATATTTTTTGTATAATGAGCACTGAACTTTATATTTTATTATTTTCCTTGACAGCCATCAACTTGTGTTGATGTGCTTGGAGTCAATTGTTTTATTTGTGATAACGCGATGAAACAAACTGTGCAGACATAATTTTTGGCCAGGCTGTCATACAAAGAAATTATGAACAGATGCAAAAACAAGAGAGAACCAACAATGTTGTAGTCAATTTATACTTTTTCCTGTAAGCTTTTTGTTTTCATCGTAAAAGCATTGTTTAGCTGGAGTTTGTCTTTTCTGCCAAATAATTTTGTCAGATAAATACCTTAACCAAGTTGAACGATTTGTTCCTCCTTTAAAATATATTTAAAAAATGCATAAATATTTCACTCATATTTTGTGTTAATTGAACTTTAGGGTCATTAAAAACAAATCATTACCTTGGAATTATAAGGTTCTAGGTTCAGAATGGTTCTATCGAAAAAGTCGAATGGAAAGCAAAAACTTTGAAGCTCAATAT
Source organism: Romanogobio albipinnatus (assembly GCA_023566225.1). Taxonomy (NCBI): domain Eukaryota; kingdom Metazoa; phylum Chordata; class Actinopteri; order Cypriniformes; family Gobionidae; genus Romanogobio; species Romanogobio albipinnatus. The sequence goes on along the minus strand of CM042246.1, from coordinate 27,700,561 downwards.
CTCAAAACTATCTCAAAGAATGCAGATAGAACCTTACAATAACAATGTGGTGAAATATCCACTTCGGACATCTTCTTTGATCACATTTACATTGACAGAGCAAAAACATACAACAGTAACTAGCGGTACTGTGACTAAAATAATGTAAGTTACTCGACATTCAATTCTTGTTTATTGACATTTAAAGCAAAATCACACTTGTAATTGTGCTTTTCTTAGTAGTTCTCTGGAGATATGTGAATATGGGAGATATATGAAAAAAATAGTAGTTGTTGATTAGCTAATTGTGAACTATCACGTTCAGCTGAGCGCTACTAATTCATTATTTCTTGTTAGTTACTAGAATGTTAATAGTGTGTTACTCATCTGTTCCTGTGTAGTTACTCATTAATGATAGAACTGTATCACAAATCTATTGTGATGTAATTATGGGAATATTTTTAATTAAATATTGGCCAATTCGTTATCAGATTGCGGTATTCAGTGATTAGTATTGCTACAAGTACATGGCCGTACACAGTGGGGGAGTTTCTACAGTGTTTCCGACTCTCTCTCAGAGTTCTGTCAGCTGTGTCTTTTATCTTTTCTCTTTTTTAGGACTTGGTCTGGTCGAGATATAGAGCATTTTCATGTATATTTCATCAGAAGAGACTGATGTAATGCTCCACATGGTAGTATGGTGATACATTTGATAAATTCTGGGTGATGTTTTAGCTGTTGTTGTTTTTCATAGACTGTGTAAGTGACTCATCTATTCTCACCAGTTGTCAGGGACTCTTGTAAGGCAGTTTAAATTAACAAATGATATTATCTTTTGAAATATTTAATCGTATGAAGGATTTTGTACATATACAGAAGTTGAGTAGAAATATGACTTTGACATTAGCTGATCTATTTGTAAATTGTTCAGACATTTTTTTCTTTAGAGATAATAAAAAAATGTAACATGTTAATATAAAATAGATATATCATTTTCAAAATTTGCTTATTATGAGTACACCAGTGACAAGCATTCTTCAGCATTCAAACAATTCAGTGACATAGTTATCACAAATGCATCACTTTAATGTGTAATAATACTGATTAAAAGTGTTGCACCATGCATTTTTATATCATATAGTCTCTATATGAGTTAAATGGTTACTTCAGTGATTTAGCATTAAGCTTTGTATTTAAACCGGGTCATTTATGCAGTAGAAATGTGAAATTATTTTTGAATTTTGTGCCTTCTAGACTGAGAAAAGACAGAAAATGTATTTTTGTCTCATGTGGATGAAAGACAACAACTCCCAGAATGCACTTGCTTCGCTGCCCTATGAGGCCACTCCATACACCGTCGTTTTGATCTTCATAGTAATACAATCATTTCGTTCAGTTAGAGAATAAACACTACAATTAAAAACTGAACGTGTCTTTTCAATAAAGTGTGAGTGAGCCGAACGAAAGTCACGGCACAGATGCAGCAGTGTCAGATTTCATTCCTCACGAAGAGCTGAGGTAAGCGCCAGTCTGGCATGTTTTCAGATCACATATGGAAGCTAAACTATCACAGGAATTCATTGAAAAGTTGAAACACTCACTTTACTCTGCACCGCGCTCTGTTATTATGATTGTCCGTGCGGCCGTCTGTGTCTTACATTCTGTGCGTGAGATCTCTCCCCTATGGGCAGGTTGATAACATGCGGAACAGCTCCATCTAGTGGCTGTAGTCTTTAGCCTCTGACCAAAAAATCCTCCGATGATGCAAAATGACAATATTTGCGTCATCGGAGGAATTTTTCCAGAAATAAAATGCATAATTCTCTCGTCTCAGGGGGATATGAGGGGGGAAAGTACCATAATTTGAATATACTACCGGGTTTCTACTGATACAAAGCCTAATGCTAAATCACTGAAGTTACCCTTAAATTTACAAAACTCACCTGCCTGTAGCTTTCTAGTAACTCTTCAGACGTTGATTAGCTTCTTCAGATTGAATGCTGGATTGTGGTTCTCCAGGGCCGATGTTCACCACCCCTGCTCTACATCATCGAAAGCTTCACTCTCTTCCAAAACCAATTGCAAGGCCCTCTGAGCATCAAATCTTTTGGCCATCTTGATCAGTTGTGATAAGGAACCACACTGGCAACTGGAAACTGGAAATCGGCAGATTTGTAGCTGTGATCAGAAGCTTTGTTGAAAAGAAGCCTTTCTAATGGAACTCTGAGGTATAACTGCACAAATGCAAAATGAACAAATAACTATGGTCATCAGAATTCAACTATTTACTAATGATGCATCAAGATGTTGTTTTGAGAGTTCTAATGGCAGGAGAAGGGAACTACTGTCTACTGTCAAGAGGCTTTATCACACCATCTGTTAGGGAGTTGTGTTATTTTAGTGTGTGTGGGATCATTGCAAAGAGCTGCTTGAGGGCCGCATGATATTATTATTTGTTTATGGATCGCTGGTCATCTGGTATTAATGTGATAATCTATTCTAGAGAAATTAATCTTGCATTAATCACTTCCATCTGGGGTGAACAATGACACTGGGAGTCTCCTCACTCTAGTGTTTTATTTAAATGTGGTGCCTCTCTTCATTTGGGTCTGAAATACTCAACCAACCCTCAAATAATGATTGCTTTTGTTCATTTAATGTGGAATTAGTTTTTGTTTAAAAGTTCTTCCTAATTAGTACTTGCAAAAGTACTCCTAAATAGCCCAATTTGGTCTAATTTGCTGAACAACATTTGAGTTACAATTCTTATTACCCTACATCTGTGATTTTATGGGATTAGAATTGCAATCGCACTACGTCCAATGTATCCTCTGTGAATCCACTGCCGCTTTAGAATTATAATGGGTTCTATTTGCTTTTGAAGCAAGAGTCTGCCCCTTGCGTTTGGGTTTTACTGATCATGATGCTTGGGATATGTGAATGATCATACACTCTGGGTTATGCTGCTGAAATTTGGGTCAAATATGGACAAACCCAGCCGTTGGGTTACATTTTTTAATAAATATTGGGTTAAAACAACCCAGAATGTTTTAGAGTGTGTCATTTCTGTATAATCCTGAGTTTATCCTGATGGAAAATAAAGAAGCCTTAAAATGATAATTCACCCAAAAATGAAAATTACCTCATGATTTGCTTACCCTCAAGCCAACCCATGATATATGACTTTCCTCATTTAGACGAACACATTATATTTTACGAGTTATATTTAAAAATATCCTGGCTTTCTCAGCTTTATAATGGCAGTGGATTTCGGTCCTGACTTTTCCAAGTCCCAAAAAATTGATCATAAAAGTAATCCATGTGTGACTGGATTTTGGACTTCCTAACTGACAGACCCCAGAATGTTCGATCAGGATTCACCTGCTCCACGTCCATCACACTCAACACTGGTGTACCACAGGGCTGTGTGCTAAGCCCGTTTCTCTACTCCCTCTTCACCTCCGACTGCAAGCCTGTGTATGGATCTAATTCCATCGTCAAGTTTGCGGACGACACTACGGTGATTGGGCTCATCAGCAACAACGATGAGACTGCCTATAGGGAGGAGATCCAGCACCTGGCCATATGGTGCACTGATAATAACCTGCTCCTCAACACCACCAAAACGAAGGAGCTCATCGTGGACTTCAGGAAGGAGTCAAGAGGCACACACGACACCATCCACATCAATGGAATGGCTGTTGAGTGTGTCTCCAGTTTCAAGTTCCTGGGGATCCACATCTCGGCGGACATGTCGTGGACAACCAACACCTCCAGCCTGGTCAAGAAGGCTCACCAGTGCCTCTTCTTCCTGAGGACACTGAGGAAGAATCAGCTCTCCTCGGCTATCCTGGTGAACTTCTATCACTGCGCAATAGAAAGTATCCTGACCAACTGTGTGGCAGTATGGTATGGGAGCTGCTCTGTTGCAGAGCGCAAGGCACTGCAGCGGGTGGTGAAAACTGCCCAGCGCATCACAGGGACTCCACTACCTGCCATCGAGCACATCCAGAGGAAACGCTGTCTGCATCGAGCTCGCAGCATCCTCAAGGACTCCTCTCACCCAGCCCACAGACTGTTTTCTCTCCTGCCCTCCGGCAGGCATTTCAGGATCCTCCGGACCAGGACCAGCAGACTAAAGAACAGTTTTTTCCCCAGAGCTGTCTCTTTGCTGAACTCAAACCCCCGTTGATCCACTTCCCTCATAAACTGCTAACTCTCCTACCTCACATCTTCCTTCACTTTGTTATTTGCACTACCGACTGTTTATTACAGTAACAACTTTTTACTTATGCATCTTGCACTACCATATCTTAATTGGATTATGCTCATTTGCACTGCCGACTGTATTTATAGTAACAACTGTTTACATTTGCATTTTGCACTGTACTTCTAACTGTAATATGCAACCACTTTCCACTGCACTTTTACACTTTTTTTTAGATAGCTCTGTCCATAATTTATTGCACTACCTTAATCCACTGCTATTCCTCATATTAGCCTAACATATTATTGTATACCTCTATCTGTAAAATTATTTTTATAGTAATAGCCATCTGTATATTTTATTCATAGTACATATTCACCTGTAAATTCTGTTTATAGTAATAGCCATCTGTATATTTATTCACTGTACACATTCACCTGTAAATTAAATTCTGTTTATAGTAATAACCATCTCTCTATTTATACATATTTATATATATTCAGTACATATCCATGTCCTGCACTTACGCAACCATTGTATATCCTGCACTTGCTGCTATTGCACTTCTGGTTAGACCTAAACTGCATTTTGTTGCCTTGTACTTGTACTTGTGTAATGACAATAAAGTTGAATCTAATCTAATCTAATCTAATCTAATCCATACGGTTCCTGGGGGTTGGGTTAATAAAGGCCTTCTGAAGGGAAATGATGCGTTTAAGTAAGAAAAATATCCATATTTAAAACTTTATCAACTATAATAACTAGTTTCGACAGATGGCTTTACGCATCGATCTATGCCGAAAGAGTAGCCCTTGACCTGACACGCAACGTATTGACGAACACGGACACGCAGAGGTTAGAGCAAATCAAAACACTGGTCACGAATTAGAAGTCTTAAACTTTTTTTTAATTTTTTTTAAGAGAAATGTTGGAGCTTGAGTTTGTTGCCCAGCCCTATTTGTTTGAATCGCAAGAGGCGTAAAGCTTACGCTACTCCGTCATACATTGCATCAGGGGTTACTCTTTTGGCATATATTGGCTTGCGTATAGGCTGTCTGCCCAAAAGTAGGTCAGTCAGGTCCACTCCAAAACACCATAGACAAACTTTTAGTCAACTTTTTATTGGCATATTTTCCAATGTACATTTGGTGATATGGCTCTGTTCTAAATTCCCCATCCTTTTCATGAGCTCCATGAAAAGCCAAGACAGGGAACAGCAGCAGATTCTGGGGACGACCTCCCATTTTTTAAACTGGGAGGGCAGCGAAATCCCCCAATTAGAACAGAGTATGCATCAATGACAACAGAATGACATTGATTAAAGGGGGGGTGAATCACTCATTTTCAGTCAATCTCATGTCAATCTTGAGTACCTATAGAGTAGTATTGCATCTTTCATATCTCCGAAAAGTCTTTAGTTTTATTATATTTATAAAAGAAAGTTACCGAGTCTTTCCGAAAAAAGCAGAGCGGCTGGGGGTGTATCGTTCGGGCTGAGCTAAAGAATGATGAGCGTGAGCAGCTATTGCGTTGAGCTATGCATGTTTACAATGGAATTGATAGCTAACAACACAAAGACATTTGAAGCATTTTTACTCACTGCCTGCTACCAACACATGACCGTGAACCATAATCGCTGGGATTGCTCTATCTTTCAGCATTAGACGAGCTACAAAACCAGAGTTGAAATGTACCTTGTTTATAACCCATCGTCGCCGAAATTACAACAAACAAACACTTGTACAACTCCGTTGCTGCTCCGGAAAAACATGATTGTCTTGCCATTACAACCAAAAACACACATCTTTGGTGACATTGTTGATTTTGTGAAGTCCTGTGACTGCAGCACAGCCGGCTTCCCTAAAGCGCTTGCTCTCTCGCTCTAGTCGCGCGCGCCATTCCGGGAGAAGAGCCCGTACGGCCCGTACAAGGACATTCCGCACCATCTGACATCATATACCCATACTCGGGAAAAACTTTCCAAATCTTATGAGAAACCGGAAGCATTTGAAAAAATGTTTGAGCATTTTTGGCACAGAAATGCTCCATCAAACGTCCAACTTTTTTTTTTTTTACTTTGTCCATGTTTAGGATGGGAATCCAAGTCTTTAACAGTGAAAAAAGCTCAGTATGCATGAAACAGCACTAGATTAAAATCTAGTAGGCTGTGAAACACAAATTTCTCTAACCTCCTCCTGGAGGTTACTAGTCCTAGGGCTTTAGTAAGATGGCCACAATTTACCTAATTTGAAGTTCAAAAATTACACTTTTGAGAACACAGAAGAGGATCCGTTTACATTTGGATATTCTGCACACTCCTTCCTAGGGGCACTTCACCTCTGTTCATGTGTCTGAATTAATGAAGTTTCAGGGTTATATTGGCACACAGACATAATCTGTAGTCGCATAATAAAGCCAAAAACAATTACATGCATGGATGACTCATAATGCGTTTATAATTCAAAATAATTTCATTACTCACTTCCTTTTTTACACGATTTCACACTTCATTGTGCAGTATTAAATGATAACAATGGCACACATTAAATCCAATGTCTTTCTTCTCTCTATGTAACTACTATCATTATTAATATTAGCCAATTACTAGAGCCTCTGTTTTCTAATTCATAACAGCAGAGCTATTAATGGACACGCCAGCTGTTCTGTTATTTCACTGAAATCTGAAACTAGCGTAATCCATTTTTCTCATGATGGCTTTTGTCATCTGTCTGCTAATTAGGAAGACCATTATTCATGCAAAACCATGTGCATTTTCACGAAAGTATTTCCGTCTAAAGACAGAGCTGTGGCTTTTATTTTCTCTCCCCTCTATTCCTCAAATAGAGGTTCTCCTGTGGAACCTTTCAGGAGTTATTGCCCTTTGAAATACAATAAACCTAAATACCCCTGCTAACTTTAGTACCTGTCTGTGGAACCTTCAGACAATGACGGATGAAAGCCTCCCTATCAGAACAACTGAAGGAGCTTCCTGGGGTGCGCTTTCCACCCTGCACTGATAGGCACTTTCATTAAGTCTCTGTCCATACATCTTTTGTCACTGGAAGACAATGACGAAGAACCTAACTGATACAATATTCTCCTTTCTATTTCTGTGGCTGCCACTGAAACAACATATAGTGCGTAGCTACTCATTAAGCCAACGACTAAATAATATCCTGTGTATGTCTCAAAGTAGTTCAAGATTAATGAATATAATATTATTATTACTTTCATCACATCTGACACATTTGAGTATTGAAATAATCACTTTTTTGATGCTTTGAGATTCATTGTTTTGGCTTATCTTGTGTTGAAGAGGCTTCAGTTTAATCATTGTTCCTGTGTGCACGGCCAGCAGTCCAGACCAAGGACATCGATAAGGTTAATAACGAACTTGATGTGCTATTAGCGTCGTGTTTTCTGACAGAGCCTAATAGAAAATGAGTAGCTTAATTTATCTGAAATCATGTTGGTAATTAGGCTCTTCATGACTATGAATATCTGTAATGCAATATGCTCCTACATTCGAAAGTGCGGGTCTCTGTTGCAATTAATGAGTTTTGTAGAAGTGTTTCACTCACAGAACTAAGACAGAAGCAATTACAACATGACAACATGAGATTAATTTGTGAAATGTTCCTGCTTTTTATACTCAGCAAGCTTTGTATTATTTTTCTTTACTTTTGTATGATACACATCATGTAAAAAGAACACAAAAGTTCATGTATGATACACATCATGTGAAAATATCTTTGGAATATTTCATCAGAACTTGCTCTGCCTTTAAAATGACTTTCATTAATATCAACCCATTCTCTCCAACCATCATTTCATAACTTATTTTTGATTAATAAAAACAAGTCCCAACTGCACATTTATTTAGGCTATATATGTATACTTATAATAAAAACAGATTTAAAATCATCCAACTTACAGCAGCCAAAACAAAGAAACAATCCATCACTGGAAAACCGAAACCACATCCTTTATTCTCATAAGCTTTTTGCAAGATCACCTAAACTGATGGAGCAGCTTTTGAATTAAACAGAGGGTGTGAAAGGTCCATTTTTAATACATACCTCTTTATCTGGATGAGGAAAGAATATTGGCGACAGTTTAAATTATGGAAATATGTAAGCTGACCTATACAAAGTTAAGAAGTAAACTGAAAAAATTATCCATTATTATTTTTAAATAATGATAATAAATAAGAAAAATAAATAAAGAGTGTGCCCTTTTAATATAAAAAATGTTGACAAAATGCAAGAAAATATTTTTTTAAACAAATTAATGTTCTCACAGTTTATGTTGTTGTCACATGTCTTGTTGGTCTTTCAGTTGTTTTAATTTTTGTGTCACATGTTCCTTTGTCTTAGTTTCCCGGCACTTGTCTGTTTCCTTGGTTACCCGCTTTAGTTAAGTTCTGTTCAGCAGTGTTTTGTTAATTTTCTCGTTTCTGTCTGCTATTTAAGTTCCTCTTGTTCACTTAGGCCCCGTCCACACGGAGACGTGTTTAGCTGTATACATAAAAATGTTGTAACGTGTCAACATTTCGTCTTCACGGATCCGACGTTTTGGGAGCATGAAACCGATATTTTTGGAAACCAGGTCCCAGAGTGGATAAATTTGAAACCGACACCGTTTTTTGTTTTCATGTGTACAGCCAATCCGTATATTTTGTGAAACGGTGATGTCATCACACCACGTCCCACATGGGAAAGACTGGAAAGGGATACAACTTCGGGCACTGGGCATGCGCACATCAATGGGTTGGTTTAGGGTTGGGGTATGTGTATGCATTAATAAAAACACATCTGGTAAGTAGCAAATTTATTTATTGTTATTTTATTGTGAGATTTTGCCTCACTTCCTACCATTGCTGTACCCCTTCCAGTCACAATTCTTCTTCTCCGTTTTTAGTGTATTTCTGTGGCAAAATTACAGCGCCACATACTGGCCTGGCATGTATACTACATCGTTTTGAGTCGTTTCAGTGCTCTCGTGTGTATGCAGATATTTCTTGAAACGAGGGGGAAAAAAGATTAGATAGAGAAAGCTCTGGCTTCTTGTGGATGGGGCCTCAGTCTTGGTCCGGTCACCATTATGCTAAGTGTGTGTTTCTGTTGCCTGTCTGCCTGATTTTGGATCTTCTGATTCCTCCATTTGTCCCTGCCTGCACACACCCGTGACAGATGACCGGATCATAAAATGGATTATGTGTCCCGGTCCAGTGTCCGGTGATGTCTCCTGTCCCCGTCCAGAGCCCAGTGACTCCCCGGTCTCCGTCCAGAGCCTATTGACATCCCCTGTCTACGTCCAGAGCCCAAAGAGGGCTCCAGCTCGTGACCAGAGTCCAAAGAGGGCTCCAACCTGTGAACAGATTCCAGAGAGGGCTCCAACCCCTGGCCAGAATCCAGAGAGGGCACCAGCCCCTGGCCTGACTCCAGAGAGGGCTCCAGTACCTGAACTGTCAGCACCTCCGTGGTCTTCTGAGCTTCCGGCACCTCCGTGACCTCCTGAACGGTCTGCACTGCCCTGACCTCCTGAACGGTTTGTGCCGCCCTGGCCTCCTGAATGGTTTGCACTGCCCTGGCTGGCTTCCTAAACTGCCATGGCCAACTGAACTGTCTGAGCCTCCATGGCCCCCTGAGCTGCCCACTTCGCCATGGTTCCCTGAATGGCCAACATCACCCTGGAGTCATCCTAACCTGCCAGCATTGTCCTGTCACCTTCAGGACTCTAGAGTTATATAACTTCATATATCATTAAATAGGGAAGTAAAACATCACAATTATCTTCATGTTGAGCCACATGTGAGAGGCACCATTTACAGTTGTGGTCAGAATTGTCACTGTAAATATGATCAAAGATGGCTGTAAAAATAAATCTGCATTGTTAATTCTTTTGATCTATCATTCAAAAAATTCACAAAAACCTAACCTTTCATTGAAGTAAAAGAATGAAAAGTCAGGGTAAAGTCACATTAGGAAATGTTTTTCTCCGAAACCCGTTGGCCACAATTATTGGCACCCCTAGAATTTTTTATGAGTAAAATATCTCTGAAGTATATTCCCAAATTTAGCACACCAGGGTGACTAGGAACATGAAATTGTCTAGCTATGATGTCTTGTTTCACAGGAGTATAAATATGAGGAAACACAAAAGCCAAATTCCCAAATTCAACAAGCAAAAGATTGTTGAGCTTCACAAAAGAGAAAGTGGCTGTAAGAAAATAGCTAAAGCATTAAAAATTCCCATTTCCACCATCAGGGCAATAATTAAGAAGTTATAATCAACTAAAGATGTTACAAATCTGCCTGGAAGAGGACATGTGTGTCTAAATCATCCTAATGCATGGGAAGGAGGGGAGTTTGGGTGGCCAAAGACTCCAAGGATCACAGATTAAGAATCGTAGAAATTAGTTGAGTCTTGGGGTCAGAAAGCCTAAAAAAAAAAAAAATTCAAACAACCCCTACATCACATGTTGTTTGGGAGGGTTTCAAGAAAAATATTCTAGCATATTAATTTGTCAGACACGACTGGAAATTCAAAAGGGACCTGGTTCTGTGGTCAGATGAAACTATAAAAAGAGATTTTTGGCAGCAAACCCACCAGATGAGTTTGATGCAAAAAGGGATAAAAAAAAGTACCCCATGCCAATGGTTTGCTGGAGGTCCTGGACATCTTGTTCAGATACATGGTATCATGGATTCTATCAAATACCAACGGATAAAAAAATTCTAAACCTGACAGCCTCTGCTAGAAATCTTAAGGACAACGATCCAAAACAAACATCAAAATCAACACACAAACAGCACAAAATGAAGCTTCTGCCATGATCATCCCAGTTCCCCAACCTGAACAATACAGAAAATGTAAACTGAAGAGAAGAAGCACCAACATGGATCTGTGAATCTGAAAGATCTGGAGAGATTCTGTATGGAGGAATGGTCTTTGATTTCTTGCCAGGTGTTCTCCAAACTCATCAGGCATTATAGTAGAAGACTCAGAGCTGTTATCTTGGCAAAAGGAGGTTGCAAAAAGTATTTAATAAAAGGGTGCCAATAATTAAGGACAACGTGTTTTGGAGAAAAGCAATTATTTCATAAGGTGATTTAACCCCAACTTTCAATTCTTTTACTTCAATGAAAGTTTTGATTTTTTGGTGAATTTTTGGAATAAAAGATCAAAAGGATAAACGATGCAGATTTATTTTTAAATCCATCTTTGATCATATTTACCAGGGGTGCCAATAATTTTGAGCACAACTGTATTGCAAAGGGGATGCTGTTGCTATAACACTATTTTTGCTTAAAGGTTAAATCTTGTTACTCTCTGAGAGAAAAGTTCTCTGTTGCTTGATAACCGTTCTCTTGCAGCTCTTGTGGTACAGTGAGGAAAATAAGTATTTGAACACCCTGCTATTTTGCAAGTTCTCCCACTTAGAAATCATGGAGGGGTCTGAAATTGTCATCGTAGGTGCATGTCCACTGTGAGAGACATAATCTAAAAAAAAAAATACAGAAATCACAGTATATGATTTATTAACTATTTATTTGTATGATACGGCTGCAAATAAGTATTTGAACACCAGAGAAAATCAATTTTAATATTTGGTGCAGTAGCCTTTGTTTGCAATTACAGAGGTCAAACGTTTCCTGTAGTTTTTCACCAGGTTTGCACACACTGCAGGAGGGATTTTGGCCCACTCCTCCACACAGATCTTCTCTAAATCAGTGAGGTTTCTGGCCTGTCGCTGAGAAACACGGAGTTTGAGTTCCCTCCAAAGATTCTCTATTGGGTTTAGGTCTGGAGACTGGCTAGGCCACGCCAGAACCTTGATATGCTTCTTACAGAGCCACTCCTTGGTTATCCTGGCTGTGTGCTTCGGGTCATTGTCATGTTGGAAGACCCAGCCTCGACCCATCTTCAATGCTCTAACTGAGGGAAGGAGGTTGTTCCCCAAAATCTCGCAATACATGGTCCCGGTCATCCTCTCCTTAATACAGTGCAGTCGCCCTGTCCCATTTGCAGAAAAACACCCCCAAAGCATGATGCTACCACCTCCATGCTTCACAGTAGGGATGGTGTTCTTGGGATGGTACTCATCATTCTTCTTCCTCCAAACACGTTTAGTGGAATTATGACCAAAAAGTTATATTTTGGTCTCATCTGACCACATGACTTTCTCCCATGACTCCTCTGGATCATCCAAATGGTCATTGGCAAACTTAAGACGGGCCTTGACATGTGCTGGTTTAAGCAGGGGAACATTCCATGCCATGCATGATTTCAAACCATGACGTCTTAGTGTATTACCAACAGTAACCTTGGAAACGGTGGTCCCAGCTCTTTTCAGGTCATTGACCAGCTCCTCCCATGTCGTTCTGGGCTGATTTCTCACCTTTCTTAGGATCATTGAGACCTTGAGATCTTGCATGGCGCCCCAGTCTGAGGGAGATTGACAGTCATGTTTAGCTTCTTCCATTTTCTAATGATTGCTCCAACAGTGGACCTTTTTTCACCAAGCTGCTTGGCAATTTCCCCATAGCCCTTTCCAGCCTTGTGGAGGTGTACAATTTTGTCTCTAGTGTCTTTGGACAGCTCTTTGGTCTTGGCCATGTTAGTAGTTGGATTCTTACTGATTGTATGGGTGGACAGAAGTCTTTATGCAGCTAACGACCTCAAACAGGTGCAGCTAATTTAGGATAATAAAAGGAGTGGAGGTGAACATTTTAAAGGCAGACTAACAGGTCTTTGAGGGTCAGAATTCTAGCTGATAGACAGGTGTTCAAATACTTATTTGCAGCTGTATCATACAAATACATAGTTAAAAAAAATCATATATTGTGATTTCTGGATTTTTTTTTAGATTATGTCTCTCACAGTGGACATGCACCTACGATGACAATTTCAGACCCCTCCATGATTTCCAAGTGGGAGAACTTGCAAAATAGCAGGGTGTTCAAATACTTATTTTCCTCACTGTATATCATGGTGTCTATGCTTCACGCATCACACTACAATCCTGTTATGTTTGCGTTAATGGTGCCAAACAGATGCCAGAAAAGTCACCTTTCACTCACTTCTTCCTTTCTTGCAGACATACTGTTGATAGAGGCAAAAAAGGGTCTGTCAACCTGAGAGTGTGAGACATTTGACAGATGCTTATGGAGGCTGGATCACCACCTCAGCAACTACAGTAGCACTGCCTAAGTTAACTCTGCATTGTTCCAATAAATCACATCTAATTACTGTCCGTAGTTGGTCTAAGCCTCAAAACAACTTCTGAGCTTGCTAAAGCTTTTTACTTTAACTGGATTTAGATCCAACAAGTCCAGGTGGTTGTCTTTCTGATCTGCTTAGGATTAGTGTTGGAGAAGATTTGTGTTTAGTCTACATTTGTAAGGAAGAAGAATTACATTTATTTAATTTTTTTAAAATTGTATGACTGTTTCTATGAACAACACAATCTGCAGAAATGTAATAGATAGATGTAATAAATCAATAAAAAAGTTAATTGCAACATTATGTCTCACGATTGTGACTGTATTTCTCATTATTGAGAGTTCATATCTCACAATGTGACTATTTCTCTATTTTATCTCACAATTACATTTTTTTTATTTTTAGTCTGAGGAAGAAGCAAAGTTTCACAAAACTGGTCAAAATGCTTTCCACCAAACATTTAATTCATATTATGGGCACAAGAAACCTTGTGATTTGTTCACTTTTGAAAAATATACAGCTTCATTTTGAATGTCAGTACTAAGAATTCAACAGGAAAGTTTTCAATTTGCAACATGGGAACATTTCATAATGTCAGAAAAGCATTCGAGGCCCAGGAGACTTTTGAGCAAAATGAAAATACTCAAAGCCATTAGCTTTCAAGCTTCTGTTTGTGTATGATTTATTGTCCTGCAACATAAATGTTTGAATCATATTCAGTTTTGACAGTGAACCAGTTTACAAATACAAACACTTGGAGAAATCATCAGTCATGGAGAGATGTTACTTTTAGAAAAATATTTATATGGTTTTCATGGAGCAGAATGCATAAAATTATGGTATTTGTAATACAGATTGTGTCATTTTATATTCTATATTATTGTTGTAATATAAATAATATTTATATTATAGTATATCACTATCGGGTAAACAAGGTTAGATAAAGATGTTAATGGCATCAAGTAGGCCTATAGATAACCACAGCATACAGATGCACAGTATCAAACAAAAGATATATCACCAATGCCAGACGAATGCTATCTGTATACTGTACATGTTTAACATGCAGCCTGCATTGTGCTGGTGGAGCAACATCCTCTGAAATCTAAGTGTGATGGATGCTTTTGTGCTCTTTATGCTAGATTTATCTTTAAAAGTCATACAGTGTTTTTCAGGGCATGCACACCCTTATGAAAAAGAAGTATAGGCTACTTCAAGTTAATTTTATGAAGTATACTTAAGTAATGTTCAATTATATTTTAAGTATACTTTATGTAGAAAGTAGGAAGTATACTAATTTCAATGTGTACTAGTAAACTTGTAAGTGTACTATTTCAATACCGCTTGGGACTAAATTGGCCCAATTTTAGTATATAAAAGTATATGTTTAAGTGTACTATAAGTGTAACTGTAGTAAAACAACTAGGTTTCTCATTTGTACTGCGTCTGGTCTACAAGTGAACTTATAACATACTAGTAGTTTACTATTTTAATGCAAGTAGAACATTTTATAGTTTATGAAAGTACACTTTGAAGTGTACTCGCAGAGTTGTGGTAAACTACTAAACTATTTGTTTACTGAAAGTATACTTGTACATTTTCTTTGAGTGAACATTATACTTATAGTTTACTATATATTATTTTTTATATACTAACTAATTTTAAAAACATTTTATTAGTTTCATGCATCCTTTTTTATCAACACTTGAATGTTCATAAAAAAGTCAACCCTCATGACTACTCATGTTGTATGCCTGAAAGTCAACATTTTAAACAAAAGTTGATAAATGTACATTTTTATCAAAGACTACATCTAGATCAGATTCAGAATGATGATCAAAACATAGATGGAGTAGATCAAGTCCATCAACACCCCCAAAGCTTCACAGTTGTTTCCTCTTCATGAGTTTGACATTTCATTCAGTAGCATAAGGCAGTTTTGATTTACATGCTGTTTAATGTTAATGTGTTATTTTTAGTGGTGGGCATAGATTAATTTTTTTAATCTAGATTAAAATGGCTCATTTGAATTCTGCCGAAGGCATTCAGAATATGTGTGCTCGTAAGTGATCGTTTGTCTTTTTGTAGTTTGAATAATAAATAACTTAATAAAGACCTGACGCACGCATGGATCCCAAACACTGTTCCTGTGAGCTGGTTACGACTGTGTTTACGTTAAAACTCACCAAGATGGACATTGAAACAGTTTTGAGTGTATTTGACCATTAATAAGATGGAAAAAGGAACTAATTTTTGCACTTGTATGTCAGAGGCGGCTTTATTACGGTATGTGTGCGCTTCAGATGCGAGCGTGAAATCTGCGGGAATTAGTAGAATTAACGTTATGTGCAACCCCGCGCGAAATTCAGACTGGTCACACCAATACTAACAAAAGTCCAGCAGAACACCCGTTCGCAATGTTCAGAGGATTAAACAGACTGAATGAGAGGAGGCGGGTGCGTGTCACTCGCTGTCGGTCGGAGAGGAGAGCGCAGCTGATATCGATACTGTAGAAAATGAGTATTGTATCGTTTCAGATATTTCAGTATCGATACATAGCGAAATATCCATATTTTTGACAACACTAGTAGCCATACACACAGGTTCGAAGACTCGTTCTCTCGCCCCTACAGTGCAATTAGGCTAGGTGTAAAATATCAAGGTGAAAGTCATCATAGCTTGCGTAGTATAGACCCAGCTCCCAACCCAACTTTGAGAATAGATTAACGGCGATATTTTTTTATCGCCCGTTAAGAGTCTCACATTAACGCAGCACGTTAACGCCGATAACAGCCCACCACTAGTTATTTTACATTTGCATGAGCAATCTTATATCACTTGTTTCAGCTTCTTCTTCAACTGTGTTTTGATCCGGACATTCTGTACTATAAGATGTGTCATAGTGTCCCCTACCATATAACAGTGAAAACATGGATAGCTGGAAAATTCAGTCAGTGGTGTCGGGGAAAGAGTAAAGTAGATTTTTAAGTAAATTCCTATGTACTCTACCAGTGGACTAGCCTACACAAAAAATCAGATATGCAGAATTCGGAACATATCTGGGGGCCGTTTCAGAAAGGAGGTTAAGTGAAAACTCTGAGTATGTTAACCCTGAAATGAGGGAAACTCTGGGTTTTCTGTTTCAGAATGCTGGTATGCCAAACCCGAGAAAGCAGGGTAAGTCAAGCCCGTTTCTAAAAGAGAGGTAACTTATACTCAGAGTCAGTTACCAGGGTTCACAACTTTCAAAAAGAGCGAAAAAATAGAGTTAGATTGATAACGGAAGTGAAAAGATAAAAATATATTATTTTTTACCATCACTCCCATAGACGCTGTAGAAACACCCTCACAGCAGCGGTAACCTGTTTTTTGTAATTTGATGCAAAAGGATATTGATGACCTTTAAAGCTGTCAAAGTCTGTGAAAAGGGTCTATGTGGGAAAAGCTGCTGCACATTGGACACTGAATTATATTTATTTAATATGTCAAATATTTGTAAAGACATTAAACCTACACCCATGAACCTTTTATGCTTAAAGCTTTACCTGATTGAATTATGTTTTTATTTTTTATTTTTAGCTGCTGCCACATTCTTTTTTTGCCTTTTGGATACCATGAAAATTAAACTTAATTAAACTAATTAAGAATTAAACTTACATATTGAACCTGAAGTATGCAAACGTCTTTTTGTTGGGTGCTGTTGCCATGGTGAATCATAATTTCGGAGCTCCATTGATCGTGGCTTTTCATAGTTGGGGTGCATATGCTTAACTCAGAGTCAGTCTGCTCAGAGTTGATTGAACCAACTCAATTCAGCTATTCTGAAACCCAAAACTCAGTTTCCCATCTCAGGGTAAGTCAAGTTCAAGTTTAAACTCAGAGTTGGTTGAACCTCCTTAAAAGGGCCCCTGTTTAATGTCAATATTCTAATCAATAGAATATTCATAAAAAATCAATATTTTCAAACAATGTAAGTTTAATAAGACTATATGTAAATCAAATGTAACTCAATCAAAAGATTAACACAACTACAAGCCAATTATACTTTGAATACTTAATTATACTTTTAGGTATACCTTGATCTATGAAGTATTGAGTACAAGCAGGCCAAATATAATTAGACTTTTCAGACTTAGTCAGTATAAGTGAAGTATACTTAGATGCAATTTTAAGTATATTTATTAAAAGTACATAAAGTATATTTATGATAAGTAAAAAGTAGACTCAACATATACTTTCTTGTAGTATAGCCTACTAATAAAATACTTGAATAAACTTATTTTTCGTAAGGGCAGGTTCTAATATGTAGGCTAAGTGTGCCAAGTATTAAGTGTGCCAAAGTGGTGCTGGTGGAGCTCCATCCACATACAGGATATAATCAGAATCGTTTAAACCCTGTGTCTTACTCTTTGCGAAGTCTTGTTTAGTGTCACACTGCAATTCTGAGCGCTCTTGCTACGGTGTCCTGTGTCATGTTTTTTTTTTAATCTTTTGCTTGGTTTTCTGGGTTTTCTGCTCTGTTGTTTACTGTGTTTTGACCATTTACCTGTTTTTGGATTATGATTCTGGATTACCCTGTAAAGCTGCACTTGAATCTTCAAACCAAGTCTCAGAGCACTAACGTGACACCCTGGTTTTGAGTCTAAACTTGACATAAACTGTAAACCTGTCCCTCAAATCTGATTGGTCGACTGGAATGTTGTTCCTTGATCAACAAAGATGCACTTGGTGAAATCAGGTTCTGCGAAATGCAATGCATTTTGTGTTGATGTAACAACCCATTAGGTGGGTGCAGTCCTGTCTCTGGAGATAAGTTCTATCAGGGGACCTAATCACTGGGAAGCGTTTAATTAATTGAGGATTCTCAGCTGGCTGAGCATCCAGTCTGCTTTTCTCTCCTGTTTGTGAAAGGCTCATAACTCAAACTCCTCTCTGTATTTCATTCACCTCTCTGCAGGAGGTTGTTGCTTGTATTTTAAAGCTGCTTAACCTGAATGTTTATATAACCAGTAACAGAAATGCTTGTGATGCACACAGATAGTTGCTCATATTTTTATGGGGTTTGCATTTTTATAGACTCTGAAAAACAGGGTGCTAATGATTTTCCATCAAAATCCATGGGCTATTGCCAAATTCAAAATGAAACAAAAATATGAATTAGGGGTGTATCCAGTATGCAGCTACTATATTAAACACAATAAACTATGCTGTCTGGTACAGTGTTGGGGAGTGAAGAAATACATTAAAATACATATTTCATTACAGTTACATTTTAAATGGATGGTAATCAAATTACAGTTACATCCTAAAAGTATTTTAGATTACCAAAGTGATTACTTTGAAGTTGAATGTCATCTATTTAATTTAAACATTAATGTAAACCAGTGACGGCGCTACACCGGGGCCAGGGGGGGCTACAGCCCTGTCAGAATTTTGAATAGCCCCGGTTTAGCTACCCCTAAACCTAAAGAATCAGATGGACCGTTTTAGGTAGGAAAGGTAGGAAACTCTGAAACTCTGATGGGGTCCAAAAGGAGAAAAGAAAGAGGAGTCAGAGAGAGAAATGCCCTTATCGAAGGCCATTAGGCTAAAGACATGTAGCTACACACAGTGCAGTTCTTTAACAGGGTTAAAGAAAACGTATAGCCTATTTAGTTTCATATTTATGTTTAAATAGTAGCCTATATATTATTTATTTTTATTTCATCTATGTTAAAAAGTGAACAGCTTGAGCAAGATCACTACATAATAAGACATATCATAAGATGCCCAATATGTCGGGGGACATGGATCAGACATGATTTTGTTTCGCAGAAAGCCTTTATTTAAAATTGTTTAAAGTGAATTTCGTTTTGTTTAAATTGTATCTTTACTTTAATCAATAAAGAAGCAAACCAACCAAGAACGTCAGGAATGGATTGACGTGCGTAATGAAACCTGCCTGTTTCCACGGCCTTTAAGTCTGAAACGATAGGCTACGTCTTTCTGTTTTTAATAGCCTACATTTCTTATAGATCATATTTGTTGTGTTTTTTAAATAAGTGCGCAGCACATATTCACACAGGCTATTCATCTAAACGCAATCGCACTGCGAAAAATGCTCTTCTTACTTAGTATTTTTGTCTTGTTTCTAGTCTAAATATCTAAACATTCTTAAATCAAGATGCATTTACTAGATAAGTAAAATTACAAAATATATTTTATTCTTGTTTTCAAAATTTTGTTTTTGCTTAAAACAAACTAAATTATCTTCCAATGGTCTTTCACCTTTGCGTGTAAAAGGTTTTTGTCGTTGTCTTGTGGTCACCTAAATAAAAAATCTATTTTGTTGAATATGCCTATTCTTTGACCATATATCATTTTAAACTACACTTCTGATGAATGTGGTGTGTACCATAGCTGCTTTTATTTATTTTTTTAAAGAAAAGAAAACGACAATTTGTTTATGAAGTAACTCTGACGTCATACTGATTATTTTCTTAGCACCCCCACATATTGGTCTAGCCCCCACCCCCCCCCCCCCCCCCCCCCATCATGCGCAGTGCATGATGTAAACTGTAACAGGCAATTCATGTAAACAGCGATTGATGATTCTCAGACTCTGACAGTCTGCAAAAGCCTCAATTCTGCTCATAAATTTCATAATCCTTGCAGAAAATGCAAAATGTTAATAATTTTAACAAAATAATATTCCCTGTCCCCTGCCAGCGTATACTAGGGGTTGTTAACCGATCCGCTTTAGCCAAGTTGATTTTGGTGGATTAGCAATACTCTTTCTCTGTAATGGAAACTGAGGCTGGTTCTATTTCGTGAACATGGGTTAGCTTTGCTGAACAAGCTGTTCTGTCACTTTGAGAAAATACTTTTTCATGGGTTGAGAAATGCACTGGAAGCAGTGTTGTGTGTTGAAGAGGTACTTGATCATTGCCCGAGATGTGGAAAGAGCTGGATCAGTGCAAATCAATTAAAGATGTATGGAAAAAGTTTGCATGTGTGGTAATGGTGCAGTCAGTGGGTAAAGACTTGAAATGGCAATCCAAAAGTCCCAGGTTCAAGGAAGTTGTAATCGAACTTGAATGTAAAGTCAAGTCACCTTTATTAGAACTTTATACAATACAGATTATTTCAAGCTTTACAGTGATAATAGTAAAATTGTGCATTTTGGCTTTTCAGATGTTAATTGAAGTGAATTACATTCTTACCCATCTTAAAATAGGCTACCTGCATTATAAATAACGCATGGTTTTCAGGCTGAAATGCTTCTTTTTTTCATTATAGTTTATGGTTTTGCTTGAGGAAGCATTAGGCAAACTATTTCAATATAACTTAAAATAAACAGCAAATCCTCGTAGATCCTCAAATTGCTGGCAAAGTGAGTTTGTAAGTGGCTAAATGTAGTAGACTAAATCATTTTGTCCGCCTAAGAATATGTTCATGGTGATTTTTTTGTGTGGCCAACGATATTTTTTGTCACCATAAGCAGAATTATATTGCCTCCTGCTGGGTATAGTGAATCATTACAAGTAACTATTCAAGTTATTTTAGCGCTCTGCTCCGATTGTATTCTACTTAGGTTAATTATTTATGATGATGATGATGATGATAATAATATTTCTTATCCCATGACTCCCCCAAAATAATGACTGCATAACAAAAAACAAGTGAGTTTTCCTGCTATGTATGCCTACTAGTAGTAGGCATATGGCACGTTTTGTTTTCCTTTCAAAATATGTGCTGAGTAAAATAAAAGTAGTGGTAAAGGTATTTAAACATTATGAACAAATTCTGGTAGTCGTAACAAAAAGTCAAAATTATGATATAACTTTATGACATAGCTAGCTAATTCGTAATTATGAGAAAAAAGTCAAAATTGACAAATTATTAGTTAAAAAGACACAATTAGCCTATGTTATAAAACGTTTTTAAAAAGAAAAGGCGACGGAAGTCATTTCATTACTTTTTTGTTTGTTTGTTTTTTTGTATGTCATAATTTCGACATTTTTTGCGGCGGAAATGAGCTTCCGAAGTTTCCAACCATTGGTCAGACGCTGAAATAGCAGAACACAAACTCGTGATTCTTCTTTAATGCATGTATAGCGGTGGCGTGTTAACAGCTCACTCGTGATTCCCTCGCTGCCGCTGGCCAAGCTCGATTCACACAGCAAACAATTCAAAACAAGTGAACTTGAACTTCCTTGTTTATTACGTGCCGAGTGAAGCTCAAGTCGCAGAATGAGGGGGAGGGCTGTTAGTGCTGCGAGCGGTTGAACTCATAAACACAACCAAACGAAACCATTTAGCCTAAATAACAATTAATCTACATCATTGTAATTATACATAAAAGAAAATATAACGTCCGTTACCCTTTCTTTTAAAATAAGAGATACGTCTACTGTATCTGCGCCCCACTTACATTATGGTACATTCCGCCGTGCAGCTTATTTCCCGCACCTCCTTCCGCAGTGAAATGACTGAACCTTTGGAAAACTTGAAAAAGCTGAAAGACCATGAAGCCAACATCAGTGCATGATATTTTGATGATATCTTTTTTTATTTTCTCACAGCTTGTTCGAGGGGTAAGATTAAATGCGGTTGCTGCACCAGAGTGATAGTATACTACCTTATAAAGTTTCTTACGCTGTTTTGAGAGCTGTTTCACTTCTGCTGGTGTCTTTCTCATGACTAACGTTACCTTTATTTGCAGCTGGAGGATTGCAGAAGTGGAATGTATCCACCTAAAGGACCAACGTACTGCTGTTACTCTCTTCATAATTCCAAATATTTGTGCTGCTACATTTCATATACTTTGTGGTCTGGTCTGGACTGGACTATATGCTGATTTGATAACATCTTGTGATTTATCTAGGTTTAAAGGTAATGTGACCTGGTACACTGTAAATCTCGATTTACCCCCTAGTGAGAGATGGACACAAGTGATCAAAGATAAAAACACAGAGGTAGCTTTCTCCTTATTAATGCATGAACTTTTTAGGGCTCGAGTCTTTTGTTTCTGTCAGTATTTTTATATTTTTCATTTGTCAGTGTCCGTGTTTTTGTCTCATGTCTGGAGGATGCAATAACCTGTTGTTGTTGTTGTTGTTGTTGTTGTTGTCTTTGTTGTTGTTGTTGTTGTTTTAAACAATAGGACAGGGATTGTTTTAACATGAATCATGTTGATTTTCAGTTGATCACTATGGTACAGACAATAAAAGACATGGCCAAGGGCTTTTTCCATGGAAAACTTATTGATTTAGTGGACGAGGAGCTGGTAAGCAATTAAATGTATGACATTTTTAAAAACATTGATGGTGTGTATATATATCTGTTATTTTGCTATGATTTATTTTCTCACTGTTTCATAGCCATTGATTGCGGACACACTTCCACACCCTTTCAATGAAGAAATGAAGGGAATATCAGCAGTTTCTGGCATTCCTCTGGGTGAGCTTTTTCTCTTTTGATGATCATTATTTTTATTTCTTTAATTTTTATTTTTTTATATAATAATTGTATGTGTGTGTGTATGTGTGTGTGTGTGTGTGTGTAATATAAAATATTAATTCAAAGAACACACAAACAAAAATGGTGCTATCCATTAAAGGAACCCTCCACTTTTTTTTGAAAATAGGCTCATTTTCCAACTCCCCTAGAGTTAAATAGTTGAATTTTACCGTATTCTAATCCATTTAGCCAATCTCCGGATCTGGCAGTAGTACTTTTAGCATAGCTTAGCATAGATCATTGAATCTGATTAGGCCGTTAACATCTCGCTCAAAAATGACCAAAGAGTTTCAATATTTTTCCTATTTAAAACTTGACTCTTCTGTAGTTACATTGTGTACTAAGACTTACGGAAAATTAAAAGTTGCGATTTTGTAGGCTGATATGTCTAGGAACTATTCTCTCATTCCTGCGTAATAATCAAGGAACTTTGCTGCTGTACCATGGGTGCAGCGGCGCAATGATATTACACAGCGCCTGAAAATAGGCTAACAGGAATGAGAGTATAGTTCCTAGTAGTGATGCGCGGGTCGGCTTTTTTTCCAACCCGCGGGTCCTGCTTTTATGAAATTATTTGGCCCGCCCCAGCCCGCACCGCACCAGTGTATCAATTTTAAAACCCGCCCCGCCCCGCATCCGCGACCATTAAATAGACATACTAGCCATTGTAATGTAAATGAAAACAGCCTTTATTTCTGAAAGTGCTTGGAAACATGGCCCTGTAAACTGGCAACACCAAACGATTATTATGAATATGAACCATAAATCAGGTCATATTAATAACAAGATAATGATAAAGATTTTCAACCTTTAATTTTCACCAAAGTAGCGTTTGGATCTTGAAGGCTTAACCATTTTTTATTTCAGATTTGTATAGGCAGTTTATAGCCTCCGCTACATAACCACTAAACTTTTGTTTTATTTAGCACACAGAAATGTTCATAGCGTGTTTACATTCGCTGTGCAAAAAAAGAATGACGTCCACTGTACCAGGGTTTAATCTATTTCGGCTAGACTCCAGCACCTCGTCTTCCATCTTCACTTTTATCTCTCCGTTTTTGTTGTCGTGGCTGCCGATGGTGGGAGCTGCTCGGCGCGCAGCTGTCATGACGTGCCGCGTGATGCCAAAGGCTTGGGGACATCATGCAAGTTACGTTGCTACGGCTTTCGTATTGTAACCTTATCAAAAAAACCTAATAAAATATGAAAATAGATACTCCCAAATATTTTATATAGGCTATAGGGAATTGCAGGCAACATACATAGATTTTCTTATTTTGTTTTTAATGACCCGCCCCAACCCGCCCCGCAAATAAGTGAAGATTTCTTAACCCGCCCCAACCCGACCCGCAGGTTACCCGCGGGGCCCGCGGGTTATGAGACGACCCGCGCATCACTAGTTCCTAGCCATATCGGCCTAGAAAATCGCAACTTTTCATTTTCCGTCGGACTTAGTACACGATGTAACTACAGAAGAGTCAAGTTTTTTATTAGGAAAAATATTGAAACTCTTTGGTCATTTTTGAGCGAGATGCTAACGGTCTAATCAGATTCAATGATCTATGCTAAGCTATGCTAAAAGTGCTACCACCAGACCCGGAGATTGGCTGAATGGATTTGAAAACGGTAAAACTGTTTAACTCAAGGGGAGTTGGGAAATGAGCCTATTTTCAAAAAAAAGTGGAATGTTCCTTTAAAACAAAGACACTCGCTAATATAGCTAATACAAGGGCCCAAATGTTAATCTATGATTTTTATATGTTTTTTATTAAACAAAAATTGTATACCCCTCTAGGTGAGATCACGTTGTTCAATATCTTTTATGAGGTTTTCACTGTATGCACGTCACTTGTAGCAGAAGACACTAATGGTGAGAAGATATAAATCCGTTAGAATAATGTTTTTGGTCAAAATAAATGGCACATTTTAGGTGTTTTATTGTGTATTTTCTTTCTTTCTTTTTTTTTCAGGAAATATTTATCATGCCCGGAATTTGGACTTTGGACTATTTATGGGGTAGGATGTGTTTATTTGCCAGATATTTGGGAACACATTGAATTGTCTGCAGCATGCATACGCTCTTCATATGAAGTCATAAGAATGTTGTGTTTTTCATGAAGGTGGGATCGACAGAATAAAACATGGACTTTAACAGAGAAGCTTAAGCCTCTCGTGGTGAATGTCAATTTCGAAAGGAATAACAAAACCGTGTTTAAATCAACAAATTTAGCTGGATATGTTGGCATGCTCACTGGAGTTAGACCTGTAAGTGAATAAACATATAATATGATGTTTGTCTTTGTTTAAAAGTAAAGCAAGTAATTGTTTTACTTGTTTAGGGTGAACTTACCCTAACAATGAATGAGCGTTTCAACGTTGATGGGGGTTACATAGGTAAGATTTTATAAAAAATTATCTTGACAAATTAAATCTTTAAGTGTCAGGTGTATTAACAGTTTACAACAGTATTCATTTCTTCCCAAGATTAGCTACAAATCATGGGTGCAGTTAGATGTTGTTGATGGTTGAAATGGTTAGATAACATGATCAACTCTCACAGGAATTCTGGAATGGATTCTTGGCAAGAGAGATGGAATGTGGATGGGTTTTCTTACTCGCAAAGTCCTGGAAAATGCTACAAGGTAAATTCAACAACACTAGCTTAAAGGTGCCCTAGAATGATTTGAAACAACATTTTAAATTGTTCTCTGGTATCTACATAGACAGAGGGTATATGGCTTATTTAAGGTCAATAATTGTCCAGCTACGGTTTTATAGGTCCATTTACAACTCTAGAAATCTTCCCCAGGATGAAATGGTCTGTTTTTGCCTTATTTGGAAGGGTCATGAATATTAATGCAGAGTTCTGCTCTGATTGGCTGTTTCACTGCGCGGCTCAATGATAGCTGACCGTCATGACGATGGAGAGATTAGGCATTCAACCTTATATATATCAATCAGTATATAATCATACTTCAGTTGTCAAAAATATAAATAAATAAATATCAAATTACTATCGTTTCAACTTAAATGGTGGAGGTGGTGACGTTAGCTAGAAGGATCGAGTGAGCCATGTGTAAGCAACTAAACTAACATAGTATGTTACGTATCTATGGTTGCATTTACTAATTTATGACAACACTGGCATGAAATAATATGAAGTTTTGTCATTAGACATATTATTTAGTTATGTAAGCCACTTGGATTATCCTATTCTTACCGTATAGCATCTTGCGTTGGATATAGACAACAACAGGAATATTATCGTTAATGTTGTCTCTCTAAGAAACTTTCGATTTAATCAGAAATGGTTTAGACAGTCAAGAAGTGGATAAAATCACTTACTGGTTGCAGGAATATGGTTGGAATTGCCCCTTTCTTCAGTGTCAGACGCTGAGCAAAGCCTGCTTGATATTGTCCCAGGTTTGAAAACTGTCCGTGGTGAAATGGGCTGAGCAAACTAACAACTTTGAATTAAATTGTTGCGGTATCCGATTATAAATAAACATCAACCATGCCTGTTGACATGTTTTATTTGTGGGAAGAGTATGAAACGTCTTCACATCCCCTGCACAGCCTGGAACATAACATTTGTTTCCATGATCTGCCATGTTCGCTATCCTCGCGTCAGGCTTACTGCTGCAGAACTCCAGTTGATACGGCGGCTGCGCAGTTTCGCCAGATAGTGAACATGTGCTTGCTTATGAAAATGTTGGGGGGGGGCGTACATATTAATGATCCCATGTATTGCATCACTCTCGGCGTTACGTTGAGATTCGCCTATTTTCCCGTGGTGTTTTTCACAAACGAGATTTACATATGAAGGAGGAGGCAATGGTGTTTGAGACTCACTGTATGTGATTTACATGTACTGAACTCCTGTTATTTAACTATGGCAAGGTTAATTCAATTTTTCATTCTAGGGCACCTTTAACATGAAAGCGCAACTTCATTGATTACGCTGTTATGACCAAGATTCACACAGTTTTCAGTCACACACTGTATTGTAATGGTAAATAGCTTTGTCAGGTCAAAAAAACAAGCCTATGACAAGCCTATAAAAATTGACATCTTCACCCTTTATTCAAATATTATTTAAAAAATGTGTTCTAGACTTTGTATTTATTTATTAATTCAGTCATTCATTCATTGTAAAATAAAACCTGTATCTGTAGTTTGCCTTTTTTTACCAAATAATATTGTCTTATAAATTACCTTATAGTGTCATGAAACCCCCCTGTTTTAGACTAGTCGTTCACACCTCAGAAGTGGAAAAAGTCTCTACAAATGGGTGTAATGCTGAGGAAAAGTTGGAGTGTAGAGGGAGGAAGAAGGGAGACCACAACTAATAATACACAGACCTGCAACACTCATTATACAGACATGTGAATATTAAAAAATGACCACGGAGAAAAAAAAAAACAGTTGAGGACACCTTGATATATTTTAAAATTCTAGTCCTATATAATGACAAACAAAAAGAGGGAGAAAAGCGGAAGAACATTTTAAAGGTCTAATAATATTTTCAATACATCTAAGAGCACTACAGTCTCTAAACAAATGACACATGTCAGTTCAGTTTTACACAGAAAGAATAAAGGCATAGTTACTTGTTTGCCCATTCTTCTTTAAATCGGTCTACATCATTGTCTTCTGTGTATCAGAATAATTCAGTGTGCCATTATAGCTGCGTTTCCACCGCAGGAACTGGGAACTTTGGGGTGGTACTCTGTGTTTCGACCGCAAGAACCAGGGTCTAAATGAAGTTCCGGATAAATATTTCCCCTCCGAATGTCCCTGTTCACGAGGTAGTACTTTTTCAAATTTCAGGAACTTTCGGGGGTGGGAATTGGGCGCTGAACATGCTGATCGGTTGAGCTCACGCAGCTTTTTATTTCAACCGTCATTTTTAAAAGTCTTTTGCGAGGTTCGTTCTGTGTTCAGTAAACGTCAGGGTGCGTCTTAATCAGCTTCCTTGTTTAGTAGTCAGTGCACTGATAAGGACATAAGTCAATGGGCTGACTCCCTGATCAGTGCCCTGACTACTGAACTAGGGAGCTGATTGAGACACACCCTCAGTCTTGCTTGTAATGTCCGTAATAGCTGATAACATACGTTGTCTTATTTAAAATCTAGCTTTACTAGTTTTCAGAATACGCTTTAGTATCAGTGCTCGTCTCTTTTCAGCCGTTTTGTTAATTAACTCTTTAGTAAACCAATACATAACCAGCAAAAGCAGCACAGCTTGAATCACCTCCATACTTGTTATTGTTGCAAACAGCATCGCACAAAAATGATTATTGTCCGTCGTGACTGGGAGGAAGTCGCGCGCAGTCCCACGTCTCCGGACTAATTTGCCTAATCTTCACGGTACTTTAGACCGCAGTGGAAACGCAGACAGTAGCAGGTCTGGGGGGGGGAAAGTTCTTGTAAAAATGTTCCTGGTACAAATTTTTCTGGGTAATTTCGGTGGAAATGGGGCTTATGTTCATGATCAGATGTACGGCTGTATCAGTGTTCTTAATTGCACATTTCATTCGAAGAAGACATGATCAAATATGTGCGCATACACGGTGCTGTCCCATGTTTAGACTACTAGAGTATATCAAATATATTACGTTGAACATTTTTATAAATGAAGACTTCCAATGCAAAAGCCTCTAAAAGCCACTTCGGTCAAAAATGAGGTGACGATACTGAGATACTGAATGCTCTCCGCATATAGTATATGTTCATAAAATACTTTCACTTCAAACCCACTAAATCCCAGCCTCAGCCCATTCAGAAGTACTGGTACTTGGGTAGAATCCTGTACATAAAGGCTGACAAAAATCCTAATTTTAAAGAAAAACGTCAGACGGACTTAGAGGCTTTTGCATCTGAAGTCTTCAAATATATAAAATTGAAACGCGCTCGCTCCGGTCTGTATCTGATTTAAATTATCCACATGGTGAGCGTTGTCAAACTTATCGCTCATGTTGTTTGAGTTCTCCGTTGTAATGCGATCTCATGCATAATACAGTGCAGTGATTGGGTTAAAAGAGTTCATACTCATGAATAAATGCAGAGGAGCGGCTGACGTAGAATCATGCTGGCAGCTAGGCACACACTGACTCCGAAGGCAAGCTTCTACCTCACATTCCATGATGTTGCTTCGACGAAATTGCTCAGAAAAGTGCAAAAATAACCAAATTCCACTTATTGGTCAAATGTATGAGTGTTTTCAGTGATGTGCAGCCTGTATCTGTTCATCTGTTTTTTTTTGTTTGTTTGTTTATTTTATTTAATTTTGCTTGCAGTTATGAGGATGCCAAAGCCCAGCTCTCTCTGACGAAACTGCTTGCACCAGCTTACTTCATCTTGGGTGGTAACCGAACGGGTCAGGGTTGTGTGATAACCAGGACTAGAATAAACTCGTTAGACATCTGGGAGTGAGTAAATCATATATCTCACAGAAAAATCACATTTGTCTGCAATGTTTAAAACTGCCCTCTGAATTTGTTGTTGCTGTTGGTGATGTTTAAGACTTGATTTGAAGCTTGGGAGATGGTACGTCCTGGAAACTAACTATGATCACTGGGAAAAGCCTATGATCTTAGATGACCGCAGAACACCGGCAATGAAATGCATGAATCAAACCACACAAGCGGTATGTGGCATTTTGTGTTTGAAATAAAATGGCTTTGAAGTAGCAATTTAAATTGACGTTTCAGTTTTGAATTTAAAAATGAATTAAACGTTAGCCTATTAGTGTTTGAAAGTGTTAAATTAAATTTAAAAGTAGCTATTTTTATTTTAATGTAGTTCATTTTTGTCAGTCGAATAAATGTTTTTAATGTGCACAATCTACAATTAATAGTTAGTGTTAAAAGTAGTGTAAAGTACAACTAAAATTTTAAAGTAGCAGTTAAGTTGTTAGTTTGTTTATTATTGTAATGTTCTGGCACTTTTTGCTCATGTTTTGAATATGATTCATAGCCCATGACTGTGTTTTTATTATTTGTGTTCCTATCAACAATGAATCAACAAAAACATGGACTGTAGACTGATTATTTATATAGATTTACTGTTTTATTTTATTAAAGTAAGAAATTTATGAATTGAGGTTAGGGGAACGTTAGAATAACATTCTACAATATAGAAATTATATTTCCATTAAGAAAACCTTCATGGCTAACCAAAAACAAACAAAAAATAGAACGTTCTGGGAACCAAAAACTAACGTTCTGGGAACGTTAAGAAAACTTTCCTAGCAAACCAAAAACAAACCATAAAAAAATAACGTTCTGGGAACCAAAAAATGTTAACTGGGTTATAGCACTTTTTACATTTTATAAGCACTTTTAAAATTGTCTTCATGAAAGTTCAGTTACTAATTAAGCTATTGTATAATGGAAAACAAAAATTGTATTCCATAGAACATTTCTCTGTCATCAATATATGATGTTCTGTCAACAAAACCAGTTCTTAATAAGGTAAGTCTGCCTTTAAAATGCATTCAAAAGCCTCAAACTATATATGTCATGCTTTTGTTTTAATTTATGAGTTAGAGATTGTGCTTTAAATGGTCAAATGTTGTATAAATTGATGATAAAGCTATTTTCTGTCCTGTTTTTACAGTTGACAACCTACACCTCATTGATGGAAGTGTCAACTGGAACTTTGGAGTCTTATATCAGAGACTGTCCAAATCCATGTACACCGTGGTGATCTGCCATCACCTCTGAATGAGCCGAGGCTTACGGAATACTGTTCTTGATCTGTTATTACAGGGCCAATGTACATGTACAGGAAGGAGTGTGTAAAAAATCGTAATGGTTGCAATTCTACCTCTGAACTTTCACATATCTGTTCTCATGGACACGTCTGTTATAACTGCTTTATTATAACTTTACGTAGCTTTGTATATTTATGACTGCTTTTTCATTGCAACACATTATGAAAAGCATAAATGTTTATTTTGCATAAAAGAACTGAGTAACCACACATCTTAAAGGGTTAGTTCACCCAAAATTGAAAATTCTGTCAGTAATTACTCACCCTCATGTTGTTCCAACCATGTAAGACCTTCGTTCATCTTCGGAACATAATTTAGTATATTTTTGATGAAATCTGAGAGCTGTCTCACTCCTCCATAGGCTTTCAGAGGGAATGAAACTTGATGGCCCAGAATAGTAAGTAAAAACGTCATTTAAGGAGTCCAAATGACTACAGTGGCTCTGTATTAAGTCTATCATGCGACGAAAATACTTTTTGAGTGGAAAAACAACAAAAATAACGACTTTATCCCACTATTATTGTTCAATTTGAGCCTCTGACGAGAGTTCGCGGGAGTGCCACTCGCGCATGCGTCGTGGCACTCCCGCAAACTCTCGTCAGAGAGTATATAGTGGGATAAATAGTGGGATAAAGTCGTTATTTTTGTTGTTTTTCCGCTCAAAAAGTATTTTCGTCGCATGATAGACTTAATACAGAGCCACTGTAGTCATTTGGACTCCTTAAATGACGTTTTTACTTACTATTCTGGGCCATCAAGTTTCATTCCCTCTGAAAGCCTATGGAGGAGTGAGACAGCTCTCAGATTTCATCAAAAATATACTAAATTATGTTCCGAAGATGAACGAAGGTCTTACATGGTTGGAACAACATGAGGGTGAGTAATTACTGACTTTATTTTCAATTTTGGGTGAACTAACCCTTTAAATGGAAATGTTTTTGTGCTCTAAGATCTGCATGTGCATGGATAAGTTAAAGGGATAGTTTACCCAAAAATGAAAACGTATTAATTCCTCACCCTCATGTCGTTCCAAAACCGTAAGACCTTTGTTTATCTTCAGAACACAAATTAAGAGCTCTCAGACCCCTCCATGTACAGCAATTTAATTATCACCTTCAAGGTCTAGAAAGGTATTAAAAACTAAAATTGTTAAAATAGTGTGTGACTCCAGTGGTTCAGCCTTAATTTTATGTGACGGGAATACTATTTGTGCGCAAAAAGCAAACAAAAATAACAAATTTATTCAACAATTGGTTCATGTCTGTGTTAGTCTCTTGCATTGGAACAACATGAGGGTGAGTAATTAATGACGGACTTTTCATTTTTGGGTGAACTAACGATTTAATTTGAATAAGTGTTGCCTTTTTCTATAAGGAAATTGATTTTTCTGAAATTCTTGGTGATGCTAAAGAGTATTTTTGTAATGTATAATTGTAAATGTAACTCTTTGGGATTGTGTTCTATATGTAAATTTCGGTATGAGAATAACAAGCATTATTTTCACAGACTGTGTTAACTTTTTTTTTGAAAAATATATATAAAAAAACCTGGTAATTCTATAACAAAGTATGCTTCAATAAAGGCTAGACATCTTTTTAGCCTCATTGCTGGTCTATGTTGTATTTAAAATAAGGAATTTTCAGAATATGATGTGTGTAATTTTACACTTTTAACCGATGCAGTTCCGCTATGTTAATTTTCTTAGAAAAGTTCTTCTACAGTACTTCTGCAGCTAAATGATTTCTCTATAACTGCGGATTCATTTATTTTAAATTATACATTCGGTATTGTTCCTTTTATTCTTCATACTGTTCAGTTTATTCCTTATTAGTTACCTGTGACAATATCCATGATTTAAGTTGAGCAGCATAATGCAGGTGCCTGGGCAGAAAAAAAGCAGATTTACTTTTACTTTTGTTGTGTATGTGTATGTCTACCATAAGCACAAAAGATGCATTATTTTTGGGTGAATCTCTCTCTCTCTCTCTCTCTCTCTCTCTCGCTCTCTCTCTCTGATCAGTATGCCTCACACATATCTCTCTCTCTCTCTCTCTCTCTCTCTCTGATCAGTATGCCTCACACGTCTCTCTCTCTCTCTCTCTCTCTGATCAGTATGCCTCACACGTGTCTCTCTCTCTCTCTCTCTCTCTCTCTCTCTCTCTCTCTCTCTCTCTCTCTCTCTCTCTCTCTCTCTCTCTCTCTCTCTCTCTCTCTCTCTCTCTCTCTCTCTCTCTCTCTCTCTCTCTCTGATCAGTATGCTTCACACATGTTTTTCCCATTTCGTGTTTATGGGTGTATCAAATCAGGTATCCGCACCTGTGGATCAGACATTCTTTAATCATGATTGTTCTATTTATTTTATAAACAAATATTCTCTTGTTTTATATTCAATTACAATAAACATAGGCTATACATAAGTAGAAGTTAAACCGCATTCTGACTTTTTCATTTAAAATAACTTCTTAATTGGAATGTCATTAATTTGTTCACATTTTACTTGAACAAATTAAAGGTCAAACAGCTCATATTCAACAGCTCATTTACAAAACAGTTTTATGACATTGAATGTTTTTGGGAACTGTTTGTAGTTATCTGCACATCTGTTTTGACCCACAGTGACTTTTTTTTCCCACAGCACTTCCAACCAAAGGAAATTTTGTCAGGCACCAGAACAGACCTCATTTATACAAGCTGTTGATTCAGTTGTTCTTTAGTTCATAAACTGAACTGAACACAAGATCACTTGGTGTACGACCTTCCATCTTGAAATGAGTACATCTACGATGTTTGTTTTGTTCTTCATTTGGATGCTTTGTACTCTGGATTTGTCAGACTCTGTAAGTGTCTTACAATTTATTCTGATACTTTAATGTGTGTTGGAATTACCTTTAGTTACATGTAAATTAAAGATTGTTTATTTTATGGGGAATTTACAGCTGTCATTCTGTGTATGCATTTAGGCATCTGACGAATGTCAAGATGAGACAGAGCGTCTTCGAGTGGAGTTGAAAAATTTGGAAGTTCGTCATTCAAAGCAACAGCAACTTATTCAACGATTACTGAACCTCAACCAGATTAATGAACATTCCCTAAAAGAGGGCTCAATTTATGACATGGGAGACAAACAGCACAAGGGTCAAGGCTCTATATTATTTTATTAAGATATGGTATTCACTGTCCCTGTAAATATGTTGTATTTGTCTGATTATAATGACACAAAGCAATACTAACAAAAATCAATCTGCCATATACAGACTGTGCACAGATCTTCAAAAATGGCAGCAGGCAGAGTGGATTTTACATGATTAAACCACTGCCTAGTCCAACCCAGATCAGAGTGTACTGCGATATGACAGAGGGGGGTGGATGGACAGTCTTCCAGAGACGCTCTGATGGCAATCTGTCATTTGACCGGTATGGAAAAGTTCATTGTTGTGAGAAGAGATGTGTGCTGTTTAATAATGACATGTTTTTTTTTTCTTTTTCTTTTTTAGAGATTGGAATGATTACAAAACAGGATTTGGTGACATGAAGTCCTCTAATGGAGAGTTCTGGTTGGGGAATGATAATCTACATTATTTGACATCTCAAGGTGAGTGAATCTATACATCTAAAATGCATACAAATTGAAATATGGCATGATTTATCTGATTTATATCATTGAGATGTTTCTCAGATGATTCTGATTGGCTGTTGAATGTTCTAAGGTGTGAACTAATTTCCCAGTAAACGCACAGCTAAAGTTTTTCCAGGCAGATCTTGAGCGCATTACAATTCCATGTCACTTCTCCAAATGATTTCAGTTATTTCAAATGTTCTTACAGCCTACTACTGTCACGCGCTGACTTGACTTGATAATCCACAAAAGATGTTTGACACAGCAGAACAATGAAAACAAATGTAATAAACACCAGGAACCAACATTAACAAAAGAAACAGAACAGATGAAGTGTGGTGATTAGATGACATAGTAACAAACAATGGAAACTAAATCACAGGGCCTGAAATAAAGCAAATAAATATAACAAACAATAGGATAAAAAAATATTTGTCTAATAACAGCCCGTCGTCAATCAACAGCCCGTTGTCAATATTATATTATATTATATTATATTATATTATATTATATTATATTATATTATATTATATTATATTATATTATATTATATTATATTATATTATATTATATTATATTATATTATAATTTATGTTGTTCATTATTTTCCCACTAAAACACCTTCTGTTGAGCAGACAATTACACCCTGAGAATCAATCTGGAAGACTTTGAGGGCAGCCACCGTTTTGCAGTGTACAGAATGTTCAAAGTGGATAATGAACAGGTCTTTATTCTTTTGTATTCATCTCTTCATGTTGTGATTAATGATGTGTGGATGCCCATGATAAACCAACAGGTGGCTTGTGACGTTTCATCAATAATTTATTTTCCATAAGAACAAAAAGAAGGGGTTGCACAACATCACAATTGATATACTTAATTTATCTGAATGGTATAATATCTGTGTGCTGTTTAATTGGTTAACGTTTAAAAGCTCATTAATCTCATTTTTCATCTCAGAACCAATACCAGCTCCAGTTTGGTGTATACACAGGAAACGCAGGGGACGCTCTCTCTGGCAGTTATCATCCTGAGGTTCAGTGGTGGGCCAGCCACCAAGGAATGAAGTTTAGCACACGAGACAGGGATAATGACCTCTACGACCGCAGTTGTGCTCAGGAGGACAAGGGTGGCTGGTGGTTTAACAGGTTTGCACCTTACAGAGCTGACAGAGCTTTTCACATTACAAAGACAATTTCAACTCAGGTCATTTTAGTGGATGTATGAAGGCAATTCTTCTTAAGTTCTAACAGAGTAACCACAGGTTTAGTTCATCACATTAACTATGAACATTTGACAACCAAAAGGTGCCCAATAATTTTTGTTTGTTGTTTCACTTGTATTCCTCTAGATGTCACTCTGCCAATCTGAATGGATTCTACCACAGAGGACCCTACAGCGCAGTCACTGATGACGGAATAGTGTGGTACCCATGGCATGGCTGGTGGTACTCCCTCAAATCTGTGCAGATGAAGATCAGACCAGACATTTTTGAGCCTAATGATGTTTAATCCATGTATCTGATATCTGGACCATGAAGGCGATGAATTAGTGGGTGGTGGCAAATAACATTGTAGTCCAGCTTAGTAGTTAAATTCTTATTTACATATATTTACATATGCATGTAGCGCAATAAAAATGTCAACACATCCTTGCTGCATCCTTGTGTGTTCTATCATAGTATCTTTAATTTAATTAATTTGAATAAATAAATAAAAAAATTAAAAATAAATCATAATTAAAGAGGAAATGTTTCATTTAAGATAGCATTAAAAAATATGAATATAATATATCATTTAATTACCACAACAAAAAGTTGAACTACAAATTTTTAGATGTTTTCTTTGTCTTCATAAATTATAGCAATCTGTCAAGGTAAATGTAACTAATAATTAACTCAGTACTGAATATATAATTCACAGTTTTACAGAACTCGCAAACAATAAATACACTGTGAAAAATGATTGTTTATTATTTTAACAGTAAAAGATTTATATGTTGAAAAAATAGTTAATTGGTTAACAGAAAGTTCCTGTACTATATACAGTGAATAACTGTACATTGACATTCTCAGAATTCCCTGCATGATTTGATGTATTTTACCATGATGGTGTTTAGTGTTTGTGTGAATTACACTGTAGACCTTCTATATTAATTTCCTCCTCGGCTTGTGATGAGCTTTGATTCATCATGTGACTCTCATCACCACTGGGATTTTTTTTTTTGTACTGTAAATTTAACTTAAATCTGTAAAACGTCTCGGTTACATATGTAACCCTCGTTCCCTGAAGGAGGGAACGGAGACGTACGTCGGAACTGACCGAAGAATTGCGATCTATTTTCTAAGACCAATCTGCTTCGAGTGTATAGAAACGAGCCAATAAACATTGGCATGAGGTTCGCAGCGCGGGTATAAAACACGGAAGTGAACAACGCATACCGCTTTTACAACTGAGGAGCTGGGATGTGACTCGGGCCTGCAGCTGAAGCACAGCACCTGGCGACGGGACGTACGTCTCCGTTCCCTCCTTCAGGGAACGAGGGTTACATATGTAACTGAGACGTTCCCTTTCAGTCGGTCACGTTCGACGTACGTCGGAACTGACCGACGAATTGGGATCCCTAGAAAAACGCCAGGGTGCTGGCCCTTCCAGCGCCCTGCTTAAGCTCACTGGGTGCTCCCATTTGGAGCAGCAGACAGGGCTTAAGGCAGGGAGGTCCGACACTGCTGTTTCTGCAAGACCCACTCAGCGTGACTATTGGATAACGCTGGGAAAGCATGCACGTCTCGGGAGATGGTACGCTGCGGAGCCACGTCCTCCGGAGGAGGAGAGGTGGAGAATACTCATACGGACTAACCTATCTGGGTAGTAACTACATATGGCAGTCTCTGGGGTGGATCCAACCTGGTCCCAGGGGGGAAAGAACACACCCAGAGACGACAGAGCGGGCTCTGTCAAGGGAAAGACACGATGCTAGCCGAGTAGGGTAGCTGGTACCGTGGAGAATACACATATGGGGTCGCCGTGAGGGAACCGCTACATATGGACCCAGCCTAACACACACGTTCCACAAGCATATGGGTGCAGGCCTGGCGTCAGACGGCCACAGCGTCTAACACCGCAGGGGTGACAGAGGAGCTCGACAGGGTTCACCATTTCTGGGGAACACAACTGGAGAAGATAAAAGCATGTATCTGGCCATAGGCGGGAGTGGCGTAGCAAGCCGACACAGGAACGGGTACTTCGCGTCTACCGGCCGTTGGAGGCGAGTACACGGGAAGAAACCGGTTCCACACGGAGGCTATAAAATCTAGCGAACGTGTTAGGTGTCGCCCAGCCCGCAGCTCTACAGATGTCTGTCAGCGAGGCGCCTTGAGCCAGCGCCCAGGAGGAAGCAACACTTCTTGTGGAGTGTGCTCGCAACCCGAACGGGCAAGGCACGTCTTGCGATTGGTACGCTAAGACGATAGCATCCACTATCCAGTGGGCTAACCTCTGCTTGGAGACAGCCTTTCCCTTCTGCTGGCCTCCGTAACAGACGAAGAGCTGCTTTGAGGTCCTAAAGCTTTGTGTCCGGTCAATGTAAGCGCGAAGAGCGCGGACGGGACATACCAAAGCCAGGGCTGGGTCTGCCTCCTCCGGGGGCAGCGCTTGCAGGTTCACCACCTGGTCCCGAAAGGGAGTGGTAGGAACCTTGGGCACGTATCCGGGCGGGGGTCTCAGGATGACGTGAGAGTTACCGGGCCCAAATTCTAGGCACGATTCGTTGACTGAAAATGCATGCAGGTCCCCCACCCTCTTGATTGAGGCCAATGCAGTCAGGAGAACCGTCTTCATAGACAGGATTTTTAACTCAACGGTCTGCAAAGGCTCAAAAGGAGGCCCCTGAAGTGCTCTGAGCACCAGGGCTAGTTCCCAAGAGGGTAACGAGATAGAACGAGGAGGATTTAGTCTCCTCACACCTCTGAGGAACCTGACGATTAAGTCGTGCTTCCCTAAGGACTTACCTTCAACTACATCGTGATACGCCGCTATTGCTGCGACGTACACCTTCAGGGTGGAGGGAGACAGCCTTCGCTCCAACCCATCTTGTAGGAAAGAAAGCACGACATTAATCACACACTTTCGGGGGTCTTCTCGGCGAGAAGAACACCAACCAACGAACAGGTTCCACTTCAAAGCATAGAAGCACCTCGTAGAGGGGGCTCTAGCTGAAGCGATGGTGTCTACCACAGCTTGTGGCAGGCCACCTAGAACCTCTGCGTCCCGTCCAGGGACCAGACATGGAGTTTCCAGAGGTCTGGACGCGGGTGCCATAGAGTGCCCCCTCCCTGAGAAAGAAGGTCCTTCCTCAGGGGAATCGGCCAGGGTGGGGCTGTCGCAAGGAATGTGAGTTCGGCGAACCAGGTCCGGTTGGGTCAGTAGGGCGCAACTAGCAAGACCTGCTCCTCGTCCTCCCTGACCTTGCACAGAGTCTGTGCTAGAAGGCTCACTGGGGGAAACGCATATTTGCGTAGGTCCCGGGGCCAGCTGTGCGCCAGTGCATCTGTGCCGAGGGTACCCCCATCCAGGGAATAGTACCACTGGCAATGGGACGAGTCCGGAGTGGCAAACAGGTCGACCTGCGCGGCTCCGAAGAGGTCCCATATCAGCTGGACAGACCGGGGGTGGAGTCGCCACTCTCCCGGAAGTGGACACTTACGAGAGAGCTTGT
The DNA here is from genome assembly GCA_023566225.1 of Romanogobio albipinnatus. Lineage (NCBI taxonomy): Eukaryota > Metazoa > Chordata > Actinopteri > Cypriniformes > Gobionidae > Romanogobio > Romanogobio albipinnatus. The sequence continues at coordinate 27,661,537 of CM042246.1, read as the reverse complement.
CGGCTGTCTGGTTCAGCGCACCAGGGATATGAATGGCACGAAGCGACCTCAGATGCTTCTGACTCCACAGGAGGAGGTGGCGGGCGAGTTGGAGCATGCGACGGGAGCGCAGACCACCCTGACGGTTGATGTACGCAACGGCCGCAGTGCTGTCCGTGCGGACTAGTACATGCTTGTGCTGAAGCGGCTTCCGGAAGCGACTTAGCGCAAGACGTACTGCCATTAACTCCAGGCAATTGATATGCCAATGCAGCTGGGGCCCCGTCCACAGACCCGAGACTGAATGCACATTGTACGTGGCCCCCCAACCCGTGGCTGAGGCATCCGTGAATACCACAACATGCCTGGACACCTGTCTTAAGGGCACTCCGGCCCGTAAGAACGAGGGGTCGGACCAAGGGTTGAAGGTTTGGCGACAGTACGGGGTAACTGAGACCCGATACTGGCCGCTCTGCCACGTCCACCTCAGGACTCGGTCGTGTAGCCAGCGTTGAAGCGGTCTCATATGAAGCAATCCGAGCGGCGTTACCGCGGCTGCAGATGCCATATGCCCCAGGAGCCTCTGAAAAAATTTCAGTGGGACCGCCGTCCTGCTCTTGAATGTATTCATGCAGTTCAACACTGACTGGACTCGTTCCTCTGTGAGGCGCGCAGTCCGGTTGACCGAATCCAGCTCCATACCGAGATAAGAGATCCTCTGCATGGGACAGAGCTTGCTCTTCTCTCGGTTGACCCGAAGGCCCAACAGGCTGAGGTGACGGAGCACCAGGTCCCTGTGTTCGCACAACTGCTCTCGAGACTGGGCGATGATAAGCCAGTCGTCGAGATAGTTGAGAATACGAACACCGTGTTCTCGGAGTGGAACAATGACTGCCTCCGCGACTTTCGTGAAGATGCGGGGCGACAGGGACAGCCCGAAGGGCAGGACTTTGTACTGATATGCCTTCCCCTCGAACGCAAAGCGTAGGAACGGTCTGTGTCAAGGAATAATAGAGACATGAAAGTACGCGTCCTTCAGGTCGATCGCTGCAAACCAATCTTGGGGACGGATGCATTCGAAGATGCGTTTCTGCGTTAACATTTTGAACGGAAGTCTGTGCAGGGCCCGATTTAAAATGCGCAGATCCAAGATTGGCCGTAACCCACCCCCTTTCTTGGGTACAATGAAGTAGGGGCTGTAGAACCCCGACTTCATATCGGCTGGAGGAACCGGCTCGACCGCACCCTTCGCCAGTAGGACATCGATCTCCGCCCGCAATACATGGGCATCGCTGCTCCGCACTGATGTGAACAGGATGCCCCTGTATTTGGGGGGCCGGCGCGCGAACTGAATCGCGTAACCGAGTCTGATGGTACGGATGAGCCAGCGAGACAGCCCCGGGAGCCCTAGCCAGGCTCCCAGAGACTGAGCAAGCGGGACCAACGGCACCACAGACGTACCCGGGGTGAGGCAGCGAGGTGGAATGTTCAGACCTGACTCGGATGGCCCGGAGGCGACCCGGAGAAGGGTCTGAACATTCCGAGGTGGGGAAGTGTGGGAGAGAAGGCCCGGGGGCGTCCTCTAGCCCCAGACTTCCCCCTGGCGAGAAGAGGGGAAGACTGGAGTGGCAAGGCCCAGGGGCGTCGCGCACAACGATCTTGGCCCTGTTGGGGCCCAGGGACACATGAAACTGCTCTTTTAATGAGAATGTGGGTACCACTGAGCACAGTGGCAGAGATGTCATTTCCAAGTTGTTGGCCCCCCGGTCCTCCTCCCGGGGGGGGGGGGGGGGGGAGGGAGGAATTGGGGGGGGGGGGGGGGGCGGTGCGGACACCATCTCCCTCCGAGCAGATCCCTCCATCCCTGGGCTGCCCGTCTCAGGGCCGCTTACCCTTACGCTTCCCTCCAGACTTAGCGGGGCCCTGAGCAGGTTGGGCGGCCCCCTTGCGTCCGGCGCCCTGCTTCCCGGGTGGAGGCTGCTGCTTGGGTTTAGCAGGGGCGGAGGCGGACGCAGGCGGACGCAGGAGGTCGCCCTCGGCGACGAGCAGGAGGAGGCGCTGCAACCGGCGGAGGGGTGAAGGCAGCAGCGGTCCGCTGGGGCAGGATGTTCTTAATCGCCTCCGTCTGCTTCTGTGCCACCGAGAAATGTTGGGCGAAGCTCTCGATGGCGTCGCCGAAGAGGCCGGCCTGACTGACAGGGGCGTCGAAGAACCGCACTTTGTCGGCTTCGCGCATATCAGCCAGGTTCAGCCACAGGTGGCGTTCCTGGACCACCATGGTGGACATCGCCCGACCCAGGAAGCGGGCAGCGACTTTCCGTCGCTGTCCGCAGTTCCTGCATTACCCCTGGGTCGGCACTACCCTAGTGCATCTCCTTGAGTGCTTTGGCCTGGTAGACCTGCAGGAGCGCCATGGCATGCAAAGATGATGCGGCTTCCCCACAGGCGGCGTAAGACTTGCCCAGAAGTCCAGACGAGAACTTACACGCCCGGGAGGGGAGACGCGGAGCATTCCGCCAGTCGACCGCGGCCCTGGGACACAGTTGCATCACCACGGCGCGCTCGACCGGAGGTATCCTCACGTAGCCCTTAGCCGCACCACCGTCGAGGGTAGTGAGGATGGAGGAGTCAGTCGATCGATGGCGGGCACTGTAGGGTGCCGACCACGACTTCGTGAGCTCCTGATGCACCTCCGGGAAGAATGGCAATGGGGCGGGGCGCTGAGAACCAGCACGGGCCGCCCAGAGATACCAGTCATCCAACCGCGAGGGTTCGGGACACGGTGGAGGGTTCCACTCGAGCCCGACACTCGCGGCGGCCCGGGAGAGCATAGCCGTGAGATTTGGATCCGGCTCGGACAACGCTACCACACCCGAAGGGGGCAACGCAGCCGGGTCGTCATCTCCGGAGCCCATTAGCTCATCCTCCGATGCATCCAACGAAATCATATCCTCAGCCAGAGCCCCGAAGGAAACGGCTGGCCCCCCATGAGAAGGACCAGCGCGCTCCTCCGAAAACTCCACCGGCGCAGCGGAGGGTGGGAGGGGCCCAAGAGGCTTTTGACCCGTCGGGGAAGCCCTGACCGTCACCCTCAGATCTCCACCAAAGGCATCAGCCAAAGTAGTAGCCCTCTGCTTTGCAGTGGGAGGACCACTAGATCGGGGGATGCTCAATGGGACCCCACCCCTTTTGAGGTATTGGAGCCTAGATCTAAGCACTGCGATGGTCATGTTCCCGCAGTGGGAACATGACTCATCCACGAATGCTGCCTCAGCGTGCTGAACGCCCAAACACGTGAGGCAACGATCATGACCGTCAACTGGGGACAGAAAACGCCGGCATCCAGAAACACACGGTTTCAATGACATCTTGAAAAAGACGCAGTGTCAAACCGTGTAGCTCTTTTAGGAGTGGAAAAACTGCTCTTTTATAGTGCTGAAGCACTCAGGGAGATGGCCGCGGCTCCCCGTGGTCTGATAGTGCAAGCCCGCGGGTGAGCACTCAAAAGGAAACGGCCAACGAACCAACACTGGAACTCTTTGTTTCTTTCAGCCACTCGCTGAATCGTGCTGTCAAGCCAACACCTGAAGAACAGCCTCTCCGACTCGTCTCACGAACACTCACTTGCAGAAAACAGTCTTGTGTAGAGAACAACAAAACCATCGGCTCCGAAGTTGAAAGCGGTATGCGTTGTTCACTTCCGTGTTTTATACCCGCGCTGCGGGGCGGTGCGTGAACCGCATGCCAATGTTTATTGGCTCGTTTCTATACACTCGAAGCAGATTGGTCTCTGAAAATAGATCCCAATTCGTCGGTCAGTTCCGACGTACGTCGAACGTGACCGACTGAAAGGGAACCAAAAATTTTGGTACCATGTTTTTTTTACTGTAAATTTAACTGATTTTTTTTTTTTTTTTTTTACAATGTAGGCTACAGTATTTAGAAAACTGACAGAGAAGTGGTTTAAATAATTAATTTATTTTATTAAAATAGCATGTTATTAGTTATTTTATATGTGTATCAGACTTTAAGTTAAATATAGTCTATTGTAATAAAAAAAAGCGAAATAAAAAAATAGAAGACTGAATGAAAACACTTCCAATACATATGAAATAGTATTTTTAGCAAGATATTTAATAGACTATTGACTAAATATTGAAATGTTTTAGATGTGCCTAATTTGGATGACTGTAACGGCTCGCGTCTTTCCTGCAGTGACGTCATTTAATGTGGATGCGCGAGCTCACCTGAGCTCTCACCTGTACTGTGCACTTGCTGCTGTTATAGGTAGACACGTCTGTGAATCAGTTGAATCCACTTTGCGACGTGCAGGGTAAGTACACTATGTTACCCAGAGAAGTTGAACGGTCAGTGTAAATATTTACTTTTCTACAAACAGACTCCTGTACCTTACATTTCATCCGTGATTTAGTAGCTCGAGGCATGCTGTTACTCGTGTCGCGTGAGTTGTTTTCCATGGCTTTGTTTATGTTTACTACGCCTACTGAATGTTCATTCAGTCTATATTGTCCGTATACATTTATTCAAAGGCGTATTCTGCTTCTATAGCTTTACAACTTTGTTTACTCCACGTGTTATTTATAGAACGAGCTGCCAGAGATCCCAAACAGGCCTCTGAAATTTCTCAGTCAGGTGCACAAGACAATTTAAAGGCAGCGATCAGGAAATAGATTGTGGCTCAGAGGGAGGTATGAGGGAGAAACATGAGCTGGGCACGAGTAAATTAGTAGATTTTAAGGCATCCAATATTTACCTCCACTAGATTTACACTGAGAAGAAGTCTTCTGATTTGTTTTTGATTGAACACCGTGTTTTAGATGCTTTAGACATGAACCAACCTATGGTTGACATACTCCTATGAATATTATTTAGTCCGTGTTGGTTTGATGTGGCTTAAAAATGCACCATTAGTGCATGGTACTTTGGGACATATGAGCTGTATTGACCAGATATGGGGTTCAGAAACAGGGCACTATAGCTCAAAGGGCACAAGCTTTGAATTCCACAGCAGGTTATAGTGCAGGTGCTCTTCAGGACTTCATATTGTAGGTGCAGAATTATCAGATTATTTAAACTTTGCTTAGAAATATATTGCATCTCAAGCAGAATGGTGCATCTGGAAAAGAACATTTTTAATAATGTATTTGCATCTCAACCTTTCACTAAATGAAATGTGAATCAGTAGATGTGTCTATTGAAAAAGATGGCTGCCTGTTACACACTTTTTTCTTTTTTTTAAGGTGAATGTTTTTAAGGAGGATAAAAAAAGCATGTTGATAAGGCATAAATGCATTTCCAAGAATTATTTTTATTATTATTTTGGAAAGTCTCTTATGCTTGCCAAGGCTGCATTTATAAAATGCTTTAACAGTGTTGTACAATATTATTACAATTCAAATAACTGTTGTTTTAAGATATTTTCAAAAATAATTTATTCCTGTGATGTCAAAGCTGAATTTTCAGCTCCAGCATTCAGTGTCAAATGATCCTTCAGAAATCATTCTAATATGCTGATTTGGTGCTCAAGAAACATTTTCCTATTATTATCAGAAAAGGCTGAATTGGCTGGCCTGGAGTTCAACACTTTTTGGTGTCTTTTTTAACCAAGATTATGGATTCCCACTCTGGTTTAAAGGCCATTTAAAGACTGATTAGTCGGAAATATGTCAATTCATGTTCCTAGTGAGCGGATATAATCCCCCTCATGCCTGCTGTTACATAACTTAAGGAAGTCAAAGTATTGTCAAGCATTTGTCAATACAAAAAAAGTTGCAGCTTTGTATTGTTCATGAATGCCTCATTGTTTGTTTTATAAGTAATATATAAAATTTAGTTTTACAATTAAAAAATAATGTAAATTAACCTAAATTCTAGCTTAATTTAAACCAATGGTTAGGTTTGTCTGTTTTTTTTTTTACAAAAGTGTATGTAACATTTTCAATATTTACCTTTCTTTTATGTCACTGCAAACAAAGTGAATTTTTAATTCTTTAAAGGTTTTGCTGCCGACTCAAGATCAAAAAAGACCGGAGAAGTAAAATTTATCAGTTGATTATTTTTTTAGTTGAACTAACCCAGCATTTCATTTAAAGGTTTTCTTTGTCAGAAAATAACTGTGTAGTTGACATCCAGTTTTTTCTCATTTATCCCTTGACCAAATCCCTTCAAATATTTTATTGGCTGCTTAGCAACAGCGATTACTGCTTTTGACCTGACATGCCCAGGCCACTCCCCTTATGTATGGGCTTGTCTGGGATAGGGTAACCAGCCACTGTCCCTTGTAAAGTTAGCCTTGAGGCTTTGCAGTAGGTTCAGTCATGGCTTAGGCTGGAACTTGAACAGGGCTGTACGAGTAGAGGCGTGTTTTAGTATGCAGGGACAGCCCAAAAGTGTGCTGACAGCAGCCTGGACTGTGCCACATTCCTATATGAGACCGAGCATTGCTGCGAGCCAGGAGTGGTGCTGAAGGAGGGACTGCTGGGGCTGATGGGTATTTTAGAGCTGGCAGTTTTTATATGCGTGCGTTTAGTGTGGTGTAGTGTTTACCACAGCACTAATAGGATTGATCCTGAGACATGGAGCTGTGAGTGCTGCAGGAGCCTGAATGGGATGTGCTGAACTGACATAATGTTTTGCCTGGTAGGACTCTGCTTTTATGTTTTTATTAATCTATTTATAAAAGATTATCAATTACTTTATATATAAAATAAGACAAATTTGCTATATAGCAAGGGCAAAAAAAAACTATTAGAAAGCCGTTGTTGTTTTTTACAGTTAATTATGGATAGACATTTATTATAAACATTAAATAAATTAAAATAATAGACATTAAATTAATTAAAATAAATTTTGTTTTTGCAGTCCATCTGCATGTTTTCATTTTGCTTTTTGTTGTTGTTTTATTTAAGATTAATTGACATGCTGTTAAACAAGTTTATTTATGCCATATGTGGTTACACCATAACTAATTTAGTGCCCCAGTTATGACATTTTGAAATGACATTTTTTAGGCAGTTAGGCTGCTATAACCCTCAAGAAAGAATGGTTTATTACATTTCACTGTTGCTTTTTATGAGAGTTCAATATATCAGTTTTATGTCCCTTTTAAAGATGAAATAAGACGCATCCATCAATAATTCTCCCAGCGGCAGTGAAGTATTAACAGAGGGGCTCTTGTTCCTTTAATGCCCGGCCCTTGCATGAGCAGTCAGACTGTAAATGACTAAGCAAACTGTTAGTTCCTAAGGTAACCTTTCACACATTCAGCGAGCCAAGGAAGGTATTCTTACACTGCTGTTTTAATCTGAATATTTAGGAGAGAAACCGAGTTATAGCGAATGCATTAATCATTATGCTTTTATGTGAGAAAATAATGGGAAATGGATGGCTTTGGTACCCTTGTTCAATTGATTAACTTGAAAATTATATACATTTTATATGTTGAAGCAGCCAAATAAGGATTTGCTTAAACCTGTGTGTGAGAACTACTGCATGACTGTGACAAAATGGATTAGACATTAAACATTGAAGACGGCATTGCTTGCTGAGATATTTACATTTCAAAGTTTGCGTTATTAGTATTTTTCAACAGCAGATGAATATCTGTTGACAGAGTTGACGTTAATGCAAATTCAAAGTAGCAGTTACTGGTCATTGTTGTGTGATCACGTTCACCTTGTGAGCAGATTCTGATTCTGTCATTTGTGATGCTGCTTTTTGTTTGTGTACAGTTTCATCTGTAGTATGAGAGTTATCTTGATAAAGGGGTGATGAACTGCATTGTTTTATAATGTTTCATGGGGTGCACTTATGTTATCCAGATTTTTTTGATTTCTTCAAAAATCGAAAATTGTCAATTTAGAAAAGGGCATTTTCCTAGCCTGATTTTAGCCCTCCGATTTGAACACTGTTTAAAGGGGTGTGTCTGCTGTGAGACGCCCACTGCTGTGATTGGCTAACATCTTTGCGTATTAAATAGCTAAGTATTACATGTGGAACTCTCTGGAAAACTTTTAGCACGTTTTTACTATTACAATTCTCAAGGTTAACTAATCGTGAAAAGTGTTGATTTATAGAATTATGTTTAGATTGTGGCATGAAAGGTTGCAGTGATGAGCATTGTAGCTGATCACAGGCATGTTAAGCACATCGATTTCCGCACCCTAGCGAATGCAACTAACTGTGCAAACACAATGTAAGTAAGGGATTTGTTGATTATAACGCAAGTTTTGGCGAGAGTCCAGGGCTCAGTCCCTATAGCTTACATGAACCCTAATAATCCAAAGTGTATTTGGACTAGTAGCACAATCAGAATAAAAAAATCCCATGTAACCACATCAATCGGAATGAATTGGCCGGATATTATTAAAATTTAATTTGGATTGTAAGGGGTGGTTTATTCCTTTTGTAATCCGATTGAGAGGACATACTGTATAAACACTTGATTGGATGAAAACGTAAACTGGAGAGTACTGCGTATGTGCAATGACGTAGAAATAGCGTATTAACGTTTGACGCGCAGAACGAGCTGTTCTTCCTGTTGATTAAAGTGTCATAAATGAGTGTCCTGTCATTTTTAAATTCTCTCCACTCATCATCATCTGTGAAATGGAGCAGGACAACTTCCCGCCATCCTTGTCTCGGACTCCTATCCTCAGACACATTGTTTTGGGTGTGGGAAGGGCCGTTTGTACAGTTTGATAAATATAAGCAGCACTGCTCAATGCTTCATGCTGGTTGTCTCCTAATTAGTACCTGAAATAGATAAATATTAAGTGTGCTTTTTAAATAAAGAAAAGGAGGTTGGTTAGTATGCAAAAACAGTGCAGCGTGCAAAAGGTTAAATCCGATCAGAAGCTTGTGCCATATAAACACGCACATAAACCCGATCTCTTTATTAAGCATTCATGTACACTATGTTCGGATTCATCGATCGGAATGAATTCATTCAGATTTAAAGCAAAAAGTGTCCAAGTGAATGTAGCTACTGGTAAATTTGCGTTGTTTGATTGACAGCTCCAGTGTTTGTAAAGGGAGAATCCTTTGATTGCTTTATATAATTTAAAGGGGTGGTAAAACACGATTTCACTTTTCTAACTTTAGCTAGTGTGTAATGTTGCTGTTTGAGCATAAACAACATCTGCAAAGTTACAATGTTCAAAGTTTAAAGCAAAGGGAGATATTTGCTTTTAAAGAAATCAATTTCTAAGGACTACAGCAAACGGCCGGTAGGGACATTCCTCCAGGGTTGCTGACATCATCAGTCCCAATATTTACATGAACCCCTCCTCCGAGAATAAGGGGGGCGAGGCCATTTTGTATTGCTGTGGAGAAGAGTTGTTGTGGTATTCTTAGATTTCATGTGACGTCACACAGTGGCGTGGGCGCCATTTGTAGGACTGAATTGCAACATGCAGTCTATCTGCTGTGCTGTGGGCTGTGAACAGCAAATCTGGTTAGTAGGCTGGAGTGTTGTTGTCGCAGTGCCGATGAAAACGCTGTTATTTTCATCTGGATTGCACGTCCACTTTGTTCAGGCTTCCTAGGGACGGAGGCATTAGGGATCAATGGTTATCTCGCTCTCTGTGCTGCACATTTTACGGAGGAAAGCTTCCACAATCTTTGCGAGTTCAATGCAGGATTCGCACAATGGCTTGTCCTGAAAGATGTATTTAAAAACAGAAGCTGTTTACGGGCCACAACCTGTAAGTATGATTTATTTTTCGTCGATGTGTTTTCCTGTAATAGTTCGTATTGTTAAGTGTATGTTGTAGCAAGAAAGTAAACAAATGACAACGCTGTTTGGCTCTGCAAAACAGTTTGTTAAATGCTAAATCATACTTAACGTTATCCGACAAACACCTAACGTTACAAACTTTTTTTAATCTCAACAGCGAACTTGGAATTAGTGTAAATTATTCTTTGATTAGAGCTTTTATGTATTGTTTATCTACATGCTTGTTTATCTAATACAGGCATACAAAACATGGTTCTGTGTTTGATTTGGATACTATAGTAAAGCCAATGTTTAGTGTTCGTTTTGGGTTAATAGTTCTTGCAACATATATATGGCTATAATCGTTCTAAAAATACAAAAGTAACGGTGACATTCAGTAGCGATCACTAGATCTGCAGTCTTAACCAAAAAAAAAATCCTTTTGAGGACTTTCTGAAACATCGTTTAACAGCCGTTCTTGAACAGGTTTGCGCGATCATCTTCACCAAAAATTTCTGGGTCCGATTCGGGCTCAAATTGGTATGGTTTTATTGACGCCATTGTACTACTCAAAGCACAGGCTACCGGTAAGGGTAAGGGGCGTGACGTTTCCGACAAACGTGCACTAGGCGGTTAGCGAATCGCAACACACTGGGCCAGCTAACCAATCTGAGCCTATTGCGTATTTTTGAGGGACCGGCTTCATAGTACCCGGAAACCATCAGACCGTTTTTACAAGGAGGGACAGTGTAGAATAAAGGTCAAATATATGAAAAATAATGTTTTTTTTTTTTTTTTTTTAAACAAAGCATGAACACGTTACAGCTCACCCCACAAACACAATCAAGCCTTCGAAAGAATGTGTTTTACCACCCCTTTAATAACCGTTTAAATAACAGATTATTTTCATCCTGCTAAGAGAAACAATGTGATGTTGACCATTTAGTCACTTATTTGATTTACTAACACATAGACAAAGAATATCTGACTGTACATATTACATATCAGAAATCACTGGTCACAGATCAGGCATTCGAATAAACACATTTACTTGCATATTGTGGCATTACTGTCGAGTGCATATGGTAGAAGTCTGCTTGGAATCCCTGCTCCAAAATTGCGACTGATTTACCAAAGAATCCACAGTTAAATGTACCGCATGCAAATAGATAATGATCAACTGAGACATTCACATTGTTGAATATAAATAAACACATTCTTAGCATTAGGATCCTTTGGAAGGTAATGTTATTTTTAGTCCAATGATCTTGCATTGCTCTTCTCTCCTTGTCATCTCACTAACATGCCAGTGGGCAGGGCCAAATTTGCAATGATGAGGTGTTGATTTTCTTCTGCAGAGGCGGTCTTTCACCTATAGGCACATTCCACAATGAGTCGTTCTCTGGGCCTGGTTACAATGAAGCTGTTTTTGGACTAATAAGGAAGTTTTCTAGTTCTGCAACTTGCGGGATATTCTTATGATGACCTCTTGTATGTCAAAAGCTCAAGGAAAATTTAATTTCTCAGTTCATGACCCCTTCAAATTGGCATGTTCACATTTTGTGATTTGAATGGGTTTTGTTATTTCAAAAGAAGCTTGACAGAGAGCTTGTCTCTGCATCTGCATGAACTGGCCTCTCTCCTCATTGTACTAGACAGAAGTGCATTAGAGCATGCAAGGCCTTTCCCTCAGCAGAGGCAAAGTATGCCATGCCTCTTCCACCCCTGTGGAGTAGTGCAATGATGTTAATGTGGGGAGACAGAACCTCAAAAAATAAGTAGTCTTGCCATCAGAAATATATTAGGTAATTTTGTATTTTTAGCAGATTGCTAATTATTTACAAGCATATTAAATCCTGAAGAAACTGTATTGGTCATCAGATTTCATGAAATTTAGCAAAACATTTTGGAAGTGTTTGTGTTAGTGTTAGTCACAGCAAGCCTTTTGTGTTTGAAAAAGGCTTGTGAGGGTGAGCAGTCCTGTCACAGAGCTAGAGCTAGATCTGTCCCTATACTAAACACAGTGAGGTGTTTTCACTAGCACTCCGAACTGCTAATCTAAATACATGTGCTCCCACTGACCCCACACCAGTCTCCATCGAAACAAGTAATTTGTCTGAAACTCAGCACGTTACATTCAGGCCACTAGACTGGTTTATCTTAGTTGTTAATGTTATTAAGGGTCCTGTGAATAGTGTAAATCTATTTGATCCATCTGATATCTGTTTTATCTGTTTGTTTGTTTGTTTTTTGTTTTTTTATAGAATTAGGTTATGCTGCTATTCAAATATTTGGGGTCAGTGAGATTTGTATTCTGCAAAATTTAATTAACAAAAAAGTGACACAATGCTAATATTACAGCAAATTATATTTCAAATAAATGCTTTTGAACTTTCTATCAATCAAATAATTCTGATAAAATTATTAGATTGTTATTAGACATTAGAATAATTTCTGAAGGAACATGTGACAAAATACTCGAGTGATGGCTGTTGAAATTTCATCTTTGCCATCACATTAATAAATTGCATTTGAAATGTATTAAAATATCGTAATTACAACATTTATATTAAGTTGTAGTAATATTTCACTACTGTTTTTGTCATCAAATAAATGCAGTCTTGGTGAGCATAAGTGACTTCTTTCAAAAACATAAACGGTTGAAACAGTTGTGTACATTCAAAGTTTTCAAGATGTTTTATAAAACCCTTCAAAATTTGCTTTTCAGGTCCACATTAAGAAGGACTAGAAGTTGATAACGTGAGTCAGCTCTTGCATTTTTAATGGTGTTTCTCTAGAAGACATAAAGAATTAAACAGGGGATCAATTTTCTCATTACTCTAAAAGTAATTGGTAGGTAGATTATGTAACATCTGCACAAAGTAGACTGCATTACATATTACGATCAACAATGCAACAGATTGTAATTGGCCAGTGTGTGTGTTTGTTCAGTGAAGTTAAGTATTATATCCACAATAGCTAATACCCTCTTTTCAGCTACAGCACATTTTAAAACTTCACACATCAATCTAGATGTATTGTATTGTTTAGCATTTCTGTAGATTTATGTTTACCATTTTTTTTTTTTCTTTCAGGAACATCCACACAATGTGCTTCAATAAATAACCCTGTGCTGAAGTTCAGGAGACAACTAATACAATTATCATAAAACAAGAAGTGTTTCAGACAGTTTGGTTGTGAAATTGCCATGGAAACCACGCGTATAAAACCCATAAATCTTACTTTCTCCATTGAGGACAAAAATGGAAATGACATCACCTGCCCCAGTGAGCATTCCCCTGATTCACTGAGGAGCTCTAGTAGTTTGAGTTGTGGCAGTTCAGAGAGTCCTCTTGATGTAGAAATGGAGGACTGCCTCACTTGTCCTGCAAAAGTTGAGACTTCTTCAAAGGTAGTGAGATCAAGCGGCATAATTGCTGTGGACTTTTCCAAATCAAAAATTGACAACTGGAATGAGAATATGACTGCCTTAATAGTGGACCCCCCAAAAACTGAATGCAATAGAGGCAGTGACAGGAGCTCAGAAACCTCCCCTGGCAGTGGAGAGCAAGAGCTATCTGAAGTGGACTCCTGTGAGCCATCACGGCGTGGATCCAGTGAGAACTGCTGCTCCGTGAGCTCTGGTGAGATGATGAGAAGTAACAGCTTTGTCTTGCACAAGACCGACCAGCCTCTTAGCACCTCACTGAATGGAGAGTCCAGAACCTCATTGGATATATCTTCAGACCATGGCGTGGTATCAGGCATGTTACCTGATGTCTGCAAGGGCCTAGCTGGGGTGCGACAAGGAGAGCCCAAGAATCTGGGCTTGGAGTGTACCTACATCCAAACAAACAATCAGACCTTTCTCATAGATGAAAGGTCATTGAGCATTGAGAAACTTGAATGTGTCACACCTGTTCATAATCATAAATCTAATAAAGATGTGCAAAAGTTGAACTTCAACACTGATGAATCCAATCACTCAACTCCAGTGGAGGGGAAAACGGTGCTTCTTACTGCTTCTGAGGATCTAGACGTCAGTGGCAATGCTCAAACCTCAACTCCAGTGCAGTCTGTGAGTAACAGGACGTTTTGCCTCCCTTCTCTATCTGAGTCACCTCTGAATAAAGAAGAAGGGGATCCAGTGAGTCCAATGGTTAAAATTTTAAGTCAGCAGCGAGACGCTGCCCCTCAAAAGCCCAAAGCATCCTTGATATCAGCTAGTAAAAGCAACAAGATAGAAATAAAACGGTTTCCTAAGCCTAACTTCAGTAATATAAAGTCTAAAATTATGTCACATGCCACCAACCCCTTCAAGACACCAAAGGCTTCATCAGGCTCCATCCCTCAAACTAATGAAAGCCGGACTATGGACCAACCTAAGCCATCTCCTACCAAATCCACTTCTTCTGCAGTAACCAGCACTTCTGCCACAGCAGCTCAAAGCGTAAAGAGCTCCAGTGCAGCTAAAAGAACTCGCTCCTCCGCTTGCCAAGAAAGTGGTCCAGCCTCAAAATTTCGTCCTCGCCGATGGTCTGAAAGTGCTACCTTTTCCAAAACGAGTAAAGATGGGTCACAAGAGAAGAATCCAGAAGTCAACAGGGGTTTGATCCTCAACACACCACAAAAAAACACTAAAGGAGGTTCTCAGAATCAGGGTGGAAAGACCAAACCTGCAGACACACACGAGTCCACTAGAGAAGTTGTGACGGGGAATGAGTCTCTGAAGGTTCAAGGGAAAATTCAGAGAGTCAGTTTGTTGGTGAGTATGTTATGGCCAATAACCAATAATTGGCGGATATTAAAATCACATGATCACACACAAAATCACATTAAAATCACATGAAGTAAAATGATAAAATCAATCCAAAGTCAACCTTTTTTTTTTAATAGCTACAAGTGGATTTTGACACCTCATCATAATGTATACTATAAGATTTACTAAAGGTTACTTGGTTTTCACAATAATATTGAATTTATTAGTATTATTAAATATTAAATAAATGTTAGTACGTGTTAGATGATGGCAACGCTAATCCGAATGTAAAAATAGGGGAAAAGAGAATCGGCGATTATAGGGATAATTTATCCCCATATGAAATTTGTCATTTACTTACACTAATGTCAAATTAAAACCAATAAGACTTTCATTCATCTTGAAACACAAATGAAGATATTTTTAATGAAAGCTGATAGATTTCTGTGCCTCCATTGACAGTTCATTCAACCAAAAATGTTAGGCTTTACTAAGTTCAGTAAAAGATTGTAAGAGATGTTTAAATTAAATGGTTTAATCCAAGTCTTCAGAGGATACACAATTGTTTGATATGAGGACAACATTTAATTTAGGTATTTATTTACATGTAAAAATGAATCAATGCATGTACATAGAGCACGTCCAATAGGTAAACAGAAGCTCATTAGAAGTGTGTTTGTGGTTCTGTGAATTATTATTTAAAAAATGTTCTGAAGATGTCAAAGTTTTGGTTGTATACGCTATGAGAGGGACAGAAATCTGACATGAGGGTGAGTGAATGACAATTTTTATACATCATCCCTTTAAATATTCATTATCAGCCAATTTATCTCAACTGATAGAGAGAAATGAAATGTCTAAAATTGACCAATAATCAAAATGTAAACCTTTCTGTAAGTGCCTTATGGTTATGGCTGCCATCTCAAACGAAGCACAAATTCTCAAACAAAAATCTAAAGAGAAAGTATTTACACAGTGTGATTGCTGTTTTAATTACTGCTGCAAGAGGGCAGCAAGCTGAGTCTTTGGAAAATGCGTTCCATGTGCACATCACATCATGTTTACAGAGCTGGAGAAGGGAATGAAAAAAAAAACTTGGCAGTGACTTCAGAATTCCCATGGGGGATGTATTACAATAGCTCTCTGGTCTGTGCAAGTTTCCATCCCGTTCTTCAGCTCTGTTATGGCCAACACTGCCGTGAGCGTGGTGAGCACAGGCTTGGGGCGGCATGTGTGGGAGCGAGTATCTGAAAGGGAACTTCTCTTGCAGGCAGTGTCTGCCAGGCCAGCAGCAGCCGCATGCGAGTGGAGCAGATGCAGGCTTGGCCCCCAGCCATCCCCAGGCCAGACAGGAGGAGCCTGTGCTGCTCACGTTCCAGCTGCAAACCTTCGGATGCCACTTTCAGCCTCTAAGCTCAAGCCTGTCACAGCAAGAAAAGATGGCAACAGTACCACTGACATGCCTTCACCCAGAAGCAAACTGAGCACATCTGATGGTAAGGGCATTGTGCACTCTTTAGTCTGCTTTCACTTTTACAGTGTGAATTGGTGCATGCTATAGTACAGGCTGGATAGTCTTGCTAATGGTCTAATGATCAAAGTGATTAAAAGTGTATTTCTTATTTTATATGCACTGTAGTGCCATTAGAAACACTAGTGATGCCACGTTGTAGTTTAAATGCATAATATACATTCAGTGTTTCTTCATCTATATATATATATATATATATATATATATATATATATATATATATATATATATATATATATATATATATATATATATATATATATATATATATAATATAATATAATTTCTGAAATCACTTTCATGCAAACATCCAAGACTTAATCACTGTTTTCTTGTCCAGGCTTAATTTAATTGATCAAAAATATAATAAAAACTGTTATTATCATATAATAATATATATATTTTTAAATGTGTAATTTATTCCTCTAATGGCTAAACTAAATATTCAGCATCATTACTCCAGTCTTCAGTGTCCCATGATCCATCAGAAATCATTCTAATAGGATGATTAGCTGCTCAAGAAACATTTCTTATTATCAATTTTGTGCTTTTTTTTCCATTACATTGATCAAGAGTAAATATTTTTACTTTTGATCAAGAAATGCCTCATTGCTGCATAAAAGTATTTCTTTTTTTTAAAAAGTCTGCAGGACTTAAGACATGATCATTGTCTTAAGTTCATGAAGACATTTTCAAACCCCATTTAGATTCTTGGTACATTAGTATATATTTTGTATATTATAGATTTAAGTGTCTATTGTTTGGAGGAAGAAAACTCATGTACAACAACATGTATTGTGTTTTTGGAGGCTAGTTTTTATTATAATAGTACTCTGTTTGCAGTTCAACAATCTGTATGCTTATTTCTGAAACATGGTCTGAATAATAATGGATTTATTGCTTGTCACTTTCCCATTGCAGTAAAGCTCAAAATCCATTCAACTGAAGGTACAAGTGCAGTTTCAGGATCCCAGTCCAGACCTGCTGTGTTCGCAGCTCCAACATTAGCCTCCAAACTGCCCGTGAAGCCCAAAATACAGCCCAAGAGTTTCAACACTTCTCAGACAAGTGGACATTCAAAGCAAGGTGAGCTTTCTGTTCATCTCTATACTGCTTTTCCATTGTGTAGATGGTAAACCCAGATTGCCAGCCTTGTGGAGGAAGACTTAGAAAAATAATTCTGGAAAAAAAGTGGTCGTTTCAGACAAGATCAACCTCATACTATCCAGCTTGACCCACTTTCCCTTCTAGGTCACTCCTACCTTAAATCCAAAGCTTGAAAATGTAATCCCTTCTAAAGGATTCAATCTACTTTATCTAGATTTTTGAAACATCTCAACTTTTGGAATGTGCTTTCAGCTTAAACATAAAGTCGTTGAAGTATTAAGTAGATTCAGTGACCTGAAATCAGTTTGATAAGGAGAATCAAACATGAAAATATAGGCCGCTTTTTCCGGTCTAGACAGTGATGCTCTTTTACCTTTTGCATAGTCTGCTGCTCTCATTGGTTGAGGGACATGTTGTTTGTATGAATTGTACCACTCAGTCCCAGATGTCTGCTTGGCAGGATTTGTTCTGCCTCAGTTCACTTGGAGGGGTATGAGAAGCAATGCGCATGAAAATAATGAGGATCTACTAATGCAAATGGATATTTTCTTGTCATTATGTTGAACTCTCTATGGAAGGTCATGTCTGCACACGGAGGCACCTTGACCGAAATCCCAGAGCAAGTTTTTATGAATTCAACCTTGAATCAGCAGCCAAGCTCTTGTAATCAGTGTGACCTGATTTTCTTGACATGTCTTTTTATCGGATCCTATCGCTTTTGTATTATTCCTTTGTTGTCTACCTTTCATGGAAAACCAAAGACACAGTTATGGCAAAGTAAGTAAAGACTTGGATTTAAATTTTTGTTCCTAATATATACAAATTTGTGACTAACATGGATACCTTGTTATTTTATCAGAGAGCAGTGTTGCTATATTGTTAATGTGGTAACAAGTCTTCTGCTGTTGGCATGGTAAATTTAAAAAAATCAAATCAGCCCACAGCAGTGGTGGCCTATCAGAGAAGGTGCGATAACAGTGAGAGATAGTTTGTAGGAGCATGGTTGCAATCAAAAAGAGAGATGATGATAAAACCTGCTTACCTTTTATTACCTTTTATTGCAATATTGATTCCCATACAAGCGTCCCCAGGAAATTCCATTGCAGACCTACAAACTAATTAATCTACTAAAAGTCTGTGGAAGAGTTATATTGGTCATCCTTTTTCATTATTATTATTATAGTTTTTTTTGTTTTTTTACCATGCAGAACCCTCTGTGGGAACTTTAAGTAAACCTCCATCTAACAGGACCACATTGTTAAGAAGCAAGCTGCAATGTCCGACTAACCGGAGTGTATCGTCAGGTACGATTAATATATTCAATAACATCCTGTGCATTAAATTCTACACCTCATATGAAGGGCTAATACACAAACATGCTAGAGCATGTCTGAGGCAATTCCCACAAAATCAAAAGAAGTGCTAAAAGAGACTGAATCCTTTTTAGTTTCATTCAGATTTTTTTACAGTCAGATTTTGAAATATTATTGTGTTTTTTTTTACTTGTTTCAACTATTTGGGTCTGTTTAGACTAAAGAAAATGTCTTATGTCTGTTTAGAGTCTGGTTTACTCTAAACCTAAAGTAATCCATCTTATTTTCACTACTGTAGGAGCAGGATGCAAAAACACATCCTCATCAAGTTTAGTGAGGCCTTCAAGCAGTCCTCTGAAAACCCCTACCACCGCCCGACCCATGAGACCTGCTGCTACCCCTACAGGTAAGACCCAATTTATAATGAACTTGGAAATGAAGTGTACAATTACAGCAAATCACAAAGGGGGTTTAAAATACCTACACTTTAAGGGATAGTTCACCCAATAATAATAATAATAATAATAATTATTATTATTATTTTGTATATAAAAGCGCTTTACAAGCATAGACCAATTAAAAAGCACAAGATACATGTAACACAGACAAAAAATTAAAAAACATTAAGAGAATCCGCCTGTCTGATCATCATCGGAAGAGAATACCAAAGTTTAGGTGCACAAAGTGGAGAAGGCCCGGTCACCCATAGAGCGTAGATGGATAGAAGGAACAACTAAAAGACCTGAATCAGAGGAGCGGAGATCTCGTCTAGGCATGTAAACAGTTAAAACAAATGAAAATGAAAATTGTCATAATTTACTCACCCTCAAGTTGTTCCAAACCTGTATGAGTTTCTTTGTTCTGCTGAACACAAAACAAGATATTTAGAAGAATGTTTGTAACAAAGCAGAGAAAGCAACCGTTCACTACCATACTATTTTTTTTTTTTACCTACTATGGAAGTCAATGGTTGCTCTCTCTGCTTGGTTAAAAACATAATCTTTTGTGTTCAGCAGAACAAAGAAACTTATACAGGTTTGGAACAACTTGAGGGTGAGTAAATGATGACAGAATTTTTATTTTTGGGTGAACTATCCCTTTAATATTTTAATTAATTATTTTGATTATTTAATAGTTTATTTAACAGACTGCCCTAGAATTGGCTCTAGAGCTCAATTGTCAATTTGTGAGCGGGATGTCAGCTGGTTTGCTCTGTGAATCTCCATCTTAGCAATGCAGGAATATTTTACCACAGCCAAGTTCTTAACACTGTCTCTGTCTTGTCTCAGTTAGTCTTTCTCAGCCTGGCACATGTAATGTGTGATTTCTTACCACCCTTTTTTATGATATTCGGGTCACGGTCGGTCGGGTCGTCAATAAATCCTTATTTACCTTTTAAATGTTGAGCGTTATTAACTTTTGAATAAATGCTGACGCGGGACAAAATGCCCGATTTCCCAACACGTTTAACTGAGCAATGCCATTGTACCATTTTAATAGGTTACTTTTAAATGCATTTAGCTCAGTAAAGTCAGTTTTATGTATTTTCTGAGAGGGGGCGGGATTTTTGCTGGGAATGTCGGGGGAGAGACGCACACTTCGATTAGACTGGATAAACACATGCAGCATCTTAATTGTTAAGAAAATGAAACGAAATAAATGAATAAATCATGCCTGTATTACATAACACTAGGCTATATCATACAGCATTCAGAAAAAGAACAGTTTGCGCTCCTACGGCTTTCACACTTTTCCAAAAGTGGGCCTTCTCTCAGTTGACCTGCTGATGAATTCTTCAAGCCGGGTCGAAACATAAACATCGCGTTCATCAATAATATGCATCTAGACAGCTGAAATGGAAAATGATGGGCCGCCACAAGAACTGCCTGCTCTCGCCCTCTGAGCGCACCATGTCAGGGCCTGAAACATTTTCTCAATGGCCCAATGACACTACGATGAGCACTTACTACTTTTAAAAATGCGGGTCGGGTACAATATTTTCTTCTTTTTTTTTGCGGTCCGAGTTGCGGGCGGGTTAGTTGAAAATGTCGGTCGGGTGCGGGTTGTTTATACATTGACCCGTGCATCACATATATATATATATATATATACACCAAGAGTGTGAATTGTTATTATTTATTTATTTTATTCTTTGAAAAATGGATCAAGACCATTTTTTTTTTGCGTTTGGATAATGTTGAAAATTCCCAATTGCATGCAACTGAGATGAAAGTAACCATGTTTTTTGGGGGGTCATATAGACCCCACACACAATATGAGGTTTAAATTAGAGAAGAATGCAAATATAGAACCATTTTCACTTGTTGTTCTCAGACTTATGGACCCCTCTGTATTTTCTAGAATTTGTGAAGTTACATATTCAAGTGAAAGCTGATTTTATGACTATAGCCTGAGCTGTGCAGACATGCATTGTCTGTTGCCGTCAGCCCCTCATAAACATAATTGCATTTCAAACATAATTGTATGCCTTCTGTGGGTTGCACACTTTTTCTTTTTCTTTGTTTTTTTTTTTTTTTCTTCTTCAATTCTTGAACGCTTGTGTTAGACTGTATCTGTGGTTGCTTGGCACTAGTCTATTTGTGACCACAAATACATCTGTTCCCTTGCCTTGTTAGGGTTTAAATGGAATTTACACCTTTTTTTTTAACTCTAACCCCTTCTTCTTAAAAAAAAAAACACTTTTAGTTTAACTACTTTTCTTGATTTAGGTGATCTGCTCAGGGTGCATTTCTTGTCAAACATCTTGCTGTTACTTTCTCTCCCACCATTTTTAACCCTCCCCCTTGTGTGAATGAAGGAGAACGCCAGTGAGAGCTAGCCCACCCACCCACTCCTGCTCTACTCCTCCCAGCGCCCTCCCTTCCCTCTCTCCTTCCTTCCGTTCACCCAGCATCCTGCACCTCCTTAGCACCCAACGGAGAGAGAGGGAGAGATGCTGAGCGTCAGTGGATGAGAGCTCAAAACAGTGGATTAATGCTTTCTGCTATGCCTCATTTGTCTCAGGGGCTCATACCCCTCTTTAATCCAGGCTACTAAAGTGTGACGGGAGACGCAGATCTTTTCTTCCTGCTCCCTTTATCACATTCTTTGCCATTTGTTTGGCAGATAAATTTTTTTGTTGTTGTTGCTTTAGCATCATGTGTGCGCATTGAGACTTTTTGTTTTGCAAAAAGAGTTCTTCTCTTTCCGTTTTTTTTCGGCAAGATGTTTTTCTCCCCCAAATTCTCTCTGTCTAACATCCATGTGAGGCTGACAGCGAAGGGATTGCTCAGGAACCTCCAGCTGCTGTCAGGATGCAAGAGCACTGTGGTATTTCAGGCAGGTCTGTTCCTCAGAAAACGTTCTGTTGTTGTGGCTTTTCCTCATTCTGCACAGGCGTTTCAGGGTGATCCGCGTAGCTCTCAAGGTGCCGTCTTTGCTCATGTGGTGTTTATTCTATCTTTAGACTGACTGTCTCTGCCAAAGAGTATTTGATATGTGTACATGGCCAGTAGGCATCTTCTTGCTAACCACAGATAGAGCCTCAGATTGTTTTTGCCAAAACATGTATATTTGTGCCACAATTTGGGTTATGGTGATCACCTACCAAGTTGGTAGATTCAGTAAGTAAATTTTTACCTTATTCATCCTTTCAAGCGAGTTGGTTCACAGGTCTGGAAACCTAATTTACCTGTTTTAAATGCTCCAATGGTTATTTTGGGTTGCAGACTGTAGATTGACTGTAAACTTGTAAACATTTTGACAAGCTAAATTCCCACCGAAGAGATGCAGTACAGATGTTTGTGGCAGAAGCTCTCCTTTTTATAGTGACTGGCCAAATAAGGACTACGGAACGACTATTTATTTCATGTCCGTAACATCACAGAGGACTATATTTAATCTCAAGTATTTGGGTAAGGTTTCACCTGTTGAAATATCTCTCCAAAAATAAATGCATATCATCAGCTTGCAGTTGCACTAATTTAATGATTGATGTTTAAGTTTGTTTTGCATGTTATCTTTGATAGGACACGTTATATATGAGTCTTTCCATATCAATAATTTTCATATTGCATAGACATGATTATTGTACAGCAATTACAATTTTAAGGTTTTACTACATAATCATATTTTTCATGCGTTTCTATTTGGCAATCTAAGTCTGCAGACTATTTTAGGGCTTAGTTTAGGTATTTTGTTTGCCAAGCACTATTTTAAAGGGGAACAATCCATTCTCAAGTCTTAAAATTTTATTGCAAATATTATCAGTGGTATTGAAATAATGTGCAAGGATTTCACATGCATCTTATAGTTATGTAAACTGATATCACATAAACTGTGATTTGTTTAATCCAAGTAGATGCCATGCATCTGCATCAAGTCTTTAAAAGAGTCCATTTGACTTGTATGGCTTATAGAGAGCACATACCTTCTCAAGTGTTTAAATATTTCAGGTATTTTTATTTATTAAATTTTTTTTGCTGTCCATCAGTTTTTGTGAGACTTGGAGTTGTTTAATTTCTAAAGAAGGGTACGGAGCAACAAATGTTCAAGATGTGTACTACTGTTTGAAGATCTGCCTACGGTAAATCACTTCAGCCTCAGGAGAGTTTGCCATTGTTAGTTTTAATAGTATTGGCAAATGCATTACATTTTGGGTCTAAAATCCTTGAGCTGTATCACTGTGTATATGGGAGTCAAGACTATTCCATGGATAACCCAAAGCACCCTTATAATTGAGACTAATTAACTCCACTGTAATTACATTTTGGATGATCAACTTTGGCTTAACCATGTTGCAGGAAAAAGGCTTGAGATAGTGAACCGTGTGTCTGAACCACAGTGGCCTCTGATGACCGCTGATGGAATTACAAAAATAAGTGACTACATTTGAGAACTGTACATTTTCCATAACTCTGACCTTTTACTGTGACTTGGTATCTTTAACCCTCTGGTTCTCTTCGGTCATTTCTGACCGGGAACTTTTCTCTTTTGAAATTTTAAAAATCACAGCTTCATCGGAATGATATGAAACTTGGTGACTTTTGTAGCATTAGGTGTGTAAACACACAAAAAAAATTGGGGTCATGATTCGAGCATGCTTATTGGTCGTAAAATTGTGCTCTTCGGTCAAAAATTACCACCATAGGAAATTAATGGGAAATCTGCAAAAACACAAATTCACCGAAAAAAAATCTATATTTCTAACACAGGAAAAATATCTAAAACTTTATAATAAATAGTCTTTTATATATTTATATAATATATAATATAATATTCAAATCCATCAATAAAAAATAATTAAATGTGTTCAAAACAGAACTAGGGAATTCTCAATGAGTGATTACAAGGTTGCATGATTTCTTAAATGGTTACTTCAGTGATTTAGCATTAAGCTTTGTATTTAAACTGGGTCATTTATGCAGTAGAAATGTGAAATTATTTAATATATATAAATTATTGATATATATTTTATATATGATATATTGAGATTATATATATATATATATATATAACATTTTTATTATTATTAATTATTTTTTTGTATTTTTTTTTCAATGGCAAAAATAACCCATAATTATTGCATAAATATATTAAAAAAAATACCATCAAATCTCAAAATACAAAATTAAAAAGAAAAAATATTATTGAAGAAAAATAAATTGCGTTGGTTTTACTGGGGTGGACAACCAATCTAAACGAAGCGCATCATAGGGTTAATCTAGTAACATTCTCTTTCAGTGTACATGGACTAGCCTGAAAATGGTGCAACTTTTAAGAAGCTAGTTGAGTGTTTCAAAATACATATGGTTGCAGGGTGTATTGATTTTGTGTGTGTGTGTGTGTGTGGCATAACTTGGAGTATTCAGTTAGAATTAACATTCAGTGCTTGCCCTTTCATATCCCTGCAGTTTGCTCTTAACACGAGTTGACCAGCAGAGGGAGCCACACAAATGTTTACCTAGCAATGACACCTTATGTTTTGAATTACACTGCATTTCTAACGTGTTGGCTAACATGTTTTCTAATCTGCCACACCAAACTGACGACCTACATTTTTGCCTTTTAAAAATGCTCTGCTAATTTTTAGAGAATGGCATGTGTACAAATTAAGACCATTATAATCACATTTGTGAGACAAAAACACATCTTTATTTGGACTTTTATGAAGGCTATTGATTCACAATTTGTCTTGTTTTTTTTTTTTTAACTCTTTTTAATATGTGCCACATAAAAGTTTCTGAAAAGCCTGTCTGGATTACATTTCATTAGATGTTACAGTCCTGATTAAAAGATAGCTTGTACTGTTTCAAGTTCTTTCAATCCATGTGATAAACTCAACAGCTCTATTTATTTTATGGGTGGGTACAGTGAACTAACAGACCTGAAGCAGTTTGCGACTTTGTCTTGGAGGTGTAACAGGATGCTGGATAGGAAGAACATTCATATATACTGTATGCATTCTGAATCTATAGTCAAAGATCTGTTTCAGCAGTAAAACAGCATTCTAGACAATGTCTTCTATTGACATTTGGATCAAGTTGCTGAGGTGGTTGGCATCCAAACGGTCAATGTTTCCACCCTTATTTCCCATTTTCCCAATTAAAAATGTGTGTTCATAAGGCTTGACTTTTATAGTGATAAAAAATGGTTTTATGCAATGTGGATGAACATGCATTTCCAAATCAATGTGTTTTAAATGGTGTTAGGTTCAAGTGTTTTTGAACATGTGATGAAATGCTTTGCATAAGTAAACTTGAAGCTGTAAATCTGTTGCCACTGGAGTGACATTAGAGGAGAAAGGCCTCATAAAGTTTGTGGTCCTACCCCTACCTTATTAAAGCTGGTATTTCAGAAATGTCCAAGGATACTCACACTGAGCTGTTATGTAATAACTTGGCTAGGACAAACTAGATTAACAACATAAAGCTTTTATATGCCAATACCTATATCACCCCCCCCCCCGCCCCCCATTCCAACACCTCTTTATGTACCTCCCAAGGGTTTTACGGCTTTATATAGTGCCATTTATAAGTTGGCGGCAAACTTGAGGTACCCTTCCTCTAGTAGTGAGGCCACTTTGTTAGATGGATTTGTGCCCTGATTATGTCCTGGTGTTATATTTATGAGATGATGTAAATGAAACCACAGTGGCATAGCCCTGCTAAAATAAGAGGCCTCTGGCTGGATCCACAGAAGGGAAGATATTATTTGGTGATGGGGTGAGCTGTTGTCTTATTCAGGATTGCGTTTGGTCGATAGCTGATCCTTTCTGCTGTGTGGATCATCTCTGGGATTTAAATGAACAGACATCTTGACATTTGTGACATTTGGTTCTAAGGTCTATGAACCTTGAGGAGCACTTGGTGGAAAATAATGCTGAATGTTGTCACAGCACTAAATGCATGTTCTCTTACAGTTGACAAGACCAAGTCAAGGACAAGTTCCCGCAACCAGCAGCCCTCGACAAATGGACATTCGGAGCTGGTACCTCCCGAGAGTAAGTCCAGAAATGTGGAGTACTACAAGGCCTTGTGTGAGAAGAAGAACCAGACCATCCAAGAGCTGGAGAACACGCTCCGATCCAACAACCGCAGGTTCGAGGCTGTTGCTGTGGTCATAAAGCATCTATATGCTGGGGTGAGTATTATGAGATTATATCGCTTATGCTGATGAATCATTCCGCTATACAACAGACATGAATAATACATGAAGATGGTGTCTTCAGTCAGTTGTGGTGATCCTTTATCAAGTTAAGGTCCGATTTCTTCGGTTAGGGTTAGATATCTAGATATCAAGTTTTGATCTGCAGCCCAACACTGATTGTATTGGTTTGTAGTCCTGTTGCATGTGTTTGCAGTCAGGTAGTGTTGTGCTACTCATTAGTGCTCTTTGTTTGTTTTGGTGATGTTCTTTTAACAATTTAACCCTTTGACAGCACCTTTTAATGAACTAGCTTAGAGCCACATACCGGTATACAACATTTTTCAAATTCATTCTGTATGTGATGGGTTTTAAAAGCTTTGCCTGTCTTTGCAGTTAATTATATTGTTATATCACTATTATCATTATTTTATTAATTAATACATTTAAAAAGTGTGTGTGTGTGTGTGTGTGTGTGTGTGTGTGTGTGTGTTGTCCTTGATAAAATGGCAATATGAAGGCTGGTTGGCTGTACATGTTTAAACTGAACAGTCACAGTTTGTCTGCTGCACAAAAGAAGGGAAGAAGTGCGGGGGTGGGGGGGTTTGCTGAAGCTGACCGGTTATACTCTGGAGTGCATGTTGGCTGATTCTGCAGAATCTGGATCAAGACCAACGTTAACTAAAAGGCACTACCATAATTAAGCTGTGGCACTTATGTAATCAGTCCATTAAAAGGGGTGTATATTTTTAAAACCCCCAAAAAAATAAAAAAGCATGTCTTCGAACTATAGATCTTGGACAAGACATATATATTTATTTACTCTTAAGGTCCTAGGTTCACATTCCAACTCTAAGTTTTTTTGGGGTCACTGAAAATTAGAGAGAAAACATTTGACCTTCAGGTTCACAACAATATTTGACTAATTCTATACGTCTCAACCTTTTATTATTCACTTTGAATTGAATAGGGCATCTACTCTTTCTGGCATTCATTGTAGCTTTAGTTGTTCCAAGTTTTCCCTCACTGTTATTTTCCTTTTTCTTTAGTTTTCTTTAGTTTGAGGGGTCACTGTTAAACAGACCTTTACAGGAAAAAATATAGAAGAGAGTACAATGCTTATAAACTTAAGAGTATGAGGTATAATTTCAGCTTGTGCTCAATGGAGACTTCAATTTTCTATATTGATTGTAAACAGATGAATGAGTCTGAAATCTTCATCTCTTTTTATGGCGACTGCAACAACTTCTCATGACAACTCAGATTTGTAGAGCTTGATGGAGATTGTAGTGTATTAAAAGAACACGGTGGCCTGTATAGGAATCTGTTAAGCTTCATAATTGGAGTCTGGTCTTCAGCATGTCTGTGTGAGAATGTACCAGTTGCATATGGTCAGAAGCATGCTGGGATGCCTAGAGAGCTTTTGGGGACTGTTTCATATCTTTTGTTTGCAATGATTTTTGTTTGCAATATGTATGTATGTGTATAATATATATATATATATATATATATATATATATATATATATATATATATATATATATGTATGTGTGTATATATATATATATATATATATATATATGTATATGTATGTGTGTATATATATGTATATATATGTGTGTATATATATATATATATATATGTATATATATATATATATATGTGTATATGTATATTAAAAAATATATTTTTTATTTATAAATTTCTTTACAATGCATAATAATAATAGTCTGGTGTTATTGTTCTACTGCATACATATATTCTAATTACAGCAATAATACTAATAAAAGTAACTATTTTATTATGATAACCTTAATTATTTTTAACATTTATTAGGATTAGGTTAGGGTATTATTATTATTATTATTATTATGAATTATATTATTGTATTTTTCTGTAGCATATAGATTATTTGGCTTGCAATAACTACTGTTATGTAGGTTTCGATCTTAGTCAGGGTCTACCCCCTCTTTAATTTAACACTAGATGTTATTCGCACAGCCAAGTTAAATTAAAAGTGACATCCATGACTAAAGTGTATTGTCCAGTTTTTACCATTTAATAAGAGTAAATATGAATGTGATATTGAACCTGTACCACTTTCAGTTAGCAAATTCTGAAGAGGTGCTGAAAGGAAAGCAAGAAAAAGGCAGCAGTCCTTCTCTGTCCTTTCCTGTCCTGTGGAAAGGTCACTGCACACTTTTCCTGTAACATGCACCATTTTATTAAGTGCCACTCAGTCAACCAACTGTCAGACATGTCACTTTTTTTCTGCTCCCTTTGCTCCACTTGCTGTGGGTGACCTAAAGTACAGCATTTATCTAGCTTTCTGCCAAGCACAGTATAGCCGCCTCCCTCTGCTGCCCTTTTTTTAGATGTATTACGGTATCCTTTCACCACTGAGAAGGCAAGTGGTTGGAGGAGGTGAGAGCCAATGAGCTTATTCCACTAGTCTGTCCGATGTAGAGCGAGACGGTAGAGAGAGGAGGTGGAGGTGGCAGAGGTTCATGCATCTGGGCTGCTGTATTCCTGCATTCTGGACTGAAGTCACAGAGACGGGACTATGGGCTGCTCCGGCAGCAAAGTGTGCCTTAACACTCCCTGCGCTGGACACAGGGTAAAGACATTATCCTCTCAGCAGGGGAGATTGGCATTTGAAATGGGATGACTGTGGATGCCTATACAAAGCATGTCATTTCAGTGAGATGAGGTTGTGTATGATTTAGGTTATGAGGTATTCTTACGTTTGAGTTTGGTGTACTATTTGATTTTGTCCTAATGAATATGTTATGAATGTTATTGAGTTCATAACTGTTGTGTAAATGTCACTCTGCCAGTGTTTGCATTGATCTCTGGGGGAAGGGGCAGGTCAGGACGGCAGCATGCGTTTTTGAAGCGTCTTTGTGTTGGTTGGGGAGGCTGACAGCACTGCAGCTGTGGTGCTGACTGTCCTCCACAGAGAGAAAGAGAGAGACACTGCTGATTTCATTACTCTACATTCGGTTGTTGATGTCATTCATATGTTAGTCTTTTAAATTAAACACTGGCAGAGCTGTCATGGTGGTGTGTAAACCACAAAGCTGTGCTGTGGGATTCTTGCATGCCCGTGCAAATATCTGTCATGACTGTTGCACACCAATAGTTTTTTTCCCCTTTGATATCTTAAATTACAGGATGGCCTGTTTTCTTTTGAACACTTGCTTTGCTAATATAAGTAATTATTTATGCCATGTTTAAATCTGAAAACTGTCATATCCGACTCATCCTGTCCTTCAGAGGAACAGCCTAATGCATAATTCATGTCTGCAAAAGGAATTTCAGAGTTGTTCATTCATCATGACATTAGATTGCACTTGGCATTGCCCTGCTCCATGACTACATACTTTTTGGCAGATTGTGTTTCTTGTGTAATTTGGGTAATGTGATGCATGCCCTGCATTGAGAAATGATGCACTGATTTTTCTTGTGTTTTCCCCCAGCATGAGGAGGTGATGAAGCAGCGCAGGGAGCTGTCTCAGGAGCTGGTCACTTTGCGGGAGGAGCTGGGTAAGTGTGTGTGAGTCACTAAAGAGTGCTTGGCTTTCACCGTCTGCGGAAAGAATGGAGAGAGCTGCCAAAATGTCGCTGTTTGTAATTAATGTAATATTTGGATTGCCGGTCACAAGTGGTTATCAGTGATAAAAGATAGGCGTGCCGTTTCTTGCCATAACACGCAGACTACCATGACCTCTCACGCTTTAGGGTTGAGAGCCTGTATCTGTCAAAACCTGTCAAAAGTTTGTCAAAACTTCAAAAAACCACATATGGGACCAAAATAAGTTATTATTTTAGCTCTACACAATCTCAACAGTTTTATGTAGATGGTTATGGTTGCTTTTTAAATCGTGTGTTAGTTCCCATGTACTACCATTAAAAAAAAAATGTAGGGTCAGTAGGAATTTTTTTTTTTTGCTTGTTTTTTTTTTTTGAAGAAATTAAAGGGTTAGTTCACCCAAAAAAGAATATTAGCTTTAGTGATTTACTGCTCCACACGGCTCCGGGGGGTTAATGAAAGCCTTCTGAAGCGAAGTGATGCATTTGTGTAAAAAAAAATATCCATATTTAAAATGTTATAAAGTAAAATGTGGAAAAAGTGTAGCACCCACGCCTCTTGCAGTTCAAAATGCTTACGCTACATCTGACGTGCGTAACGTGTTTATTCGTCTGAAAGAAGAATGTCATATACACCTAGTAAGACTTGTGGGTGAGTAAATCATGGGCTAATTTTCATTTTTGGGTGACCTAACCCTTTAATACTTTTATTCAACAATAAGGCTGTTCTTTTTAACTTTGTTCAAATAATCCTGAAAAATATATAATGGTTTCCACAAAAATATTAAAGCAGCACTACTGTTTTCGATAATAATGTAGAAATGTTTCTTGAGCAATAAATCAGCATATTAGAATGATTTCTGAAGGATCATGTGGCACTGAAGACTGGAGTAAATAATGGCTGCTTTGCCATCACAGGAGTAAATCATATTTTAAAAAGGATTATAATAGAAATAATTTATTTTTAAATTGTAATGATATTTCACAATGTTTCTGAACCTCGGTGAACAAGATATTTTTTACTAAAACATCAAAAAAATATTACCGACCCCAAACTTTTGAACAGTAGTGTTAGGTGCTTGTTGGCTGCTTTAGCTTCACTATTCTGTCCTGTTGTCAATTATTTTAAAATAGTTTATGTAAAAAATGCATAAGCACAATTTATAATTGTAGTGTCCAAACTTTTAACTGGTAGTGTATTTAAATTTGCTTACCACTAAGCATGCTTACTAATGCAATTTAACTACCATGTGGTTTTAGATGAGGAGTACGGTCTGTTCATTTTATTGGTCCTGTTGGAAGGGCTCTTCCCTCCCATAGGGGTAATTTTGTAGACTCCCCCAGAAAGCACAAGCTCAAAGGCAGAAAGCCTCCTGGTATGTGAAGGTCATACCGACAAGGTCAGACCAGTCTGATGTTCCTCAGTCTAATGGGCGAAGTAACATGGAGAAATGTATTTAGTATGGGACAGTGTTCCCCCTGAGAGACGTCTGATGCATTGATTTCACAGCTCATATTACCACCTGAAAACTGAGCATGTACAAGGGAGTGATATGAGGTTTTATGTTCTTTCTTGACTGATGATATATGCTCTTCGGGATTAATATATTTTTACGAATCAGAAAGCATTATTTTTCTGTCACTTTGTAAAGTTTTAAGTCCTGCACATGATCTTTCTTTACGATTTATAATCACTGCTTGAGCCTATTAGCACATTCCAGCACTCCTGACCATGTTTAAGACCCCCAAACCCCCTCAAGAATTCTTCAGACCACCCCTTGAAGTCACAATATAGCTGTAGGAATATCTGCAAAATTTTGAAATTTACCCACAGCCTCAAGGATTCATTTAAGCTTTCGCCCTAGTATGGCACGAGTGATGTCAGTGCCATGCTTTTTGGCACACACCCAGAATTCCCTTATAAAACAAAAGTGTCTTTTAACACAGGACAACTGCTCTCTGCCAGTGAAGCAAGTGCTGTCTTCACACAAAACCTGCTAGAACTGTGTCTAATTAATTTAGCTTGCTATTTGCCATGTGACTTATTAACTTCTCTGTGCAGAATGGTCACTTCATTGCAGCTACTAGCCTTATGTTTTTATATTAAAGCTATTCTCAAAATAAAACACATTATTTTCAAGATAAGCAGGTCTAGACGATGTCACATGATTTATTCAGCCCAGGATTGTTAAATGCAATGTTTCGTTTTCCATTGTGAAAAGAGATTGGATGTGAAAATGTGTGCACATACATATATGTACTGTAGCATATTTGTTAAGGTTTCTGCTGCCAAGAGCTTTCTGAAATTAGCTAAATATACTGTTTGTCATATTAGCTGACTGTCGAGTCATGACCTGTTTATCTCTCTTTTTTATTTCTGTGGGGGGAAAAATGCATCATCCTCTTACCTAACTGTCTTTTTTTCCTCTTGTTTGCATTATTGGGATTATTTATAGGCCTTCAGCATGGCTCTGCATCATAATATATATAACCTATAATAAAATTACGCTGAAGATTCATGAAATGCATCAAGCCATTAGTGAGCTCTGAGTCTGGCTCATCTTCTCTGCATGGATCTGATCATGGTTTAGTTCTGCTAACTGTCCCCTTGTATGCCAGGGTCATTAGATATGGTTTTCATTTAACCCCTAAAAGCAACTTCATAACGATTCTAATTGTAACCCATTTATGACTCCCTTAAAAAGGGAAAGAAAAAATCTGTGGTTTCATCCTAGAATACAGATGATTAGGTTGCAGTGCCAGTAAAGGATAAGACCCATGTTTTTCCCTGGAGAACAACAGCCGTTCTTGTGTTGTGACTCATTCAAGTAATTAATTTGCTGACATGCTCTTGACCTTTTGATGATAAAGTTCAGAAACGCCTACTAATGCACCAGTTAAACCAGTGAGATGAGCAGAAAAATGAACTGTTACTCTACAGAATTTAGACATTGTAGTGCTTAAATCAATGTGAAATGCTTGCATACAAGTAGTCAAATATTATATTGTTATGAAACAAATTAAATGCAGTCTGTCTGATACTGTACATCCCTTTGCATACATACACCTATTTTTACACACAAAAAAAAATCTGAGCCGTATGGAGCAAGTGGACTGATGAGCTAAAAACAGCTGCCTGATTTTCTGCTATCATTTCATTTTATTTTCATTATATTACATTATAATTATGAAGTGACTTGCTGGCCTCTGCATGCTGGTTGCATCACATGACTTTGTTGGTCCCACCATATGTCTTGAATTTGGTGGATAAACGTTTTAAAAATATGAATGAACTGTGAATCTTTAATTTTTTTTCTAATAAATAAAGAAAAGAATCATTAACTGTTTTATTTTGTATGTAATATATGTATACATTTTTTTTTATTAATAATGTATTTTATCTTCATTGTGATATCAGGACTCTTGTATCACCCTGACTTTATGCTCCCTTAAAAAAGAAGAGGTGTTTTCAAGTCTTTATATATTTATTTATTAAATAAATCCATACAGAGATTTAATGAATAAATAAACAAACACATTTAAATGCAGATAAATAAGTACCGGTAAATACATTTTAATAAGTACAGATATGTATTTACGTTTAATATTTAAATTAATGAATTAATATATTCATTTAACTGACTCTCTTTTTATATTTGTACCTTAATTTTGGAAAGCCAGAGGGTGTCCATTTAGCCAGAAATCCCAACCTCAAATGGTCCCACCAGAATAGCTACTTCATGAGCTGGATGACTTGACAGCACACTTGTACACTACAAAGACAGGAGCAGCTGTAGCATTCAGTTTGCCACTTTTGTATGTAAACCACCGCAGTTCTCCTGTGCCCATGTGTTCTGTGCAGTGAAGTGTCATCTGTTTCTAAGAGTTGGGCAAAGATAGCTAATGCTCAGAGATGGTATCTGTGACAAAGTTCTGATTGAGAGGTTTGGAAACATCTGTTCATTATGCCTCTGTGGATTAGTGTTCCTTTTTGACAAACTTTCCCATAGTTGTAATTTGACATGTTTTGTGTAACAGTTGACACTTTATTTACAGAACTGCTGGAGGTACCATAACTGTAGAGACAACTGGGACTCAATGCAGAATACTTGAGTAATGATTCATATCATCTAGTGTTGGCAGGGCTTTAAGTCAAAGCACCAACTGGACAAATGGCCTTTCAACATTTGCTCTGGTTATTCCACTGCTGTCTACATATAGCATATCTATATTTTCATATCACAGACTGGTGCATAAGATATTAGATACTCACACTCTCTCTCTCGCTCTCTCTCTCTTGCTCTCGCGCTCTCTCGCTCTCTCTCGCTCTTTTTTAGGTTTGAGGGTGAGCACCATTGTTGATGTTCAGTTAAGAACATCAACCCCATAGAGCACCATCTTAAATGGTGCTCTATGGGGTTGTTGTTTTTAAACTGAACAATTCACTTAATCGATCTTCTAATGTCCAAATGATCTGACCTTTTCCTCAGTGAGCTCGGCTTACTCTTGTGAGCGTCTGGAGCAGGAGAAGGAAGAGCTGCGCGCAGCCTTTGATGGAGTCCTGCAGAAGGTCCAGGAGCAGCACCGCTTGGACCTCGCTGACCTCGAGGAGAGACTGAAGACCTTCTACTCCACTGAGTGGGAGAAGGTCCATCAAACCTACCAGGAGGAGGCGGATAAGTGCAAAGCTCAGATGGACCAGCAGGTGTGGATGACAATGAGGCCTTTTTGTTTTGTTCCACTCTTGACACGATTTCTGTTGTATAGAGTGGATTTCAGATGTCTTCATTTGTAAAATGAATACTTAAACATTGATCTTTTTAATGATAATTTCCCATAATTATGTGAAGAAATGTCATAGCTTTTGACATCTGATTTCTTAATCATTTGCACACTAAAATAAACCAGTAAGACTTTTACAAAAGTATTTTTTGTACTTGTCTAGCTAGAAGAGTTACGATCAAAACATGAGACTTTGAAGAAGGAACTGGAAATTAGCCATGTAGAGGAGGTGGATAGCCTAAAACAACACTTTGAGGAGTCTTTCAAGGGTAAATGATCTTGTTAAAATGTTGCACCTGTTACTTAAATTTTATAATTCAACAACATTACCTCACACACATTAACATATACTGATTTGACTTTCTCAGAACTCAAACAGTCCCATGAAAAGGAAATGCAAACTCTCAACACCACACTGAAGGAATCGGAGGAGACATTATCTGTAAGGCAGTGACCAAAAGCTAAAATTCCAAAAGCCTGTTCCCTGTTAATTTTCTCTTTTCTTGTTTTTTGCACTGTTGCAATTTAGCAAACATATCCATATCAGTGTATTTTTCCTCAAACAGAATCAAATTCAGGAGCTCATGATGGAGAATAACAGCCTCAAAGAAAAACTAAACGCCGAGGTGAAGAGAAGAATGGATCTGGCTGAGAAAACGCAGGTACGCAACACCCCTGTGTAGCTCCCAAACATCTGTGTTATCAAACACTCAGCCAGTGCCACTGATAGTAATGCGTCTCTGCTTTAAGTAGACTGTGTATTTTCTATGAATAGCGGGTTAATATTAGACGGGTCTTTCCGGAACTCTCAACATTCTGATAATTATTTAGATAACTACCCTGCATAATGCGGCCAGACCCTTCCCTATGAATAGTGTGACAATGCAGAACAGGCAAAGTTCTTATATGGGTGTTTCTTCATATATCCTATGGACACTTTTGACCTTGTGAACTGGTAGAAAATAATTACCAGTCTTACTGTACATTTACATGTATTCATTTAGCAAATACTCTTAGTTTGTTCACTAACAGCATCCAGTAGAGTGTATGCACACACATCACAGGAAAAATTATTATAATTATTAATATTATTTAATAATTATATACTGCAGTGTTTAAAAGTTTGGAGTTTGGGTTACGCTTTATTTTAATGTGTCTTAGTACTTATTTGTGTAATTACACTGTAACAGAGTATTACTAATGAACTAAATGTACATGCTATAGAGTTAAGGTTAGGTTTCGGGTTGGTTATTAGGGTTAATTATGCATAATTTACAGTTGCTCCTATAAGTACATGTAACCTTAAAATAGTGTTATTTGTATTTCTTTTTTTTTAAAGAAAGTAGTAGTTTTATTAAGCAAGGATGCTTTTAAATTGATCAAAAGTGAGAGTAAAGACACTTGATAATATTACAAGAGTATTCAAATGAATTTTCTTTTTAACTTTTAAAAAATATTAAGCAGCATAACTTTTTTTTTTTTTTTTTTTTAAACATCAAATCAGCATATTAGAATGATTTCTGAAGAATCATGTGACACTGAAGACAGGAGTAATGATGCTGAAAATTCAGCTTTGTCATCACATGAGTAAATTACATTTTAAAATATATACAAATAGATGGTATTTTAATTTATTACTTTATTTTTGATCAAATGCGGCCTTGGTGAGCATAAGAAACTTCTTACAAAAACATTTAGAAATCTCACCAAACCTACACTTGTAAATGGTATGGTGCGTTATATTAAATGTTTATTGCATGTTATATAAATATGATGGATGATTGATTTTCATAGTTAAATAATCTTGAGAACCTGGGGTCTGGGACAAGAGTAAAATGATCAAATATGTAATGCATAAAAAATGCACTTGAAAAGTAGCAAACATACATTAAATTGACTTGTCATTATGCTTTTATCATTTAACACAATATTGAGTGTGAAGTTGAACAAAGTGTTTGATATATAAAGCCCACAAATACAAAAATGAAAATGTAATAATTCCCGGCTTAATGGTGAGTCCAGTTTAGGGAAGCCAGTATATATCCCTGATATCTCTTGTTTATGTTGAAGGACTCCCACACCCTTTATCTGGAGCAGGAGCTTGAAAGCCTTAAAGTAGTGCTGGACATCAAAAACAAGCAGCTCCATGAACAAGACAAGAAACTCATGCAGATAGACAAACTGGTGAGCTCAATTATCTGTTTTGCATAAAGCATTTAGCAGGAGAAATTCTCCTGTGTTCATTCTAATCACAGTAAAGAGATAACCGGAATCTTATGCTCCTGTCTGTGCTGGAGAAACACTAAGACTTTGATTTATTCTTAGATGCAGAGGAATGTGAAGTTGGATGAATATCTTAAGAAGCTGCAACAGGAAAATGAGGACCTCAAAGCCAGAATGGACAAACATGCTGCTTTGTCTAGGTAGTGTTTGTAATTGTGTTTATAAGCCAGGGATGGTCAACTCCAGTCCTGGAGGGCCACTGTCCTGCAGAGTTTTGCTTGCTCCCCAATCAAACATGCCTGAAAAACCTAACAAAACTCTAAAGGATTGTTTGAAAATGACATGCAGGTGAATGTGATTTCACCAAGTATAATGATTTTACTCAATCCACCTTGTCTTGCTAGTGGGCTTTAGACAGTCAGACCTATAGAAAACCAAGGTCTTTGAAGTTTCGCAGTATTTTCATTTGGTCTGGGTAGAAGAGAAATTCCACAAATTAGGTTCTGGCAATGCTTTGACAATTTAATTACTATGATTATTATTTGTGCTCTTATGGCAGCAGGAAAGGTTTGTTTTCATTGCAGCAAAGCTTTGTGCCGAGACACCTTATCTTCTTTCATCTTGTGCAGTCATGGTGACTAATCTACGTATGTTTCATTTCAGACAACTGTCCACAGAGCAGGCAGTTTTGCAGGAATCCCTCCAGAAGGAGTCTAAAGTGAACAAACGTTTGTCTATGGAGAATGAAGAGCTGCTCTGGAAGCTTAACAACGGTGATCTGAGCAGTCCACGCAAGGTCTCCCCTTCCACGTCCCTCACTTTCCAGTCACCACGGAACTCTGGGGTGTTCTCCAGCCCTCCCGTCTCGCCCAGATAACAACGGCCTTTAGCTTCCAGGAGGCACTTTCATACAGGATGGAGCACTTCCTGCATGAAGCTGGTCTGGACCATATCAGTGGCTCTCAAAATGGAATAAACTCTCTTGTACAGACTAAAGAAAACAAAACTGAAGAAAATATTGCACAGAAGCACTTACCAATGAGGCCACCCTCGTACTTTTGCCTTTCACTGTCTGTCTATGGGGAAAAAAAAGGAATATCTCAGGGCTTGTAGAAAGTTTCTCTGAAAGTAGTTGTTTTTTCCCTCCTGAATTGCTTTCTTGCTTGAAGTTCCTGACTTTGGAGGATTGACATCAGAAATGAATGGGGCCTTTGTCAACTTCTGAAGTATTTTCCACCAGACGCCTTGATGTGTACCTGTATAAACCCTGATTTATCATTGCCCTGGGACAAATGCCCAAATGCCTGATGGACAGTGGACATTTCCCAGATGCAGTTGCTCGTGTAGCATTTGGTTTCCCTTTATTTCATGTAGGACGTCAGATCCCAGGTGAAATTTTCTGAAGCGGCACTTCATAGATCAACTCATGCCATAAACTGACTGTTACGATTTACTCAAGTGGAAAAATTCAGGTGTCTTGACTTAACCAGGTGTTCTCAAATCTGTATGCAACATTCTCTTGTCTATTTCATGCCTTTTTGATTTAGTTGTTATTTTATTTTTTATATAATCACACATTTTAAGAACTGACTTAATGGGATAGTTTACACAAAAATGAAAAAAGTAATTTACTCACCCTCAACTTGTTTTAAACCTGTATTAGTTTTTGTTTCTGTTGTTCACATTGACTTTCATGGTATTATTTTCCTGCTATGAAAGTCAATGGGGACCAGGAACTTTTAATTACCAACATTTATATAACAACTTTTTTTGTGTTCAACAGAATAGTATCATACCGGTTTAGAACAACTTGAGGGTGAGTAAATGATGACAGAATTGTCATGTTTGGGCGTACTATCCCTTTAATGATTTCATCTCAGATATGCTCTCCATATCACTCATATATTCATAGGAGAGATGCAGAATGAATTATTAATAGTTGATTTAAAAAGCTTGAATGTTTTGATTAATGCCTGTATAGGGGTTGAACTATCCATTTTCCTCACTTTTTTGGCAACCAGAGATGCAGTCTAATCATTATGGTATGCTGTAAAGTGTGCTTGATATTGAAATGGCATGTCATTAGGCAGCCCTGAGAATGAAGGATGTACTGTTGGGAAGCTGAATTTTCATAAAGATTTTCTTGAATACGGGTTTTGTATATTATTCAGTATGATTGAGCCCTAGGGGAAGGATTTGAGAGTTTGTTTGTCTTTTATTTCTATATTTATATCTGATCATGACCAATGTAATTGACTGAGCATGTTCCAGTGGCCTCAGAAGCGCCGCCTCTGTCTGAAACCCTCCACTGCAGCTTTACATGCAAGCTATATACAAAGAAGTTAAAAAGCAAAGGTTTTTTTTTTTTTTTCTTTTTTTTTAAATGTATAGCTAAGCTTTTTGTGTGGATGTTGGTGTGAAACAGAAACTCTTGAAAATATGCAATTAATAAAGAAATTCTAAATTCACCTGTTTGCATTTGTCATGCTGTTTATGTGCGAGACCATGCAGTAACCTGTTGGTTTGCTTATTGCTCTTCATCATCTTTTGGCTGGAAGTCTACTCCAGCACTTAGAACTGTATAGTAAGAAGCTGTGAAATTTGGCATCATTTGACTATGAATATTCTTGAATTGCTAATAATTCAATAACAGAAATCTCTGCGAGAGGAGAAACATACTTTGAATGTGTCGCACTGAACCAAAATAAGCACTGGGCTCCCGCTGCACATTCCACATACGGAGTCCATTAGAGCGGAGCACAAAGCCTTCATGCTCCTCAGACATATTTCATGCCTGTGAAAATATGCGTATAGACCATAACACCTTCCATTTTGAGTATTACAGGTTAAAATAACTGACATTTCACTGGTAATAGTGCATTATATATGAAGTATAGTGTTGATTTACCATTGAACAAGAAGCTTGCATTATCTTTCAGTCAAAGAAGCACTTTATTTCCATGTCATATATAGAATGCATGTTTTTCATAATCATTTAAGCAGCAAGAAGCCTGAAGTGTGAGTCCAGCTCAGCTCAATATAGAATCTTGATGTTCTTTCTAGTCACGTGACTTCACCAACGTGGCCACCAATGTCTCTCCGTTCTTATTTTTGGTGGTGCAGATGTACTTTCCATAATCAATCGTTTCAACGTCATCCACAATCATGACGCTCTGGGAGACGCGTGTGGTGTGTCCCACACCACGGTTTATCAGCCTCCAGGAGTCTTGAATGCTCACTGGCCTCTGACCCTGAGAGAGACGTACAGCACATTAAACTTAATCTACAGGTCAAAGGTTTGAGGTTGTTTTTTTTGTTATTACTCTCATGACTTTCAAAGCTGCAGTTATTTGGCAAAAAGTACAGTTAAAACAGTAGGTAATATTGTGAAATATAATGTAAAATAACTTTTCTATTTTAATATCTATTTTGCTAGAATTTTTGAACATGTTAAACACAAAGTAATCATTTCTGTAATGCATTTTCATTTTGCAACTTATAAAAAGTTTAAATATGTTTAAATGATGTGTTAAAACAAGCGTAGGAAATGACAAATGTAAATTATATTATTCAATTTGAATTATCATTTTGCTCCAAATGCACACATGGTATGGAAAATGTACATTTAAACACTGAAATGCATTTCAATTTGCAATGCAATATGTAAAATGGCATATTGCTACCCATATGCTTCCATAACGCTTCAGTGGCATAGTCGGTAGAGAGTAAGCTGAAGGATCTTTTGATGCGATCAACCCAGGTTCGAATCCGCCTTTTGCCGAGCTCGCTCTTCTCCGTTTTCCCATCACATATCGCATCGAAAAGGCATTTACTTTCAATAAAAAAATAAGAAAATGTTCTAAAAGTGCCTAA
Source organism: Romanogobio albipinnatus (assembly GCA_023566225.1). Taxonomy (NCBI): domain Eukaryota; kingdom Metazoa; phylum Chordata; class Actinopteri; order Cypriniformes; family Gobionidae; genus Romanogobio; species Romanogobio albipinnatus. Next base: position 27,620,999 of record CM042246.1, on the reverse strand, counting down.
CAAAATGTTTAATAATAATAAAAGTAGTTATTGGTTAGGGGTAGGGAGGGCTTTTATTGTCCAACTAAGGCTGTATCTGTTTAATAATTGTAATAAATGTAATCATTTACACTGTTATTATTGCATCATGTTACTGTAAAACAATACTGAGGTGCAAATAGTATGTATTTGTCTACATAAAGTATAAATAACATATAATTACTATTTACACAATAACTGCTACTTTTGCATGGTGTAAATAGAATGTATCACTATTTTCACGTATTGCTATTTGCACTTAGCAATAAGTTACTAATTAAAAAATGTGTGTAAATAGCTGCTGCCTTAAAATAAATGCTGTTCTTTTGGACTTTCTATTCATCAAAGAATTATGAAAAAGTGTATCACTGTTAACACAAAAAAATATGAAGCAGCAAAAACATTGATAATAAAGATCATTATTGATAATTGTGCACCAATATTAACTGGTAATAATTAATAAGCACTAAATCAGCACATTAGATTGACATTTCTGAAGGATCATGTGACATTGAAACTGGATTAATGATGCTGAAAATTCAGCTTTGTCAACACAGGAATAAATTACATTTTAAAATATATTAAAATAGAAAATACACATTTCACAAAATTACTGTTTTTACTGTATTTTTGATCAAATAAATACAGTCTTAGTAGTATAAGAGACTTATTTTAAAAACATTAAAGATCCCAAGTATTCTCAACGTTTGCCTGGTGGTGTATCTCTTTATAGTTATCATGAGAAAAGCTGTAGCATCCACAAAATGGCACAATACTGTGATTAATACATTATTTAAAAAAACCCCGAATCAATCAACCTGAATCAGAAGCTCTTTTCTTAAGGGAAAAATAATGAAAGTAACAGTCACCTGGCCAGGATACATCCAGCTGAAGCTGACATTCATCTCAGGTTCACCCAGGACTGTACATGTAACATTAAAGATGTCTCCACCACTCACTGTGTTCGATGAAGCCTCAATAGTCGCAAAAGGGGGGCCACTAGGCACTACAAGGGGGAAAACACCAAAAAAAATATATACACTATATTGACAAAAGTATTGGGACACCCATCCAAATCATTGAATTCAGGATATTCAATCACTTCCATGGCCACAGATGTATAAAATCACGCACTTATGCATGCGTGGTTCAAGCGTGGTACCGTGATAGGTACCACCTGTGCAATAAGTCCATTCGTGAAATTTCCTCACTACTAAATATTCCACGGTCAACTATTAGTGGTATTATAACAAAGTGGAAGCAATTGAGAACATCAGCAACTCAGCCACGAAGTGTGTAAAATCACAGAGTGGGGTCAGCGCATGCTGAGGCACACAGTGCGTAGAAGTCGTCAACTTTCTGCAGAGTCAATAGCTACAGATCTCCAAACTTCATATGGTCTTCAGATTAGCTGAAGAACAGTGCGTAGAGAGCTTCATGGAATGGGGTTCCATGGCCGAGCAGCTGCATCCAAGCCTTACATCACCAAGTGCAATGTAAAGCGCATCAGATGCAGTGGTGTAAAGCACGCCACCACTGGCCTCTTAATGCTTCAGCATACCAAGACATTTGGGAAAATGTCATGCTCTCAACATTGTGGGAACAGTTTGGGGATGGCCCCTTCCTGTTCCAACATGACTGCACACCAGTGCACAAAGCAAGGTACATAAAGACACGGAAAAGGGAGTTTGGTGTGGAGGAACTTGACTGGCCTGCACAGAGTCCTGACCTCAACCCCATAGAACACCTTTGGGATTAATTAGAGCGGAGACTGCGAGCCAGGCCTTCTTGTCCAACATCAGTGCCTAACCTCACAAATGCGCTTCTAGAAGAATAGTCAAAAATTTCCATAAACACACTCCTAAACCTTGTGGAAAGCCTTCCCAGAAGAGTTGAAGCTGTTATAGCTGCAATGGGTGGGCCAACTCCATATTAAAGGTCCCGTTTTTCCTGTTTTTTTGAAGCTTTGATTGTGTTTACAGTGTGCAATATAACATGTGTTCATGTTTCGCGTGTAAAAAAAACAGTATTTTTCACACAATTTACTTATCTGTATACCGCTGTTTTCAGCTTTTCACTGTCCTAAAAACGGGCTGATGACTTCCTTGTTCTATGAAGTCCCTCTTTCAGAAAACATAAGTTCTGATTGTGCCAGCGGTTCCTGTGTTGTGATCATAGGTTGTGATTTGACAGCAGCTTAGCGCACGTTGCCCGGGAAGGTCACGCCTCTTACCAGAGATGCATGCGCTCAGTGTTCGAGTGACGTTTTTAAAGAAGGAAGTAGAGGGATGTAGTCCTAATCGGCCGTTCGCTGTAGGCTTTGAAAGGGGACTTCTGTAAAATAAAATATCTCGCTTGGCATTGAACTTTGAGCTTTATAATTTTACAGGTATTATTTATGCTCTAACAGCAACATTAACTAAAGTTTGAAAAATGGGATCACGAAGAACAGGACCTTTAAACCCTACGGATTAAGAAAAGGATGTCATTAAAGTTCATGTGCATGTAACGGCAGGCGTCCCAAAACTTGTGGCAATATAGTGTATCTTATGCATACAATGGCAAAACATGATAAAAACACTATGTAAAATGTGTGTGTTAAGTGTTATTAGTAACGCTATAGTGTTCTCCTCTTACCCTCCACATAAAGCAGCTGGTATTTAGTGGATATTTGTGGGGTGGTTTTCGTGGTGCTGTTGGCCTTGCAGTAATAAGATCCCTTATGTTCTGGACTGGGGTTTTGGATGATGAAGCCTTTAGTGGGATTATAAGATATTTGGGTCCCATCCACTGCGATTTCTTCCGCAGGAACCTCCCTGTGCAGTGAGACTTTGATTTTGGGGTTGGTCACCCGGCAAGGAACGGTGGCAGGCTTGTCAGGGCGCAGATAGATAATCTCAAAATGGATGGCAGAGGGGACGAACAGCTCATCTTTGTCTAGGTACAAAGAGAATTGTAGCATTGTCTTTAGAGGTTAAAGTAGATCACGTAGGTCTCGTTGTGTGATATGTGACCAGATGCTGTACCTGTAAAGTATATGTAGGTAGCAGAGGTAGTGTCTCCATCCTTTTCACATTCTACTCCGTCACAAAGCAGTACCCAACAGCTGTACTCCCCCGTATCAGCAGCAGAGGGCGACGTCAGAATCAACTGACTGTACCGCTCATGCTGCTTGATGCTGGAACAGCAAAATCAAGTTTAGACCTGGACTACATTTGGAATACCATACTTATTCTACTATTTCTGCAGTATTCTACAATTTAGGTTACATTTCATGTCCATCGATGATAATTTTCTTCAGAAAAATAAAATTTTATCCATTAAGGCAAACCATATTATAATCTCACATAAATGTTTTGTTTCAGTTTACGTTAAATAGCCTCAATGTCTCTCTAAATCACAGTTTTTGAAGTGAGTTTCTTGAGTTCAAAACAGGGTTATTATAGTTAACTAAAGCTAAGACTATAAAAAAAAGAATTACTTTTGATGAAATGTGACTAATGAAATAAAAAAGGATTTTCAGAATAGTTCTGAATTCTCATAGTTCTTATTTTCATGTAGTTTACCATCTACTAAAATAAAATTAAAACTCAGATAAATGTTTAAAAAAAACTACAGTAGTTAAAATAAAAATAATAAAATAAAATAAAACATAAAAATACTAAACTTTTAACTTCAAGTAAAATGAAAACAGAACATATAAAAATAATAACTAATTCAACATATAACTAAAAATCCTAATGATACTAAAATAACCCTGCTTCAGAATAATGGGATTTTTTTTTTAAGTTTATTAAAATTATAACTCTAGCTATATCTCTAAATTATTAGTATTTATCATCTCTAAATACTCTAAAAAACATTTTTTTTTAGATTGAGATTAAATTAAAAAAAAAAACTACTGCAACTAAACAAATGTACTGCATATATATATATATATATATTAGAATAACAAATTGTAGAGATTTACCATCTCTATTTTAATTATTTTACACAACCTTTCACATGCAATGGAATCATGTAATCTTTTAAACACTTCTTATCCAGACATAAAATGCTTCAGTAGCTGTTCATTTGCCCGATTTAGACAAACTAGACTCAATCAAACGAAATGAATGGATAAAGCGAGAAGGAAGGATACCTGAGGCGGTTCTCATTAAAGGTGTCCAGGTAAGAGGGATATGCCCAGCCAATCTTAGTTCCTTTGCATCTCAGTTCCAATGTATTCCTCGGATCCAGGGATAGACTCTCGCCCAATCTGAGAAAACGTCCTTTATCAAGGACCTGTGTGAGGATAGACTGACCCTTGCCTCCTGCCTCCTTTTCTTTTACTTTGGGGTAGCGAACCTTCGCCCTCTTCCTTCCTGGTCTTATGCGGTTCTCACCAGCCTCTTTCTTACGCTTGACCTGCTGACACACACCTGGATAAACCAAAACAGAATTTTCCTTGTCACCAGCATATATGCATTTGGATGAGAGTGGCAAACTTGGGGAACTGTATTATGGACATTACACAGCATGTGTGTTTCGTCTCTTTTCATTTGGGACATTTGATAACTCCTCTGCCTCTTATGACCAAGCCAAAGAAAAGGAGAAGGGGGAGGGAGAGAGGGAGAGAGAGAGAGGTTTGTTCTGCCATCTGGAAATTTGCTCTACTTCTGCTCACAGCTGTACAAACAGCAATTGTGGAAATATGCCTTTCTTGTTTTATGTGCGGAAAAACTGAACAATATAAAGGTTTACTGAATCGAAGTGTCCCTTTAAATTAATTTCTGACACATGCAAGGATCATGACATCCATAGGAATAAAATAAATTGTCTAAAAATCTTTTGATTCCTTTTTTCCATTTATGTTTGGATGGGGGGGGGGGGGGGGGGGTCATAGAAGAGTCATATATATTGCCTTGTTAAGCTCAAACAGATATGATTCTCTGTATTTTGTCTCTGCTGTATAATTTAAGCATAAGTTTAAGTAAAACTCTACCCTGATTTGATCTCTCCTCTTTCCGCTCTGGAATTTTGGGTTATATTGGAGCGAGCAGTGTCACCACATTCATCCATAACATCTCCTAAATTACTATTTCAAGCAAGATAAAAACAATGTGTTACAATTTATTTTAAGGTGTCTCTTTTACCGACCTTTAAGTAGTAATATTAAGTAACTACATGTTTTTAGGATTAGGGTTTGAGGTCAGTTGCATGTAATTATGCATCATAGCAACAAGTACACTGCAACATAAAGTGTTACCAAAGTTCGACTGAAGAAAGAATAACAAGGCAGAAGAAACAGCGAGAGATCTGCTTACCATTTTGGACCTCCAACCAAAGCAATGCCAGTGCGAAGAGCAGCCAGAGCTTCATGATGGCTGCAGTGCCGTGGAGAGTTTCGACAGGGCTGTTCTTGCTGCTCAGGAGGCCTGAAAGCAGCGCAGGAACTCTCCGTCCACTGTCTCCCCCGTTTACACACAGTCAGCTCCATCCTTCGTGAAAAAAGGAATTTCCCCAGCCTTTCTGCACACTCCCCCACTTTAGCGTCGATCTGTGAGACCCATCCAATGATCCTCTAATGCCCTCTGCTGGACTGCAGCTAACCCTGCATGGAGTGTTTGTGCTCTTGGCCAGATAATCCAGTGAATGTCGTTCAAACTTTAGAAGAACACTCTTATGCTCACCAAGGCTGCATTTTTTTTTTTTATTAAAAAAAAAAAAAAAAAAAAAAAAACAGTAATATGGTGAAATATTCAATTGTAAAATAACTGTTTTTTAATTTGAATATAATTTAAAATGCAATGTTTTTTTTCTGAGAAGGTAAAGCTGAATTAGTCTTCAGTGTCACATGATCCTTCAGAAATCATTCTGATATGATGCTCGTGAAACATTTGTGTAAAAAAAATTTTGTGAATAGAAAAGCAGTTTTTGCAACATTGCACTACTGTTCAAAAGTTTTGGGTCGGTACGAATGTATTCATTTTTTGGAGAAAGAACAAAGAAATGAATACATTTATTCAGCAAGGATGCATTACATTGATCAAGTGACAGTATAGATATTTATAATGTTGCAAAAGCTTTATATTACGGATAAATGCTGTTCTTTTGAACGTTCTATTCATCAAAGAATCCTGAAAAAATTGTACACTACGGTTTTCAACATTGATAAAAATCATAAATGTTTCTTGAGCAGCAAATCCTCATATTAGAATGATTTCTGAAGGATCACTGAAGACTGAACTAATGATGCTGAACTTTCAGCTTTGACAACTCAGAAATAAATTGCATTTTCACATTTAAACAGAAAACAGTTATTTGAAATTGTAAAAATATTTCACAATTACTGTTTTTTATGTATTTTGGATCAAATAAATGAAGGCTTGGAGAGCAGAAGAGACTTCTTTTAAAACATAAAAAATCTGACTGTCCAAAAACATTTGACCGCTACTGTGTATGTATATGTATGGTGAATTCAGGGTGATTGAGACACTTCGTGTGTGTGTGTGTGTGTGTGTGTGTGCGTGCGTGTGTGTGCGCGCGCGCGTGTGTGTGTGTGTGTGTGTGTGTGTGTGACATGCTATGTCTTTAAAAAGTGCAGCAGCTTAAATGTGGCGTGCAAACATGCTCAATGTGCGCTGCCAGGTGACCCAACACAGATATCTCTAATCATTAGCTGGTCATCTACAACCGCCTGCAGAACAATGGATGTCCAACCTTTTCTATTCACATAATCTCTATATCCATCACTCGGGGCACGAATGGGGATATGAGTCCCATCAATTGCACCGTAGACTTGAGGTATTCTGTGTGCCTCAAAATTGCGTTGTGCAATCTGTTGTGCCTCCTGCACATTTGGCAAAGCAATGTTCTTCATAAGTTTTGTGCATATAGCCTGACACACTCCATACACACACCTGTGGACAGTGGTTTTGCTTACCCCAAATGTCTCAGCCACTACCCTGTACTCAGCACAGGTGCGTTTATCTGTAGATACTGGCTCTCTTGGGCACGATGCAACAGGTGCTACAAGAGGTCCTATATCATTGCACAACTCAAAAAAAACGGAGCTGTTCATCCAGAAATTCTGAACCCACAGGTCCTCTGTGAAACCGCGGACTATATCTTCCCAGAAAAAATTGGTACCGTGTCTGGTACCGTGAATGAGATCGCCTAACGCAGTGAGCTTGAGGTTTCTATCTCTAATCTCTAAAACATTACAAAAACTTAGTCCAAACACTTTTGACCGGTACTGTGTATATAAATATATATAAAAAATTACTGTTTAATGGTAGGCTGTAGGTGCACAGTGCTGTGCAGTCACACCCCACTAACCCAAGGTTACAGCATACGTGTGCTCTTTCCAGATATCCAGCATTCTCCATAATATATGTGAAGGGAAAAAACAGCAGCTACCACCTGCAGCATTCCATGCTCAAGCTGCTCAACAGCCTCAGGGACAAACCCGGGATGAACCTGATGCTCCGGCTCTACAAATCAGGCAGGCTTTGGTGAATCACCTGCTCAGGCCTCATTAGGTTATCCACCTGTGTAAAGACAGGTGTTTTTAAGCGTGTTTTTAACTTTCTGTTATTGCAATTTAAAGAATACAGTAAGCCATTTATGTTCTTTGAAATAAATCCTTTATTGGATATAAAGTTTATGAATTGTCAGTTATTTTGAATTAGAACAACAAAAATGCCCTTAAGTCAGCTGCCACTGTGGCAAATGAAAAAAACAGTACAGATGTTCCATTTCTGTATCTTAGTAGAACATCCCATTGCTTTAAATTAACATAAGCAAAATGACCAAACAGTATGTTTTTGCACATAGCATCCATAAACTTGCTGTTTGCAGTAAGCATGTTTACAACACTCAGAATAACAGAAAAGGTAAATAAATAAAAATGATTAATTAAACAAATCACCAGTAACTTGTCATTATTCATTACTATCGGTGACAATGGAATAGGTAACACGTTTTCCAGGTGTGAGTGAGTGAGTGAGTGAGTGTGTGTGTTCAACAGAAAGGCATATTTCTTATGATTTGTGCACGCATTACAATTTGATGGCCTACAAATTCTGATAAGATGGAGAGTGGCCAGGGGAAGAGGTAGATGACTGATGCTGGCCGTGGTACCAAGGTGACTGAGGTTGGGAGCTGGGAGGAGGTTGCTGTGGGTGATGGTAGTATGGAGGTTGCTGTTGCTGGTATGTGGGGGGATGTTGTAGAAGGTAAGGGGGTTGCTGGCGGGTCAACGGGTGCTGAGATCCTGCTTAAGCCTCAAGTGCAGCCTCAAGACAGCGCGGTTGAGCACCTCAGTGATTGTGCTGAGGAAGGCTTGATCCTGTCGCGCCTGCTCCTTAAATATATTCATCTGGAGAGATGATCTCCTGCGCTGAGGGTGTAGATGATTCACTCTCCGTTTCCTCTGGAACGTTTGGAGTATCAGGACGTTCATCATCTGGGGTCATTGATTGGCTGTGCTACGGCAACTGCAGGGACCTATGGCGAGAGAGCTGAAGGGGGAGGTCCAATCAGGTGCTGACTGAACTCCCGCCTGAAAGCCTGGTCGAATTTGCATATCGAGTCTATAAAAGACCCTGTCTCGCCATAGGAAATCAGATTAAATCTCCTTCAGCAAACTCTCCACTTCGCTGATCTCCGGAATTGAAGCCGCCGTCGAAAAGGCAACCAGCGGACCTCTGCAGCCTGAGGACGCCGGATTCCGCCTTCAGCCGTACTGCTGTTTCAGCTAGCCATCCGGCGATTAAATCCTTTTTATTAAACTGACGAGCGTTGTTTCAAATGCCTCGTCCCACGTGCGCCTTGTGTAGAGGTCCTCTCAATGGCGGGAATCATCACATTATCTGTGTCTCACTCAGGGCGGCTGCCCGGAGTGTGACGAGATGGAGCTACCGACCTTGCGAGCTCGGCTAGCCCTCTTCGACATCAACCCCGCACCTAGCGCTCTCCCCTCCGGTCTGCGCAGGAAGAAGCGTCGTGACCAGAGAGCCCCGGAGCGAATAGAGCACGCGCCGGAACCCCTGCGTGCCTCGACTTCGCCCTTTCTGTTCACCCAGGATGACCAGCGCCCCTCTCATGCAGCGGCCTGCTCCGTCTCGTTTGGTGGACCAGATATGGAAGAGGAAGAAGGGGAGGACAGTATTTCTGTGTCAGCGACCGAGTGGTCTAGTTCTGTCTCGGAGCCCCACGCTTCGACGCAGACCACCACAGCGTCAGATAGGGCTGAACGATTAATTGCATTTGCGATAATATCGCAATATGATAAAACACGATTTCCTAACCGCAAAGGCTGCGATTACAGTCTGGTCACGTGACACGCGAGAGTAAAGTCTGCAGAAGAAGAAGCAACTTGGCATGTCAAAACACTATCTCCACAGTGTCACTAACACGGGCTACTGGGTCCCTAGTAATAAGCGGCCCACCCCCAAAATTAATTCAACCCCTAGCCATAAGGGCCCATGGGTGTTAAACATAATAGAACGAGGTTACTCGCTACAGTTCTTCCGCAGACACCCACGCTTTCGCGGCATGGACGAGACTTCGGTGAGAAGCAGCGTAAATCACATGCATGGAGAAAATCCACCCAGCATTAAGCGAGTCAGGCTTTTACAGCCGTTATATTTCCTCGTCCCGAAAAAGGATGGCGGTCTCAGACCCATTCTAGACCTCAGACGTTTGAACAAAGCATTGATGACGCGCTCGTTCAGAATGTTGACCATGAAACAAATCCTTGCGCAAGTTCGCCCAGGGGATTGGTTCTGTACTGTGGATCTGAAAGATGCTTACTTTCACATTCAAATAGCACCCCATCACAGGCCATTCTTGAGATTCGCCTTCGAGGGGCAAGCTTATCAGTACACAGTCCTGCCATTCAGTCTATCGCTGGCTCCCCGCACTTTTACGAAGTGCATGGATGCAGTGCTAACTCCCCTCAGACTACGGGGAATGAAAATACTCAACTACCTTGACAACTGGCTTATTATAGCCCAGTCGGAGTCGCAGTTGGTAACCCACAGATCCTGGCTCCTCAACCACTTAGAATGCTTGGGTCTCAGGATCAACATAGAGAAGAGCTCACTGTCGGCAACTAAGAGTCTCCTTTCTGGGTACAGTCATAGACTCAGTACAGATGAGAGTGCAGCTTACGTCACAGCGCACGCTCTCTATCCGAAGTCTAGCAGCGTCATTCGAGGCTGGTACTTTCACTCCCCTCAAAAGGTTTCAGAGGATGTTAGGCCACATGGCCTCAGCGTCAGCAGTGCTCGAACTGGGTCTATTGCACATGCGCCCCCTCCAGCGCTGGCTGAATGCCCGCGTTTCACCCCACCCGGGGCACTCCGGTCGGTTGCGCATCAAAGTGAACCACAGCTGCATCAAAGCTCTGGCTCCTTGGAAAGCGACCGACTGGTATCAGTCGGGTGTGAGTATGGGTACAGTTTCAAAATGGAAAGTGGTATCGACAGACGCGTCCAACCTAGGTTGGGGTGCTGTACACGAGGGCATGCCAGTCTCCGGTCTTTGGAAAATGTCGGAGAAACGGCTGCACATAAACTGCTTAGAAATGAAGGCGGTCATTCTGTCGTTAAGAGCTTTCCTCCCTTACTTAAAGAACCACCACGTCCTGGTCCAAACAGACAGCATGTCGGTGGTATCTTACATAAATCGCCAGGGCGGCCTAAGATCAAACAGCCTGCACTGCCTGGCGGAACATCTCCTTTTATGGGCACGGCACAAACTGAGCTCGCTGAGGGCGGCTCACATGCCAAGTGTTCTGAATCAGGGTCCGGATATGCTATCCAGAGGCAACATTCCCCCAGGAGAATGGTCTCTTCACCCACAAATGATTCAGCTCATTTGGAGCACCTTTGGCCAGGCGAAAGTCGACCTTTTCGCATCAAAAGACAACTTTCACTGACCAACATATTTCTCCAAACACAGTGATGCACTGGCCCAGGCTTCCGCTATATGCCTTTCCCCCTATCGCTCTGATACCACAAGTCATCAAGAGAATCAGGGAGAACTGATGTGCGGTGCTACTGATAGCCCCACTCTGGGAGAACCAAGTATGGTTTTCCGAACTGAGTCAAATGCCAGACACAGCCCCATGGCCGATTCCGCTGAGGAAAGATCTCCTCACGCAGTCGAAAGGGATGATCTGGCACCCCCGGCCCGATCTGTGGGCCCTTCATGTTTGGCCCATCAACGGGTATCCGGGAACCTCCCTGACAGGGTGTTAAACACCATTTCTGAAGCTAGAGCCCCCGCTACCAGGCGGCTTTATGCATTGAAATGGTCGGTATTCTCAAACTGGTGCACAGCACGAAACCTGGACCCACACTCGTGTGAGGTAGCAGAAGTGCTCACCTTCCTTCAAGAGCTGATGGACGTGGGACGCTCCCCCTCCACGCTCAAAGTTTATGTGGCTGCTTTAGCAGCATATCACATTCAAGTGGCCGGACAGTCACTGGGCAAAAGCGAACTCATTGTGCGCTTCCTCAGAGGGGCCAGGAGGCTCAACCCTCCTCGCCCTACTTCAGTTCCGATATGGGACCTGTCCACGGTTTTACAAGCCATGAAACCCCCCATGGGTTTGTTTTGGAGGTCGCACTAAGGGTGCCGCAGTTATGAAACAAACTCTGTCACGTTGGATAGTAGACGCCATCTCACTGGCTTATGAATCCAAGAACCTTGACTGCCCTATAGGCATCAGAGCTCACTATACCAGAGGCATGGCTTCATCATGGGCCTGGTCGAGCAGTATACCCTTGAGAGATATCTCTGCGGCGGCAGGCTGGGCCTCCCCCATCCACTTTTATCAGATTTTATAATTTGGAGGTCCCTGCATTACAAGCAGGAATTCTTTCCATATAACACATATAACCTATGTCCTCAACCATTTGTTTGCCTATATTTTATAAGACCAGACTCAGTCTGGTCATTTTTAACCATGTATATGCCATAAGTCCGTTTATTGGGCCCGATTATTCCGGCCTAATTTCTGGGCTTCCTTATATGTATACCCTCATATAGTTCACTACGGTCGGTTTACTAAGGGTCATTCTAACGTAAAGTCTATGTTTTTACATACCACTTTGTTAGTTAGATCAAGCACACACAGCGTTTTACATTGCGCCCCCTAGCGTATGCTACGCAATACGAAGTGTACTCTCGAAAGGGCACAACCAATCAGTGTGCAGATACGCTCTGCTGTATTCGCTGTGCGGCAGCACTGCGTTTTACATTATGAAATTATGGATATCATTTTTGCTTCATATTCTCGAGGCAAAGGAGTCCCCCTAGTGTATGCTACGCAATACTCGTTACCTCTCTCAGGGAACAGAGGTTACGTAAGTAACCGAGACGTTTATAGCCTCGTGTAGCAGGTGCGCCTATGACGTCACCGGCCGAGGCTATAGGGCCTACTTCCGGGTCAATTTCATTGAGTGTTTTCATACTATTTTCACAGCTGGTTATGTCAAAGACATTTACCATTTGCATAAGCTTATGCAGCATTGAGTGTAGCTTTTGAAAGGGAACAACTGTTTCGTTTCTGGCATTCTTCAGAATATCTTCGTTTTTGTGCCAGCTCATGATATAATATAAAAAATGTGAGTTTTTTGCTGAGGACACTGAAATTTACTGGAACTCAAATGAAATAGTTTGTTCTAATAGATAATAATGTGGGAAACTTTGTTTAAAAACAGGGAGAAATCTTTTATTGCTTTGTATTTAACCACTTTGCAATGTTTTGACCATTGTATAATCCACACATTACACAAAGAAAAAACCTATACAAAGGCTCTAAACAGAATATTTGATGTGCAATATCTTTGATGAGACTAACACATTTGTATTAATCCTTGTGCCACAATCCTCTCCATGACTCATTTGCATGCATTTCCACCGCAGAGAAGAACTTGAGTGGTAGTTAGCAGAAGAAACACTTTCTTAGACCACTGCTGGCATTACTTAAGTGGATTACACAGTGTCATATATTGAATGACTGCAGTGAACTAATGTAGACTGATGATTATTCATTAAAAAGTTAATGAAAAAGTCTAAAAATATATAGCAAGTAAGTAAAGTGAATAAAAAGGTAATTTTACAAGACAAAACACTGATTACATACATAACTTGCTCCTCTTCAACGTCATCAGACCTGGTTGTTAAACAACAGGTTGACCTATGAATACTGTACATTGGATATGTCAAACATTTAACGATGACTACACAAACACATGTAACATGGATAAAAATAAAAAAAGTATAGTGTTTATCAAAATACAAGAAATGGTGTTATCTGAGCAGTTTAACATCTCTGGCACGTACAATAAGTTGTGATCAATAGAATTCTTAGATTTTATTCTTAGAATTAAACACTTTAACAAGAAAGTCAAAAGTGTAAAAGCTGGGTGTTCAAAAATTTCTGCAATTCATAGTTTTCTTAATATCAAATGTTCCACATTATTTGATAATGCCACTTTACCACACATTTGTCCCATACCTTTATAAGTATGTGACCCTGGACCACAGAACCAGTCATAAGGGACCATTTTTTGGAATTTGAACTAAATAAGCTTTATGATTTATGTTTTGTTAGAATAGGATCATATTTGGCTGAGATACAACTATTAAAATCTGGAATCTGAGGGTGCAAAAAAATCTAAATATTGAGAAAATCACCATTCAAGTTGTCCAAATAAAGCCCTTAGAAATGCATATTACAAATAATAATACATTTTTGATATATTTACAGTAGGAAATGTACAAAATATATCCATGGAACATGATTTGATATCCTAATGATTTTGGGAATAAAAGTAAAGTTGATCATTTTGACCCATACAATGTATTGTTGGTTATTGCCACAAACATACCCGTGTGATATGACTGGTTTTGTGGTCCAGGGTCTTATGTATGCTTTTTTTCATCCTTTTTTTAATTTAATTTAACTTTATAGAAATTAAAAACATGCTTTCCTATTACTGTTCCCAAACACATTTAAAAGCAAATTGCTCACATCTTACAGGGGTGTAAATATTTGCGCTTACAATAATTCAATGCTATTCTACTTAGCCTATTTATTAATGATGCAATGACAATTTAAACATTAAAGAAGATTGAAATTAGTTTACAATTAATTAATTTTCAACTATATTCTTAAATTAAAAGTATAAGTGGAATGACAATTTATATTGGTACACTCTTAAAAATAAAGGCTCTTTATTGGCATTGGTGGTTCCATGAAAAATCTTTAACATCCATAGAACCTTTCCATTGCACAAAAGGTCCCTTAAAGTGGAAGTTCTTCAGATTATTAAAATGCTCTTATTAAGAACTGTTCACTGAAAGGTTCTTTGGAAACCCAAAAATTGTTCTTCTAATGTGAAAACCTTCTTCTGGAACCTTTATTTTTAAGGGCATTTTCACATCTGGCTCATTTAGAGCATTTTTTTTTCAGAGCCTGGAACGTTTTCGCCCTCTCTCTGTTCTTTTAGGTATGCATGTATGAACACGGCAATCATGCTCGGATCCACACCAAAAAAAGCATACCAAGGTTATCCTGCTTGAAAACGAATTCTGGATCGATTCAATGACCCACTGAACCAGGCTGTATCACAACATATGATGGGTAATTACGTACGTTAGGAAGCAGATGCTTAAGCCAAGGAGACCATAAAAAATTCAGAAATAGAATTTCCAAATCAAAGGGCTAATAAAAAGAGCAATACAATGAATGTGGCAAGAAATGTGGGATAAGGAGGGAAAGGGAAGACACTATAAAAAGGGAAGTAGGCTATAAGAGAGCGGTTTGTGGAAATAGAGGGGAAGATACGGTTATTTCTCGTCTCCGAATAGGACACACTGCATATCATTGGAAAACATGATGGCTTATGTAGCACATGTAGACACCCAGTGACAGTGGAGCAGGTTTTAGCACAGTGCATCAGAATATAAACATAAAAGGTTAATGTTAGAAAATCGAATCAAGTCATTAGGTATAATGATGCCACATTGATGCTCCACACTCCATCTCAGTAGGTGGCGGAAGTGCACAATACAGTTGCATGCCAACCGCCACTAAATCAAAAGAAGAATTATGTATGTTGCGTGAAATGTAGCAGTGTTTGTTTAGCTAATGCCTCTTAAAACGGATTGTGGGTTAACCTGGAGCAAAGACAAAGTGAAAAGACGAAAAATTTTCAGAACTAACCACAAAAATTTTTTACAAGGTGTTTAGCGAACGCCTCAAAGAGAGCTTTAATTGCGCCATCTAACCGTGTTGTGGGAAGGCTAAAAAACTTTGACAACAATACACTACATAAAAGTCAGTGAAAAAACGACGTTTGTCAGGTGAGAGGTCGCATGACTTGTATTAACATATGAAATGTCGCCTTGTGAAAGCAAATCGAACCAAAAAACGATTTTAATCCCGGTTTCGGAACAAAGCAAGTGATCTACAGTTATGAAAACGCCCTAAGAGTGTATAAATAGTCAATTCCATAATCAGTACATTGAATTTCATCAATTGTCAGATCATACACCGCTAATGTCCTATTACATGATATGATCCCATCACATGTGAGCGAGAGCATCAGCACTGAGAGGTGCTGCAGTGATTGTTCATGATGGCAGTGACTGTAAAGGCAAAGCTGAATACACAGAGCTCAGGTCTGTCAGCTGGTTGGTGAATGCTAGTTACAGCTAGTTACTGTCAGAGTTTGTCTGCTGTTCTTTAACATGGACTAGTCTTCTCTATGTGCGTCACATACTCCACAGTGCCTTCATTTCCAGTCAGTATCTTTTTCTCCGCTGCAACGCTACAGTTCTGTATATGCCTCTTTCGTTCATCACTATGCCACATTCCATATCCAAAATAAATGAGGAAGCCTGTGGATTGATATCAAAGTTAAGATTTATATCAAATTTGCATGTCAAACTTATTTTAACTCAATGTTTAGTAAAAAGGGACAAAAGGAAAAGAAAAACAGCAATGAGACCTTTAGATTTGTTTGAATGTGGGTTAGGATTGCAACCTGCGTGCGTGCGTGTGTGTGTGTGTGTGTGCGTTTCCCCAAAGATTGCACGTACCTATGGCCATCCAGATGGAGAAACGGATCCATGTGTCTCCGCTGAGCTGAACCATGAGATACACGTTGACAAATATACTCAAGATGGGTAGAAATGGCAACAGAGGAACCTGAAGCAAAAAATACATGCTGATTCAAACATGTGCTTGACTGCACTCTACTCAGCACTCACTTATGAAATGACCCAGACTAAAAAAGAAGTAACACGATTAATGGAGGCTCTTTCGGGTCATATCACTTTGTTTTTCAAGTCAGATAAGGATAGCACACAATACAGCCCTCCAAAGAACACAGAGTGCTTGGCAAACACAGATATTTTATACAGGCTATTACCCTAAAACTCAGGTCCGTTCTGGGCAGAATACACATCAAGATAAACATAGCAGCAACGGTTCAACATGGGGCACATTTATTAAAGGGTTAGTGCTAAAAATGAAAATTCTGTCATTACTCACCTTTATGTCATTTCAAACCTAAAAAGAGAGATTTTAGGCAGAATGTCCATGCTTTTTTTCTATACAGTAAAAGTGAAAGGCAGTCGTTCATTCAACTTGTGTATTTTATTGCATGTCTTGAGAGGTCATATAATTCATGCTTTTTGTGCATGAGTGACCAAAATTATGACTACTTTTAGTAGCTTAATTGGTTACTATTCACTTTCATTGTATGGAAAAGAGCACATTATGCCTGAATTCTGCCTGTATTCCATAAAACAGGAAGAAAAAAAACCCATACAGGTGAAAAAATGTGTAACTGTCACAAATACTTGTATCTACTATGGCTGTGATTTTATTCACCAGGACACAAATTGACCAAAAGTGACAGCAAATACACTCACCTAATGGATTATTAGGAACACCTGTTCAATTTCTCATTACTGCAATTATCTAATCAACCAATCACATGGCAGTTGCTCCAATGCATTTAGAGGTGTGGCCCTGGTCAAGACAATCTCCTGAACTCCAAACTGAATATTAGAATGGGAAAGAAAGGTGATTTAAGCAATTTTGAGCGTGGCATGGTTGTTGGTGCCAGACGGGCCAGTCTGAGTATTTCACAATCTTCTCAGTTACTGGGATTTTCACACACAACCATTTCTAGGGTTTACAAAGAATGGTGTGAAAAGGGAAAAACATCCAGTATGCGGCAGTCCTGTGGGCGAAAATGCCTTGTTGATGCTAGAGGTCAGAGGAGAATGGGCCGACTGATTCAAGCTGATAGAAGAGCAACTTTGACTGAAATAACCACTCGTTACAACCGAGGCATGCAGCAAAGCATTTGTGAAGCCACAACACGCACAACCTTGAGGCGGATGGGCTACAACAGCAGAAGACCCTACCGGGTACCACTCATCTCCACTACAAATAGGAAAAAGAGGCTACACGAGCACAAGCTCACCAAAATTGGACAGTTGAAGACTGGAAAAATGTTGCCTGGTCTGATGAGTCTCGATTTCTGTTGAGACATTCAGATGGTAGAGTCAGAATTTGGCGTAAACAGAATGAGAACATGGATCCATCATGCCGTGTTACTACTGTGCAGGCTGGTGGTGGTGGTGTAATGTGTGGGGGATGTTTTCTTGGCACACTTTAGGCCCCTTAGTGTCAATTGGGCATCGGTTAAATGCCACGGCCTACCTGAGCATTGTTTCATGTCCATCCCTTTATGACCACCATGTACCCATCCTCTGATGGCTACTTCCAGCAGGATAATGCACCATGACAAAAAACTTGAATCATTTCGAATTGGTTTCTTGAACATGACAATGAGTTCACTGTACTAAAATGGCCCCCACAGTCACCAGATCTCAACCCAATAGAGCATCTTTGGGATGTGGTGGAACGGGAGCTTCGTGCCCTGGATGTGCATCCCACTAATCTCCATCAACTGCAAGATGCTATCCTATCAATATGGGCCAACATTTCTAAAGAATGCTTTCAACACCTTGTTGAATCAATGCCACGTAGAATTAAGGCAGTTCTGAAGGCGAAAGGGGGTCAAACACAGTATTAGTATGGTGTTCCTAATAATCCTTTAGGTGAGTGTATATATATATATATATATATATATATACAGTGAGGAAAATAAGTATTTGAACACCCTGCTATTTTGCAAGTTCTCCCTCTTGGAAATCATGGAGGGGTCTGAAATTGTCATCGTAGATACATGTCCACTGTGAGAGACATAATCTAAAAAAAATAATCCTTTAGGTGAGTGTATATTGATAATGTTACAATAGATTTCTATTTCAAACAAATGCTGTTCTTTTTTAACTTTCCATTCATCATATAATCCTAAAGAATGTATCATGGTTGCAACAATATAAGAACCAAAAAAAAGCATATTAGAATGATTTCTGAAGGATCATGTGACACTGAAAACTGGAAAAATTCAGCTTTGACATCACAGGAATAAATTCCGTTTTAAAATATATTCAAATAAAAAGTTATTTTAATGTGTGATCACTTAAATACAGCATTGGTGAGTATAAGAGCATAATAAACTTTATCACACTTTTGAACAGTAGTATAATATGTTTAGGAAAACTTTTTGAAACCTTTCAAACCTACATACATACCATAAAGGAAACTTTCTTCCTCGTCTGAGGTTGTCTGCAAATTAGAAGGATGCACATGGTGAAGATGAACAAAGATGCGGCCAAGAGCCCCAGGGCCCAAGGCTCCATGGCAATAATGGCCTGTCCGTAGTATGTGTTGAGTGTGCTCACAACACACACGATAAGAACTGCAGGGAAAACAGACACAGATCAGGATGACTACCTAACTCTCGTCAGCAATAGACTTGCTAAAAACTGCTGCTGTACTAACCCAAGATGATAACAGACGCATTGACGGCTGTGGAGGTCTGTTCAGTGGGCAGCAGTGGAGGGTTGAGCAGAGAGCGCAGGGTTATGCCTCCATCTTTTAGCATGTTCAGATGAGACTCAGACTCTGTCAGCTCAGACTCACCGACCTCTTCCTTTCCTTCATTGATCCTAGACCTCTCAAACGCAGCATCTGGCTGATACCTGACACATACATTTTATATTAAAATAGCTGCTTATGCCACTAGAACCAGAGTCTACAGAGAAAATTGCACATTACAAGAAAATTGTCTATATTAAATTAACTGAGAACTAACACATGACCACTCCATTGCAGATTGCTCAATAGTACATACATCATTGTACCAACTAGTTGATTAGTGTGAACATGTATTTCACCAAGTACAACATGTTTCTGGATCAACATTCCAATCAATCAGTCAGATTTGAGGGACAAGTTCTCTTACGAGAGGTTCTCTCGTATTGTGTAAGTTGCTTACGCTACGGGAAAGCATTCTTTCTTCGAGATCTGAAAAACCACAAAATTATCCTTAAAGGGTTAGTTCACCCAAAAATGAAAATTATGTCATTAATTACTCACCCTCATGTCGTTCGACACCCGTAAGACATTCGTTCATCTTCGGAACACAAATGAAGATATTTTTGTTGAAAGCTGATGCTGAGAAAGGCTTCAGACAGGCCTCCATAGGGATTCAGTACATTCACACTCCCAAGACCCATAAAAGGCACTAAAAACGTCATTACAATGTCCATCTCACTACAGTGGCTCTACAATAACTTTACGAAGCGACGACAATAGTTTTTGAGTGAAAAAAATCAAAATAACGACTTTATTCCACAAGTTCTGTCTTCCTCTGCCGTGAACTCACGAAGCACCAAGACGCATGTGCGAGAATATGACGTCGAGCGCCCACCTCCAGGACTGCACCCTTCCTGCCTGAGCTTCACGATGAGCTCTCCAAGTCCTGGAATGCACCGTTCTCCGCGAGGGTCTCATCACACGCCTCTTCGACGCTCTCACAAGTTGATGGCGCCGCTGAGAAAGGATATAATGCCATCCCTCCAGTGGAAGAGGCGATCGCAGCACACCTTTGCCCGCCCTCTGGTTGGCGCTCAACGGCTGCCCTCCCGTCTATGGCCTGCAGAACCACGTCAGCCTTGATCGGCCGCGCTTTCTCCGCCGCCGTCTGCCCTTCATTCAATGGCCGTGCTGCTGATCCTCTAAGCTAATCTCCTGCACTGCGCCCGCCCCTCCCTGCCAAGCTCTCGAGCCCGCGAAGCGCGGCAATCGTAGCCCGGAGGTCATTCTGTGCCTGGCAACACACGCGAGAGCGTGGGAAGCTATCCCAGGCGCGTCAGAATGGGTGCTGAGAACAGTAAAGCTAGGCTATACTCTGCAGTTCGCTCGTCGCCCTACGCGCTTTTCTGCGCGTATCGAGACGAGGGTGAACGAGGAAGTAGCACATCTACTTCGAGCAGAAATAGCGACGCTGCTGTGCAAGGGGGCTATAGAACCAGTTCCCCCTTCTATGAGCGAGTCGGGCTTTTACAACCGTTACTTCCTCGTTCCAAAGAGGGATGGGTCTCTCAGACCGATTCTGGATCTGAGACATCTGAACAAAGCTCTTGTGAAAAGACCGTTCAAAATGCTCACGACCAAGCAGATCCTCGCGCAAGTTCGCCCGAGAGACTGGCTTATCTCCCTCGATTTGAAAGACGCATACTTTCAAATCAAGATAATACCCCGTCACAGGCCATTCTTGAGATTCGCCTTCGACGGTCAGGTATATCAGTACACCGTCCTTCCATTCGGCCTGTCGCTAGCACCCCGTACATTTACGAAGTGCATGGACGCGGCCCTCGCTCCCCTGAGAGGGCAGGGGATGCGAATCTTGAATTATTTGGACGATTGGCTCATTCTAGCACAGTCAAAGGCCGAGCTCCTCGCCCACAGGGCAGTGCTACTCAGCCATCTAGACAGCCTGGGGCTCACGGTCAACTGGACCAAGAGCTCATTAGTGCCCATGCAGTCAACCTCATTTCTGGGTTTGGATCTGGACACTGTGGCAATGTCAGCCCGCCTGTCACCGCAGCGCACACGGCTAGTCCGACGCATGGCTGCGTCCTTCCGGCCGGGCAGCACCGCACCTCTCAGAGCTTTTCAGAGGATGCTGGGATGTATGGCCTCAGCTGCAGCAGTGCTCCAGCTGGGTCTACTGCGCATGCGCCCGCTGCAATGCTGGTTGAACGCCCGAGTGCCTCACAGGGCCTGGGCTTCCGGAGGCTTTCGAATCAGAGTGACTCAGAGCTGCACTTCAGCACTGAAGCCCTGGTTAGCAGCCGACTGGTACCAGCAGGGGGTGACGATGGGAGCCATCTCACACCGCAAGGTTATCTCGACAGACGCTTCCACCTCAGGCTGGGGCGCTGTTTTCAGGGGGCAGACCGGCTTTTGGCGTCTGGTCAGACCGGGAGACACGTCGCCACATAAATTGCTTGGAGATGATTGCGGTCGAGAACGCGCTCAGGCGCTTCCTCCCATTCATACGAGGGCACCATGTGCTAGTCCGTTCGGACAACATGGCCGTAGTGTCGTACGTGAGCCGACAGGGCGGCGTCAGGTCCAGGTGTCTGGGCAGACTGACGTAACGCCTTCTCGAGTGGGCACACAGCTCGTTGCGCTCGCTGAGGGCCGCGCACGTGCCGGGCCACCTCAATGTTGGCCCGGACAAGCTGTCCAGGGACCTCATTCCCCCAGGGGAGTGGTCCCTACACCACCAGACAGTCCAGCATTTATGGCGCCTATTCGGCAGAGCGGAGGTCGACCTCTTTGCGACAAGAGAGAACGCCCGCTGCCCGATGTTTCTATCAAAGAGCGAGGATGCGCTGTCCCAGCCCTTTCCCGCCGATTTCTCTATTACCCCAGGTCATAGCGAAAATCAGGGAGACGCGCCGCCCGGTGCTCCTCATAGCGCCGCGTTGGGAGAACCAAATTTGGTACCCAGAGCTGGTGAAACTGTCGCACTCACCCCCCTGGCCAGTTCCGCTGAGAAGAGATCTATTCTCTCAAGCCGGAGGGTCGGTCTGGCATCCCCATCCGGAGCGCTGGTCTCTGCATGTATGGGTGACCAACGGTCGACGCTCGGCCGTGCGCTAGGAAGGAACGAGCTCATTATCCGTTTCCGCAGAGGAGCTAGACGGATAAATCCCCCGCGACCCCCCTCGGTTCCTATCTGGGATTTGTCCTTGGTCCTAGAGGCCCTGAAGGCTCATCCCTTTGAACCGCTCGAAGCTGTGGAACCAAAACTCCTTTCGCTCAAAGCCGCGTTTCTGATAGCTCTGGCTTCAGTAAAACGTGTGGGGGATCTGCACGCGCTCTCCGTGAGCCTGGCGTGTATTGAGTTCGGTCCGAATGACTCTAAGGTCATCCTTAGGCCGAGGCACGGTTATATCCCCAAAGCGATCGGAACTCCCTTTACGGCGTAAGTCATTTCCCTATCGGCTCTGCCAGCATCCGATGAGGGGGACGGTGGCAACTTCCTCTGCCCTGTCAGGGCGTTGAGAGTTTATGTCACGCGCTCCGCCGCCTTCAGGCGTTCTGAGCAGCTCTTTGTTTCGTTCGGTGGGCGCACTAAAGGTCTCGCCGCCTCGAAACAGAGCCTGTCCAGGTGGATAGTGGACGCGATTGCAGCAGCTTATGCCTCCAAACACCTGCAGTGCCTGCTGGGAGTCAGAGCTCATTCCACTAGAGGCATGGCCTCTTTGTGGGCCTGGGCCAGAGGGATTTCCATCCACGATATCTGTATGGCGGCAGGCTGGGCCTCCCCGTCTACATTCGTGAGATTTTACAACATGGAAGTTCCTGCCTTGCAGGCTAAAGTATTATCAGTTTGAGTGGGCTGTTAGCTCTGCCCAGTGATTCTGTGCAGACAATGCTCGCGTACTGGTCATACGTTCGGTATTGTGCTTGTGTGAATTTGTAGGGGACCAAATATTTGTAGGTCATACGTAGGTCATACGTCATACATTCGGTATTGTGCTTGTGTGAATTTGTAGGGGACCAAATATTTGTAGGGGCAGTGCCGCTCCCCCTATTCGCAAGATAGGTGCTGTGTTCACTTATCAGTACAATGAAGTGCTTTTACATGTGTTGGCCCGTTTTTTTCTACCGGCCACCTGTCTCCAGCTTTGTTTTTCCCCGGTCTCCCTGGGATACATATGCTGTTTGCTCGGCGTGCACGGCGTTGACAAAGAGTTCCCGTAGCGTAAGCAACTTACGCAATACGAGAGAACCTCTCGTAAGAGAACGTACTCGGTTACTAGCGTAACCTCGGTTCTCTCTAGAAGAGGGAACGAGTATTGCGTAACCGGCCGTGCGCCCCACAGGCTTTTGCGTTTCAGACTACGAAAACCGAATTTACAGCCTACGAGCCCTGCTTATATACACGTGGCCACACCCTACCTGTAGGCAAATGAGGCGTGAAGGGCGCGAAGCGCCCTCATTGGATGCCACATCACGTGGGCTCGCCGATAGGCTGCTGCAGTTGCCAGCCGAGCAGCCAATAGACACGCTGGAATAGCCTGCTATGGTCTGCCAGGCTGCCGCACTGCGTTGACAATATGGCAAAAATTAAGGATAATTTTGTGGTTTTTCAGATCTCAAAGAAAGAATGCTTTCCCCTAGCGTAAGCAACTTACGCAATACTCGTTCCCTCTTCTAGAGAGAACCGAGGTTACGCTAGTAACCGAGTACGTTTTCAGTCTATGTCAGGTTTAGACTTGTTAAGGGTTAGGTGCTTCTAAATCAGTGTTATCATTTCCCTCTGATTTTAGGGAGAAGTTATTTGTAGGGTTGGGATGAAATATTCAGACAGGAATGTTGATCCAGGATCAATAAATATGTTGATCCATGAACATGTCTTACTTGGCAAAATCACAGTCACCACTTAGTTCTGCCACTAGTGGGAGCATCATTAAGATGCATACAAATTTTGGTCAAGACTATATAAATTCTTGAAATTAATATTTTGAAAATGAAATTGTACTAACCTGAGGATAAGAACGCAAGCAGCCACTAATGAGTATGCCAGCAAAGTTCCAATAGACATCATGTCCACCAGCGCTTTCAAGTCAAACAAAAAAGCCATGATAGCTGTTGGTATGAAACAATAGCTGATCAGTTGGAGTTTAAAATTAATAATACATCAAATGCATGCACATCACAAACTATAGGAACTTGCATAAATTAAATGTTTTACATACATTGGCTCTAACAATTTAGACCCTTAAGTCACACTTAAAATGCACATATTGTATGACATAATTTAAATATCTATATTTTCTCAGAAATAATAAAAAAATGTTGCAATACTTGCAAAGTTGACAACCAAAACAGCATATCTAACGTTTTGTATTGCATAAACTTTTTTGTGATATGTTTTGCTTGAAAAAAATGTGTTGTAGCCTATTCAAATAAACTCATATTATATTGATAATTAATTCAATATCATTAATTGTATGAACCCATAAATACATCAACAGAGCATGCACAGTTTATTATTTTGTATTCATTTAATAAATTGGTAATACTTTATAATAAGGTCACGTTTGATATCATTAGTTAATGTAACATGAAATAATGAGCAGTACACTTATTACTATATTTATTCATCTTTTGTAATGTTAGTTAAAAAAAACAATGTTTTTTTCATGTTAGTTCACAGTACATTAACTAACGTTAACAAATACAGCTTTTGATTTTAATTATATATTAGTAAATGTTGAAATTAACACTAAGATCAATGCTAAAGAAGTATTGTTCACTCTTAATTCTTGCTAACTAGTGAAACCTTATTGTAAAGTGTTACCAATAAATTAAATCATCTTATTTTGAAGAGCCTGATTATGAAAGTATGGAATTTCCAAAATAATGTAGTGTATTAGTCATAATCAATGAGATACAGATACTGTGGGACTTTATACATAAATCAGTCTTTATCCATAATAAATGCTGATTCCTTCAACAGCGGATGACTTTAAACTCAGGATGCAATAGCACTGGTATCCTCTTATGAAATCCACACCAGATGTGCCCTATGACTTCATATACAGGTGCTCAGACTTCCCTCACAGTAAGAAAGCAGTGTACTAACAAACATACAGTGCTACAGTATAGGCTTAACATGTGCAATGTGCAGGGGGCTCCAAAAATCAAATCTGCCCTGTGTCCTCATCCCC
This sequence comes from Romanogobio albipinnatus, assembly GCA_023566225.1. Taxonomy (NCBI): domain Eukaryota; kingdom Metazoa; phylum Chordata; class Actinopteri; order Cypriniformes; family Gobionidae; genus Romanogobio; species Romanogobio albipinnatus. Next base: position 27,595,796 of record CM042246.1, on the reverse strand, counting down.
CGACTAAGCTTCCCCTCTGCTTTCTCATTCCTTAGAAGTCCTCAGAATCCATAAGCATCCACTGAGTGACCCCTGCTAGCATCAAAGTGCTGTATTAACACTGTGGGGGAAGTACTAAGACTCTCTCCCTGCAGCTGTCATCAGTAGAATAGACATCTGCACCTGACACATCAGTCTATATATACAGGTGTATATCTATACGGAATACGGATACCAACAAAGTGAAGGTAATTTCCTTCTTAACTTCACCATGCACTCCACGTATCACTTTTGCATGCAATAAATAACATTTGCAGTCATTATACATACTGTATATTCCCACAGATTTTTATCACCACCACCAACACCACAGTGAAAGCATGCTTCCATTAACGGGGTAATTAAGCAGGCACACTGCACCTCCACCAGGCGGACACAAACAGGTCAGCAGGCCATGCGAGGCCTACCTCGTTCTTAGCTTACCCGCGGTAGTGCCCGCTGCCATAGTGGCAGCCACTGGCGATTGACGCTTACTCACTTTGGAAAGAAATCTGAATAGCACGCCATCTCGTGCCATGGCAAACAGAATGCGGGGAAGAGGGAACAAAGAACCTAACAGGCTAAAAACAAAAAAGGAGTCATGGTTCAGACACCTGCAACTCTGGAGGGAAAAGAACATATTAACCAACACCGGCAAGTGTGAAGGAGCAAATAGCAGAACTCAAAAAAGAGCATTTTCTTGCCAATAAAATATTTTGGAGATAAGCATAAATAGACACATCTATATTCACTAAATGAACTGCCATGGCTTATTCATTTCCTTGATTTATCCAGGCCTGGAAGTTACAGTCTTTAAAAAAGAAACCTGATATTTTTTTCGTCACTGTTGGAACCCTGTAAGAGATGAATTTGACGTATGTTCCCATCGAATAATTTCTTATATTGCACATTTCCGCTCTTTTTCACATTTGCCTGGTGGATCCCATTGGTGCTTTGCATAGCAATCGTGCCTCCATCTCTCACCTGCAACTACACCTGAAGACATTGTAGCAACAAGAGGGGTCTTCGTCTTAGGATTGATTTGGCCTAACACTTTGAAAAGCACCCCATCCTGTGCCATAGCATAGATTACACGCGGCATTGGGAAAATGGAGCCCAGCAGACTGCATGTGAGGCAAACACATCAGCAGAAGCAAAGTGTCAATTAATTACATGCTGCAGATCTGATCCCAAACACTTATACTGCTGTGTACTATTACAGGCATCCACAAACAATGATTTTTATTGTAAAGTCAACATGAAATCCAAATTAACACTGTTTACTTTTTTAACACGCATATGGCAGTGTGTGGTCTTCTTGTGCATGATTGATGAGTGTATGTCATTCCACAGAAAACAAAATTGTTGTTTCGAATGATTTGACCAGTCTCTTTTACGTTTTTTTATCTCCTCCCCTCCAATCATAGGATATATAGACAACACTTTTCATTAAATCAATACATCCATACATTGATTTACATTACATAAGTAATACAGGTTGCCAAATGGTGTTTCATGTTGACTTTAGGACATTTGATAGCACATCATTGTATAGCACTTAGCAAATTAAGCAAATGGGACCAGACGTACAGTTAAATCATCTTCATTTTTTCCTGGGAGTTTTGCACATGGCCTATAGGCTATGTTATCCTAATGTTTAATTCAATTTTTTTTTAAATGCTACGAGTATTCAAAGAAAAGTTGCTCCAATCAAAATGATTGGTCTTTTATAGCAATAGAGTGCAACAGATGTCAGAAGTAAAAACTCCATTCATTTTCTCCATAGGGAAATTGATTTTTAACAATAACTTATAAACCTTACTGTGAGCAACAAGGTTGTCAATCCATGGTATTTTCGTCTGTTGATGATGTCAGCCGGAATTATTTCAAATGCCACCAATCAGTGTCTAAACACGCAGACTATGCCAAAAGATCTTGACGTAATCGAGTAAGTCTCCCAATTGTCTCAAAATACTTACATTTTTGAATATATAGGCCTATGCATATTTTGCAATAAATGTAAAATATATCAAAATACATATAGTTAGAATATTAACCAATTAGCAGTCTAATTGATAACTTGGCAGTTAACATAAATTATGTTTAACCCTATGTTTAGCCAAAATCCACATTAGAAAGAATGGCCTCTGATTAGCATGCTATTTGATTGGCATGCTAAGCTATTTAGCATAGGACAACAAACACTGTGACAGTCGACTTCAGAACGTTATTTCTCTGTAACAGTAGCGAATATCAAAAATCTGTTCAGTCATTTCTGTGCGGCCGATTTTGGACAAAATTGTAGGAGTTGCAAAACAAAAAAAAGTTTTTCATTTGCTTCAATATGGCGGACAGTCACAATGTCGGAAAATGACAAATTAGATATTGTCGGAATTGGCAACACGTCGGCATTATAAGCGTTTTTGTAAAAAACCTTATGACTCTGGAATACTAGGTGGTGCTATGTTCAAACGCCTCATGTACTTTCAGGATGATGATACCTTCCAAATTGTATGCTGATATGTCAAAGCGTTAAAAGAAATGGCAAATTATGACAAAATTCAAAATGGCGGCCCGACGGTTCACCTGATCCTGGTCAAATCTGTAGCCCCAGATTCGGCATGACACAAGAAATTCATTGACACCATGATTTCATCATGAACATCATGATTTTATGGCAAAAGTTATTAGCAAAAAAAAAATCAAGTAGTTTTATATTTCTCCATATTTCTTAATTTGATCTGTCTATCACAAAAGCTGTTAAAGGTCCCGTTCTTCGTGATCCCACTGTTCAAACTTTAGTTAGTGTGTAATGTTGCTGTTAGAGCATAAATAATACCTGTAAAATTATAAAGCTCAAAGTTCAATGCCAAGCGAGATATTTTTTTTAACAGAAGTTCCCTTTCATAGCCTACAGCGAACGTCCGGCTTGGACTACATCCTGGTACTTCCTACATAAATGACGTCAGTCAGTAGAACAGACTAACCTCCGCCCACAAGAATACGCGAAAAAGGGGGCGTGGTCTTGTTGCTGTCCCACGTGGAGAAGAGGACGGTCGCGTGGAGAAAAGGAACTGTAGCTTGAGTGTGTTTGTCGCCATGTCGTCGAGACTGTTATTTTCATCCCGGAGTCAAATCACCTTTGTTTGGCTTTCCCAGGGATGCTGTAGAGATCATTGATCGCATACATCTCCCGTTAATAGGTGTGACCTTTCCGTACAACTTGCGCTAAGCTGCTGTCGAATCACAACACGGGAACCGCTGGCACAATCAGAACTCGTTACGTGTTTCTGAAGGAGGGACTTTATAGAACAAGGAACTCATCAGCCCATTTTTAGGACAGTGAAAACAGCGGTATACAGATGAGTAAATTGTGTGAAAAATACTGTGTTTTTTTACACGCGAAACATGAACACATGTTATATTACACACTGTAAACACAATCAAAGCTTCAAAAAACACGAAGAACGGGACCTTTAAAGTACACAGTCTTGTAACTTTTGTAATTTTTGTAATTTGTAACCTTTGTAATTTTGTCTGTTTTTTTTTGCTTCAAATCAAAGTTTGTAATGTTATGATTCACTTCGTAGCTGGTTGGCTTGCTTCAGGACTTAAAATGCTTTAACAAAGACTTTTTGAAATCCTTATGGGAGAAATGAATGGAAAAAATACTTCCAAAACCAATGCAGCTGAAAAAGTGGGTGGCACTGTTGCACTCCATAGGTTCAAAATAAGAGGTTGTATACTTTACCAATCACACACCCAGATGTTTTTGAACCTAATTAAGACTAATATTAGAAAAAAATCGAATAAACAGTAATACGGATTATTACTGGAGTCTAAATACTGTTTGATTAGTGGCGTGTAATTCATGCAGCTTTAGGGAGCCTTGCTAAATGCCAAACAATAATAATAACAAAACAAAACAACAATAGTCCTAACTGATTTATGTCACCAGGAAAAAAACAGAAACACATTCCACAAGAACATTTTGTTCCGAAAGAGAGCAAGTATAAACCTGGATTTAAAAAAAAGCTAATAATACAATGTGATTAATTCAATGCTATGCGTAATTATTAATACATATGCTCTCTTTCAAACAAACCACCATCATTAGGGATGCAAAGCATAGGAATCAGTCCACCACAAACCCAACTAAGAACTACATAAAAATTAATTAGGAAAGTTGTGTTTAACCAAATTACAAAATTAATAAGCACTTTTATGTAACTATGGTATTCACAGTGTTTGATATGAGCATGCTGTTTTAGCCAGCAGCCAACAACATTATGGGAGCAAAGAACGATGTTTACCTGGTTGAGAGAGCACAGAGCGATCCTGCCGCTACTACATATTTCGCAGGCCCCCAGCCCACATATTCAAAAGCCAAAGGTAGAGGACTCCTCTCATCCAGCAGGTAGTAGGGCATCATGAGGGTGAGGGCCGCTGACACACCGAAGTAGGCAAGGAAGCAGACCAGCAGGGAAACAACTATACCAATGGGAATGGCCCTCTGGGGATTCTTCACCTCCTCACCTGGTCAGAATCACAAATATCAGCACAGTCAAGATCAGACTGGAGGACCACAAATAACTGTGCACAAGTGACTGAATACCTGTGGTTGCAATGCAGTCAAATCCCACAAAGGCGTAAAAGCATGTGGCTGCACCAGCAAGTGTCCCGCTAAAGCCATAAGGCAAAAAGCCCCCTACCCCGTAATCGCTGGTGACATTAGCAGTGTGTGAGAGATTCCTGCAATAAGAATTCATTTTTTAATGGTTATGATCCCCAGAAATTCACACATCAGGCTGGCATAATTCGTCAACAAATAAAAGAAGAGAAGGAATAAGAAAGCGATATTCTTCACCTTTTGACAATGGTGACATTTATGAGAGATTCTTCTGAAATATTCCAATTAAGCGCATCTCCTTTGACAAATCCAGAGATGATAACAAACATCAGCACAAGCACATTTACAGCTGTGAAGATTTTGTTGACCCAAGCTGATTCTTTCACCCCAAAGGAGAGAAGACCTGTGAAAAAAAGGACAGTGACAGACATTGAAACTCAATTTAGGGAAAATGGTTCAGAAATAATTTATGTCTAAACTTAAAGGATAAAAGACATATAAACATGTATTCATCGAACCAGTGTTGGTGTAACGCATTACTAAGTAATTAATGACTTTTCTCTAGAAAAAGTAAAGTAAGGGATTACCCTTTATTTTTCTGTGCTTTGATTATAGTTACTTCAGATGCAATTGCATTAGAAAAATTATATATATAAAACATTTTACATTTGTGGATTTAACAATTTAATGTTATTTATTTGAAAAAATGTAAAGAGCAGTTTCACTGTTCGAGGGTGATATGGGATTTATAAAAAGTAATGTAATACTTTTAAAATACAGTAATTAGTATCATCTAATTACACTGTTGAAGATGTAATTAATAGCTATAGTAATTAATAAATTTTTTTGAGTAACTTACCCAACACTGATTTCAACTAGCAATTAAGAAAGCAATAACATGAGAGGTGCTAATAATACAACGTTTCTATCATTGTCCAGAATAGTGCATGCAAGAACGAAGTTAAGTAATTTACTAACAGACTTTTTTTGGTTACCTGACAGGAGTAAGATCAGGCAGACAGCAAAGAAATCAGGGTACTCTGCCAGGCCAGGCAAACTCATTTTGAAGTACATTTTGCAGAACCTTTCAATGTGGCCCCCTATAAGCTCATCAAATGTCCCACTCCAGGCACGTGCCACACTAGAGGTCCCTGTCCCAATAGAATATCAGTTTGTGTTTGAAAAATATAATACATCAATATACTTTAACTTATTACTAATTCATAATTACCAATGACGTATGACAGAATGAGGTTCCATCCTGTGATGAAGGCCCAGAGCTCCCCCACGGTCACATAGCTGTACAGATAGGCTGAGCCCGTCTTAGGTACCCGCGCACCAAACTCAGCATAACACAGGCCGGCCATCACAGATGCTAGAGCAGCGATGAGAAAGGACACCACGATACTGGGGCCAGAATTGCCTTTGGCCACCTCCCCGGCGAGCACATAGACACCGGCCCCCAGGGTACTTCCCACCCCGAGGGCAATGAGATCAACAGTGGAGAGGCAGCGGCACAGCTTGGACTCCTCCAGACAGTCCTGGTCCACATTCTTCCTCCTCACAAGGGAGCGGCAAAATGTGAGGCAATGTTCCAGCATTCTTCCTCTAAGCACAAACTGTCAAGACAGATTGTTTTGTCAAATAAACAAATCAAGTACTACTGTATATTTGTTTTTCTAGTGTTGAGTATGTGCCAAGAGATAGTATATGATTTCTTTTCTTTACTGTTTTTTTTTTTTGGAGATGATTTGACTAACACTACAGAATAAATGCAAAAATCAGTAGTATTGGTTGGGAACCTAAAGTGGAGTTGAGACATGTAAAAGAAAAACTGTATTATTTAATAGCACTCTTTGCCTTTGTTCTCACTTGCACATCTCTGCAGTTTTAAGCAGCAGATTTTAGCATTGCCCAATGCTGAATAATGCAAATGCCTTAGGCATTATTGCATAATAGTGGGATAAAGTGTTTTCATTTTGATAGGCGTAGGTATTTGGCACATCGCTTATTGGCCAGTGCGCTTTTGTGTAATTTGTGCAATAAGTTTGAGGGTTTATTTTAACAGCTTACAGGTTCATTATAAAAGCTCATTATAAATGTATAAAGTAAAGTTTAAAGTTTATATAAAGCAGACTTTCTTGAACATTTATAAGCATTATAAGTATTTAGACAACTGTTATGCACAATGAGGACAATACTAGGCTCCTCTCTCAATGAAAATGTGTTACATACCCTTACAGAGTTAATTAAATCCATTTTAGTTATAGCACTGTCTCTTTAAAAATACATTTTATATATATATATATATATATATATATATATATATATATATATATATATATATATATATATATATATATATATATATATATAAACAGTATATAACATAATATATATCTTTATACACTACCTTTCAAAAGGGTCAGTAATTTTTTAAATATTACTTTCATTCAGCAAAGACACAATATAAATTGATCAAAAGTGACAGTAAGACATTTGTTTTTGTTTTTTTCTTGAGTAGCAAATCATCCTATTAGAATGATTTCTGAAGGCTCAATTAAAGAAACTTAGAAATGTTTTTTAAAAATCTGACCCCAAACTTTTGATAGCGTACATATTTTTTTCACGCACACGTACATACAAACGGCATGCAGAGCAACTTTAGAGATTCAGATTTCTCATTTTGCATGTAAATCAAGTTGTATTAAAGCTGCTTCCTAAATAACTTATTTTACATTACACAAAGATTTAGCACATTGTGATGTGTATGAGAAAATGGCTGGGCATTAGCATTACACTGCATCTGCTTACAACCTGTGAAAGGTGTTAAGGAGTCACACAGGCAGAGACTGACATGCATAAGGCTGTACCTGTGAGCTGTAGCCCTGAGGGCTCATCATGCTTTACGGAGCATAACTTGACAAGCAACTCCGAAGCTTAGTTTCAGCCCAGCATATTTAATAGCTGAGCCAGACTTACTGTAATGAGTGAGTGCATATCATTATACTACAGTAACAGGTACAGATTTTGCACATGCGATACACTCTGCGTTTGGAATAACATGTCTTCAATGGATCTGATAAAAGTTGCCTATTTAAATGTATGACTGTGTAAATGCAAAAGAGCAATGAAAAATCATCTAAAATTATGTATTTGCATAAACAAAGACACTAAACTTACCGCCTGGTGAAAGAGTAGCAGATGTGGAATCGCGTTATGGAAGTAATGCCTTTCTTCTTAAGGCTTTCATGCAAACACACACATACACGCCCCCCACACTCACACCGATGTCTTTAAAAAGCTCACAAGCTCAGAGAGATCCAAGTCAGTCCTTCCCAAGTCCTGTCTCAAGTTTGCCCCTTCCTTCCTCTAGCTCAAATGACATGTCAGCCCACAACCACACTAGTTTTACCGCCTACTGTACTCTGGTTTGTCTGAACTTGCCCTGCCCTCCCCCGCGAGGAGGACTGGTCTGGCAGCCATGTGCTGCCCCAAAGAGGAGGAGGGAGGCAATGCTAATATCGCCGTACTATTCAAACAGATCTCTAGGGTTTATGAAAAAACCCTGTGTGTGTGTGTGTGTGTGTGTGTGTGTGTGTGTGTGTGTGTGTGTGTGTGTGTGTGTGTGTGTGTGTGTGTGTGTGTGTGTGTGTGTGTGTGTGTGTGTTAATAATGCTGCCTGATTCTTTTAGAGCATGCTTTTTTTTTTTCAAAAACTCCTCATGGCCGACTAAGTTCCAGCTGCCAGTGCACTTACTGACCACTGATAAACGGTTAAGCAACTGACAATGACAAACATTGAGACAGACAGATCTGTTTGCCCAGTGCAGTCCGGAAGAGTTGCTAAAAGCATGAATGCCAATTGGACAAATAGGTCTGCAAGAGCAATCACAGGTAAAGGGGTTTAATGGGTGATTGCTTCTCTTATATATAAGCTCATTAGCATAGGGATACTGGGTCAATAGGCCTCTTCAAAACGACAGTAGTGCTATATCACAAATCTGATATGGAAAACAGGGTGAGTGTCATTCAGGGCTGACTTTTTGTAACACCCCATGTTGAAAAACCCCCCAGCATATGCTGGTTAGGTATGTTTTAAAGCATGGCAGCTGGTTTAAGCTGGTCCTTAGTTGGTCATGAGCTGATTTAAGCTGGTCCTATAAGCAACTAGCTTCAGCTCAATACCAGCATACGAAAACCAACCTTACGAGAAAAAAAAGTTCATATTATGAAGTTTACTTAAAGGTCCCATGGCATGAAATTATCATTTTATGAGGTTTTTTAACATTAATATGAGTTCCTAGCCTGTATATGGTCCCCAAATGGCTAGAAATTTCGATAGGTGTACGCCAAGTTCTGGCTGTCCTACTCTGCCTTTGAGAAAATGAGAGCTCAGACAAGCCGATCTGGAATCTTCCCTGTATGGCGTCATACGGGGAACGGTTACCTCCCCTTCCTCTGCTTTGCCCGCCCAGAGAATTTGGAGAAAACGGACTCCGTTTATCAGTCGCGACGTCAGCACGGGCTTTACAAACAGACTTTTACCATATGGATTCGACAGCACCGCCACAAACAGTGAGTAACAGTGTTCATTAATGCCTGATCTGTGATCAGTGATTTCTGATGTGTAGCTAATCGTTCAAGTTCACATAGAATTTCTTTCGAAATCGTTTAATACTGTCAGTCCCACCACTGGCCGTCTTGATGCCCTAAGCGTAATGCATCAGTGAATCAAGCGAAGCCAGTGACTAAATTATCAACTTCACATCGTTTCTGTTAGTAGCATGAAACAAATCTGTTATTTCGATTTTGATTAGACACTAGATTAGCAATCAAAGAACACTCTCTTTATAATGTTCGGATCTGTCAATCACATGTCGCGAGTATATCTGCACACTTGCCCAAACTGTCGTTATAATGAATGACGCTGTTATGCTGCACAACAAAGCTCTTTGCGATTTCGTGTTTGCTGTAAGTTGTGGTGAAAGCATTTTGTGAGAGAAAAGGCACTGCAATGACGAGATCACTGCATTCACGCGATCAACAGACTGTCTGTGTACTCAATGCTCATCACTGCAGCTTTCCATGTGATGGGAAAAGATCTAAAAAATAATGCTATAATCAACACTTTGACAATTAGTTCATCTCGACGGCTGTGATGGTAAAAAAATTTAGTAAAAGTCACAGAGAGGGGTTCCACATGTTACAAAGTTCGTAGAATAAGGAGGAAGGGTCGGCGTGACTGGGACTCGTGTTTATTCAGAACTCTCAGATACAAACAAAATAAACTCTCAACAACTCGGTACAATAAAACTTTCTCAGCTATCTTTCTCCAACTCTAAAGTCTCTCTGGTCCACATGCAGTCCGCCTCTCTCTCTGGCAGCGCTTGCAGCAGACCTCGCTAAACCATGCCCCATGTTCAAGTGTATTTTTAAGTATACTTTATGCAATAAGTATACTAATATCAATGTGTGCTAGTAGTAAACTTGTAAGCATACTATTTCAATACTGCTTGGGACTAAATTTGCCCACTTTTAGTATATAAAATTATATGTTTAAGTGTACTAAAAGTGTAGCAGTAGTAAACTTTAAGTGCACTACTAGGTTTCTCGGTTGCACTGCATCTGTACTACTACAAGTGAACTTATAAGTATACTAATAGTTCTATTTTCTATTCTAAGTATTCTAGTAGTACTATTTTAATACAAGTAATGCATGTTTTAGTTTATGAAAGTACACTTTGAAGCGTACTCTCAGTAAATCTCTAGTTTAGTAGTTTATACTGCAAATATACTTGTAGGTTTTCTTTAAGTGAACATAACATTATACTTATAGTTTATATATATATAGATATATATATATATATGAAGAGTTCAGATGCAAAAGCCTCTAAATGCCACTTCGGTCAAAAATGAGATAACGATACTGAGTGAATGCTCTCCGCATATAGTATACGTTCATAAAATCCTTTCACTTCAAACCCAAACCCACTAAATCCCATCCTCAGCCCATTCAGAAGTGCTGTTAGGTAGAAACCTATACATACAAGCCTGACAAAAAAAGTGTGTATATATATCTACAAACCGGAAGGTTGGTGGTTCGATCCCCGGTTCCACCTGACCAAGTGTCGAGGTGTCCATGAGCAAGACACCTAACCCCAGCTGCTCCCGACGAGCTGGATGGCGCCTTGCATGGCTGACACCACCGTCGGTGTGTGAATGGGTGAATGTGAGGCAATGTGTAAAGCGCTTTGGATGGCCATTGGTCTGTTAAAAGCGCTATATAAGTGCAGTCCATTTACCATTTACCATATATATATATATATATATATATATATATATATATATATATATATATATATATATATATATATATATATATATATACACACTTTCAGTATACTGTTCAAATGATATAATTTTATATACTTGAAATATACCTTTAACTGCACTTTAATTCTAAAAACATTTTATTATAGCTTCATGCATCCTTTTTTACCCAACACTTAAATGTGGGTAAGTTTCATAAAAAAGGCAACATTTTAAACAAAAAGTTGAGAAAATCTTAATCAAAAGATTAAACACAATTACAAACTAAGTACTTTGAATACTTAATTATACTTTTAAGTATATCTCGATCAAAAGATAGGCTGAATATAAAGTATATATTAAAAGTAGACTGAAAGTATATTTTCTTATTTTTAAGTTTAAAAGTATACTAATAGAACACTTGAATAAACTTCTTTTTCGTAAGGGAACCCAGCTCATGACCAACTAGGACCAGCATAAACCAGCTCAAACCAGCTGCCATGCTTCAAAACCAGCATATGCTGTTTTTCAACAGGGACAATCAAGAGTCCAGTTAAAGAAATGCTGAACAAATACTTTAAAACTTTAATTAAGATAATTTTTTGGTGAATTTTAAATTGTTCAATAAAGCATTTCCCTAAATGCATGGTCAGAGCAGGATGTCTATAATATTCCATTTAATACCAGGTTCCCATAGAATTTAGTCAGGGTGAGCACATTTCATTTTTGACAGAAGACAGTTAAGTGATCTAGTAACTGTATACTGTGCATGCCACAGACTTTAATTCTGTCAATCACTGCCTCGTTTGTATCTGTATTAATGCAATATGGCATCTAACCTGAATAATGGGCCATTCACATAGAATACGTTTTTATATTCCACTATGCTGCTTTTCTATTATTTCTAAACAAGCCTTCAGAACTGCCTAAATTCTTAGTAGCATACATTCAACAAGGTGCTGGAAACATTCTTCAGAAACTTGAGTATATTTGAGTATAGAGAACTTATGTTCAAGATTATTTGAGCTTTGTGACGTGGCACGTTATCCTGCTGGAAGTAACAGGTAGAGAAGCATAAGAAGATGGGTACACTGTGGTCATAAAGGGATGGACATGATCATGAACAAGTCAGGTGGGCTGCGGTATTACTTTAAACAATGCTCCCATACCATTACACCACCAGCAGCCTGAACTGTTGATTCAAGACGGGATGGATCAATGCTTTCATGCCATTCCATCTGAATGTCACAGCCGAAATCGAGATGAGATTGTCCATTTTTGGTGAGCCTGTGCGAAGTGTAGCATCAGTTTCCTGATGTTAGCTGACAGGAGTGGCACCCGGTGTGTCTTCTGCTGCTGTGGCCCACCTGCTTCAACGGTCAATGTATTTTGCTTTCTAAGATGCTCTTCTTCATGCCTCGGTTATAACAAGTGTATCTGAGTTACTGTTGCCTTTCTATCAGCTCAAACTAGTCAGGCCATTCTCCTCTGACCTCTGGCATCAAAAAGGCATGTGCCATTCATTATATTTATTTTTTTCTGACCATTCTCTGTAAACCCTAGAGATGGTTGTGTGTGAAAATCCCAGTAGATCATCAGTTTCTCAGACCAGCCAGTCTGGCACCAACAACCAAAATCACTTAAATCCCCATTTCCCCACCATTCTGATGCTCAGTTTGAAATTCAGCAGATAGTCTTGACCATGTCTACATGCCTAAATGCATTGAGTTTCTGCAATGTGATTGGCTGATTCCATATTTGCATAACGAGGAGTTAAACAGGTGTACCTAAAAAGTTACTGGTGAGTGTATATTATACAGTTAAAGGGGATGTAGTTGGCCAGGAGTGAAGAATTAACCTGAAAATGAGGTATTTTGCATATGCCCCCGATTGTGACATGAATTGTGACATCTTTTGTGCAGTGTGTCAATCTACTTTGTATTTAGAAAAGGTGAAAGCATCTGGTGTTACTAGTAATGAGTCTTTCATCACTCTCTAGGTCTACTGCTCTAGGATGTGTCAGACTGTGTTGTTCTTATCCATCAGTTCATCATCAGTTGTCAGGCTATGTCCATTCTGTGCCCTTTTTCTGAACACCACAGTGAAAGCAAATGCCACCCTGAATGGATGGGTAAGTGAGCACTGCAAACATTCATCCACTATCCAGGGAAACAGCAGAACGGCTGCTTTACAGACATTCAGGGAATGTGGTTTACAGCATTTGCCAATGCTGGCACAGCCATCAGGGTAAAGAGAGACCTGACATGAATCAAAATAAGTCAACTTTTTGCTAAAATAACTTTCGAAACATCATGAGATGTGTACGAACAGAACAGAATCGGTTGGTTTATTTTACATTAACTAAAATTACATTACTAAATTGCATGAAAATTGCACTTTTGGTCTGAAACCTAGAGGCCTTTTTCGGGTGAAAAATCAAGTCCAAAGAGCAGCTGTACTCATCTGCCAATATACTGTAGTCCTACACAGTATAGAGAACAAAAGAAGACCAGATCCTTTGAGAAATGGGTAGAGACCTGTTGAACTGTACATTCATTTCAGGTCATACAACTATTTTTCCCAAAATGAGTAATAGGGTTTCCTCTGCTTCTTGGGACTGGCCGACACAACAAATTACAAGAATGCCAATGTCACGCACATGACCATATTTGATTCATCTAATGCAAAAATATTGGTTCTAATGTCAACACCGCTATACAGCACTGTTTGTCATAGGGACACTCCACACCACTTAACAGAGCTGAAACTAGGAAATGTTCAAGTCAATTATTAGTGGGAAGACCAGAGGACAGTACAAACTGATTCCTGCAGAGAAGTGGGCTATACATGGATGCAAATTGTAAAACTGCTGTGCAATCAACTTTTTAGTTTCATGCAGTGTCATTGGTGAAAAACACATGCAGCTGTTACAAAGATGAACTGCCCTCTCTCCTTCTTTATCTATGAGAACAAATAACTTTTATGCAATAAACGTCACTTTGTGCTTGCTTTTGTTTTGATGACGCACCAACGGTGGAAACTGGCAGAGTCCTTGGACTTCAGCTACCTGTTAACCGTCCTGCATTAAAGGACAAAGAGAACAATCTTTCAAATGTTCAGCCTGATTGAAGGAATGAGACCAATAATGATCTTTCACTTCACTTACAGCTGTATGCTAGAAGATTATAAGTCTAGACTTGAATGATCCTTTGCTAACTCTGCTAAAGTTGAATATCTAGACAGGTTTGATCAGTTACAGTGAGCATCACCATGGGAAACTGTTCAGCTATGACATCCCTGCATTTCCTAAGGAGAGTTTGGTGGAGGTAAGACCTCAAAAGCTTTATTTGTATGCTAAGGAAGCATAATATGGTATAATAACATACAGTATGTGCAATAGGAGGGAAAATGAATGTAAACTTACGCACTGAATAGTGACATACTGACCCAGTTATCTTCCTTAAAGCCTATAATCGCGTTTATATTGAATGCCAATATGAAGGCTGAAATGTGTGTCACCTGTGTGAATTGCAAGATATACGTAATGCTTTCTTTATTAAAAAGTGCTCAATTTGCCTAATCCTCTTAAGCACAGTGCTCCTGTGAGAAACTACCCCAAGGCTTCTCTAGTTTAGTCAATTTTCTGTGCCAACCACACAGTTACTATTCAGTTATTCAGAAATTACTAGGCCACAAGTTTTTTTTTAGACATTAAATGCTTTTTTTTTCATGTCAGTTAATGATATAGTGATTCATGAATAATGTTCGGATATACATGAAGGCTGATGGATCAATCCTTAGTTACAGAAACTGGGCCCTTATTATAATGAGGTCACAATCCTTCTTTATTATTCTTATGGCTGATAATTATTGAATTCATTGTAAGTACTGCTAAATTGTAGGACATGGGTGGTTATCAGAGGCATATTTAAAGAATGTGCGAATGAGAGAAACGTATACGCTTTCAGGCAAAATGCACAAACAGTCTCCATACTGAAAAGTTAAACAGCACTGAACTACATGGTGATTGGACTTGAACCGGTCAATTGGCAAATCAAAGTCTTTCACACTCCCCCTTGACATTAATGCTGTATACTGTCTAAAAAGGCTCACTGATTAACTCAAAGATTCATATGACGTCACAGCAGTGTCAATATGTATTTTGTGTAGGGAGATGGGGGAGAGAGTTAGTGAAGGACAGGTGGAGATAGAGTTTTTAAGAATGAAAGATAGTTATCTGTGAACTTAATTTGTGCTATTATTAACTCTGAAAACTGAGTTTAGGAAACAAGAGTTTAGGAATAGTTAAAATATCTACTAGTAAAATAAACAGATTAATTAGGGTGAAAACCAAGAATACAGTTTATCAATTAATTTCTGTACAATTAATCATCATTTTAATACTGTCATAAAATCACTTTCGTGCATCTGAATGTTCAAGGTTATTATGACCTGCATACGATTTGATTCTGGTTAATTGGCATTTTTGTATTGATGACATCAAAAATGAAACCTGACATATAAGTCATAAGATTTTTTTTATGCAAATGTAGTCATATAGATTCAAATGGTTATATAAAGTCATATATGTTTAAATTGTTATATAAATTCAAATAGTTTTATGTATTGTTATAAGTATTGTCACTATTAGTTAAGGCCAATTTATACTTCTGCCTCGGATCTACGCCGTATCCTCTACGGCACAAGTTTTACGCGTTGGTTTTAATTTATACTTCTGCGTTGTTGTCTGTGTCAATGTGCAATTCCACATGCAGACCGCTAGGAGGCAGTGTCCACGGGCATGTTGATGGTAACCCACAAAAGGCAAAAGCCGAAGAAGAAGCATGTTTACATTGACGGAGTATCAGCAGCCGTCATGGCGACAGATAGCTGCTTTTCTTGCAGCTTGAGTTGTTGTATGTAATACAAATTAAGCATCTCTAGTTGATTAGTAGAGTTAAATAAGAGGCGATCTGGCGCTGGAATGCCGAGCTCGTCGTGCTGTTTTCAGTATCGTTGGCTCATGCAGACGAGCGCTTCAATCGATTGCTGTTGCGGAGACTATTCATTCCGTTGAAATCACAAAACGAAATGCACCCTAATGTGTCCCTGTTCTTGATATACAATCACTGGTTAACATCTTTGGTTTTAATGAGAAAAATAAATAAACTATACACAGCGGATCTATGTATTTATTCACAAACATAAACAATCTACAAAATATTGTGTTATATAGCAGATGTAAGGATTAAACTATCATCCCATTTCTGGACACACTCCTATCGCAGATTTTGTTTATTTATTCATTGACCTGAGGGAGAGGTTCTGGCAGACCAATCACGGCGCTTGCGGTCCGCGTAGAATTGACGCGTTGTTACAGGTGCGCGCATCACTTATTAAGTATACTGATGTCTTTTTTTCAACATCACTTATATACGCATTGCCGCGGTTAGTATGCGGCTAGTATGCTAGTATGCGGCTAGTACCCGCGGCTAGTATGCGGCCTACTCGGTCGCGCGGGCGGGTGCCGTGCGAGAGATCGTTGCGGCTGGAATGCGGCCTACTTGGCCGCGCGGTAGATCGGTAGATTCATAATGATTATAAAGTTAACGCACTCAGAGTTGTCTTTAAAATTAGTTAAGTGGCAGTTGATCTTAAATGTGTCTGCTTCATTACATTCAGTCATTGTGGGTGACTATTATGATGCTAGTGAGAGAGTTTGTAGTCATTCGGAGTTAAATGGCCTAATGTTGTTTAAAGAACAGAGTTTACAATCACATACAGTTAAATATAGACTTTAAGTGCTTGTATACAGTCTGTGTAAATTGAGAATTAGTATCTGATTACTGAAAGATTAATATCAGTCAGTTAGTGAAATACAAATGTTCTTATTTTCTGACATGCTGTATATCTGAGTAATGTATATCAGAGTAATGAGTGTATATGTGAGTTTATTGAACAGAGTTTCACTTTTGCTAAAGAATAAGTCACACTGTCAGCCATATCAACATACTGTTAACCTGAACTGTTGTCTTTGTTGATTCTGCAGATACAGTGTGACAGAAATAAAAACTATATGTGCCACCAGAAAACACTGCCTCTTCTGTGTGTGCAACATAATCATGGCGAGCCAGCCAGGAGGACTGCTGATTGGATGTGAGAGAGACAGCGCCTCCTTGAGACGAACCTAGAAATAAAAGAAGATTCATCAAAAGATAATAAAGTACATTATAGAGACTGAATTTAAACCGGGAAGAAAATGGAACAACTTCAAGATTATGTTAGCTCTAAGTTTCTGACACTAGAGAAACCTGAACTGATAAAAGTCTGCTTCCATCTAAAGTGCAGCGAACCGGCAGATGAAGGGTTCTCAGGCCAAACAAGGCGAGTGCTGATAAGGCTGGTGGAGGAAACGTTGGATGAAATTGAGGAAAGTTTAAAAGAGGAACAGTATGCAGAGTACCTTAATTAACTTCTGTGTTTCATCGAGTCCTTTAAGAAACCAGCCGAGCTCGAGGCATCACCAGTAACCCTTTATGAGATAGAGAAGCTAAGAAAAGAGTATGCAGAACTAGAACAGACACATGCCAATGCTAGTCGTGCATTATAGGAACAGATCGGACTACTGGAGGAAAAATGTCAGGGGGGAAAAGATGAAACAAAGGTGAAAGAGCGAGCAGAGCGACACGATTCGATTCCTGAAGTTACATTTACATTTAGTCATTTAGCAGACGCTTTTATCCAAAGCGACTTACAAATGAGAGCAATAGAAGCAGCTAGAACAGTCAAGGGCAACAGTATGTAAGTGCTGTAACAAGTCTCAGTTAATCTAGCACAGAACACACAGGACAAAACTTTTTATTATAATTTTTTTTAATAAATTAGACAGACAGAAAATGAATATAATGTTAAGTGCAATTCTTGATTGGTCAGGTGCTGCTGGAAGAGATGTGTCTTTAGGTGTTTTTTGAAAATGGCTACAGACTCGGCTGCTCGAATTGAGATAGGCAGGTCATTCCACCAGGTGGGGGCAGTCCAGGAAAAGGTCTGTGAGAGTGATTTCATGCCTCTTTGGTATGGCACCACAAGGCGTCGTTCACTGTCAGAACTTAAGCTCCTGGAGGGTGTGTATGTCTGAACAAGCGAGTTTAGGTATATTGGTGCATAGCCAGTGGTTGCTTTGAAGGCGAGTACCAGTGTCTTGAATTTGATGCGAGCGGCTATTGGCAGCCAGTGGAGACTGATGAAGAGAGGAGTGACGTGCGCTCTCTTCGGCTCGTTGAAGACCACCCTCGCCGCTGCGTTCTGGATCAATTGCAAGGGTTTGATAGTGCATGCCGGAAGGCCCGCTAGAAGAGCATTACAGTAGTCCAGTCTGGAGAGAACAAGAGCTTGGACCAGGAGTTGTGTGGCCTGCTCTGATAGGAAGGGTCTAATCTTCCTATTGTTGTATAACGCAAATCTGCAGGACTGGGTTGTTGCAGTAATGTGGTCAGTGAATTTTAGCGGATCATCAATCACAACTCCAAGATTCCTGGCTGTCCTGGACGGAGTTATGGTTGATGATCCTAGCTGAATGGAGAGATTGTGATGAAGTGCTGGGTTGGCTGAGACCACAAGCAGTTCTGTCTTTGCAAGGTTGAGTTGCAGGTGATGTTCCTTCATCCAGGCAGAAATGTCTGTTAGGCAGGCAGCGATACGAACACCAACCGTGGGATCATCTGGTTGAAATGAGAAGTAGAGTTGAGTGTCGTCGGCATAGCAGTGATAGGAAAAGCCATGTTTCTGAATGACAGATCCCAGTAATGACATGTAGATGGAGAAGAGAAGTGGTCCACGCACTGAGCCCTGTGGAACTCCAGTGGCTAGATGATGTGACTTAGACACTTCACCACTCCATGACACCCTGAAGGACCTACCTGAGAGGTAAGACTTGAGCCACTAGAGAGCAGTTCCTGAGATGCCCATCTTCATGAGAGTTGACAGGAGGATCTGGTGGTTAACTGTGTCAAAAGCAGCAGACAAATCTAGTAAGATAAGTACTGTGGATTTGGAAGCCGCTCTTGCCTGTCTTAGTGCCTCTGTAACCGAGAGCAGGGCAGTCTCAGTTGAGTGGCCGCTTTTGAAGCCGGATTGGTTGATGTCCAGGAGGTTGTTCTGTTCAAGAAACATAGAGAGCTGGTTAAACACAACTCACTCAAGTGTCTTTGCAATGAAAGGCAGAAGGGATACCGGTCTGTAGTTTTCTAAAAGTGCTGTTCAGAGAGGGTTTCTTAAGCAGTGGGGTTACCCGAGCCTGCTTAAATGCTGTGGGGAAGGTCCCGGTGTGAAGAGAGGTGTTGCCAATGTGAGTGAGTGCAGGAGTAACAGAAGAAGAAATGGCCTGAAGGAGATGAGTGGGGATAGAATCAAGCAGACAGGTAGTGGGATGATTGGAAAGAATGAGTTTGGAGACATCTGCTTCGGAGAGCAGAGAGAAGGAGGGGAGCGTATGTGTGATGGTTGTTGAGATGTGCATGTCAGTTTGTGGTGTGGCGAATTGGCTGCTGATGGAGGAGGTTTTGTTTGTGAAAAATGATGCAAAGTCATCAGCTGTAAGAGTTGATAAAGGAGGGAGGGGGGGGTGGACAAAGGAGCGAAGAGAATGTTCTGAAAAGTGCACGAGAGTCAGAGCAGTTGTTGATTTTGTTGTGGTAGTATGTAGTTTTAGCAGTGGAGACGTTAGTAGAGAAAGAAGCGAGGAGAGACTGATACAGGGTCAGGTCAGTAGTGTTTTTAGTTTTGCGCCACTTCCTCTCTGCCGCCTGGAGTCCAGAGCGATGTTCGCAGAGAACATCAGACAGCCAGGGGCAGAGGGGGTGGTGCGGGCTGGCCTGGATGAAACGGGACAGAAGTTGTCTAAGCAAGATGTTAGAGTGGAGCAAAGAGTGTCAGTAGCACTGTTAGTGTCCAGTGCTGAGAACTGAACAGGTGGAGGAAGTGAGGATGAAACCATAGTGGATAGACGGGTGGGAGAGAGCAAGCGTAGATTACGCTGAAAGGTGATCTGGGGAGGAGTGTGTGTTGTGTCAGGAGTCAGTAATTGTTGTATTTATTGATTTTAAGTTACTCTGAGGAGGGAATTCCGAGTCTTTGGACAGATTGGAGAGGCTGGCCAAAAGGAAAAACTATATGTGCCACCAGAAAACACTGCCTCTTCTGTGTGTGCAACACAAATATTCAATGTACTCTACTGACCAATGATCGCAAGACTTAAAACATGTAAACAAAAGCATCACACCACTGCACACACTGATTTGAATCTCAATGAGTTTGATTGAAGAATTTGTATGAATTTTTTTCCTATTGATCAGATTATTTCAGGTGTACATAACCCCTTCCAATCTGATCAAAATATAATTTGGAGCAAGCTCAGTTGGATTAATTAAGGTGTTTACATAACGGCTTTTCAGTCCGATTGAGCCATCAATACGGTTAATCGCTGATTCATTCAATAACATAGTAATTTACTATGGTTATGGTTTGCTATTGCTGTGATGTCATGTGAGTGACAGTTGCCCCGCCACCCTCCAGTAAATACGTCATCTGCATGCAAGAGAGAGAGGAAATTATTTTGATTTAAGATGAATTAACTGTCAATTTAGATTTCATGGTGACTTTAAAAGCGCCCCTTCCTCCCTAATACTCCCATACTCAAGTCATTTCTGTAATTAATTCTAACATGATTTTTTCAGATTATAAACAGAGACATGAAAACATATTTTGTGCAACTATAGATTTGTGACAACTATATGCTGTCTGGTGCAGTTAAAACAACCTTGAGCTCAACACGCTCAAAACGGTGGAGATGATAGTGGACTTCAGGAGGAACAGCCCAGCTCTCCCCCCACTCAACATCATGAACAGCACTGTGGAAGCAGTGGAGTCATTCAGGTTCCTGGGCACTACCATCTCTCAGGACCTGAAGTGGGACAATCTCATTGACTCCATTGTGAAAAAGGCCCAGCAGAGACTGTACTTCCTTCGTCAGCTGAGGAAGTTCAACCTACCACAGGAGCTGCTGATTCAGTTCTACTCGGCTGTCATTGAGTCTGTCTTATGCACTTCCATCACTGTCTGGTTTGGTTCAGCTACCAAATCTGACATCAAGAGACTACAACGCACAATTCGGACTGTGGAGAGGATTATTGCCAACCCTCCAGGACCTGTACTCTTCCAGAGTGAGGAAGAGAGCAGGGGAAATCATCACAGACTCCCCTCACCCTGGGGGCTGTCCCCCCCCCTAAAAACCATGCTGAGTATTGTAAATAATATAACAATATATACTTAAAATAAATGTGTAAGTAGTAAAACAATACGAACGCAAACGGGACAAAAAATGCGTTTTAAGTTTAGAAACATTTTGAGTCCCCCCTCCCCCCTTGCCTCACAGTGGTTTGATCCACCGTGCACCTCAACTAACGTTACCCATAGACCGTATAAAAACTAGTTTGGGGAGAGAACAAGGCTCTTCAGACAGCAGTTGTGAAACAGCAGTTGTTGTTGTGTTTTTCATTACGAATAATAGGCTAATGAACCCAAAATTCAAGCAACCCGCCCCCAAATTCTAAAAATTGGCTAATTCTAAACCGAAAGTTCTGTCAGATCTGTGTTGGGTTTTGCTCAATATGATAATAAGTGGCAGATCAGAGGGCTTGCTGTAGTTGAATATCTAAATATCTGAATATCATAGTATAAAATACTATGTGGAGGACGCAAGATAATTTAATAATAATAATAATATGACTGCGTGGTGAACCTTAATCGTATTTAAATTACTATCGATTTGTGTTGTTGGTCAGATAAAATGACAGAGAAAAGAAAAACGGACATTAGATCATTTTTTAATATACCAAAGCGCCAAATAAGTACGAAATGTTTTTTTTTTTTTTGTGGTACACATATCCTTACAAGTACGATTTTGGCTGTATTATTTGTGTCCCCTTCAAAAATTGCTCTTGAGAAATTTCATGTTTATTGTCCCCCCCAACTTTTAGATGAAATTTACGCCCCTGCCTGGACACCTCCTGTTTGAACTGTTACCATCAGGATGGTGACTCCGATCACTGGCTACTAGAACATCTAGGCACAGGAACAGTTTCTTCCCACAGGCCATTTCCCTCTTGAACAGTGAAAATACATCCCCCAAAGTGCAATACTCTGACTGTTTAGTGCAATCTTTTAAACTCAGGAGATTATTTATGTTTATATATTCATACTACTCAAATACTGTAAATATGTTCATAATCTGTAAATGTTTATTCTGACTAAACGTAACTGTGACCTTATATTTTTAATACTATTTTTCATATTTTTATTCTTAGAATTTGTATTACTATGTTCTTGTTGTGTTTGTATTGTATATGTGCACGAAGCTTCAGCACCAAGAAATATTACTTGTGTGTGCAAGCACACTTGGCAATAAAGCTCTTTCTGATTCTGATTAGTGAGTCAACATACCCCACATACAAGTCCAGATGTTTATTTCTTCCTGTCCATCTACAATGGAAATGTTCAGCTTTTTTGTATCTGTATTTCATGACCATTACCTCAAATATTCCACTTGAGTAAAATATAATCATACAATTAAGAACACGCACATGGTTTATAGCTACTCACACGAAACATGAAAGGTGAAGGAAAAACATATGGAGGAAAAAATAATATGTCACTGTTGCGTTCTCTCGCAAATGTTTTGTGTTCCCCCGAGAAACTGCGAGTTTCAAAGATTTTGCGAGTGAACGCAAAGTATTTCGGAGGAGCGCAAAACATTAGTGAGAGAACGCAAAAGCATTGACCTAACATTTACCCTCCTATTTCATATGTTGTTTCCAACTCTATGTCGCTTAGGGGATCCGTACCGATTAATTAGTATATGTCTTAGCTAAAATCAAGATACAACGTGCTTACTGGCTTTAGGACCATGCAGCGGTCCGCGCAGCGCAGAGACCTGACGATGAATCACTACAGATGACGGGAGGAGCCATATATCTATCAACCCGGATTCAAAGAAGCACAGCGTTTCTAACAATACTTTAAATATTATTGTTTTTACATTAACACAATAACACTCGTTCAGTATGACACTAAGAGGTATTTCTGTACCCTGAAAGCTGCACGAGCCAGAGGCGTGGTGGTCAGAGATGGAGCACATCAGAATGCCAAAGGTAGGCTAAACGTCCAGCATCCATGATACAATGATTGTACCTATCTGATCCTGCATCTGATCAGTTATCAGTTATCAAGAAAATGACTGAAAAGCAACATTCACATTAGGAATTTTAAGTTATGCTATCGTGTGCCAATTGATCGCAGATAAACGTGCCGTATCACCTCAGGCCAGAGGGATGCTCACTAATGTGTTTGTGGTCTGGTACTTTATGCATTACTTATACTAATGTTGTCTAATTCAGAGGTTTTCTAACTGAAGCCACAAGTGAAAAAATTTGATTAAATCTAATTATTTGGGTATTAATATATTACATTAAAGTAAAAGAATTCTAGTAAATTTAACATATTAAATTATATTATCAGTACATTACTATAGTGAGTACAAAAAAATAATAATAATATAACGTAGAAGCTATTTTAGATATATAACATTTATTTCCCAGTGTATAAATTTGGTGTTTAAAAAAAAAAAAAGATAGATACTTTTTGGTTTTAGGATGGAAGTTCCTCACATGACGGTGAATATATATGGGGGCATGTGGTGTTGAAACTCTAGTCTAATTAACTTAGTTATATTTTGCAGGTTGAAAATGTCTGGTTAGTGGACAGAAGTTCCTCTCGAAGAACTCAAGTGGGCACGCTCTACCTGACAGCCACACACACTATCTTTGTAGGTAAAGGATCTGAGGACAGAAATGAACTGTGGGTAAGTGCTTGCCATGTCAGTTGTATAAACTATTGCCATTGATATGTGTGGCATATCATCATTGTCAAGTATTTCTGTGCTCTAAAATGTACTGCTTTCTTAATCTTCTTATAAGTACAATAACTGACACAGTATGCTTGTTTTCACAGGTTCTGCACAGTTTAGTGTGTAATGTTGTAAAGCATAAAGCATCTCAGAGTGGATACCCCTTATTAATCTACTGCAAGAACTTTCAGGTCATACAGTTTATTATTCCTCAAGAGAGCGACTGCCATGATGTTTACATTTCACTTTCACGTCTGTCTAGGCCAGGTGGGTCACCTATCATACTGTCGGTGTATTCCATTTTGCATACTTGTGCACTATTCTATACCATTTTGTAGTGTGTGAGTAGCATGTTCACCCTGAAAATTCCAAAAAGAAAAAGTACACTTCAAAGGCCTAGATGATGCACTTAACCGAAAAACAAAGTGTGGAAAGTTGAACACTCAACAGCCAAAAATTTCCTTATGTACCGGTGGCGAGACTCCGATACAGGATTACAAAAAAAACTTTTAAAATTCATACACTACACAAGGGCTGGACAACTCTGGCCCTCAAGAATAATTTTTCAGCTCCAACCTTATAGAGGGTTTGCATTGACGTCACTTTTCTGTCAGAACACGCCGCCTCAGCCGGACTGAGTGGCAAAAGAGCCTTCTGCGTGACTGGATTTAATAGGAGAATCTCTGAAAACGCAAGTAAAACAAACTATTATCAGTTTTAACTAAATGTTGGACTCGATATAGTGTTTCTTACAGCTTATCAAAGATCCAGTGATCCATGGATATTGATATGCAGCCAGCAATCGTGTTTCCTGACATTTACAGTATATGTATCTGATTTTTACAGCAGGGAAATACATGCCTGTGAACGCTTTATCTAAGTCTGGGTGATCACTTGTATCAATGTTATATACACTATATTACCAAAAGTATTGGGACAGCCCTCCAAATCATTGAATTCAGGTTTTCCAATCACTTCCACTGCCAAAGGTGTATAAAATCAAGCACCAAATCAGGAACTCTTAAAGGGTTAGTTCACCCAAAAATGAAAATTCTGTCATTAATTACTCACCCTCATGTCGTTCGACACCCGTAAGACACTCGTTCAATAACGACTTTATTCCACAAGTTCTGTCTTCCTGTGCCGTGAACTCACGAAGCACCAAGACGCATGCGTGGCAGAACTTGTGGAATAAAGTCGTTATTTTGATTTTTTTTTTCGCTCAAAAACTATTGTCGTCGCTTCATAACATTATTGTAGAGCCACTGTAGTGAGATGGACATTGTAATGACGTTTTTAGTGCCTTTTATGGGTCTTGTGAGTGTAAATGTACTGAATCCCTATGGAGGCCTGTCTGAAGCCTTTCTGAGCATCAGCTTTCAACAAAAATATCTTCATTTGTGTTCCGAAGATGAACGAATGTCTTACGGGTGTCGAACGACATGAGGGTGAGTAATTAATGACAGAATTTTCATTTTTGGGTGAACTAACCCTTTAATGCTTCAGCATAACAAGACATTTTGAGCAATTTCATGCTCCCAGCTTTGTGGGAACAGTTTGGGGATGGCCCCTTCCGGTTTCAACATGACTGCGCACCAGTGCACAAAGCAAGGTCCATAGTGACATGGATGAGCGAGTTTGGTGTGGAGGAACTTGACTGGCCTGCACAGAGTCCTGACCTCAACCCCATAGAACACCTTTGAGATGAATTAGAGTGGAGACTGCGAGCCAGGCCTTCTCGTCCAACATCAGTACCTAACCTCACAAATGCGCTTCTAGAAGAATGGTCGAAATTCCCATAAACACACACCTAAACCTTGTGGAAAGCCTTCCCAGTAGAGTTGAAGCTGTTATAAACCATACGGATTAAGAATGGGATGTCATTAAAGTTAAAATCCATGTTTCACTGCCCTGAGTCCAGTTGTTTCTGTGAATTACAGCGATCCACTAGCTTCTTTTTTCTGTGGCTTTCGGCAGTCTGTAAAAATATGCCTCTTTATTTCTTGTATATTTCTTGTCAAATCTATTTGTACAGTCAATCTCAAAGCTTTTTCCCACTTTAGATGTGTTTTGTGTTTTTTCTCGGCATTCACGCCAAAAACCAATGCTACCAGTCAGTCCTTTTGCCACTCAGCAGGCGTAACCGCAGGCACACCGGCTGACAGTGACGTCACGTGCATACCCTCTATTCATTTCGCCTGCCTGTAGCTTTTTAGTAATCCTGAAGACTTTGATTAGCTGGTGTAAGTGTTTTTGGTTAGGCTTGGAGATAAACTCTGCAGGAAAATGGATCTTGACTGCCAAAGCTGGCCAGCCCTGCATTAAATGGTTTATACTGCATTGTATAAATCAGGGATGTCCAATCCTGCTCCTGGAGGACCACTGTCCTGCAGAGTTTAGTTCCAACCCCAATTAAACACACCTGAACCAGCTAATCAAGGTCTTACTAGGCATACTAGAAACCCAGGCAGGTGTGTTGAAGCAGTCCCAGACTAAAATACATGTTTGAGCTGTTTTAACTGAAAGCAACTTGCACTGAAATGCCTATGTCAGTGCCATTGTTTTGTCACATCAGTAATGTTTTTTGTTCTAAGGCACAGTAAATTATCTTATTGAACTAAGGCCTAATCTAAGCCCTGTCTGTGAAATTGGGCCATAATGTTCAAAGTATATATTAGGTCTTCAATACACTTTTCTATATTTAAGTGTACAAGGACATTTTGTCAGGTTTTTTCCCCCTTGTCTTGCAGAAAAATATGAAGAGTTGTATTGTTTTTCCTTCAATCCTAACGCTGACAAAGCTGAACGGGAGCGCTCATGGGAGTTTTTAGATCTGAAGGCTGAATACAGTCGAATGGGACTTCCAAATAAGCTGTGGCATGTCACCCCCATCAACCGAGAGTACAGAGTTAGTGTATCACCCACCAGCACTTTGTAAACACAATCAGTATATTATGTAGGGTTTTTTTTAATAACGTTTCTCTTTGTGACACAGGTGTGTGATACTTACCCATCTGACTTGTTTGTGCCTAAATCCGTCACCCTCCCTGTGATCGTAGGGAGCTCTAAGTTTCGTAGCAGAGGTCGATTTCCCACGTTGTCATACTACTGCAAGGAAAATCATGTAAGTCTGCCTCCACATCTGGCACATTCTCTTAGCATTCATCGGCCCCTTTTAATGAGGCTGTGGAGAATTTTGTCCTGTCTTTCATAAGTCCTTGCCTGCCAAATAGACTTGAGTGCACTTATATATAAAACACTCAAGAAGAACCATAAATGTGATGTAGTTTGATTTAGCATTAAACTCCAGCTTGATAGGATTTTCTTTACAAAGAAAAAGCTTGGTTTTGCTCCAGCTTGCCATAGCACAAACACAACTCACAGTCAAACACCAAACTGTCGTACATTTACCATGAAAAGTTACTAAAAGTGGTATGCAGCATATTCCTGCATTATCATAGATATTTTAAAAGCATGGTCAAGCCCTCTCTGCACCCTCTTGGGTTCCGCACTCTGTTAAAAGATTAAATTAAAGATTTAATTTCATTGAGGTCAAATATTCCCCTTGGAGTCTCTGTGTTTTCTTTTGGACACATGAATTCAAACCACATGGAGAAGATTGTGACCTCCACATAAGGATCATACGGGTGAGGCCCTAAGGGGTCAGTTACAGTTTAATATCCCCCATTCATGGTTTGTTAACCCCAAAATATGATTAGAACAGTGTCTAAAAATGTAATATTGCAAGCTCAGAGTTTTATGAGGCCAAGGTTAAATTCTCATGAAATGCCCATTCCACTGAGAGGACATTGTGTTCTTCTGTGTTCTTTAAGTTTAATTTATTAATGAAACTTGAAATGATCAGTTAATGAAATGATCAGACTGGGAATTACTGTCTGAGGCGATATGATAGCTTTATTTAAAGTATTAAAATAAAAATTTGATTTAAAAATTGTTAAAATGTACATTACTAGTAAAATATATGTTTTTTGTTTTTGGGCCCGGGTCCTCTTTCTATGGAAGCAAGTTAAATGTGACTTTTCTGCACAATTCTGCACAATTCTTTTCTCAGAATTGTGAGAGAAAAACTTGCAATTGTGAATTATAAAGTCCAATTCTGACTCTTTTTTTTTCTGAGACTTAGTTTATATCTCACAATTTTGACTTTTTTAAAGAAAAACGTCAGACGGACTTGGAGGCTTTTGCATCTGAAGTCTTCATTTGTATATATACTAATAACATGTATGTATTTATTTATTTTAATATAAACACTATACCACTGAATCTTGTCCTCTACTAAAATAAAAACTGAGTACTTTTCATTGTTTTTTTTAGTCAACTGCTGCCCCTTTAAAAAAATGCATGACACCACAGGATGCCAACATATGCAAACACCAACTCGCATGATTTCTTTTATTTAGGCCTCAATATGTCGCAGCAGTCAGCCTCTTTCTGGCTTCAGTGCTCGCTGCCTGGAGGACGAGCAAATGCTGCAGGCCATCATGAAGTCTAATCCTGGCAGCAGATTCATGTATGTTGTGGACACCAGGCCCAAGGTCAGTCCACTTAATATCAGTATACGATAGACCAGATATCAGAATTACACATGAAAGCCATTGTATGTGAGAATCGCATGTATTTCCAGCTAAACGCAATGGCAAACCGAGCTGCGGGCAAAGGCTACGAAAATGAGGACAACTACTGTAACATTAAGTTCCAGTTCATCGGCATTGAAAACATTCATGTGATGAGGAACAGCCAGCAAAAACTCATAGAGGGTATGAGAGAAAATGATTTGTACCATATTAACCAGTGTGCTAGATCCAAAGATCCTTCTGTTGAACCAGTATATAACAGCTCCCCTTCAATTTTATGGGGGATCTTAAGACCACTTAGCGTTTTATCATCTATAATAAAGATGTTCTGCAATGAAGCCGTGGATTGTACCGCAGGAGAGTTTCTTGGCAAAGCAGATAATGTAGTAGGGGTGCTTTGAATCCATCTGGCTTTTATTCCTCGCCTATTTTTGTTTTGTTGACTTGACGATTGGGGACCTTTTTCCCCTGATTGAAAAAATGAGGGCGTGAGAATATCATCTTCCAGTGTTGAAGAAATAATAGCGGTACTGGGTGTGATAGCATTTTGACCCGTAAAACACTAGGGGGTCATCTGGTCGAATAATCTTGTAGGCTTCCAGCAGAGACTGTTTGAGATCTCATTACAGCATGCTTGATTCTTCCTAGGAATACAGTCAGTTTGGTCTCTGTATATTGGTTTGTCAGTATATTGGCTTGAGCTCTCATCTGGAGTGTTCTCATGGGACGTCACCCTCCCTTAAATACTCTTATCACATTTGAACTGTTGACATATCAAAGTGCTCACAGGGAATGTTTATGTTGGTTTGGAGAAAAAGAATCAATGCCACTTATAGAAATACTAATTTATTTGGTTGTCATAATAACTAATGAGCCATAAGACAGAACTGTCATCAAGCCGATTTATCAGCAGTGCATATTTTAAGTAACATAAATAAAGAGAACACTCACAGAGGACACTTTTGTTAGTCACTAGCTTTCTTTGCATAGCCAAAGCAAATATTAAGCACTTTAAAGAAGAGTCTAAACTACGGATATCCAAAAATATTCCTCATATCAGTTCCCTACTGTAAATTCTCCTGGTTTTCATCACCGTCTTTTTAGGATCATATATAAACTTAAGCAGTGAATTTGTCTGGATTTTCTCAAAGTGTCTGTTGTCATGGTGTTGTTGTTTTTTTTTTAGTTTCTGCACTGCGTTCTCCCACCATGAGAGAATTTCTCTCGGGGCTTGAAAATTCAGACTGGTTGAGGCACATCAAATCGATCGTGGAGGCTGGAACCTTCATATCTAAGGTAAAAGATCTCTTTGAGAGTTCTTCAGCGTGAGCGCTACGGTACTGATTTCATGTTCTCATGTGACACGCACGCAGGCCGTGGCAGAGGAAGGGGTCAGTGTCCTGGTTCATTGCTCTGATGGCTGGGATAGGACGGCTCAGGTTTGCTCTGTGGCCAGTGTGCTTCTGGACCCCTACTACAGGACCATCAAGGGACTCATGGTAAACAGCAGCATGCTACATTATAGTGATTCATCACATTTTTCATTCAAGTCACTGAGTTCACAGTGTAAGAAGATGCATAACTGACTGGCTGCCAATGGGTTTTACTCATTTAATCATAAGGATTGACTGGATCTCTGCTGGAGAGGTTTCATTCAATAGCAGAGCTCAGTTTAGAGAATCATCTCTTCTTAGAAATGTACCTTCATATGGGGTCAACATAAAAAGAAAAACATACTCTCTAGCACAGATTAAATCTCTGGGAATACCATCTCATTTCCTGATACACTAGCAGTAGGCCTGTGCAGATGCCCAAGCATCATCAAACGGAATTGCAAAAATATTGCGTTTTCAAACAGGTTTCACATACAGTTCCTCCACCTTTTATTGATCAGTTAAACAAGATGGTCATAGCGCTCAAGCAAATAGATCAATGTTGTGCTAGCGCCACAGTGTTTGCACTTTTTGAGGAAGTTGGCTTGCAAATTAAAGAATCAAACTTATAGTTGTCTCTGATTATGAAACTGGGATAAGAAGCATTTAACTGTTCTCAAGTACACTACCACTACAAGATTTTGAAAGAAGTCTCTTTTGCTCACCAAGGCTGCATCAAAAATACTGTAAAACAGTTTAATAGTGTGAAATATTATTGTAAATTAAAATAACTGTTTTCTATTAGGGCTGTCAAATCGATTAATCATGATTAACCACATCTAAAATAAAAGTTTGTGTTTACATTATATATGTGTATATACTGTGTATAATGTTATATATACATATATATACATTTAAGATTAAAAAAAGAAAAATTTTAAGCAAAAGAGTTTTAAAATGCATTTTTATGTCCAAAAAAATGTATGGTGTTGATTCATATTGGTTTTACAGCTTTTAAGTCAGCATTAATGTTACCACCCAGAAAATGTCAGGTGGTGCGACCATATATTCATTTAAAATAATATACATATACAATATACATATGAATCATTGTGCATATCACATGGTAAATTCCCTTTCCCTTTTCTATGTATTGCCCTTTCAGTTCAATTCATATAAACTGACTTTTCTATGTGTTCAGAACACAATTTTCCATAAGGAGTTTTAATGTTTGTTTTTTATTTTTTTATTATTATTTGTATACATTATATAATGGTTTACATTTATATTTCTTACTTAATTTTGCAATTGCAGTGGGAATTGATACTTTTAAATGTAAATTTGCTGGTCGCACCACCTGACATTTTAGGTCTTTGAAACGCCACAACTCATTAAGTCAATTGAATTAAAAACGAATTAAAAGAGTATCTTATCAATGAAATATTGTAGATCAATTTGATGTGTGACATTTATTTATAATTTCTTTTTAGGAAAATAATGAATTCGGACACAAAAAGTACATGTCATATCATTGGCCCACACATATACAGGTCCTTCTCAATAAATTAGCATATTGTGATAAAGTTCATTATTTTCCATAATGTAATGATAAAAATTAAACTTTCATATATTTTAGATTCATTGCACACCAACTGAAATATTTCAGGTCTTTTATTGTTTTAATACTGATGATTTTGGCATACAGCTCATGAAAACCCAAAATTCCTATCTCAATAAATTAGCATATCATGAAAAGGTTCTCTAAACGAGCTATTAACCTCATCTGAATCAACTAATTACACCTGCAAAAGATTCCTGAGGCTTTTAAAAACTCCCAGCCTGGTTCATTACTCAAAACCGCAATCATGGGTAAGACTGCCGACCTGACTGCTGTCCAGAAGGCCATCATTGACACCCTCAAGCAAGAGGGTAAGACACAGAAAGAAATTTATGAACGAATAGGCTGTTCCAAGAGTGCTGTATCAAGAAACCTCAGTGGGAAGTCTGTGGGAAGGAAAAAGTGTGGCAAAAAACGCTGCACAACGAGAAGAGGTGACCGGATCCTGAGGAAGATTGTGGAGAAGGACCGATTCCAGACCTTGGGGGACCTGCGGAAGCAGTGGACTGAGTCTGGAGTAGAAACATCCAGAGCCACCGTGCACAGGCGTGTGAAGGAAATGGGCTACAGGTGCTGCATTCCCCAGATCAAGCCACTTTTGACCCAGAAACAGCGACAGAAGCGCCTGACCTGGGCTACAGAGAAGCAGCAGTGGACTGTTGCTCAGCGGTCCAAAGTACTTTTTTTGGATGAAAGCAAATTTTGCATGTCATTCGGAAATCAAGGTGTCAGAGTCTGGAGGAAGACTGGGGAGAAGCAAATGCCAAAATGCCTGAAGTCCAGTGTCAAGTACCCACAGTCAGTGATGGTCTGGGGTGCCATGTCAGCTGCTGGTGTTGGTCCACTGTGTTTTATCAAGGGCAGGGTCAATGCAGCTAGCTATCAGGAGATTTTGGAGCACTTCATGCTTCCATCTGCTGAAAAGCTTTATGGAGATGATTTCATTTTTCAGCACGACCTGGCACCTGCTCACAGTGCCAAAACCACTGGTAAATGGTTTACTGACCATGGTATTACTGTGCTCAATTGGCCTGCCAACTCTCCTGACCTGAACCCCATAGAGAATCTGTGGGATATTGTGAAGAGAAAGTTGAGAGACGCAAGACCCAACACTCTGGATGAGCTTAAGGCCGCTATCGAAGCATCCTGGGCCTCCATAACACCTCAGCAGTGCCACAGGCTGATCGCCTCCATGCCACGCCGCATTGAAGCAGTCATTTCTGCAAAAGGATTCCCGACCAAGTATTGAGTGCATAACTGAACATAATTATTTGAAGGTTGACTTTTTTTTGTATTAAAAACACTTTTCTTTTATTGGTCGTATAAAATATGCTAATTTATTGAGATAGGAATTTTGGGTTTTCATGAGCTGTATGCCAAAATCATCAGTATTAAAACAATAAAAGACCTGAAATATTTCAGTTGGTGTGCAATGAATCTAAAATATATGAAAGTTTAATTTTTATCATTACATTATGGAAAATAATGAACTTTATCACAATATGCTAATTTATTGAGAAGGACCTGTATATACACACAAACACACACACATGCATGTATATATTTAAGAATTTTTTTTATATTTATATAAATATTTTTATTTATATATATAATATAAATATATATATATACAGTTATACAGTATACAGTACATGCAAATGTTTCTTAAATGAATACATGAATTAGTGTGTATTTATATACAAATAACTATACACAGTACATACACATTATTTTGGATGTGATTAATCATGATTAGCACTAATAAGTGACAGCACTAATTTTAATATAATAAAATGTTCTGATGTTTTCAGCATCATTACTCCAGTCTTCAGTGTCACATGGTCCTTCAGAAATCATTCTAATTCTAATGATTTGCTGCTCAATAAATATTCATTATTTTTCCTGTTGAGAACAGTTAATATGGCTCAATATTTTTGTTTGATGTTTAGAAAGTTCAAAAGAACAGCAGTGTAAGTGAAACTCCTATTTTATTTTATGTGTAGGTGCTGATTGAGAAAGACTGGGTTTCATTTGGACACAAGTTTTCACACAGGTTGGCCTTAATCTTAAAATTCACAGGTTTTTTGATGTACTAGGTGAGATTGCTCATTCTAAATGTAATTTACTTCATGGCGTTTCAGATGCGGTCATCTAGATGGAGAAGCCAAGGAAGTGTCACCTGTTATAGACCAGTTCCTGGAATGTGTATGGCAGCTTATGGATCAGTTCCCCTGTTCTTTTGAGTACAATGAGAAGTTTCTAATCAGCATCCACAACCACGTTTACTCCTGTCACTATGGAAACTTTGTTTGTAACAGCCAGAAGGAGAGGAAAGATCTGTGGTAATTTGAAGCATGAATGGAAAAACTTAATTTTGTTGTCAATGTGGGGTATTGCACATGATCAAATTCTCTGCATGTTTTTTCCTGTAGCATCAAAGGGAAAACTCATTCCATATGGCCTCATTATTGGGAGAACAAGCTGGACTTCATGAACCCTCTGTTCAAACCTGATCAGGGACTTCTAAGGCCCAGTACTGCCCCCTTCTGTTTTAAGTATGTCAGAACATGTTAACAGTTTTTTTTTTATTCCCCACGTTTTAAATAAATTTGACCTGACAATGCATATTTCCCCATTCTCATGCACAGTTTTTTTTCTCTTTAGTCCACACAGAAGAAATTGTTAGAAATACTGCTGTTACAGAGGAACTGTATATGCTATGTGTTCGTTTAAAGGGATAGTTCACCCAAAAATGAAAATGATCCTATAATTCACTCACACTCAAACCATCCTAGGTGTATATGACATTCTTCTTTCAGGCAAATACAATAGGAGTTATATTTTAAAAAAGTCCTGGCTAATCCAAGCTTTATAATGGCAGTGAATGGCAGCCCAAAATTTAAAGACACAAAAAGTGCATCCATCAATTGTAAAAGAACCTCCCGGAGCCGTGTGGATTACTTTTCTAGCGGATGGATGCACTTTTTTTGGGCTGCCATTATAATGCTTGGAAGAGCCAGGAAATGTTATATAACTCTGATTGTATTCGTCTGAAGGAAGAATTTAATCTGAATTCGTCATATAAACCTAGGATGGCTTGAGGGTGAGTAAAAAATGGGGTGATTTTCATTTTTGAGTGAACTAACCCTTTAACTGCAAAAATTGTTTGTCTTTTCTGTTTTTAGATACTGGAGAAGGTTGTATAATCGGTTTGATCGCGAGTTGCATCCACGTCAGTCTGAGCTGGATTGTTTGATGATTGTAAAAGAGGAAACGCAGCAACTTGAGGAAGAACTGGCTCTCTATGAGCAGGTAGAGCATTAGATATTTGTCATTTTAGTTTTATTTTGAATCTTTAGAATTACAATGAAATTGCGCAATGTTGTTTACTTAATATACCACGTGCAGAATTATTAGGCATGTTGATTTTCTGATCATATTTTACCAATTCCAAACCACATTAAACTTAATAAATACTATTTTTTTTGTAGTTTATAATTTATAAGTGATATATAATTGTTCACGAAGGCTAGAAATGAAAAACACCTTATATTCAGATCCCAGCGGGCACCTTGATGTCAATTTGACGTCAAATATGAGTCAAGACTTGACCAATATACTGTACACACCATTTTAAATTCAGTTTGGACAGCAATTTCTTCCAGTGTTAATTGGGTGAAAATCGGAAGTTAATCCCGCACTAAAATTAATTTTATGGACATGTTGGCCAAAATTTTTGACGTTCAATTTACATCAAATCAATGTCATGTTTTAGACATCAAATTGATGTCATATTGACATCACATTGACATCAATATTTAATAATTATTTTTCTTTAAGTTTAAGTATTTTTTCTTAACTGAGGCCTCGAAACGCATCCATTTGGCATTTCCTTTCGAACTGTGTTGGATTTGTAACATATTTTACATGAATCAATGTTTTAAAATCGTGTTTGCAAAAACAACAATAAAAAAAAACTTAAATGATAAAAGTGCCACAATTGTCCCACTTTCACGTGGAGGAGTGGCATTTTGCAGTAAAATGTAATGCGTTAATTATAAATGCTTATGTTTGTAAATGCTGCGTGACTTTGACGTGTTTTAATGGGCGTGCGCATTGAACATTCAACTCGATTTCAAACACTGGAGCGCGCAGAGTTGCCATGGAAACGGCGCAGCAAGCAACAGCGGACAACCAACCGACAAGCTGCAAAGCTCCCTCTGTCGCTTTTGTTTTCATTGCTTTCAGGTGAGTTTAGTCTGTAAAGTTACACAAATAATACACACAACTGTTCCTGGCCCTTTTCTTACGTGTAATTGACGCTTCTGTTGAATATTTACTTTATAGAAATGTAACTTTAGTGTCTTCGAAGTTCATTAGCAAACCGTCTCAGAACAGGTAAGTTAACGTTAACGTAAGCTCTTGTTTATAAAAGTTTGGACTTTTAATCAAATATTTATGGTAGATGACAGGTTTTGATAGTTTTTGTAAAGGTTTTGCTGCCAATTGAATGGGTCATTAGAAGTTGGCTAATTAATTTACAGTAACGGTAAATGTTAATCGATGACATCACTTGCACAGAAAAAAATGCGATCGCGAAAATTGGCTGAAACAGGTTAAAATATTGAAAAAAAAAAGTTCTGTGATTTCAGGAAGGACAAAATAACCCCTCTACAACAGAGGGGAAGCTCTCAAGATCCCAACATGTCTGAAGGAAGCTGGAAGTAGGAAACACAGGTGAACTGAAGAAGTTAATTAATCTCATATCCATTTGAACAATATTTTTCACCTATCACATACATCTATCTTCTCTTTATTTTCTCATATTAAATGTTTTATTTATTTAATTCATTTTAGAAGGCTTTGACATCCAAATATAAGTGACGCTGTATGAACAATATTAAATTAATAAGTAACTAAAAACATAAATTCTGATACCCTAAGAATAACAGAAATATGTTCTGTATTAATCTTTCTCTTTTCTGAGAAAGATCTTTTTTTTTTACCTTTCTTTCTCACATTTCACCTCTGCTGTAGCTTCTTTCCTTTTAATACACCTGGCATTGTATACTAAATATTGTTTGCTCTGTGATAAATTGTTTATGTTGATGCTTTCCAGGTTGAAGCCCTGCACCGTAGCAGAGTTGGAGTGGATCTCCTATTGGACATCTCTTAAGGCGCTATGAACCATGTGACTAGTAACGTTAAGTGAAACCTCAAACATACACGTTCAAAAGTTTGGTGTTGGTGTTGTATATCTTTGAAAAAAGTATCTAATGCCCACCAAGACTGCATGTATTTGATTAAAAGTACAGTAAAGACAATAACATTGTGAAAGAGTATTGAAACAGCTGTTTTCTATTTGAATATATTTTTAAGCGTAATGTATTCCTGTGATCAAAGCTGTATTTTCAGCATCATTACTCCAGTTGTCAGTGTCACATGATCCTTCAGAAATCATTCGAATGATTTGCTGCTCAGTTATTATTAATAATGGAAACAGTTGTGCTGCTTAATATAGATTTTTTTTTATTCAACAACATTTATTCAAAATAGAAATCTAATGCTACATTAGTCCACTAAGACCTTTGTTCATCTTCGGAACACGAATTAAGATGAACAACGGATTTTTTGTTGAAATCCGATGGCTCAGAAAGGCCTCCATACACTAAGCACCATGACGCATGGACGAGAATATGACGTAGAGCCGGCGTTCGGGCATCCAGGAAATGCACACTTTAGCACCATTTGAGCACTAAGCCAAGACCTAAAGCACAATCAATGTAGAATTCAGCAGCTTAGATACGGCGAGTCTTCCTCTGCTTGTAAACAAAGCTCCTCGCTTTCGGCTCTACGTCATATTCTCACGTTCACGTCAGAGGCCCAGACGGGACACAAGAACGCTTCATTAAATTATTGTAGAACCACTGCAGTGAGAAGGACTTTTTAACAACGTCTTAAGTACCTTTTATGGGTCTTGAGAGAGGAAATGTCAGTGCTGCCAATGGAGGCCTTTCTCAGCCATCGGATTTCAACTAAAATATTTTAATGTGTCTGAAGATGAACCAAGGTCTAACGGGTGTCGAACAACATGAGGGTAAGTAATTAATGACAGAATTTACATTTTTGGGTGAACTAACCATTTAATTGAATGTTGGTGCAACTCACCCTATAGTGTGTTTCATGTTAAAGGGTTAGTTCACCCAAAAATGAAAATTCTGTCATTAATTACTCACCCTCATGTCGTTCGACACCCGTCAGACCTCCGTTCATATTCGGAACACAAATGAAGATATTTTAGTGTAAAGCTGATGGCTGAGAAAGGCTTCAGATAGGCCTCCATTGGCATTCAGTACATTTACACTCCCAAGACCCATAAAAGGCACTAAAAACGTTGTCACAAAGTCCATCTCACTACAGTGACTCTACAATAATTTTACGATGCGACGACAATAGTTTTCGTGCGCAAAAAAAAATCAAGATAACACCTTTATCCAGCTTGTTCTTCCCTTCCGTGTGTGCCTCCACGACGCATGCGCAAGAATATGACGTGGCGCCAGCGTTCGGGAATCCATGAAATGCACACTTTAGTCCGATTTTGAGCACTATGCAGAGACCTAAAGCACGATCAATGTAGAATCCAAAAGCTTAGACACGCGCGTCTTCCTCTGATTGTAAACAAATCGCTTCTGGGTCATGTGTCCGAACGCCGGATCTGCGTCATATTCTCGCGCATGCGTCGTGGAGGCACACACGGAAGGAAAGAACAATTTGAATAAAGGTGTTATTTTGATTTTTTTTTGCGCACAAAAACTCTTGTCGTCACTGTGGTGAGATGGACTTTGTAACAACGTTTTAAGTGCCTTTTATGCGTCCTGGGAGAGGAAATGTACTGAATGCCAATGGAGGCCTGTCTGAAGCCTTTCTCAGCCATCAGCTTTACACTAAAATATCTTAATTTGTGTTCCGAATATGAACGGAGAGATCTTACGGGTCTCGAACGACATGAGGGTGAGTAATTAATGACAGAATTTTCATTTTTGGGTGAACTAACCCTTTAAGCGTTTTAAAAACGTCCTGCTGCTTTTAGTGACTGAAATAGTGCAGCAGGAGCTGCCCTCCAGGGCTCGCAACAGTCATGTGACTGAAAACTATGACTAGGCATGTGTGTCCACTGGTGTGGAGCAGAGTGAGCGTTTTCATTTTCATGTTCATTTGGAAGCTGAGCTTCTCCCTCACGTGCGAGCGTGAAGCTCCGCTTCTATAGGAATTAAATGAAAACACTCGCTCTGCTCCACACCAGTGGACACGCACCATAGTATTTGGGGCGCTAAAGACACAGCGTACCTTTCAGCTCGGTTTAATATCCTTGTCATCATCATTTCCTTTTTTAGAAATTCTTCATCCACAGATCACAAGACTATGGTGTTCTTACCGTGGAATAAATAATAAATAGGCTAAAACAAACCGGCACACAGTTTGCTAAAGATCAGTTCTGTCAGTAGCCTACTGTAGTTAAAGTCTTTTATTATTAGAATGGCAGCACAACACAGAAAGTATAACACTAGCTTTAGAGAGTTTAAATTACTTTGTGAATAAATGATAAACAAGTGATGGTTGCTGAAAATCGTATTAATGCTTTAAATGCTGTGAAACGAGTAATACAATATTTGCTCCATCTTCATTCAGGTGCTGTACAGCAGTCAAGCCCAGCATCTTCAGAGGCTGATATAAACAAATCATATGAAGAACTATATCTGCTCCCGACAGATATGGGGGAATGGGCAGCGATTGATCTGTGTTCAGATTCAGATTAGGTGTACATTTATCTACATCAATCATCTTTTTCCATACTATTTTAATTTGCTTTATATTGTTTCTAGATACAAAATCCTGTATTGTATGTACCAAAATGCAATAGTATTTTTTACATATAAGCCTGATGAATAAACTGTTCTTACATTATTACTTTTGTGTCATTATTTTGGTGGTCGAGAAGACATCAATGTGTGGATGTCAAATTGACATCAAGTTTTTGACATCAATTTGATTTGCATTTTTGACCTGTTTTTTGACGTCAATGTTTGATGTCAATTTGACGTCGTTTTGACATCAATTGCCCGCTGGGATGTGCAGAATTATTAGGCACATTTTCTATTACAGATAAAATGAGCCAAAACAGGGTTTCCGCGGAGTCATAAAAAGTAATAAAAAGTCTTAAATTTAATAATACAAATTTTAGGCCATAAAAAGTCATAAAAACATCCGGATTTTCCATACATGGTCATAAATTACATTTAATCTGGGTGGTGACACAGCGCTCCAGGTGCGGCAGTGCAGCAAACAGACTTGTCGGAATGGACTTTCACAGAAACCCGCGCAAACTCACAAGAGTCTCCTCAGCTTATTACTGTATATGTCTTTGAGTCATTGCTTAGTGTTACTGAAATTATGGCTGGGCATTAAACGATACCGGAACAAAACTCATTTGAACCGTGCGCCACATGGACCATTTATCCGCTCGGCTCAAAGTCCAAACGGCAGCGCAGCGCGTTTACTCTGATCGGTCTCGGTCACAAGATCCAGTGAGAATCGCTTGAATTCAGCGAAGAACACAAATGTCTCAGTGATTTAAACCAGTTTAAAGGCAGATGAACCAGCGCTGACAAACAGGAGAAACGTTTCCATCAACAAATCCCCATCATTTACCATGGATTTACTGTAACGTTAGCCTAGTAATATTAACTCCACCGTGAAATGTGGGGTATACATATTGAATTGAATCGTATTTTATTATTAATGTAGACAATGTATTAAAGGACTAATGGAATATAATTAAAGTATTTAATGTATTTAGGATACTATTGTTTTTCATACATTTCATGAAGATACGTGCCATCAAAGTCAGGCAACACAAACCTGTTTCAAGACTTGAAACAATATCCTCCAGGTTAGCATATTAACTCCAGGTTAAGGTTACAGTTCTGTAAAATGGTACTAGCGCTGGAGACTAAAGGGTTCCTGATGGTTTCACACTTAATTCTTCATCTTAATTCTTAATTTTTTTGCGGTTAACATGTGTCTTTTCTTCACCACCTGTTTTTGTCTGACCCAATGAGCATTTCACTGTCCAATGGTCATGCCTTAACTGCAATGTCTAGTATTGCATTAGTATTGTATCCTTCGCATGGGCATTTAATCATTTTTTACTTTTCAGTCTGAGTTAAATCTCTTTTTTGGCTCATTTTATCTGTAAAAGAAAATGTGCCTAATAATTCTGCACACCTGAATATAAGGTGTTTTTCATTTCCAGCCTTCACGAACAATTATATATCACTTATACATGATTAAATACTAAATTAATAGTAGTTATTAGGATTACTGTGGTTTGGAATTGGTAAAATGTTCCTGGAAAAAAAAATTTGATCAGAAAATCAACGTGCCTAATAATTCTGCACACAGTGTATGCATGTTCTGCAAATGCAGAATTTTTTAGTTATCAAATATTTTCCCCTTGCAGAAACTGGCTGTTCTGGATAAGGAGCGTGCAAAAACGCTTTACATGCGGAAGGGTGTGTTGGACAGCAAACAGACGCTTTGGTCGTTACCTTTAGATGCAAGCCTGGCCAATACTCCTCAGGATTACATTGGTGGCTTTATAGGTGCTGCTCCCAATGTTTTCACCTTACAACAAGGAGAGCAAGAGAGCGCAGAGCTTCACCTGTTTGGAGACAAACCAAAATGCCCTGATGCTGACAATAGTGACCAGGAGTCAGGAGTGGCGGATTTCAGCTCCCATTCTTCTGGTGAAGAGTCCTTGCCAAGTGAGGACAGTGTGAAGGATCCTGACTCAGATGAGAATGGCCCTAACAGAGCATGAACAAATGCAACAGTTTACAAAATGAGGCGGCTATAGAATCTACTGTATGTGATCTAGATACGAGTGTGGGTATTTCAAATTATGCAAAGATATTGGACAATGTGGACATGTATCTCATGTGTATGGCACTACAGAAGCATGTCTTTCTGTCTGAATGTGTATTATGGGTGTGCTGTAAAGGGTGATGTTTTATTCTAGTATATATTTATAATTTCTCATTGTCATGAAACCTTTCAAAACATTAAATACATGAGTGCAATAAATTATCTTAATTTTTTTGTGAATACATACATGAAACTTCTTTTTGTTATGAAATTAATATGATATTTACATATTTAAGTGTGCTTTAGAAGTAACATTTACTCATTTTAAGTTATTTATTCTTAAGGGGATCTGGTCAGTCATTAGTTTGATATAGCACATAGGATCATTTGCGTAGCATAATACTTAAAAATATGTTTCCAAAACAAAGATGTTTGAAAACAAATTCAAAGAAACACAAGAACCAAAAAAATGGCCTTTTAAAGTTGTAAATAAAGTTGTATTCAATGCAGCCAAAAAATGTACAAATACGTATTGTTACATGATGTGAAATGTATTACATCATGGTTTTGGTTAAAAAATGAATGTTCTTGCAAATAATTATGACGCAGGAAGACAAATCAGATTTTGGTCTGTTTAGAATCTATTTTCAAGTCTTTGTCAAAAGGTGTGTAATGCTGATATACATAACAATAAAGGCAACATTACAACAAAAAAACTAAACTTTTTTTTTTTTATTCAGTGGTCCAAAACAGGTGATTGTGATTTATTTATTCGTATATAATCCGCTATTTGAACATTATATTACTTAAGATTTTCAATTAACTGAAACCAGTGTGTTTATCCCTCAGATTTCTGTTTTATTGTAAGAAAATCACACCATTGAAGATTCTTTCAAGCAGTTGATTTTTTTATTGTTCTGTAAACAATTGACCAATAAAACAAGGTATTTCTTTGAAAATGTACATTTCTAAACGTAAAACCCCACAAGGAGTTCAAAGGTCACGCGTCGTCGTGTCTTGACGTCACGCTGAGGCGCTGTGATGTAGTTTCAGAGGTGGCAGCTGGTTGTTGATATCGGTGTTAGCCCAATAAAACTATTTAAAAGTAAAGAGCAAGGTCCCAGTCCTTTCTAAACAAGGTGATTGTGTATTACTGAAGCAGTATACGCTTTAAGTGTAACTACCTTGTTTGAGGAAAGGTAAGTCCTGACAGAAAAAGTGAACTTTGATATAACAACAGGACAAACTTTTGTGGCTAGGCTAAGAGCTAATATGCTAGCCACATACATAAATAAACACTCACCCCGACACCAAACAGCATCATTCACATCTTACAAGAAAGGTTATTTACACAAACCTCCAAAAGCTGACTGTAGACATGATTTCAGGACGTTTGCGGGGTTGTTTAGTTGTTTAGCAGATGTGCTAGCTGGTGGTGCTAACCTGTCAACTTATA
Organism: Romanogobio albipinnatus; assembly: GCA_023566225.1. NCBI lineage: Eukaryota > Metazoa > Chordata > Actinopteri > Cypriniformes > Gobionidae > Romanogobio > Romanogobio albipinnatus. The sequence continues at coordinate 27,552,909 of CM042246.1, read as the reverse complement.
ACAGCTGATTTTAATAGCTTAAAGACATAAGAAGCAACAGATAATAGGCAATAAAGGCACTTTGAGGTGCATACATCTTCAAAAGCATTTTTTGGCACAGGACCAATCTTCCTACTTGTTTTGTTGGCATATTGAAGTGAACGCTGCTCCTGTTAGCCTGCGACCGTTTTGACTCATCGGGCACTAATGTTTAGTTACATTACAACAGTTTGTTTATGCGTGATATGAGTATGTCTGAATCATTATCCTTTCAGTGTTGTCATGAAGCAAGAATAGTAGATTAGAGTACTCATGATTACCAAGTGAAGCATGTGAAGTACTGCAGAAAGTCTCCCTCTGTTTATAGTCCTCATAATAAGGATACACTCATCCAACATCTAGTTTGAAGTCAGTAAACATATGACTAATGATTTACAAAGTGAATCAGCCAGGGCATGACAGAAGAATTATCCACAATCCATAGATGCCTACAGTGGATATAAAATTGAAAATATTTACAGACCTGAAGTTATTGACCATTGCAGAAAATAAAATTAGGTAAGTAAAGGGAACAATTTAGTCATGCTTTGATTACAACATACTCGTTTGTAATTAGACGGGAGAGCTTTGTATGGTGATGTTATACATATTTGTCGTTTAAAATATTTATTCAACTTGCTCTGCAATTTGAACAATGTTTTTTGCTTACCTTCTTGTTTATGGTGTAGTGACAATAAAGTAATTTGATATAAAATTGTCCTGATTGACTGATTGTGAAGTGATTTTTTTAATTATTTTTTTTTCAGGTAAAAAGAGGGAACAAGCGACTTATTTCATGAGAATATCCCCTGGGGAGTGTTTTTTTCGTTTTGATGCCGTGCACCTGAGAGTGAAACTATGCCCGCAGCCACTGTGGATCATAGCCAAAGAATATGTGAGGTTTGGGCCAGCAACCTGGATGAGGAGATGAAGAGGATCCGACAGGTGACTCGAAAATTCAGCTATGTCGCAATGGTGAGTTTGAAACCTTAAAGGGTTAGTTCACCCAAAAATGAAAATGATGTCATTAATGACACACCCTCATGTCGTTCCAGACCCGTAAGGTCTCAGTTCATCTTCGGAACACAGTTTAAGATATTTTAGATTTAGTCCGAGAACTTTGTCCCTCCATTGAAAATGTATGTACGGTATACGGTCCATGGTTTGGTTTTTCAAATGTGATCTAGGCCTGACTGTCTGCCCTGTCGATTTCCAAGTTATGAAATCAGATCCATATGTTGAGACAGTGCAGTTAATATCCGGTATGTCTACATCAGTTACCATAGTAATGACTTGAGTGTCAGCCTTATGGCAAGACACATACGAGAGTTACTGTCATTGTGGAATGCACTATAAAAGTGGTAAGCTGCAATTATTACCTTAAAAAGCAGTTTTTTATGGAAGCTTGTTTCTGCCACGGAATAAAAAAATGTAAAAGGTAATTGTGAATGTTTTTTTGTCTCTCAATTCTGACTTAAAAAAAAAAAATCTAAATTACGAGATATAAACTCACAATTGCGAGAAATAATATTTTTTTTTTGCCAATTGCAAGTTTATATCTCACACTTCTGACTTTTTTTCCTCAGAATTGTGAGACATAAACTCGCAATTGCGATAAATAATAAAAAATAATTTGCAATTTCAAGTTTATATCTCACACTTCTGACTTTTTTTACTCAGAATTGTGAGATATAAACTTGCAATTGCAAAAATGTTTTATTATTTCTTGCAATTGCAAGTTTATATCTCACACTTATGACTTTTTTTCCTCAGAATTGTGAGATATAAACTTCGCAATTGCAAGAAATAATAAAACATTTTTGCAATTGCAAGTTTATATCTCACACTTATGACTTTTTTTCCTCAGAATTGTGAGATATAAACTTCGCAATTGCAAGAAATAATAAAACATTTTTGCAATTGCTAGTTTATATCTCACACTTCTGACTTTTTTCCTCTGAATTGTGAGATATAAACTCACAATTGCGAGAAATAATATTTTTTTGCAATTGCAAGTTTATATCTCACACTTATGACTTTTTTTCCTCAGAATTGTGAGATATAAACTTCGCAATTGCAAGAAATAATAAAACATTTTTGCAATTGCAAGTTTATATCTCACACTTCTGACTTTTTTTCCTCAGAATTGTGAGACATAAACTCGCAATTGCGATAAATAATAAAAAATAATTTGCAATTTCAAGTTTATATCTCACACTTCTGACTTTTTTTACTCAGAATTGTGAGATATAAACTCACAATTGCGAGAAATAATATTTTTTTGCAATTGCAAGTTTATATCTCACACTTATGACTTTTTTTACTCAGAATTGTGAGATATAAACTCACAATTGCGAGAAATAATATTTTTTTGCAATTGCAAGTTTATATCTCACACTTCTGACTTTTTTTACTCAGAATTGTGAGATATAAACTTGCAATTGCAAAAATGTTTTATTATTTCTTGCAATTGCAAGTTTATATCTCACACTTATGACTTTTTTTCCTCAGAATTGTGAGATATAAACTTCGCAATTGCAAGAAATAATAAAACATTTTTGCAATTGCTAGTTTATATCTCACACTTCTGACTTTTTTCCTCAGAATTGTGAGATATAAACTCACAATTGCGAGAAATAATATTTTTTTGCAATTGCTAGTTTATATCTCACACTTCTGACTTTTTTTACTCAGAATTGTGAGATATAAACTTGCAATTGCAAAAATGTTTTATTATTTCTTGCAATTGCAAGTTTATATCTCACACTTATGACTTTTTTTCCTCTGAATTGTGAGATATAAACTCACAATTGCGAGAAATAATATTTTTTTGCAATTGCAAGTTTATATCTCACACTTATGACTTTTTTTCCTCAGAATTGTGAGATATAAACTTCGCAATTGCAAGAAATAATAAAACATTTTTGCAATTGCAAGTTTATATCTCACACTTCTGACTTTTTTTCCTCAGAATTGTGAGACATAAACTCGCAATTGCGATAAATAATAAAAAATAATTTGCAATTTCAAGTTTATATCTCACACTTCTGACTTTTTTTACTCAGAATTGTGAGATATAAACTCACAATTGCGAGAAATAATATTTTTTTGCAATTGCAAGTTTATATCTCACACTTCTGACTTTTTTTACTCAGAATTGTGAGATATAAACTTGCAATTGCAAAAATGTTTTATTATTTCTTGCAATTGCAAGTTTATATCTCACACTTATGACTTTTTTTCCTCAGAATTGTGAGATATAAACTTCGCAATTGCAAGAAATAATAAAACATTTTTGCAATTGCAAGTTTATATCTCACACTTCTGACTTTTTTTCCTCAGAATTGTGAGATATAAACTCACAATTGCGAGAAATAATATTTTTTTGCAATTGCTAGTTTATATCTCACACTTCTGACTTTTTTTACTCAGAATTGTGAGATATAAACTTGCAATTGCAAAAATGTTTTATTATTTCTTGCAATTGCAAGTTTATATCTCACACTTATGACTTTTTTTCCTCAGAATTGTGAGATATAAACTTCGCAATTGCAAGAAATAATAAAACATTTTTGCAATTGCTAGTTTATATCTCACACTTCTGACTTTTTTCCTCAGAATTGTGAGATATAAACTCACAATTGCGAGAAATAATATTTTTTTGCAATTGCAAGTTTATATCTCACACTTCTGACTTTTTTTACTCAGAATTGTGAGATATAAACTTGCAATTGCAAAAATGTTTTATTATTTCTTGCAATTGCAAGTTTATATCTCACACTTCTGACTTTTTTCCTCTGAATTGTGAGATATAAACTCACAATTGCGAGAAATAATATTTTTTTGCAATTGCTAGTTTATATCTCACACTTATGACTTTTTTTCCTCAGAATTGTGAGATATAAACTTCGCAATTGCAAGAAATAATAAAACATTTTTGCAATTGCAAGTTTATATCTCACACTTATGACTTTTTTTCCTCAGAATTGTGAGATATAAACTTCGCAATTGCAAGAAATAATAAAACATTTTTGCAATTGCTAGTTTATATCTCACACTTCTGACTTTTTTCCTCTGAATTGTGAGATATAAACTCACAATTGCGAGAAATAATATTTTTTTGCAATTGCAAGTTTATATCTCACACTTATGACTTTTTTTCCTCAGAATTGTGAGATATAAACTTCGCAATTGCAAGAAATAATAAAACATTTTTGCAATTGCAAGTTTATATCTCACACTTCTGACTTTTTTCCTCTGAATTGTGAGATATAAACTCACAATTGCGAGAAATAATATTTTTTTGCAATTGCAAGTTTATATCTCACACTTATGACTTTTTTTCCTCAGAATTGTGAGATATAAACTTCGCAATTGCAAGAAATAATAAAACATTTTTGCAATTGCTAGTTTATATCTCACACTTATGACTTTTTTCCTCAGAATTGTGAGATATAAACTCACAATTGCGAGAAATAAGAATATTTTTTGCAAATTGCAAGTTTATATCTCACACTTCTGACTTTCTTTCCTCAGAATTGTGAGATATAAACTCGCAATTGCGAGAAATAAGAATATTTTTTGCAAATTGCAAGTTTATCTCACACTTCTGACTTTTTTTCCTCAGAATTGTGAGATATAAACTCACAATTACGAGTTATAAAGTCCAATTCTGAGGGAAAAAAAAGACTATATCACAAAAATATGCAATTACTTTTTTTTATTCTGTGGAAACAAGCTTTCATAGCTTTTTTTTACTCATAGATTAATACTCAATATTTTTTACTTAAACAAATCTATTTTTTAGGTATATTTCCAGTTGGCAAAACTGGACATTTTATCTCATGAGGCGCATCAGACCACAAAAAAAAAGTCAAAATGCCAAAACCGCTCGTTCATTAATTAATTATTCAACACAATTAATGACGTGAGCAACATGAGTTAAGATAAAGCTGCTCTTTGGGAATGACATTAGTCACATTGCATCATAAATGATAAAAAATCTATTTGAAATCCAATCTGACCGTTCCAGGGTTGTTATTGTTAACTAAAATTAAAACGCTAAAAATCATTTTCGGTAGTTAAAATAGTAATAGTAAGTTAAAATTAAATAAAATATTAGATGAAAAACTCAAACTTAAAAACAAAAAAATTTAAAACAACTAAAATAAGTTTGAAGTACTAAAATTACAAAAACTCAGGATAATAATAATATAAAAATACATTTTTATAAATATTTTTAGTCTGATATGCCAAACGTCATATACATTCTGGCCCTTTTTTTGATCATGAGCTATAAATACACATGTAACCATAACACTCATAATGTTTTTTGTTGCATCTGTAGGACACAGAGTTTCCAGGTGTTGTTGCAAGACCAATCGGAGAATTTAGAAGCAATGCAGATTACCAGTACCAGCTGCTGCGGTGTAATGTTGACTTGTTGAAGATCATCCAGCTTGGCCTTACATTTATGAACGAGAAGGGCGAATACCCACCAGGAACGACAACATGGCAGTTCAACTTCAAATTTAACCTCACGTAAGCATTGCACTTTGTAATTAAAGAGGTATTGCACTCATTTTCAACAAAAAAGCATCAATCCATGATCCCTCTTTTATCTGCATGTTGAAGACGTGTGACAAGATGACTTTTTTTGTCTTCAGGTGTAACCATAGCCATCAGTGTGATTCTTTATGAAAGCTGGACATACTGTCTTTTGCAGGGAAGACATGTATGCACAGGATTCCATTGAGCTGCTCACTTCGTCAGGTATCCAGTTTAAGAAGCATGAAGACGAGGGTATTGAGACACTGTACTTTGCTGAGCTGCTTATGACCTCAGGTGTGGTGCTTTGTGAGGGGGTCAAGTGGCTCTCATTCCATAGGTAATCTTACAGTAATATCCATGTACTGAAATCAATACAGATTCAATCCACATCTCCATTAAAACAGGAAGATTCTTCACAGCTTGAGAAAATGTACAGTACTGTTAAAAAAATGTGATTGCTTGTAGCATACAAGTCTAAAACTGTGTCTAAAACTAATTGTTGTGTCTCTTCCAAACAGTGGCTATGACTTTGGGTACCTGATCAAAATTTTGTCCAACTCGAAATTGCCAGAGGAAGAGGTTGACTTCTTCGAGATTCTTCGTTTATTTTTTCCCATCATTTATGATGTGAAATACCTCATGAAGAGCTGTAAGAACTTGAAGGTATTTTAGCGTTTGGAAATGTGCATGAGGATGTTGTCATTAGAAATACAGGGCCTTCAAAGTATTCATGACTGTGGACTTTGTCCTCAGTGTTTTACAGTATTGAAATCATGCTTTTTTCTTTTTTCCCCTTTTTTCTTTGTGTGTGCGTGTGTGTGTGTGTGTCCCTATTGATCAACAGAAAGAAGACTCAAAAACATATCTGACAAAAAGACGATGTGATCTACAATAATCAGTTATTTTTTTAACATTTTTATTTATACAGAATAAGTATTCAGTATTGCTCAGTCATTTTAGTATTATTTAAATCCAATTATAGTATGTATTCATATTTTGAATTGGCTTTTGCTTTCATTTGAGTTTGTTTTAGTATTTTTGTTGTGTTTTATAATTTTATTTTAATATTTCTGTTTAACTTTAATGTATTTTTTATTTCAGATTAAGTAATTGTAGTACTTCAATTTAAACTCATTTCAGTTAATTGCCAAGGCAATACTTCATCTAATATTTAATTTTAGTGCCTGAATTTTTTTTTTTAATAGTTTAAACAAACCTACCAAAGGTTAGGTCAAAGATTATCTAATAAATACTGACCTGAATACTTGCATAGTTATAGTTGAACAATTATAATGATTGAGATGTTTTGTTTTTTGTTGATCAGTACATAAAGCCAAATAAAATTTTCTGTGGTTCAGTGTTATTATAAAACAATGAAACTTGAAAACTAGGGATGAGTGTGTATATACACTATATTGCCAAAAGTATTGAGACACCCTTCCAAATCATTGAATTTAAGTGTTCCAATCACTTCCATGGCCACAGATGTATAAAATCAAGCACCTACGCATGCAGACTGCTTCTACAAACATTTGTGAAAGAATGGGTCTCTCTCAGGAGCTCAGTGAATTCAAGCGTGGTACCGTGATAGGTTACCACCTGTGCAATAACTCATTCGTGAAATTTCCTCACTACTAAATATTCCACGGTCAACTTTTAGTGGTATTATAACAAAGAGGAAGCAATTGGGAACAACAGCAACCCAGCCACAAAGTGGTAGGCCACGTAAAATCACAGAGTGGGGTCAGTACATGCTGAGGCGCACAGTGCGTAGAAGTCGCCAACTTTCTGCAGAGTCAATAGCTACAGACTTCCAAACTTTGTGTGGCCTTCAGATTAGCTGAAGAACAGTGCGTAGAGAGCTTCATGGAATGGGTTTCATGGCCGAGCAGCAGCATCCAAGCCTTACATCACCAAGTGCAATGCAAAGCGTCAGATGCAGTGGTGTAAAAAATGTTGCCACTGAACTCTAGAGCAGTGGAGACGTGTTCTCTGGAGTGACCAATCACGCTTCTCTGTCTGGCAATCTGATGGATGAGTCTGGGTTTGGCAGTTTCCAGGTGAACAGTACTTGCCTGACTGCATTGTGCCAAGTATAAAGTTTGTCGGAGGGGGGATTATGGTGTGGATTTGTGTTTCAGGGTTTGGACTTGGCCCCTTAGTTCCAGTGAAAGGAACTCTTAATGCTTCAGTATACCAAGATATTTTGGACAATTTCATGCTCCCAACTTTATGGGAACAGTGCCTGACCTCACAAATGCGCTTCTAGAGGAATGGTCAAAAATTCCCATAAACACACCCCTAAACCTTGTGGAAAGCCTTCCCAGAAGATTTGAAGCTGTTATAGCTGCAAAGGGTGGGCCAACTCCGTATGAAACCCTACGGATTAAGAATGGGATGTCATTAAATTCATTTGCATGTAAAGGCAGGCGTCCCAAAACTTTTGGCAATATAGTCCGTATGTGTGTATGTATATATATGTGTATATATATATATATATATATATATGTATATATATGTGTGTGTATATATATATATATGTGTGTGTGTATATATATATATATATATATATATATATATATATATATATATATATATATATATATATATATATATATATATATATATAATATATTATAGCCATTGCAGGTTTCTTATTTCATCATTTCACACCGCTGTCATCACTGCAGCATTTGCTTTGAAGTATACCAGGGGTTAATTTCATTGGTAACAGTGTGTGTGAATAGAGGGAATCTGTGTCTGATTTCTATCATGTGATGTGCAGGGCGGTCTGCAGGAGGTGGCAGAGCAGCTCGAGCTGGAGAGAATTGGACCTCAGCATCAGGCAGGGTCTGACTCACTCCTCACAGGAATGGCTTTCTTCAAGATGAGAGAGGTTTGCCCTTATTAAATATCACAAAAAAGCTAGCACTGAATCCAGCATTTGTACTGACTAACATCATTGTCGTTGCAGATGTTTTTTGAGGATCACATTGATGATGCCAAGTATTGTGGTCACCTGTATGGACTGGGTTCAGGCTCGTCCTATGTCCAGAACGGCACCGGAAACGCCTACGAGGAGGAGGCAAACAAGCAGCAGTCATGACACAAGAATCCCTCACCATAAAGAACCTCATATACAGGGCTCAAAACATGGGTTTTTAGTTGTTTTGTTTTCCATGAGAGATTTCATAGGAATTTGCACTTTAAAGCTCCCATCCAACAGAAGAAAAAAAAACTACTTCCCTTTGTTGCCTTCTCTGGGTTAAATCTTTTCACACAATGTTCAACTTTTATGGTTAAAGAAGAGGAACCATTTGGTGTTTTAGTTTTCCCCACACAGCTCAGCCTTAATATTAAGCTACTTTTTACGTTCTTCTTTTTTATCGTTAATTTATTGTATTCTTTTCATGTGTACTGTTGCGTAGTTCATTGACTAATATTGGGCGAGTACACCAGTCACCTAAGTGAACTGTCGTTCCCTGATTACAGGAGTACTGATTTCTCACACTTCGTAATAGCTTTAGACAGATGGAGGATCTCACAGACACACAGGTAAATACAGGCACTTAAAGCTAAGCCTCGCACTGATTTTACTCTTTATGTTGGGTTAGCACAGATTTTACCACACGAGTAAATTAAGAGTGAAGATGTAACTGCCACTATTTAAGTGAACGGAGGTCACCTCATACTTCTGCATCAAAATTGTCTTTCCATTTTCATTTTTAAAAGAAATGTAAAGGTTTTGTAGTATTTTAGTATCAAAAAATCCAAAGCCTTTTATTCATTTAATATGAGAAATAATTACTCTTAAAAGGAATCTTAACCAACTCAAGTACTCGGTATCAGTGGGATTAGTTTTACTTGTAGTGCTGGTTTTTTGAATGGTGCACATTTTGTTAGGGGTTTTCTCCTGATTTTCCTCTTTTTTTGTGTATTGTATTGCTTTACAATTCTGTGTTGCCTAGATTTGCTGCATGTACTGAAAGATATTTGAATAAATGCTGTGTTAACTAATCTGAGCTTTTATAGACATGTGAACCGCATGAACACAGCTTTTCTTTTTGAATGTGTGATTTGGTAGCTCTTAACCTCTCTCCTCCTGTTTGTCTATCATCTTGATGTGTACAGTACCCACATTGGTGTGACTGTTTTTAGAGCTTTTGGAAATAAAAGCTGGATTTTTCTAACATTTCTAACTGAAGTCTGTTCAAATGTATGTGGTATTGTCCATCCTTAAAGGACTAGTGTTGGATTGAAACGATACCAAAACAACACTGTAGTGCTTAATAAAATATCACTTTATTTCTTTTACAGTAACATTCATCCAGGCATATCGTTCAAGGGAGTTGTCATACAGAGACTGAGTGTATATGAAAACATTAAACTAGAGCCAGCAGAATTTCATACTCCCCAAGAGAACAAAAGCGGTGACGACGATCAGCTCATCTACATACACAAAGCAAGAACCAGTAGAAATCTTTTATCACAGTTTATTTTTAATGTGGTGTGTGACTCTAATCACAAAATAACAAATCCTATACAACATTTCCATAAAAGCTACAAAACAGACAACGCACCACAGCTCTTGGCATTTCAGAGGGTTTCGCACCTCAAGTCAAAATCAAGTACAAGTACATTTGCATGCAATAACTATGGAATCAAATTCGGATAGAAGAGCCCTTAGATAAGTCAGATGCGATGCAAAACCACATCTTTGAGTTTTGCATTAATTGTGCAGAGTTATGCAAAGTATGCTAAAAATGATCAATATACTGACTTGTAGTGAAATGTCCGCTGCAGTTTCATACCGCGTATGGACATGAGAGTTGTCAGAATACATTATCCTTGCATACTTGATTCGACAGAACCATCATGAAAACATCAAGACAAAGACCATTTAAAAACTGAAATAATATGCAGCTTTAAGTGCTGTTCAAAGTACATATAGAGTATTTTTGTCTTCCCACTGCTTGTTGGGTAAAAACATGAATAAACAGTGTTTTTGTCTAGATATGCAGTGCTAAAAATGGCCTAAAATGTTTTGCTACATCAGTCTTTTTGCTTGTGTATGACCTATGCAAACCTCAGGACAGCTGGGAATTGAGGTTTCAATTCCCACTGACGCATTGTCAAATAAAACAGATCATAGACATGATGTGCAAACGCAAATTTAACAATGCATTTAACAAAAACAGGGTAAAAAAAATGTGTTGTAGAGTAGTGGGCTTTTCAATTTTCACATTTCAAACATGACAAACGACTATGTACCACCATCACACAGCATGCATAAATACTTCAAGTTTCTCAGACTGACAAAAAAATATTACCTTCTTTAATCAATGCCTACACCACACAAATTATATTCAAGGCATTTTCCGTATAAACTTTTTTAAAATGTGGGTCCATGAACCACAGTGATGTTACTTTGTTCAGCCACATCTGTGGACATTTTTAGGCACGTTAAGATATCTCAGCCATACAGTATCAAAGGAAAAGAAGCGACTGTGGCCCTTTATGAATGTACACTCCATAATCCGGCTCTGTTAGCGTTTGTGAAGGATCACAATTCAGTAGGTAGAGAGTGGAAGGGCAGTGCAAGTCTGTGCAAGAGCAGCAGAGACGTCCTCACTGTTCCACTGACAACAGACATCACTAGTTCAAAACTCCTAGAGTATAAGAGTTTAAAGAGAATTCAATTAGGATAATTTATAATATAATATAATCAATATAATAATTTCATATAATAAAAAAGTGCTATCAAAGCGATAAATTGCGATTAATCACATCCAAAATAAAAGTTTGTGTATACATAATATATGTGTGTGTGCAGTGTATAATTATTATGTATATATACTGAACAGGCATAATATTATGACCTAATATCGAGGCATGGACTCCACTAGACCCCTGAAGGTGTGCTGTGGTATCTGGCACCAAGAAGTTAGCAGCAGATCCTTTAAGTCCTGTTAGTTGCGAGGTGAGGCCTCCATTGATCGGATTGTTTGTTCGGCACACAGATGCTCGATTGGATTGAGATCTGGGCAATTTGGAGGTCGTCAACACCTCAAACTCGTTGTTGTGCTCAAACTATTCCTTAACCATTTTTGCTTTGTGGCAGGGCGCATTATCCTGCTGAAAGAGGTCACAGCCACCAGGGAATACCATTTCTATGAAAGGGTATAAATGGTCTGCAACAATGAAAAAAAACCATGGATGTTTCCCAGCAGAACATTGCCCAAAGCATCACACTGCCTCTGCCGGTTTGCCTTCTTCCCATAATGAATTCTGGTGCCATGTAAACGACGCACACACCTGGCCATCCACGTGATGATTCATCAGACCAGGCCACCTTCTTCCATTGCTCCATGGTCCATTTCTGATGGTCACGTGCCCACTGTTGGTGCTTTTGGCGGTGGACAGGGGTCAGCATGGGTACCCTGACTGGTCTGCGGCTATGCAGCCACAGATACAACAAATTACGATGCACTGTGTATTCTGACAGCTTTCTATCAAAACAGACCATTAACTTCTTGAGCAATTTGAGCTACAGTAGCTCATCTGTTTGATCGGACCACATGGCCAGCCTTTGCTCCCCACGTGCATCAATGACCCTGTCACCAGTTCACTACAGTTCCTTCCTTGTAGCACTTTTGATAGATACTTTCCACTGCAGACCAGGAGCACCCCACAAGAGCTGCAGCTTTGGAGATGCTCTGACCCAGTCGTCTAGCATCACAATTTGGCCCTTGTCAAACTCGTTCAAATCCTTACGCTTGCCCTATTTTCCTGCTTATAACACATCAACTTTGAGGACAAAACGTTCACTTGCTGCCTAATATATCCAATCCGCTAACAGGTGCCGTGATTAGATTAGATTAGATTAGATTCAACTTTATTATCATTACACAAGTACAAGTACAAGGCAACGTAATGCAGTTTAGGTCTAACCAGAAGTGCAATAGCAGGATATACAATGGTTGCATAAGTGCAGGACATGGATATGTACTGAATATATATAAATATGTAGAAATAGAGAGATGGTTATTACTATAAACAGAACTGAATTTACAGGTGAATATGTACAGTGAATAAATATACAGATGGCTATTACTATAAACTGAATTTACAGGTGAATATGTACAGTGAATAAATATACAGATGGCTATTACTGTAAAAAGAATTTTACAGATAGAGGTATACAATAATATGTTATTATAATATGATGAAGAGATATAATATAATATAATATAATATAATATAATATAATATAATATATGATGAAGAGATAATCGTTGTTATGTTATGCCTGATTTATTTAAGAACAATTTGCATGTATATACTGTAAATATTTATATAATTTCTATTATATATAAATATTAATATTTTATATATAAATATTTAAAAAAATCTTAAATATATACATGCATGTGTGTGTATTTATACATAATAATTATACACAGCACACACATATATAAACAAACTATATTTTGGGAAACTATACAGCACTTATAATATAATATATATAATATAATATAATATAATATGACATTATATGTGGTATGTACACTACCATTCAAAGGTTCGGGGAAAGTACGATTTTGTAAATAAATTAATACTTTTATTCAGGAAGGATGCATTAAATGAATTAAATGTGAAAGTAAAGACATTGATAATGTTACAAAATATTTCTATTTCAAATACATGCTGTTATTTTGAACTTTCTATTCATCAAAGAATTCTGAAAAAAAAAACGTATCATGGTTTTCACAAAAATATTAAGCAGCACAACTGTTTTCAACATTGATAATAATATGAAATGTTTGTTGAGCAGCAAATTTCTGAAGGAGGATGTGACACTAGAATAATCACATCACAGGTATAAATTACATTTTAAAATGTATTGAAACACAGTCAATTTAAATTGTAATCATATTTCATAATATTACAGTTTGTACTGTATTTTTGATCAAATAAATGCATTATTGGCGAGCGTAAGAGAAAAAATCTTATTACAAACTTTTGAATGGTAGTGTATATTACAATAAAATAATTTCGAAACACTTTAAAGTTTTATTATCTGAAAATAAGTCACACAAAAGTAACAAACCTGTTTCATTAGCATGTTCCTAAGTTTCCTTCTCAATAGTCAAGCCTGGGTTGTTTGTTCCTGTTAGGAAAACACAGAAATGATAAGTGTGTACAACGTTGTTTCACCACATTTTTTATACCCCACATTTATTACCTCACACCGAATATCTATTAGTCATATCTATGGTTAAAACACATAGAACAGCCAAACTAGCAGTGTTTTCTAATGGTTTTGTAATGATCTCAGATGTGGCGTAACTGTCCTGTCACCTCGCTTGTCTCTGTCTTCACTTCCCTCTGACTGTCCGTTATTCAGCAGTCGGCTCTGAGACTCTCTCAAAGGTTTAGGTGGAAACTGATTGGATTCTCCAGCACTGGAAGAATGAAAAGGGCATGAATGGAAAGGTCTGCATTACAGCAATACACTATCCCACAATGCAATGCGCATTTCTGCGACAATGGAACCAGAAGTATTATCTACTTTCTTGACTCGTTTGATTGGACTTGATTTTGGGACATTTTATTATTATTTTATTTTTATATATTGTTATACACAATATTTTTCTAAATGAATAATTCATCTGAGGCATAAACCTTTTGATTGAAGGGTTGCGTCCAGGGGGCAAGGAAGGTTGTTCAGGATCTGGGTTCACTAGACATGTGGGGAATGAACAGCCGTCGCCCAGACTGCAGAAACATAATGTGATACAGAGGGAATGAGATCGGCAAACACTGACACTATTTTCAGTTCCACTGAACATGACTGATACCTTGAAAAAACAGGCAGTAGCCAATATTTCTTTTCTTCTCCAAACACTTGGAGAAAGTTCTTGTTTGTTCCTAAACTGAAGCCGTTCTTGTCTGGTCCATGCTGGAACGCAGGAGCTCTGAAAGCCTCTGACAGGAGAAACATTTAAACCACATAAATACATAGAAATACATAGGCTTCATATACAATCCTACTAACATGATTTCCAATTTTCTCTTAACATTTAACCCTGTAAAGCCTAAAATATGAAATAATAATCATGGCCTTTTTTTAAGTTTATGTATGTGTTTTTGAATATCATATTTGATATACAGGTCCTTCTAAAAAAATTTGCATATTGTGATAAAGTTCATTATTTTCCATAATGTAATGATAAAAATTAAACTTTCATATATTTTAGATTCATTGCACACCAACTGAAATATTTCAGGTCTTTTATTGTTTTAATACTGATGATTTTGGCATACAGCTCATGAAAACCCAAAATCTCAAAAAATTAGCATATCATGAAAAGGTTCTCTAAACGAGCTATTAACCTAATCATCTGAATCAAAATTACACCTGCAAAAGATTCCTGAGGCTTTTAAAAACTCCCAGCCTGGTTCATTACTCAAAACCGCAATCATGGGTAAGACTGCCGACCTGACTGCTGTCCAGAAGGCCATCATTGACACCCTCAAGCAAGAGGGTAAGACACAGAAAGAAATTTCTGAACGAATAGGCTGTTCCCAGAGTGCTGTGAAGGGTCAAGGGTCAAGCCAAACATCACTTGTCTCTTCATCAGACACATATCCTTCAAGAATGATTTTATGTTCAATATTAAAATAAGAATCAATGATAATCAAGTTATAACTATTTTCTACATTGGATAAATCAGTTAATCTTTCACCTCTCTATATTTAATGAGTGATTTTAGTATTATATTTGCTGTGTGCTTTTGTATCCACATTCTACAGTTACTTCTCTGATGTCTGTGTCAAGGCGTGCTGACAGGCAACTGTCCTTGGGGTGTAAAACACTCTAGGAGCAAAGAGAACCCCTCTCTGCATGTGTTGAGCTATATGTCTTCCTAAAGTGACCTTAGGGTCATGGGATGTCAGGTCTACGTGACTTCTTAGGGACCCAGAGAAACTGTACCTCTCTTATGTGCCTTTCTTATTAAAAGAATAATTTCACTTCAGTACTAAAACGTGATATCAGGATGTTTTGGAGAAGAAATTGTTGATAGTTAGTTAAGATGTTCTCAACCTTGAGCAAACTGTTACTCTTTGGAGCTTTTGTGTGTATGTGCGTTGCATGATCTTTGCAGAATCATTATTGGAGATGGACTTTTCTGCAGATGATACGAGACGTGGAGACGCCATTCTGCGACCTCCGAGGTCATGACGATCTAAATCTTGGCCTGGGTGACAACTAGTCTACGCACTTTTAGTGATATGTGCTCCTATCTGTTTACGTGTGGAAAGTTGCATACGTGCATGTTGTTAGAACCAATCAGAATCATTCCACATGGCAGTAATGACGTGTCTAGACCTTGAAAACAGTATAACTGTTCAGGAAATTGTATGTATGTTAGGCGGAGGTGGGGAGACTGTTAGAGGGAGCGCAGCCTACGAACTCCTTGAGAGACTTGAAGCTGGCTTCTGCTGATGAAACTGCAAACTATTCTTCAGTAAATTTTTCTTTAATTAATCTGACTCCTGACTCTTGGTCTTCATTTCTCACTACTGGTCCTGGGTCCAAAGCTGTTACCCCAACAGTTTTTGGTGGAGGATGCGCGGGCAATCAGTCCTTGGTACACCTCTGGCAAACAAGTAGATAAGGTAGTATATTTTGATTATTAGACTTGTCTGACTGGAAGAGACTGGGTAAGGGGAACGGCAGAGCTTTATTTCGACGGGAATAAGGAATAATTATACCACGGGTTATGTTTCGGCTAGAGATCTTGAACATTACATGTTAAAGAGGTAAAAGCGTTTGAGAAACATAAAGGGGTATAAGAAGTCGCCCAGGTAACCATAAGGTGGTACCGTGGGTGCAAGCGAGTCCTGCCCAAACAGAGGAGAGAGCTCAAAGGGGGCTTTGGTGACCACACCACTCCTACAGGGGCAGGCACACTGGTAAGGGTAAACAGTGACCACCGCAAACCTTCTCCGTCTCTTCCAACTCAGACAGGGGCCCCCGAATTTAGGAAAATAGACAGTTAGGGATTAAGTTATCAGTTAAACAAAATAAAAATAGATTCAGGGTTGTTTGCCAGGGATGCATCAGGAACGATCCCGAGGAAAATGTAAAGTATGACCCAAATTGGCATGGACCAGTATGAGTGACTTTTTCGTATAAGTGTACTTTGCAGTTTCATCACGCAGAAGCCACAGCTGTGTTGGTTAAAGATCGCCGCCTCCATCTCCAGCTGGTATAATTTCCGGTGAGTATGAACTTTGACTAAAATGATGGCTAACAATTTGTGACATGATCAGTCCAGATAAAGATTTTGAGACAAAAGAGAGCAAACGCTGTAAGCAGCTCTGCTCGGAAGCCCTGACATCAAAGAAATTTGAAGGAATTATTAAGGAAATGGGCAAAGGTTTTAATTCTAAGTGGAAAAAGTTAATCTTAAGTTAACTTTTGTGAGATAAATTGGCAGAAATAATTGGAAATGATGTAGGATTTGGTCTGTGTAGTCTGAGTAAAGGACTGGAAGTTGTTTTTGAAACAAAGCAGGAAAAACAAAACAAAAAGGCCAAGAGATGTGTGAGCAGCGAGTCTGATCTGCCCCCTTCCCTCCGGCGCTCTCTTCTCAGAGCAGCTGCAGATAGAGTCACGGACACGGAGGGATTTTAAACAGAGGGGCACAGATTGAAAATAATGAAATAAGTAATAAGTTCAATAAATTTAAGTCGTAAGGAATTCCTGTTAAAAGGCAAGATCAATGATAATTTTAATATAAATTATGAGGCAAAATTAAAGACAATGATGATACAAAGTGAGCAGAAAAGATATATAATTAGAAACATAGTGGGTTTAAATGATACAAATGTATAATACATTTTCCTGTTCCTCTGACTCGTGAAAAGTTCTGATAAGTTTATTTGACTGGATGTTGGTAAAAACATTGCTCGTGAGACAATAATTGGTGTTAAAAGCTAAAAACCCTAGAAGCTGATGTTTTGGTTTCAAAAGATAAGCTCATGATGAGCTGTAATAAAACAATTCGCTTATCTGAATCTGGCCCACCATGTCATTTCTGGTGCTGTGGCTAAAATTGAAAGAGTAACTCAGACTCAGTTTGGATGTTTGAAGTTTAAATGTATTGTTTTGGGCAAAAGACAAATATGAAATTATGATCATTTGAAAATGTAATTTCTGGCAAAGGATAGAGTTAAAGGGATAATGTCTGATGTTTATTGCAAAACAAATGTAATCTCTAGCCAAGTCTTATGCTGTTCTAGAGTGACAAGTTAAAAGTTTATGACAATGCAGTACCAGTCCTGAATGCCTCAGAGTCTCTCTCTATGTTGGAAACCAGCTCAAGGCTGATGTTTGAGCCTGTGCCACAGATGATCGAAGATATTGATGAGTAAAAGCACAGGGCATCACTTGAGAATAATAAGACATGTTTTAGGAAAACATGGTGTGTAAAAAGGTATAAGATGTTTTTACACACAGACTTTAAATGAGAATGAATTTAACATTAAAGTTAAAGTCTTAGAAGACTGTTGAAAAAGTCATCAGAGAGAGAGAGAGAGAGAGAGAGAGAGACTGCTTGTGGAAGCAGGGATGGTACAATTTGTTATCGCCCTGCTAAAGCTGAAACAAAACAAAGAAATGATATCAGAACCAAAACAACCCAGCTGACTTTTGTAGAGACAAATTAATAATGAGCAGACGTAAAAGCTGAATTTAAATAATAATTTGAGTTAACACTAAAAGTAAAATTTGTGAATGAGCAATTCATGTTTAATATGTGTGTGGGTGTGACTGCACTTTATGTTTTGTATGTGTCTGTTCCTAGAACTGTTCTGTCCTGATTGGGTGTCATTAACCTCTGGAATGAGTGTTTGACCATTACAGTTGGGTTAAGGTAAACGACAACCTTTAGAGAAACTGATAATTTTGAAGAAATCTGGTGAAAAGATGATCCAGAACACAGGACGAGCTTTAAATGGATTCTTATCCAGCTCTGTCTGTTATGACAACCTTTGTCATTTATGATGTTGATTTGAATTACTCTCTGGATTAGTTAAAGTGGAATTGTAAAGTTAAAGATTGCCGTCCATCATGGGGTAAAATCCTTGTCTAAATTCAACTGAGGGCCTAAATTTAAATCATGCCAATTGATTAAAAATGGTAAACGTGAAGGTTATAGACTTGACGGCAGAGACAAAGTGACAAATTGGCTGAAGTCACTATCTAAATTATCCAGAGACTCCCTCAAAATTCTGAAAGGCCGGAGGGCGACCAAAGAGATAACTTATAAAAGGAAAAGTTTTATTTTTACTTTATTTTAATTTTTCATGATATTTTGATTTATACAGAACCACAATTAATGTTAAAGAAGCAAGTGTTTTTAAGTCTTTCTGTGTGACTGGGATTGAGATAAGAGGAATATAATATTTTGGTTTCTGCAGAGCAGTAGAGATAAGAAACAATAATGATCATATGGTGCATCTGCAGACCATATTTTTGATACAGGAATAATGAGAAATAGCCCCAAAAGATAGATTTTTTGTGAAAAATTGATTTTCTGACAGAATTTAGGAACACTTGTAAAGTTAAATGGAGTCAATATAGATATGGCTGAACACATTATTTTAAAACGGCTTTAAAGAAATTGATGATGACTTATAGTCCAAATTTAAAGTAATATGGGAGATTATGAAAATGTGTTCTTGGTAAAGTTGTGACACTTCTGGGTGTAAGTGGCAAGATAAGGCTAGTGAGGATTTGATGAAGTATCACTGCCAAGTGACAAGAATTAAGAGGTTTGAGATTTTGGTCATTTGGAGCTTACACCTGAAGAGTTTTAATGGACAACACATTGAGAACAGAAATACAAGACAATTTAAAGAAGGGTACTTTAAAGAAAACCCTGATGAATGATTTTGAATGTTTTACTAACAACAAGCTGATTGGGTGTAATAAGAATTGATAATTAAGTCATTTTGATGAAAAGGTTTTAACATTAACTTTTATTTTTATTTTTATGGATATGTTCATCAACGGTCATGTGGGCTATGAGGGGTGAAGATGGGTCTGCTGGAAATAGTACATTTAACCAAAGGTTTCTTGAGTAAAAATTAGGAACAAATTTATGTTTTAAGTGGAAAGAATGTTATGGATGATATGAATGTTTTCTTTTATTTTCTATTCTTTGAGAAAGAAATGTATAATGTGTTATGCAATTAAGGGGGTACATGCTATATGAGACTGAATGAAATTGAATGGATTATTCCATTGTTTATTTTTATTTATTTACCTTTTATTGTTGGTTTATTTTTTTTTTATTATTTATTTAATTGTTATGTCTATTTCAGGCCACTATTGAGTTTTATACCTGAAAAAGATTTGTTTTGAAAAAAAAAAAGAAAAAAAAAAAGAAAAAAAAAAAAAAAGAAAAACTTTTAATTACAATCCCTATCTTTTGGTGATATATCTTGGATAATGATGAAAATGGGGGTTAAGTTAGTATGTAAGGATGAATATGTGCTTTTTGGTGGGACATTGTAAATTAGGAAGAAGCCTAAATTGGTAGAAACGTGAAGGGTGGGTTCTAAAATTAAATTAATAATCAAAGACTTAATCAATATTTATCTTTCTATATTATTATCACGAATTTAATGAGCCTGTCCAGGTATGATTTTGTTTCTTCCTTTATATTTTCCTAAGTTTGTATTTGGTCTCTGAGTGGTGACTGAGGGTCCGTCCTAGACGGGTGTGATGTTTCACGAGAACACTTGTATCAGGAAAACTGTGTGATCCGGAGCTATAATTAACCTGTCTCCATGTTTTTACTAATTTGAAAGCAGACCGGATGGCTCTGGTGACTCTTGAATGCACTTTCCAAAAGGTTCCAGGAAAATATCGGATCCTGTTACGATGACCAATGAGAATGAGGTGATTTCCCGATGAGGGGTAAGACCTTCTTGTGGCCAGCAGAGGGCAACCCACGCCAATGGGGGTCACCGCCATTGGGGCACCTCCAAGAAGGGGGGTGTTTTTTTATGTGAGGTGTGTATGAGAGGTGAGGCAGATGTCTGTGAGGCCAGCAGCATCTCTGTTGGGAGGGGAAGCTGTGTTTCGTAGGGGCCAAGGTCAAGACTGGACACGGCAGCCCCTGCCCTAATATTGGCCCCTCTATACCGCTCACCAAATACCGCATAATTGAGAGCCAGGAAACACCTTAAAGATTGGCATTCAAGGGTCGGCTGAGATCATTCTGGTCACTTTAACCTTGCAAATTTCAGTAATGTGTTCAGATTTTGGAGGCATCACACACCTCTAACTTGATGGAAATGCAGCGCCAGTGAGTGCTCGTTTAGCCCGGCTTCCAGAGATTAAATATGGATTTGTCTTTCATTTTATTTTATTTTATTTTATTTTATTTTATATTTCCTTTTACTGAAACCCTAAAGAATTGTATGAATACTATTGTACTATATTGTCTGTTCCCCTCTCAATGAGAGAAAGCACGTTATCAGTATGTTGATCAGGAGTTTTGAGAAAAGAAGAACATTGGGGCCCTGTTTGTGAGTGGAAGGGGTAAAAGAGCCTCAAAACGGGGACTGGTCTTTTTAGTGGCCAGCATGTCCGTGATGAGGTGAAGAGACAATTGTGACCCTAAAGGGAAACATGCGTCACCACTTGACCTTCCGTAGTGACCTCACTGGTAGACCAGACGTGGCGGTATGGGACCCCCACATATGGTCTAAAAGGGGGGAATGAAGGGTCAAGGGTCAAGCCAAACATCACTTGTCTCTTCATCAGACACATATCCTTCAAGAATGATTTTATGTTCAATATTAAAATAAGAATCAATGATAATCAAGTTATAACTATTTTCTACATTGGATAAATCAGTTAATCTTTCACCTCTCTATATTTAATGAGTGATTTTAGTATTATATTTGCTGTGTGCTTTTGTATCCACATTCTACAGTTACTTCTCTGATGTCTGTGTCAAGGCGTGCTGACAGGCAACTGTCCTTGGGGTGTAAAACACTCTAGGAGCAAAGAGAACCCCTCTCTGCATGTGTTGAGCTATATGTCTTCCTAAAGTGACCTTAGGGTCATGGGATGTCAGGTCTACGTGACTTCTTAGGGACCCAGAGAAACTGTACCTCTCTTATGTGCCTTTCTTATTAAAAGAATAATTTCACTTCAGTACTAAAACGTGATATCAGGATGTTTTGGAGAAGAAATTGTTGATAGTTAGTTAAGATGTTCTCAACCTTGAGCAAACTGTTACTCTTTGGAGCTTTTGTGTGTATGTGCGTTGCATGATCTTTGCAGAATCATTATTGGAGATGGACTTTTCTGCAGATGATACGAGACGTGGAGACGCCATTCTGCGACCTCCGAGGTCATGACGATCTAAATCTTGGCCTGGGTGACAACTAGTCTACGCACTTTTAGTGATATGTGCTCCTATCTGTTTACGTGTGGAAAGTTGCATACGTGCATGTTGTTAGAACCAATCAGAATCATTCCACATGGCAGTAATGACGTGTCTAGACCTTGAAAACAGTATAACTGTTCAGGAAATTGTATGTATGTTAGGCGGAGGTGGGGAGACTGTTAGAGGGAGCGCAGCCTACGAACTCCTTGAGAGACTTGAAGCTGGCTTCTGCTGATGAAACTGCAAACTATTCTTCAGTAAATTTTTCTTTAATTAATCTAACTCCTGACTCTTGGTCTTCATTTCTCACTACTGGTCCTGGGTCCTAAAGCTGTTACCCCAACAGCTGTATCAAGGCACCTCAGTGGGAAGTCTGTGGGAAGGAAAAAGTGTGGCAAAAAACGCTGCACAACGAGAAGAGGTGACCGGACCCTGAGGAAGATTGTGGAGAAGGACCGATTCCAGACCTTGGGGGACCTGCGGAAGCAGTGGACTGAGTCTGGAGTAGAAACATCCAGAGCCACCGTGCACAGGCGTGTGAAGGAAATGGGCTACAGGTGCCGCATTCCCCAGGTCAAGCCACTTTTGACCCAGAAACAGCGGCAGAAGCGCCTGACCTGGGCTACAGAGAAGCAGCACTGGACTGTTGCTCAGTGGTCCAAAGTACTTTTTTCGGATGAAAGCAAATTTTGCATGTCACTCGGAAATCAAGGTGTCAGAGTCTGGAGGAAGACTGGGGAGAAGCAAATGCCAAAATGCCTGAAGTCCAGTGTCAAGTACCCACAGTCAGTGATGGTCTGGGGTGCCATGTCAGCTGCTGGTGTTGGTCCACTGTGTTTTATCAATGGCAGGGTCAATGCAGCTAGCTATCAGGAGATTTTGAAGCACTTCATGCTTCCATCTGCTGAAAAGCTTTATGGAGATGAAGATTTCATTTTTCAGCACGACCTGGCACCTGCTCACAGTGCCAAAACCACTGGTAAATGGTTTACTGACCATGGTATTACTGTGCTCAATTGGCCTGCCAACTCTCCTGACCTGAACCCCATAGAGAATCTGTGGGATATTGTGAAGAGAAAGTTGAGAGACGCAAGACCCAACACTCTGGATGAACTTAAGGCCGCTATCGAAGCATCCTGGGCCTCCATAACACCTCAGCAGTGCCACAGGCTGATTGCCTCCATGCCACGCCGCATTGAAGCAGTCATTTCTGCAAAAGGATTCCCGACCAAGTATTGAGTGCATAACTGAACATAATTATTTGAAGGTTGACTTTTTTTGTATTAAAAACACTTTTCTTTTACTGGTCGGATGAAATATGCAAATTTTTTGAGATAGGAATTTTGGTTTTTCATGAGCTGTATGCCAAAATCATCAGTATTAAAGGTCCCATGGCATGGCATTTTTCTATTATTTTATAATGTTTCCTGAGGTGTACTTATATTGTTAGTATGACTTTTACATCATAAAATGTCATAATTTAGAAATAAAAGGCATTTTTTCAATACTGCTGTTTTCCCTGTGGCTGAATGCCCTGCTTCAAGAGGCGTGTCTGCTGTGAGACTTCAGTAAAAACGCCCACTGTTGTGATTGGCTGACATCTTTGTATTTTAAATGAGCGGAGGGGGCGTGGTTTAACTTGGTCTACGAGGCACGAGCAGGCACGAGCTGCTGCCAGAGAGACGGATGGACCTGAGTTCACTTCACATCAGTTCTCAGCATGTCTGAACTGTTGTAGTTACAGCATATACTTCAGGTTATTAGTCTATTTCTAGTCGGAGGGACTGTCACTCATGTCAGAAAGTTAGTAACTTTAGTAAATTATGGATCAGCGCTGACTGGAGACGCGAACCGTTTAGAACGATTCAGTCCGATTTGGTGAACTGATTCGGTTCACTAAAAAGAACAGGTTCAAAAGAAAGATCGTTCGCGAACCGGACATCACTAACGTACCAGAGACGGAGCACAGCGATCGCTAACAAAGTTATTTATAGTACCTACTGAGTTATGAGAGCGCTGTCAGTCAGCGCGAGTTTATTGTGTTTGTATCTGAGAGTTCTGAATAAACACGAGTCCCAGTCACACCGAGTCCGTCTTCATCATTATTACCAACTGTGTAACACATGCAAAGTACCATTACAGCTGTCGAGATGAACGAGTTAAAAGTAAGTGTTGATAATAGCATTATTTTTTAAATAAAATAAAAGCGTCAGTGACGCGCGTTGAGTACACAGCGCAAACAAAGACACAACAGCAGTAATCGAATGTAATCCAGTTTATTGTGGGGCTAGGCTGGCTAGCCCGAATATGCTCACGCTTACTCCCCTTCTGCTTAATCTCACGCCGCGTTTGGTGCCTCCGCTGTGGGCCAGATGCAGTACTGGGGGTCGGGGATGTTGAAGGCCAACGGCCAGTGCAGCCCGAGCTTCGGCGTGTGTGAGGCCGATGTTGAGCAGAAACTCACGACTGTATGCACATTTTAGAACCGGTAGACGCGACGAGGACGTACAAAAACACTGACTCACAAGATAGAAAACACAAAAACACCGTTCTGTCTGGAGAGAGAGAAGCCGCATTGTGTGCACGAATAATAAATAATTAGCTACACATCAGAAATTACTGATCACAGATCAGAAGGAACTGAAAAAAGACTTCTGTTTTCATTTGTACATCCAAACACTGAGAAACTGCCAGCATTCACTCGTTCACAAGGAATGATCTCTCGAGCGTTTGCATGGGCGTGCCAGATTCTCTGGGCGGAGGAAAGGGAGGTAACCGTTCCTGCTTGGACGTCAAACCAGGAGACTTCAGGATTGGCTCGTCTGGCCTGTCATTTTCTCAAAGGCAGAGAGAGACAGCCAGAACTCGGGTTTACACCGATCAACATTTCTATCCACTTGGGGACAATATTCAGGCTAGGGGAACTCATATTAATGTTGAAAAACCTCATAAAATGAAAATTTCATGCCATGGGACCTTTAAAACAATAAAAGACCTGAAATATTTCAGTTGGTGTGCAATGAATCTAAAATATATGAAAGTTTAATTTTTATCATTACATTATGGAAAATAATGAACTTTATCACAATATGCTTATTTTTTGAGAAGGACCTGTACATCAGACTATTATGGCTGATATAGGAGAATATAGAGCTCATACCCAAGATGAACACCTACATTTCATTCCGATGCCAAAACTGAGCAAAAATATGCAATTTAGTGCTGATATTTACAGTATACGGCCAAAAAGTAATATGAAATTCTGATAGCTTCTAATGTAAATTACATTGTTATAACATATAGCAGACTACTTACATGAAATGCATATAAATATCAATAGTCACTATATTTCTCCCAATAATATGTCTTAGTAAGATGATATCTAAATGTTTAGTCTTATTATCAAAGCTCTGTGTTTTAAGTATGGGGGCAAAGCATATAATGCAATGCAATGATAATTGAGAGATGAAAAAAATATACATTTCTCAAAAGCATATTTGATACTCACATTTCAAATATGCTTTTGAGGACTGTATATTTTGTTTTTTGATTGACATAACATTGACATGGTTTTTCTAAAAAACAAAATAAAATAAAAAAACGATATATGGATAATCAAGTAAACCTAAGTTGCTGTAGTCCAGTAAATGTTCGTCTTAAAATAATACCAATTAACAATATAAAAGCTATTTGTATTCTTTACTTTATAAAAATCAGTAAATATTTCACAGCAAAAAGACACATGCCATGACCTGAACTGACTAGAATCATACTAAAAAGCCATTTGCTTGCTAATAAAGTATGAACTATCAATCAGACAAGAGAAGGCTTCACTTTTGAGGGTTTACACGGTTAAGAATAGAATGTCTGATTCTGAGATTAATTTTGAACATTTTCAACCATAATGCATCTTGACACACTTGCTTTTGCCAGAAGACTGGGCATGTTGTCACAGATACATGTTCCCTTGAGAATCTGCCACAAAGGGCAGACTGCAGAAGACCTAAACACCACCTGCCCCAGATCGGAGTTACTGGTTGTATGAGACGTATTTGATCAGGCAGTGCGGACAGATGATCATAGAATGCAAAATATTGATGAGCCCATGTTTTACCAGTGAAATCCAATGGTAATTACAGCACAGCCCACTCACCCAATGTGGATCTGTTCTTGCAGACAAGCCAGCAGTGATAAGCAAACAAAAACGCTAGGCTCACTGAGAACGTGGAGGCAGCGAAAAACAGGAACATGATGTGAAACTTGGCTTGGGTATCAGGCAGACCATTCTGTGAGAAACATGGGAAAGACATGGGAAAAACACCACAAACAGGAATAGGCTGAAATAAACAAAAAAAAACGCTCAGCCCTAATTCAAGCTATTGCCTGCTATATTATCTAGTTGATATACAGTTTTTTTACAGAATACTCAATTACATAAAGTTTGCAAAATGAAACTAAACTAGTGGGAACAAGCAGAAGTGGGATACATGGACAGTCCATTCGAGACCAGAAAAACATTTTGAATAAGCATACATTTCCTTGTCTACTGGATCTAGTGTTATGCTGATGGAAACTATCAAAACTACAGGAAGAAGAGGAATGAATAGGTCAATCAAAGAACTTCAATAATTGACTCCTACCAAATACTGCATAAGACGCTCATGTGTTTTACCATCAACCT
Organism: Romanogobio albipinnatus; assembly: GCA_023566225.1. NCBI lineage: Eukaryota > Metazoa > Chordata > Actinopteri > Cypriniformes > Gobionidae > Romanogobio > Romanogobio albipinnatus. The sequence continues at coordinate 27,526,182 of CM042246.1, read as the reverse complement.
TTCAAAATAAAAACATTCTTTTTATTGAAAAGCAATGATCAAAACATGATAGTACTCCTAACAAACTACAGACAGCCTATCTGAACATCCAAATGATTTGTTTCCTAATATAAGCCTAAGAAATGAATAATTCATACTTACAGTCCAGAACTCAATGAAATACTGCAAGTCTGTGGCAGTGACAAACAGGCAATACAACAATGAATATGCTAGGAAGAGCATGAAAAACTTGTAGTTGGCGAAGCCCACACAATTGTTCACCCTGTCAAAGAAGACAAAATCCACCTATTAGCCTCAATTAAATTAGATATTAATATTCATTTTTATTGCAAAATACTCCCCGATGTACACTATATATAACAAGGGAAAATGTGCAGTTTTTGCCTTCATTTCTACCCTTCTTGACACTACTTTTGTTTGTGAAAAGCAATGTAATCAGATTGATTCAGCCCATTTAAATAACATTTTTGACAGTATCGCCTACTTACTAACTAGCTACACAATGCAACTTTTGGCCCTTTTAGTTGCTGTTGCATAAACTGTATAAGTAGTCAAATTTATAAATGTATAAATGGATGGTGTGATGACTAAAATCTTATCAGTGCAACTGTCACTAATGCATAATAAATAATACGGAGCCCAGCACATGACATGTGGACAAAAATGTATAAATCCTGACCAGAGATTTTCGTTTTCTCATTTTAGTAAATCATGGCTACGTTGAAAAAAAAGTTACCTTGTTTTGATTTGCTGATGTAGGCTATTATAGTAGTAAGTTGTGGGAACTAATTGCTAATTCATGGCCCGGATATACATATTCCACCCCCTGACTTTTTTCTGACAGATGGAATAACGGATTACGAATCTAATTTTATGAGAAAACATTGTACAATGTAATTTTAATGGAAATGTATGAATGTAAGCATGAAGGTCCACTCAAATTAGTCACCAATTCACCAAAATGTAAAAATATACCACAAAAAAACCCAACATTTTTTTATCCCAGGGATATATCCTATATTGTAGCTTTAAATGACAGAATCAAAGAATGCGCTAGGGGGAAAAAATATTGTTTTGTTGGTCTAATAGAAACATTTGGTGGAACTGGAAATGTTTGGTGCGTGTCTCTCTTTCAAGACCAAAAATCTTTTTATTCTTGCTTTGCATTTAATCTACTAAGCTAGTACATACCATGGACAATGGTGATCCATCTTTAAAATGCACCTGTAAAACAGAAGAGGAAGGAGCTGTTGAAATGCAACACAGCAAAATCTAATATGTGTTGTGTCTTTTGAAAAAGGGAGAAAGACATACATATCACAGGCAGAGCAATGATGACATCGATCAGGCTTCAGCAGCAGACAGCGATCACAGTAGCGGATAGCTGAATCAAGACAGCTTGTTAAAATACAGATCGATAGGATTCACTGAAGACTGAAGACAGATTGAAACAAATGTAATTGTCTGTGGGCATTATTTTTTACTGAGCCTAGATTTAAGCTGAAAGGACGGTTACAGACTTGGCCTGCTAATAGTGATGTCTTTGGCACTATTAGGATGTGCTGAACGTAAAGAAAAGTGCCCACCTCCTGACATTGTGCGTGTGTAAATGGGCAAATCCTTGGCAATTCTCCTCAAGATCTCCTGTTGGGATTCTCTCCGATCATCACGCTCTAATAGTTCTTTGTCAGGGTGTGACAGGTGGAACTGAAAGGAACAGACAAAAAAGAAAACATTTTGATAATTTCCGTGTGACGAGCAGAACGCTCTGCACTCAGAGATGTGAGAGGAGTATGACTGATTGCCAGTTTGAGCCATATGTGGTTTCTCTATTACAGTTTGTTTCTCATTCTCTCAGCTTGAGATAATAACAGCTTCCAGGGAGGTGCTATAGTCACACTGATGATCACATGCAATTTACAACCCAACATGCTGTTTTTCCAATAAGGGTAACCAACAACTCCTCCTTATACCATATATTTACAAATATTACACAAATAATATTCATTATAAGCCAACGCCTCATGAGTCATACTGAGCATATGCTGGGCAAAATAACATTTAAATTGACTTATTACTTGATGACAAAGTTAACACCACATTCTGATGAATTCTTGGTGTTTACTTTGAAATGAATTGTTCTTAATACATAACATTACTACAATCAAATTTACTCACCTCTTTGAGAGGGTTCGTGGGTTTTGTGAAGATGGTTTGCCAGTATGACCACACAAACATGATGAAAAGCATATGATATACCAGGAGGTAAACTACTGTGATACAAAAGAAATATTCAGTGTGATTCAAGGTGATTAAAAAAGATTATTACATCATTAGTGGTGCTCCCTTTAGGGAAGCATCACTATGATTTGTATTATTTCTCATGATTATGGTGAGGGATTAATAAACCTATTAAACTTTGGTTCGTAGCATATCTCTTTCTGTGCTGTTTGTGCTAAATACATAAATGATAACTCAAATCACGTGGTTGGTTGAGGACATTTGGTTGAGGACATTTTTCGCAAGGCAAATGATAATACGGGTGAAAATATCCCATGGACTTGCATTACCGTTGCCATTAGGTTTGATGTTGGCATGTTTTTGAAAGAAGTATTTTACTCTCACCAAGGTTGAAGTTATTCTAAAGGTCCCGTTCTTCGTGATCCCACTGTTCAAACTTTAGTTAGTGTGTAATGTTGCTGTTAGAGCATAAATAATAGCTGTAAAATTATAAAGCTCAAAGTTCAATGCCAAGCGAGATATTAACAGAAGTTCCCTTTCAAAGCCTACAGCGAACGGCTGGCTTGGACTACATCCTGGTACTTCCTTCATAAATGACGTCGATAGAACAGTAGAACAGACTAACCTCCGCCCACAAGAATACACGCAAAAAGGGGGCGTGGTCTTGTTGCTGTCCCACGTGGAGAAGAGGACGTGTCGCGTGGAGAAAAGGAAGTGTTGCGTTTGAGTGTGTTTGTCGCCATGTCGTCGAGACGCTGTTATTTTCATCCCGGAGTCAAATCACCTTTGTTTGGCTTTCCCAGGGACGCTGTAGAGATCATTAAGCGCATATATCTCCCGTTAAGAGGCGTGACCTTTCCACGTGCGCTAAGCTGCTGTCGAATCACAACACAGGAACCGTCCCACGTTCGCTAAGCTGCGGTCAAATCACAACACGGGAACCGCTGGCACAATCAGAACTCGTTACGTATTTCTGAAGGAGGGACTTCATAGAATAAAGGAAGTCATCAGCCGTTTTTAGGACAGTGAAAACAGCGGTATACAGATAAGTACATTGTGTTAAAAATACAGGGTTTTTTTTACACACGAAACATGAACACATGTTATATTGCACACTGTAAACACAATCAAAGCTTCAAAAAACACGAAGAACGGGACCTTTAAAAAAAATACAGTAAAAACACTGATATTGTGAAATATTATTACAATTTAATATAAATGTTTTAAATGGTAAAAACAGTAGATGTGTGTGTATATGTAACTATATACACAGATCAGGCATAACATTACGACTAATATTGTATTGTTTCCACAGATGCTCGATTGGATTGAGATCTGGGGAATTTGGAAGCCAAGTCAACATCGTTGTTTTGCTCCTCAAACCATTCCTGAACCATTTTTGTTTTGTGGCAGGGCGCATGATCCTGCTGAAAGAGGTCACAGCCACCAGGGAATACCATTTCCATGAAAGGGTGTACATGGTCTGCAACAATGCTTAGGTAGGTGGTACGTGTCAAAGTAACATCCACATGGAAGGCAGGACCCAAGGTTTCCCAGCAGAACATTGCCCAAAGCATCACACTGCCTCCGCCGGCTTGCCATTCTTCCCATAGTGCATCCTGGATCCGCGTGTTCCCCAGGTAAGCGACACACACCCGGCCACCCACGTGATGTAAAAGAAAACGTGCTTCATCAGACCAGGCCACGTTCTTCCATTGCTCCGTGGTCCAGTTCTGATGCTCACGTGCCCACTGTTGGCGCTTTCGGTGGTGGACAAGGGTCAGCATGGGCACCCTGATTGGTCTACGGCTATGCAGCCCAATACGCAACAAATGGGTTTTCTGACACCTTTCTATCAGAAGAGGCATTAACTTCTTGAGCAATTTGAGCTACAGTAGCTTGTCTGTTTGATCGGACGACACAGACCATGCCTTCGCTCCCCACGTGCATCAGTGCCCATGACCCTGTCGCCGGTTAAACACTTTTCCTTCCTTGGACCACTTTTGATAGAGACTGACGACTGCAGACCGGGAACACCCCACAAGAGCTGCAGCTTTGGAGATGCTCTGACCCAGTCGTCTAGCATCACAATTTGGCCTTTGTCAAACTTGTTCAAATCCTTACACTTGCCCATTTTTCCTGCTTCTAACACATCAACTTTGAGGACAAAACGTTCACTTGCTGCCTAATATATCCCACCCACTAACAGGTGCCGTGATGAGGAGATAATCAATGTTATTGACTTCATAATGTTATGCCTAATTGGTGTGTATATATATATATATATATATATATATTGCTACAGTGGCAAAGCTGAATTTATTAGCATCATTACTCCAGTCTTCAGTGTCACATGACCCTTCAAAAATCATTCATACATTTATAAACATTCAGAAAATTAAAAAAAAAATTTGGGTAAATATTCACTCCAATTATGGAAAGACATTGACATTGGGAAAAAAGCAAAACATTGTAGGAAAAAGCTGACTTACTTTTCTCTCCCATGTTTTCAACAGTTTCTGCGGAGAAAAGAGAAAGACAAATGTAGCAATGTCTCTACAACTTTGCTAATGCTATATGATTTGAATCCTGGATATAATTGTATAAACAGTAGGTAAGAAACTCCTTGTGCTTTTAGAAGGTCAGTGAGCAGCAGATGGTTCTGATCGCTGTTGCTGGAACTCACGCTGTACAGAGACTCTTGATCAGATGCCCAAATTCACTAGCTCATAATTGCATCTCTTCAACTGGTGCTCTTGCAGATACTTTGACCACACAGGAACATTTCAAAATCAAGATACCCACACAGGTTTTTGTTTTGCACAGTGTGTTAAAGAAATATTATTTTGAGGTTCAACACATTCTAATTATCACTCTTCAATACATATCTAGTTCTTTAAGCTGCAGTGCCCTAAAAGCCTCATTAGATTAGCCTCATCTAATGTGATGTGGGCTGCAGTATTACTCTCAATCCAAAACATGCTCTTTGAAAGATCTTGCACTTAAGTAAAAAAACAAAAAAACAACAACTGCAGTTCCTCTGAAGCACAAAACAGAAACCAAATCCCAGAATGCAGTGCATCTATTTTTTAAGTATGTGTACCCAATGGAGCACTTAAGCAGTTTCAGGGGGTGTGTTTGTGGCATTATGAAAATTCTCATGATTTTGTAATGATTCACAAAAAGCATGTAAAGAATAACTGTACGTGTAAGTACAACCGGCAATCACATTATATACTGTAATAAGACCATTATCATAACACCTGATCATTGGCATACAACCCTCTCAATTCAAGCAATAAAAAATGTCAACAGATGGCAAGACTCATTATGACCAATGTCAGCAATTAAACCGTTTCTTCCCCTGATGACATCAGTGTTGTTGTCTCGGAAATGTCAAATGTGTTTGTTGCTAAACTCAATGTGCAGCACAAGTGATTTGATAGCAGAAATAGGTCAAGTAGAGATTGGTGAGGTTGAGTTTGACAGCTTGAAAGTGAGATTAGCTTTAAGACATAAAGATCAGCAGACAGTACGCTTATAACAACCTTTGTCACCATGGGTAAGGTAAAGATTCACTGACCACCCATTATCAATCATGGCTTGCTAAAATAAATGCAATGATCGCATGGTACTAGTATTAACAAGTAAACAGATCTTCTTTTAAACTGACACTGTCTGTTACGGTTTTGGGTATTTGCATCATTGTTGCAATGAGCCAACTACCCTGCTGAAAAATCCAGCATAAACCAGCATGAATTCAGTGTTGGATTTATGCTGGTCTACACTCTAAAAAAAAAGGTTCTATATGGCACCAAAAATGGTTCTTGGCTCGTAATCATAGGGGAACCTTTTCTAGTGCTATATAGCACCAATTTTGGTGCTTCAGTAGTTCTTCAGCGGTTCTTCAGAGGTTCTTCACCGGTTCTTTGACTAAGGTGCTATATAACACCGCTAACTAAGGTGCTACCATATACAGAACATGTTAAGATAAGGTGCTATATAGCACCAAAAGTGGTTCCTCTATGATTACGACGAATAACAATTTTTGGTGCCATATAGAACCTTTTTTTTTTAGAGTGTAGCTGGTGGACCGGCATAGTCATGCTGTTCTCAAGCAAAACTGAGCTAATGCAGCTGGTCCACAATACCCCCCGCTTCCTATGCTGGTAACCATCAAACTAGCAACCAGCATCCCATGCTGGTCCCAGCATGCAAAACATACTATTTCTGGTGACCAGCAATGCAAGGTAGATAATCCCATGCAAACATAGCATTCAATTCATGCTCAAGTTCAGACATTAAAGCACTTGATGTTTTTCATTTAGTCAGTTTAAGTACAAAGCAAGGGGTGGGGTGCCTATGGCATAAATCGGTATAAACTGCCAGTGGGAAGAGCTGTTAGAAGTGTGGCCTGGCCACTGACACTTCACTCAGTGAAGTCTCTGAGGAACATCACAAAGCAACTGTGTTATGCACAGATATTTAAACGTCATTTGATTCTATTAAAGGAGTTCAAACACACACACACCATTAGTCTTCAGAGAATAACAGGGCATCCTCATGATCATCCACCATTCATGAGAACAATAAAGCCTCTTCATGCTGTTTTTATGGGAACATGATAGGAGATGTTATCAAAGGAGAGAATGATGTTAATGTGATTGTGAACACAAACCTTTGCTTGTTACGCACATATAAAAAAAGCCACAGTCTAAACAATCTAAACTTGATGTTATAGAGGGATGTCAAAATCGCTCCATAAAGTATTGCATTATGGATCAATGACATGATGCTATTTTTTGTGGATTTACAGTATTACGTTACTCCAAAATACATTCAAAATACATTCATGAAAATACTTGAATTCTGGATTATTATTGTTAGTTTTGCTATTATTAATATTTGTGGGGCTTAAAGTCCAAAATGTTATTTGTGGGGCTTAAAGTCCAAAATGTGTAGGAGGTGTTAACTTCCCTACTGTAATTTAAAAAGTATAATAAAAAAACAAAAAAACAATAAAGCAGTTTAGTCTTTTAATATAGGCCGAGTTAATATTTTAAGGATGGACCCCTTATGACCCTCATGAGTTATTTTAAATTGTAACATATTTTGACCTTTTTATGAAAAGGTATTTTGTTCAGGTCAAATGAACCAAAACATTTTTGACTATGACATTTATGATTATGAAAAATCATTATAATTGTATATATATTTTGGGACACTTTTTGCCATTGATATGACTGGGGAAAAGTGTCCCAATCAAACTGAATCCACCCCTATATAACCTTTTTATCGTCTCACATGCTTAGTCACTGACCCATATATGTTGTTTTTCAGTTTTATGATGAAGATGCATGCATGATATCATAATATATGTATTATAATTGTAGCCTACAGACACACGAGGATATAAAGAGATTATGAAATGAATTAATCTCATACAACTTGACACTAATCATGATCCAGTCTTAGTCTATCTGTTTATAAGCAAATGGACCCCATCAATAGCAGATATATTGCTCTAGTAACAGAAGCAGACATACGCACATGGTCGAGAAGCCAGGTATTATTTATTCATTCTCTCTTCGTTTCACACCAACTTCATTCAGAGAGAGCTGTTTCCAGTCTTACCTATGCAAAGCTGCACTACATAAGCGTAGTAGGACCATGCCACGATCAGACTGATGAACAGCACAGGGATCCAGTATAAAACTCTCCAGCAGTCATCGCAGCGCGAGCCCGACGGCGCCATCTTTCTGTTTGAAGACCAAAAGTGGTCAAAACGACTAGTTCAGCCTCACCGAGCCCGCACTGCTGCTAAAACACCATCATGTCTTCTTCCATGTGCAGCTGCGGCTCGTCTGCCCCTGCATCCTCCGCTCGCTCTTGTTTGCGGTGTAGCAGTAGCACATCGGTACCGCCCCTTTCTACAAACTTACATGATGCTCACGCGATGCGGTGGTGTTACTACACTAAAGCCTGACTACCGCCTGCTATCAAGTCTGCTGTAATTTAGCAAGCCTGTTGAGATTTGCTTTATATCTATTAGCTATATAGATTTATAAATCTATTAGCAATCACCTGTCAAACCAGAGCAATGTTAAACAACACATTGTTACAATAGCAACACAAGGTTAATAGCCTACACATTGGTCTGGTTTCACAGACAAGGCTTAGATTAAGCCAGGGTCAGCTTTAGTTCTTTTAAGACATTTAAGTAGCTTATTGCCTATAGACATGCCTTGGAACAAACAATTTTACATATGTCAGTGCAAGTTAAAATAGCTCAAACATCCATTTTAACAAGTTGGCCGTTGAATTTATAATTTTATGAAAAATAATCATGCTCACACTTCCCCAACAGACACTGACAATTGAACATTCAGTCAGGTGAAAACAAACCCTGACCAACCAACAGACACCGACATGGGTAACACATTGATCCAACAAACGTGTTGTTGGTGTTTGTCTGTGCGGTGTGAATTGGCCTTAAGCTTTGTCTGTGAAACCGGCCAATTATGTAGTTCACTTCCTGCTGATAAACATTTTAAACAAGTCTAAGCTGGTTTTAGATGGTCATCCAGTCTGGTCTGCTGACTTTTGAACAGTTGGTACAGAAAATTAGCCTGCCTCCCAGCCAAACTAGCTGAAGGCCTTCCTGAACAAGCTGTGAGTCCGGTTAAAACCAGCTTTGACTGGTTAGTAGGCTACTATTGTCTAAGGAACCCAAAAATCTTTTAATTGTTATATTATACTTGACTAAACAAACATTAACATTAAAGGGATAGTTCACCCAAAAATGAAAATTCTGTCATCATTTACTCACCCTCATGGTGTTCGAAACCTGTATGAGTTTCTTTGTTCTGCTGAACACGAAAGAAGATAGAGTGAAGAATGTTTGTAATAAAGCAGATAGAGCAACTATTGACTACCATATTAGGGAAAAAATACTATAGTAGTCAATGGTTGCTCTATCTGCTTTTTTACAAACATTCTTCACTCTATCTTCTTTTGTGTTCAGCAGAACAAAGAAACTCGTACAGGTTTGGAACAACATGAGGGTGAGTAAATGATGACAGAATTTTCATTTTCGGGTGAACTATCCATTTAAAGGCACAATATGTAATCTTCGCCGCTAGAGGTCGCTTATTCAAAACAAAGGCGTAACTTGACGATGCCTTGATTTTGCGGAATCATGGGAGTTGTTGTCTTCACATCTACAGTGTAAAAGCATCCTACGGGACTTGGGCAGAAATCATATTCATTGATGAGCTGATGTATTACAGATTTATTTAGAGTTTGGTACCAAGTCGGTACTGAATTTAAAAAAATGTGATGATACCAGCATTTCCCTCTTGCATTTTGAAGGGATTCTTAAACACCTCTGATTGGCCATTGTGTTCAAACTGGAGCGATTATCACAGTTAGTCTTATTGTTTAAATCTTGTTTTCTTGATTTACCAAGAGTACCATGTTTTACCATGCCACGGCTCGAGATCAGTGGAGCTTTTATTATGCCATAGACGACCGCTTCCACTTCCTCTGGTCATGCGTGTGGGCTAACGCAGCGCTGTTTTATCATATTAGATACATTTCACTGTGTTGAAAGTTATGTTATAATGCTACTCTGTGCGTTCGCTCGGCGGCTACAATGAGACACTTGTTGCACACTGCAGTAAGCTAGATCGATATTAGGCATGGTAAAACATGGTACTCATGGTAAATCAAGAAAACAAGATTTAAACAATAAGATTAACTGTGTTGAGCTATATAACAATGATTCGTTTTCTGTTGATGAATGTATCCAAACAGTTTCTCACCTGTCTTATAAAACACATAATATACTAAAGCGTCTTTGGTGTTTCCATGGTTTCTACAAAATAAACTGTAAATTGAGGGTAACGCGGGTATGATGTCATTGACAGGCTACGCACGGACAAGGTCCGTGTCCTGGTTAAAGTTGCTTATTTCTCTGGATTTAAACATTCTTGGAAACATTTGGGATAGTGTAAGTACACAAGTCAACAAGATAAAATAACATTGTTCTAGTGGTTTTTGAATATTTTAATCCAAAAAGCTTGCATGATGTAGGTCTAGGTCTGTAGTTTTTTTTTTTTTTAGTTTTTTTTTTTTTTTTAAACATGTCTTCTGAAAAAAGGAAGCACCGACGAGAAGGAATAACACAAATTATAATTTTTATTAGTGGTTTTAATTTATTCAAACATTCTAAGCAATCTGAATACTAATGCATAAAATGTGTCTATACTTCACTTATAACAGACAATATAAATAGGCTATTTTAGGATGTACAGATCTAAAACACGGTCTATATTCTGTATAAAAGCACAGTGGGTGAGACCGGAGCAACTTGCCACACAGTTGTCACAAGCTATAATATAATGTTTTGAGTCAAAATGGTTTCCTTATAACAACCCAACATGTGACGACATGCCCCATAGGTCAGTGTGTGTTTAATGAACTGTATCTTTTTCCCTGGGCAATAAAATGAAAATGTGCAACAGCTTTTTTGTAAGCAAACTTTTAAAATATGCACAAATGTCAACATTAAAAAATAAACACACAGTGAGAAATATTCTGAGTAAAACACGTAGATTCCGTTTCTGCTTGTTTGTTGTTTTGTCTTCGCAAGAGATTTCTTAAAGGAGTGGCAGTGTAAGAAACTCATAAAGGATCTGTAAAGGATCTCTGAGATCTCATTATTGCTCTGTGCACTCAGCACTGTCAGACCCTGTGTAAGCTGATCTGGGTGGTGGGCAGTGGACACGCTCAGAGAAACTATGTTAGCAATGTGCTCATTGTAAGGAAAGATTATCTGGCTTATAACTCCTAGAGAAGCAAATAGAACAATGCATTGCCAGTACAGCAGTAAAGAAGCATTAAATCCCAAGAGGACATTTTCATTACACAAAATAGATCAATAAATAGAATAAATAACCTTACACTCAACATATGGACAAATGGACAATTTTTAAATGTATGAAGTAATATATAATCATAAATAAAAGACACAACTTTGCAATTAATTAACATGATTTATCTCAAAATGTGAGCACTGGGCCCATTTAAATTTATTAGACCTTTAATAAATAACTTTTTGATTAATAAAAGTATCATGACTATTTCATTAAAGTGTTATCCCTTTAAGTGAATGGCTTTTATAGAGTTAAGAAAGTGCCTGCCAAGTGATAAAGCAACTATAGTCCAGAGAGGTAGCATGTGTTAATCTAATTATGGCAGTATTTGTATCTTACAGAGTTTGACACAGGTCAGGTAGATAATTGCATTGAGTCACTGAGAACTTTAATCCAACTTGAGATTTCTTCACTGAGACGTGAGGGTGAAGAGGAACGGCGGGACTATCACCGGCTGCCAAATCAAAGACATAACAGAAGAATAGCACATCAAAATAAATAACTGAATCCAACAAGTGATAGAAAAAGACCATAGTAACACCTGTTTATTTAATTCAAACTGCATGTACTCTATTCATGCAGCAGAGTAAGTCCAATTGTTCCCTGTTTCTAGGTGTTTTACGGTGTGGGTTGGGCTGTATTCTATTACTGTGTTAGTCTTAATACACTATGTTAGACTGGTATCTTGTATCTCCGGATAGCAGACATTAATTTTACAGAGTAATCTGATGCTAGAAAAAGAGCTTTGGCTGAATGCTGAGCAGTGCAAGCGCTGTAGTTCAGTATCATTCATTCCAAATTCTCCAGGGAAAAATCATAAAGCTAAACCAAAAATACTGGATAATATCTACAAAATAATTATATTCAGCTATGAACTTACCTATTTAGCAGTGAGTTCTTTCTTCATACAAGCTTTAAAGGATGTGAATCTCTCTTCACCTTTATATCCCTGGGTTCACAATATAATATGAAGAAAAATTGTCATCAAAAGAAATATCTTTTCAAAAAGAAAATGAAATTAAAATTAACTGTGCTAGTCAATGAAACAACTAGAATACTGAATTGGCAATACATTGCCACTAGATGGCAGCAACATTGCACACACAAGAAAGCCTTTTACTCTCCTTTTCTTGAAATACAAGGCAACAATATAGGGTTTGTACATAGGAAAAGTTTGGGATCGGTAAGTTTTTTCACAAATGCTTTTAAAAAACATCTCCTTATGCTCACCCAGGCTGAAAAAAAAAACAGTAATATTGTGAAATATTGTTACACTATAAAATAATTGTTTTCTATTTTAATATATTTAAAAATGTAATTTATTCCTGTGCTGGCAAAGCTGAATTTCTAGCATCATTCCTCCAGCCTTCTGTGTCACATGATCCTTCAGAAATCATTCTATTTGAGAAACATTGATACAGAATTCTTTCATGAACAGAAAGTTTAAAAGATTGGCATTTATTTCAAATCTATTTATTTTTTTAACAATGCAAAGTCTTCTGTCAATTTCGATAAATTTAAGGCACTCTTGCTAAATAAACATATTAATTTCTTTTTTTTTTTTTATCTTACTGACCCCAAACTTTTGAACAGTAGTGTAACACTACTAATAGTAAAACTAATAACAGCAGTACAGTGATAATGACAAATCTAAATTTGAATTTGAAGTTAAAATTGTGTTTAAATGTTACAGGAATGTCTATCCTGTGACAAGCCAGGTGACAGCTGATTTACAAAATAAAACAATGTAAGGCCCCACTTTATATTAGGTGGCCTTAAGTACTATGTACTTACATCAAAAAATTATTACTAAATAATTACTGTGTTCAAATTGTATTGCAAAACACCTTTGCTGATATTGAGGTGGGATACGGGTAAAATTAGGGACAGGTGTGGTGGTATGGGTAAGTTTAAGGGTAGGGTTAGGTGTAAGGAAAGTGTCAACCGTGTAATTACAAATGTAACTACAGAAATTCATTACAGATGTAATTACATGCAGGTATTTTTTTAAAATGTAAGTACAATGTAAAAACATGTATGCACACAATAAGTGCATTGTATCAAATGATTAATTAAAATGTTAGTACATTAATGTTAGTAGTTAAGGCCACCTAATATAAAGTGGGTCCCCAAAGGAAAAATAAATAAATAAATAAATAAATACATTAAAAAAAAAATTATTCTGGGAAACATTCTCCTATACAATGTGTCCATTCAAAACCTTAATCCAGATTTTTGGACCATCTGCTTTCCTCTACTTAATGGGATAGTTCGCCCAAAAATGAAAATTAGCTCATGAAACCCTCACCCTCAAGCCATCCTAGGTGTTTATGACATTCTTCTTTCAGACAAATACAATCAGAGTTATATTTAATCCAAGCTTTATAATGGCAGTGAACGGGAGCCCAAAATTTGAAGCCCAAAAAAGTGCATCCATCCATTATAAAAGTAATCCACATGGGTTAATAAAGTCCTTCTGAAGTGAATCAATGGGTTTGTCTCAGAAAAATATCCATATTTAACACATTATTAAGTACAATATCTAGCTTCCGTCAGACTGCCTTCCTATTCAATTTACGGAAAAAGCATTGTATGACGTTGGACATAGCGTAAGCGTTTTGAACTGCGAGAAAGAAAGAGCATTACACTTTCTTTGTAAGTTGACTACGGAAGGTGGTCTGGTGAAAGCTAGATATTTTACTTTATAAAGTTTTAAATATGGACATTTTTACAAAATATTCTTTAAAAAAATGCATTGTTTCACTTCAGAAGGCCTTAATTAACCCCCTGGAGCCATGTGGATTACTTTTATAATGGATGGATGCACTTTTTTGGGCTTCAAATTTTGGGCTCCCATTATAATGCTTGTATTAGCCAGGACATTTTTTTTTATAAAACTCTGATTGTATTCGTCTGAATGAAGAATGTCATAGGTGAGTAAATCATGGGGTAATTTCCCTTTGGGTGAACTATAAATCTCAGTTTTAAGGCACACCATAGCTTCATTATTCTGCTTTTATTACCTATAGATTTGAAATAAATGGCATTTAAACAACCGTGGAGAAAATAGTCAACCTTCCCAGCATATTTACCCAAGAGCCACGATGCAGCCGATCCTTCATTATCCCAATGAACTCCTTGTAGCTTAGATGGTCATCATGGTCCACATCAAAGATCTTGAAAATAGTGTTGACAAGGTGTCGTGACAGCTTCAGGCCAGTGGCCACATAGACCGCACGGGCAAACTCATCTGTGAGCCGAGAGACAAACATCATTAGCCACAGAGTTTGAGGAGTAACTGGATTAAATGAGCATGTTTACCTTGTCCAATTGGGCGATTTGCATAGTTGTACATTTGCATGGCAATGGCAAAATCCTCTAAGTTGTTGAGGAACTGAAAGAAGGACCTAAACTCTTCAAAAGTGATTCCCTATAAGAGAAGATCAGTGTTAAATCCGTGACTTGCAGATTAAATTGTCAATGTTCCTTTAAACAGAAAGCTTTGGGTAATAGAAAGATAACTAAGTCAGAATCTTTACAATATGATAGCATTTGTGCAGCGAGCTAGTACATAAAATGATGAATTTCAAAAGAATAATTATCCCTAAACAAGGCAAAACTGCATCGTGCCTCACTTTCTCAAAAACGAGGGCACCTTAGGTGTCTGTGGGAACTTGAAGAGCGTTAACAGATCACAAGACAGAAAATAGCAAAGTCAAACAATCCCAGCACACATCTCTTCTGCTCCCGCACCCCATCTGTACAACTGGAGCTGTCGACACCTTTAGATTGTTTTGTTTAAGGAGAGGTCGGGTAGCTTGTCGACTCTTCTAAAGAAGATTAACTTGATACTTGCACACATAGAAACAAAAGGGATGTGTCCAAAATATCTCACCGCTAGCAGATTACCCAAACAGCGGCCCTTTTGATTTCCACTCATCCATTTCCAGGCACTAGACCCACGTCTTTTTCTGAAGCCAACCAACAACCAACAACAACTGTTTTATAAATGATCTAATGAGTAATATGTGACGCTTTGGTGGTTTTACAAGTTAAGCTGTATTGCAATATCTCTTAACTTAAGAATAAGAACCACTTGTATATCAATGGCCATCCACCAACAGCCTCCTCGAGCAACTGAAAAGACTCTAACCTCATAATGTGAGGGTCAATGTGCAAAAAGAGAAACATCCTAACATCGCTTAGATTATACATATCCTCCTCTCTCCACATCTATGGTGGTATTTGTTTTGCTGTGCAATGATTTGAATAGACTCATTTATAATACATGAAAAGATAAAGAAGTAGAAATATTAAAATACCTCCAATTTCTCAGAACTTTGGTTATCGTTCTCCCAAGGATCAAGGTGGAAAAAACCTTCTCGCAGTAAGGTTAATAGAATGTTCGTTCAAAGTTACCGGGTCATTAATACCTCTCTAAAACAATAGCACAAAATTTCAATCATGACAAATCTAATTTTAGCATGTTATTGAATATGGCCGTGTTAATTTTATTTGGTCTTGGCGGAGTAGATCTGCTACACGGCTGCTGCTGTTGATTATTGCTGCTGCTGCAGATCAAGTTTGTACTTTCTACTGCCAATACATACACAGACACGCTGCTGTGAGCATGTAAGATATGCTGCTGCTGCATGAATAGACATACATAACTCCTATAGCAGATCTAGGCATCTGATAGTGTGCTGCAGGACCAGCTTACAGCAAAAGCACTGAACCAGACTATTTAAATGTTGAGCAAGCATCATTGGCTGCAGGATCAGCAGAGGCCAATTAGCTTGTGCCATGCGGTAATGATGTGATTGTGTGCAGATTGCATGTAAAGATTGCACCTTTCAGCCTGATCAAATTGAACGTTCCCTTAATGTTTTTTCCTAACGTTTACATAACCAAAAAAAAGTTAAAAAAATATCCCGATCCTGAACTTTCAGAAATAAAGTTTTCATAACAGCATCAGAACACGCACCAGCCGACTCCAGAACAGCTTCTTCCCACAAGCAATTAGACTCCTTAACTCCTGATCCATCAGGATCATAACACACACTGACAGAATATCACTCAGCACAACCCACTGTAGATACACACACATTATATACACATTTATTTATCATATAGCGTATCTATTGTACATTGGATTTCAATTTTTCAATCTGTGAATAATATTTTATACTATACATTGTATATTATTATTACTATTATAGCGTAATGTATATTGTTTAGTGTATGTTTAGTGTATATTGTTTAAAGTATATGTATATTGTAAGTATGTGTATATTGGTTAAAGCTGTGAGAACTACACTCACATTGTGTAAATTATTTATTGTTTATTGTAGTGTATACTGTGCTGTGAGTAATTGTGTGCGCATCAGATGTGTAATCTGTTGTTGCTTAAATGTTGTACATGTCATGTCATGACTACTATGTTGCTCGGAACTGCACCTAAGAATTTCACCTGCTGTTGCACTTGTGTATATGGTTGTGTGACAATAAAGTGATTTGATTTGATTGATTTGAACTTAAAGGGAACATCAGCAAAACGTTCTTAGAACATATTTTGTTAGCAGGTTGTTGTAAAAAAAAAATTATTTGTATATTTTATGTATATTGTTTTGGCAAATGCAAATTAGCATCAGATCTGAATGTGGTATTGTGGTGTGTGTGTGTGTGTGTGTGTGTGTGTGTGTGTGTGTGTGTGTGTGTGTGTGTGTGTGTGTGTGTGTGTGTGTGTGTGTGTGTGTGTGTGTGTGTGTGTCCAGAGCAAGTATTACCTTTTCATCGGGTATGCTTTGACGCACATTCTCAAGGTAACTTGTAATGTTATCTACTGTGGTGTAGCGCAACAAGATACGAGCGAAGTCTTCCTCACTGATGGCCGTCATTCCCTTGGAGTAGCTGAGGAACTCAATCTCAAGGACTTCTGTCTGCAGGTTGTCCATGAATCTGCCAACAAAGACTCACTCACTTAGTAGGACACTAGACTAAGTGAATGGACCATCCCGACGTGCTTTGATAAGAATACAGCATCTTCATGCATTAATAACATGGCCCCAGGTCTTTCCCTTTTTATTTTTTATACATATAAACTTAATTTAGGATCATGAAAGAATTAAAGGGATCATGAACTGGCTTTTTTATATATACAGTGAGGAAAATAAGTATTTGAACACCCTGCTATTTTGCAAGTTCTCCCAGTTGGAAATCATGGAGGGGTCTGAAATTGTCATCGTAGGTGCATGTCCACTGTGAGAGACATAATCTAAAAAAAAAAATCCAGAAATCACAATGTATGATTTTTTAACTATTTATTTATATGATACAGCTGCAAATAAGTATTTGAACACCTGTCTATCAGCTAGAATTCTGACCCTCAAAGACCTGTTAGTCTACCTTTAAAATGTCCACCTCCACTCCATTTATTATCCTAAATTAGATGCACCTGTTTGAGGTCGTTAGCTGCATAAAGACACCTGTCCACCCCATACAATCAGTAAGAATTAAACTACTAACATGGCCAAGACCAAAGAGCTGTCCAAAGACACTAGAGACAAAATTGTACACCTCCACAAGGCTGGAAAGGGCTCCGGGGAAATTGCCAAGCAGCTTTGTGAAAAAAGGTCCACTGTTGGAGCAATCATTAGAAAATTGAAGAAGCTAAACATGACTGTCAATCTCCCTCGGACTGGGGCTCCATGCAAGATCTCACCTCGTGGGGTCTCAATGATCCTAAGAAAGGTGAGAAATCAGCCCAGAACTACACGGGAGGAGCTGGTGAATGACCTGAAAAGAGCTGGGACCACCGTTTCCAAGGTCACTGTTGGTAATACACTAAGACGTCATGGTTTGAAATCATGCATGTCACGGAAGGTTCCCCTGCTTAAACCAGCACATGTCAAGGCCCGTCTTAAGTTTGCCAATGACCATTTGGATGATCCAGAGGAGTCATGGGAGCAAGTCATGTGGTCAGATGAGACCAAAATAGAACTTTTTGGTCATAATTCCACTAAATGTGTTTGGAGGAAGAAGAATGATGAGTACCATCCCAAGAACACCATCCCTACTGTGAAGCATGGGGGTGGTAGCATCATGCTTTGGGGGTGTTTTTCTGCACATGGGACAGGGCGACTGCACTGTATTAAGGAGAGGATGACCGGGGCCATGTATTGCGAGATTTTGGGGAACAACCTCCTTCCCTCAGTTAGAGCATTGAAGATGGGTCGAGGCTGGGTCTTCCAACATGACAATGACCCGAAGCACACAGCCAGGATAACCAAGAAGTGGCTCTGTAAGAAGCATATCAAGGTTCTGGCGTGGCCTAGCCAGTCTCCAGACCTAAACCCAATAGAGAATCTTTGGAGGGAGCTCAAACTCTGTGTTTCTCAGTGACAGGCCAGAAACCTGACTGATCTAGAGAAGATCTGTGTGGAGGAGTGGGCCAAAATCCCTCCTGCAGTGTGTGCAAACCTGGTGAAAAATTACAGGAAACGTTTGACCTCTGTAATTGCAAACAAAGGCTACTGCACCAAATATTAACATTGATTTTCTCAGGTGTTCAAATACTTATTTGCAGCTGTATCATACAAATAAATAGTTAAAAAAATCATACATTGTGATTTCTGGATTTTTTTTTTTATCCAATATAGAAGGCACAGCATTATGCTTTAATCTCAATATGTCTGCAAATCCAGTCTCGACCTGTATCTAGTTTACAATCGATTGCGCGGTGCAATGAAGTGAACAAACGCACAATGTCTTAAGCACGTGAGCTGGAACCGGCATGTTTATGCTCGGTGGCGCGACCCGTTTAGCTCCACGAGTCGGTGGGCGGGCTTGAGGCGGAGCTTCTGCATTCTATGACGTCAATGGTCGACATATTCTGAGTTTGAGCGTTTTCTGGGCCTGGTGTCAATAAAAGCTTTTCTTTGACTAACAAGGACGTTTTCAGCTCTGAAACGTACAGGATATTATTAGATCACAATTAACTTTTATATATCAAAGGCTCAAAGGAAAGTTGATTTCTCAATTCATCACCCCTTTAAATCTTCACTTAAAGGTGCTGTATGTAAGAATGACAGCTAGTGGTTGAAATGGGTACTGCAGTCCAAATTCAAAATATTGTTTCTACCGCTCCCTTCTCCTCAGACTTGACGCTCACACGGGTTGCAAGTTTGAGGACACGCAACAGGAACGAGCGCAATTGACAATGTAAGGCGAGGAGATTCACACACTGTAAGTTGATGAGTGGACTTTTCCGCCTTTTAATGTGCTTCCACTCATAGACATTTTAGATAGATGCAAGATTTTTTAGGTCGGGTAGAATCTGTGATCTCTGACCCAGTTTGTTTGCTGGCTTCAATGGCAGCAATATGCTGTGTTTTCTGCTAACCGATAACCTGTGGTGTTGAAATACTATTGGGTAAAATGGCAACATGTGTTATAGCACAGACCAAAAAGAAAATTAAGACATTCTGACACTGAACACACATTTCAAAGTAAAATAACTGACTGTAGCATTGTTTTTCCTAAATATCTGCAAACATATTATGGTATTTTTATGATTTAGTACAGTCAAAAAACGTACGTACGGCACCTTTAAGCCTAGAAGCCTATATTCAAGATCATGGTCATCAAATCTGTCTCTCACCTGTAGAAGTCATCAAAGTTAAGTTCAATTTTGCCCTTTCTTCCAAAGAAATGAACCAGCAGAGTTGTGTCGGTGACGCTTTCTGGTTCGTGCTGTGAAAGCAAATTATGAAAACATATTATTCAGCAGTAAAAACTGAACGAGAGAGCAAAATGTGTCAGAATAATTGCACACCAAAATAGCTTGATGAGGATGTGCAGCCATAAACATATAACAACATAAATAAACAACACAGGTACAGACACAAACAAATGTAAAATGTACATTTAATTGGCATATAATGATTGATTAAAATCATCTGATTCAGATTTGAAAAAAGCATCTCTATCATACATCTTAAAAATCACACATGAACAATTGTCCTTTGACTTGGTGGCCTTCAGCTAGCTGTGAATGTTAATTAAATCATAAAAAATTCTGTCATAATTTTTTTCACACTCAAAAAACACTCTCCTTAGCACATCCATGACATTTGTATGGGGCTTTTTTGAAGTTTAAAAGCTCCTGTCCCCACATGCACTGTAACCGAAGAAAGTCACACAGGTTTGGAACAGGTTTGAGGGTGAGTAAATGATAAAAGAATTTTCATTTTGGGTAAAATATTCCTTTGAATGTTAATATGCACATGTACTAATATGTTAAAGGCACAGTATGTAAGTTTCACTGCTAGAGGTCGCTTATTCAAAACACCAACAAAGGTAGCTTGATGACACCATGAATGAGTGTGGAATCAGCCGATGGAAAGCAATCTGACGGGACTCGGGCATTTTACATTGAGTAACCCCTCTGGTTTTTTATTATGCTTATATGCCGCAGTCGGTCGCTGTCGCTCCTTTCGTTTTGTTGTTTATGCATATTTTATTGTGTAAAATATATTATTTTATGTTTAACATTCACATCGCTCTTCACTGAATGTATTACAGTTACATTTGATCACTAAAATTTACATTATTTTATTTCATTCTAATGGAATAGCAAGTGCCGAATTACTGCTCATACAGGAAACTTAATTAAAATGTGGGGTAACACAGCTAAAAATCATATCAATATCATATGTGACCCTGGACCACAAAACCAGTCATAAGTTGCATGGGTATTGTGGAAACAGCCAACAATACATGGGTCGATTTTTCTTTTATGCCAAAAATCACAAAATCATGTTCCATGAAGATATTTTGTAAATTTCCAACCGTAAATGTGTATATATATATATATATATATATATATATATATATATATATATATATATATATATATATATATATATATATATATATATATATATATATATATATATATATATATATATATATACACATTTACGGTTGGAAATTTACAAAATATCTTATATATATATATATTATATTATATATATACAGCGTGCCCGCTGCGCATAAACACACTTGCAGTGTTTGTCTCGCGAGTCGCGCAGCTGAACCACGGCTCGTGTATTGCAAATACAGGCAAATATTGTCCATTCTGTCACATTTTCCGGTGTTCTCCTCCGACCCCTGTCTGTCTCGTGCTTTGATTTATGATGGGCAACATCTGCTGCAAATGCGACCCTGTTCCCCTCTGTCTAATACACACATGCATATGTTGTATATAAGTAGTTCACATGATAAATGTACCATTTAAAAGTTAAGATATGCTTCTAGTTCTAATAATTTAAACATGCCTTTGAAGTTTGGGCAAAAACTTCTGGCAGTGTTGTGTTTTCGTGTATTTTATTTTTTCACAGCACTGGATGTCATATGGTGATTGTGACACTTCATGGTGAAATGTGTTAATCAGGTCAGCTGAATTAAAGCCACAGTGCATTGTTCTGATCAAAATTGATATGATTAACATGAAAAATGTTACGCCAATGTGTCGGACTCGGTAGACAGCCAGTTAGGAAACAACTTGATATAACAATTTTTAATACTGTATCCTAAATTGTGGATGATTAAGCCATATATACCATATGCTGAAGTACATTTCTGGAGTGTTAACGATTAAAAAAAACAAGAACCGTACAGATACGAACCGAACCGTGGGTTTTGTGAACCGTGCCACCCCTAATATATATATATATATATATAGTATTATCATTAGTAGCCTAATATGCATTGCTAAGGACTTCATTTGGACAACTTTAAAGGCGATTTTCTCAATATTTAGATTTTTTCAGATTCCAGATTTTCATATCTCGGGCAAATTTTGTCCTATCCTAACAAATTTTTTTTTTTAATTACCCTTATGACTGGTTTTGTAGTCCAGGGTCACATATTAATAAAAGCTTGACTTGTGTCGCTAAATAGCATGCAATTCAATTTAAAATATTGTATGGTGGCGAAAATGCTGTGTAACTGCTCTTTCTGATTACCTCTTTCTGTTAGCCACTTGATAAAATAGTGTTGTCTGATTACTTTTTGGGTACAAACATGTAACTTGTGGTAAATCAAGAAAACAAGAGATTCAAACAATAAGACTAACCGTGTACTGAGCTATATACACCTGTCTAATAAAACATAATATATTAAAGTGGAAATCAAGGGTAACCGGGATATATTACGTCATTGACAGGCGATGCAATGATACAGGACGTTACACTGGGTAGAACAGATTATTTCTCTGGATTTAAACATTGTTGGAAACATTTGGGATGGTGTAAGTATACAAGTAAGCAAAATATATAACATTATTCTAGTGGTTTTTGGATATTTTAATCCAAAAATCTCACATATTGTGCCTTTAATATGTTTGACAGAGCAAAGACACATCATGAAGCAGCCCACATCATCCCATGCCACACAAACAACCAGTTGCTTGTGCAGAAATCTGCATACCAGATATACCTGAATGCTCTTTTGCAGCCACGTATCTTCTGATGTTTTTTTTTTTTTTACAAAGATGCCTTAAAATGTCAATCATAATATACTCGATGTACATTTTAATATCCAAGCTTGGTAAATGACTCAAAAACAATGTCAAATCAATGTCATTTACTAAGCACCAACATCAAATAATAATCATTTTATTGAGATGCATGAATAAGGCCAAACATGATATATTCCTGTATGGCTCAGTTATAATTATAAAAAATCTAAAGTATTTGAAATATATATTAATATCTAACTGTAACAACATGAAGTGTATTGACATTAATGAATGAAAATGACAATACACAAAAAGAAAAAACAACAACGTCAAAAAAACAAAAAAAACAATGGGCAGAACCTCACATGGGATGGGGGACAGGGAATTATGGGATTCGAACAAGAAAGCAAGTGAGCTCGAGGATACTTGTACCTCCATCAGATCTGAAAAGAGAACTATTCTCGCACCATGCCTTAGAACATCCCAGAAACTTCTGGGTTCAGACTGAGGCTGCTCTTTTTTAAGTACCTGCATATCAGAGGTGAAAATATTAAAGGCTTAACAATATTTACCAAAAGACAATGCAGTGAATGACTAATACACATGCAAAACCATCTGAAGTAATGTTATGGAAATGTTAAGCAGCAAAAAAAATGTTTTCAACATTGATAATAATAAGAACAATTATTAATAATTGAGTATCAATAATAAGTAATATTAACTGAGAAGCAAATCAGCATTTTAGAATAATTTCTGTGACACTGAATACTGGAGTAAGGACTGCTGAAAATTCAGCTTTTCCATCACAGGATTAATTAAAATATATTAAAACAGTTCTGTTAAATTGAAATAATTTTTCACTATATTCCTGTATTCAATAGTTTATTGTGGTTAAGCACCGAGCTAAAAAAATCTCTCTTGTTTTGTGCGGAGGCGGTTTCAGCTGTAACTCTTAGTGACACAAAACTTCTTGGTCAAGCCATTACAAGAAGTAACCCAAACCCAAATACCACTCTTCAAGTAACTGTAAAAATAAAACATGGGGGTCCAGGGAGAGCTGCCATTTTTCAGGTGAGGGCCTTTTTAACGTGATTCTGTGAGACCATTCTTTGGCAAAAAGCGCCTGACAGTAGACAAGCAACATAAATCATCTGTCATAGTCTCTGGATGATTTTTCTGCTCTCCTAGACAATAGAGCTGCATTTCAGACTGTCTGACTGAGCCCCATTAGAGCTGCATTGTCCCTCTTCTCTGGAGGTGAGCCATGCGTGAGGGTCACTCTGTTACGCCCTTTCCAAACATTTCAGTATGTAAAATAATATTGCTCCCTGACTGTCTGAAAGAAGCCATTGAATGTGGAAGTAACCCCTCTGGTTTATTGAGCACCAGCTAGGGTGAAGCTGCATAAATATCAGTGTTTACGACGGGCATGCACAGTTGCTGTTGACCATGACTGTACAAGTTCCATCAAACATCCACATTAACCACCATGCTAAGAACACACGTCAACATCATGCTCATAGGGATCCTTTACTATACAGTATACATACATTGCTGCTGACAGATCCTTGATATCCATACAGTTCCACACTCTCACACAGCCAAGATTAGGATAGCATGCAAAACAGGATCAAATCAAATCACCATTCAGCATTTGTCATATTTCACTAAGGATTGTGAAAGACAATGAACTATTTTTCAAAACACAATCTGTAATAATCAGCATTTCCCTAGCATGAGAGATAAGAGACTCATTGTAGTTTTACACTCTGCAGAAAAATATTATTTTTTTACCATGCAAATTTGTAAAAATGAACATCATGCATGAGTCATGCATCTCTCAAGTTTAAATGCGATTGAAAACATGTAACAATAAAATCTCAAACTAAATAAAATCAATCATGGATTTCTATTCCAACATAGATGTTAAAAAATGAAGGATTAGTTCATCCAAAATGTCTTCCATAGAACACAAAAGGAGAGACTTATAGCAAATTATAGATATAGCAATATAGCATATATTATTTATTATTTATTTAAAAATGATTAAATATTGGATTAAAGCAAATGCAATAAAAGTGAATGGTGACCATGGCTGCCTAGCAATTTCAGACTCTTCCCCATACAAATCAATAAAAAAAATTGACATTTAAGACATTTGTGCACTATTTAAACAATCTGAGCACAAGGTCTGAAGCAGGTGAACTTAGGGCGTGTCCGAATCTTGGAAAAAACGGTCAGCACTCCAGGGCGCATGGTCCAAAAGGGTCTCTTAATGAGTCATGGGTGTGTTTTGGCGTAACATGCAATAAACCAATCAGAGTCTCATCTCCCATTCATTTTAAAAGCCAGTTGCGCTTGCAGCACGGCGGATTCGATATTTACATTGCGAGCGGGAAGACTGAAGGCTTCTCTTCAGAGAGGAATCCTTTTATTTTTAATATTTAAACATGTTTGTGTGCTGCTGCGTGTGTGTACACTCTATAAAAAAAAGGTTCTATATGGCACCAAAAATGGTTCTTGGTTCGTAATCATAGGGGAACCTGTTTTAGTGCTATATAGCACCAATTTTGGTGCTTCAGTAGTTCTTCAGAGGTTCTTCACTGGTTCTTTGACTAAGGTGCTATATAGCACCGCTACCATATACAGAACATGCTAAGATATGGTGCTATATAGCACCAAAAGTGGTTCCTCTATGATTACGACGAAGAACCATTTTTGGTGCCATATAGAACCTTTTTTTTTTAGAGTGTAATCAGCAGAGTGTACGCACGTTGTGCACTCACCTATAGGCGCATATTACTAACGCGCCCTTTAAAAAACACAGACCTTTAAAAAACCTGCGTTTAGACCAGGTTTTTGTTGGTCAATGGCGCAGTTCTTTTCAGCAACGCGCCAACAATGCGCCTGAACCCACTCATTTTCAGACTAGCATGCCCATGGGTGAACAGATGGGCGTGAGTGCATTTGCTATTTAAACAATGTGGCGCTGGATGTGAAAATCAAAACTGCGTCAGGCTGAACATGGCAAAAAAAACACTTGCGTCGTGCCTGGCATCGCATTGTGCCGGGTGTATGATAGGGTCCATGGACTGCTTTTATGGAGCACCAATCACTTTATTGAATAGAAGAGAGCAGTGTGAACATTCTCCTTTGGTGTTACACAGATAAGAAAGAGCAATGGGTTTGGTACAGAATAAGGGTGAGAAAATTTAGACAGAATTTGTATTTTTGGGTGAACTATTTCCTTAAATCACTTTCAAGTAAAATGCACATCGATTCAAGATATGGAAAGTGCGACTGAGGACTGTAAAATAATGTTAGTATTTGTTTCTTACGAGTTGAGATGAACTGTCAGGATCTCCTCCTCGCTCTTTTTTCTTTTCATTTTTCTTACGGAATATCTCCTCTAGCTAAATGGAGAAAAAAAACAGAATGCATTATCTTTGCGCATTCTGACATTCATATTAATAATAAACAACAACACAAACAACCATACCACCATGAATTCTCTCTTATCCACCATTTCATTGCCATCTGCATCAAACATGTTGAAAGCTATTTTAAAACCTGCATGTGGCTCTAGAAGACAAAAGAAAGACATCTATACTTTTTGTGACGTTTGTGCTAAATAAGCGTGGAGAATTACCTGAAGACAAACTTACTTGTCAAAATGCAAAGCAGAAACAGATACTCCGTGTAAGCGATGACACCTGAAAACAGTACATAAACATTTCCTTTTAAGAGTTCAAATAAAGCTTGTGTTCCAACATCCCAGAACCTGCCTTCAAAATATATTTTACTATCAAATGTCATTTTAAACTGGAGGTTCTTTCTTCTTTTACATTGATAAGATCTAAGAGGATCCTGTTCTTTACTCTTGTTTGGTGTTCTCTTTGCACAAACAGAGACGTTAAAACGTAAAGTAACCAGGCTGGACACAAACCCAAACAAAATTAGACCAGGCCACTGGCTCCTGAGTTCCCCTCTGTTTATTTTCCTAGGTGTAAAACATTCTCAAGTGATCTGTAACTGATTGCAGATGCCTGATGTGGGTTTGTTTTCCTTTTTGAGGTCTGTTAGTCCTTTGTTGTGTGAGAGGAAAAGAAAGGAAGAGCAACTGTCAGGTCTCTGTCTGGAGAGATTTAGGGAGAATTGTTCCTGCCATTGAAAGCATTCCCAAGCTTTTGTTTAAGGGAGATGATAGTGACTTGGACACAGATAGTTCAGAAGGGCTTCTTTGAGTGCTGTGGGAAAAGGACTTTGGAATGTTTAAGGAAAAGGATAAAGAAAGGTGTGTGTAAAACAAAATAGAGAAGATACATTTTCACAGGCCACCCTGATCCTTGACGCATCTGTTGATTGATTCACCAACAGTTTATATTTATATTTAAAGGTGCACTATGTAATTTTTTTTGTAAGATATCCAAAAACCACTAGGCCAGTGTTATATATATTGTTCAGTTGAGTACTTACAATATCCCAAATGTTTCCAACTATTTGTAAATCGTGAGAAATTGCTATTTTAACCAAGGAACCGGGACGTGTGAGGGAGTCGCCTGTCGATTGCGTCATATCTGCGGTAACCTCGGTTTCCGGTTTTATTTTGCAGAAACGCTTTACTCTCACTGCAGTGTGAACAAGTATCATAGCAGCCACAGAGCGAACGCACAGAGTAACGTCATAACATCATTAACACACTCAAATGTATCTAATATGATAAACAGAGCTGCGTTACCTCATACTCATGACCGGAAAACCGGAAGTGGCGCCGGCGACTGTGTCATAATAAAAGTCCCGCCGGAGACTGTGTCATAGAATGTGACCCGCAGCTCTTCTCATTAACAATCGCTCCAGCGGCCTTGCTCAACTCCACAACACTCGGTCCTGCTCCGCTTCATACTAGAGTAACGTTAATAATCGCATCCATACACATGATTTCTGCTTGAGTCCTATCCCGGTTCTTTTCCACCGGCTGTGAGGCGAAGACCACATGCCCCAAGATTGGGGCAAACGTGGCGTCATCAATCTACACCTTTGTTTTGAACAGGTGACCTCTAGTGGACGGAAAAGTTACATAGTGCACCTTTAACTAAGGCTGGAAATTGTATATAATTAATTATATAAAAAATAATATATTCATTCAATAATTTATTAATAATGAGCAGCAAATCAGCATATTAGAATCATTTCTGAAGGACACTGAAGACTGGAGTAATGATGCTGAACATACAGCTTTGCCATCACAGGAATATTGCATTTTAAAATAGTTAATATATAGTTTAATAATATATATATTAAAATTATATTATATTACATTATATTTATTATATATACATTTTTTTAGTTCTGTATTATATCATTATTTTTAAATGTAATTAAATGTAATTATTTTTATAGATATATATATTTATTATTATTATTATTTATATATTTTTTTTTAATTGAACTTAAGTATTATGATTTACAAATGCATTTAATCATGACCCTAGACTTGTAAGTCAATGCCATCAATGAATTAAAGCGAGAACTACACATTTTCATAATGTCTATTCAGTGCTTTACTCGTCTGCTACAACAATGTCTTTAGATTATCTTCATTTGGGGGCTTTATTCAGCAATTCAACATATTAATTTATGTGATTCACATCACGCAATTCACAAATTCGCAATACAAAAAAAAAAAAATGTTCAACTGATTGCCCTATGTGTATCTACACCATTCAAAACTTAGTTAAGACATCCACGGCTGCCTGTGCATTCAGTCTTTTAGGATCCCAGACAGGTTTCATTAGAGCCACACACCTTCAGTCTTGCAGAAAGAAATCCAGCCCAAAAGCTCAAACAGTTGTTAGAACACAAAGAATTCCACAGAAACAATTGATATAGAGTGTCAGTGATGGAGATGTAATCCAACGCCATTCTTAGAATTCATACTGTCCAGAGTGATACAGGGCTGCCACTAGGACAAGTCTCAACATTGCAAAGTTCAAACAGCTCTTTTCATTTTCTGAAGTAAGGCTTTGTTCACAGATCAAGCCTATCTTCTTTTTTTTTAACCTAAGTGCAGCTTTAACATTTAACAGCCGGATTAAAAGCCCAAACCCAGGCACTAGCACTCAAGGAAAGCAACGGTGGGCAGAGATATCATGCACTATGTGGAGAGTTTTAGTGTTTTAAGTGTAAGAAAAAACACTACAAGGAAAGTACTGTTAGCATCATGGAAAGCCCCACACATTAAAAAGCTGATATTTTCTCATAAATTAAATGAATATTCTTCAATTAATATTCTACTTCTTTTTTCTAAACCCTTAGTGACTATATATATGCATACACTACAGTTCAAAACGATGGGGTCAGTAAGATTTTTAAAAGTTTCTCTGCTTAAAAGTTTTCTGTTATGCTCACCAAGGCTGCATTAATTTGATAAAAACAGTAATATTGTCAAATATATTACAGTTTAAAATAACTGTTTTCTGTTTGAAAATATGATAAAATACATGTATTCCTGTGATAACAAAGAATTTTCAGCATCATTACCATCATTACTCCAGTCTTCAGTGTCACATGATCATTCAAAAATCATTCTATGCTGATTTGCTGCTCAAGAAACATTTCTCATTATTATAAATGTTTGTGAAAACCACAAAAAAACATATACATTAAATATTAATTGTAATCAATCTCATATTTGTATAGCTCCCTTTTAAGGAAAAAATATGTGTAATGTGTGCAAGAAATATGGGGAAAAAAGTCCCACACAAATTTGTATATTTGTATATTACATTACACTTTTTTTCAGGATTCTTTGATGAATAGAAGGTTCAAAAACAGCATTTATTTGAAATGTTTTTACATTGTTTTTCATGTATTTACTGTCACTTTTGCTCAATTTAATGCAAAAAGATTTTTTTAACACTGTGAGCAATGTCATTTGTAGGATTCTTGCAATAGTATAAGCTATTGTTAATATGTCAAGTACGATAATAAGCAAACACTGCTTTTTCTTAAATCATGTCTAAAAAGTAAGACCTCAGGGCAATATGAAGCTGGGTAATTTATGGATTAGTGTGACTGTGTGAGCATGGCACACCCCTAGGCTGAGCGCATGATTATTTTCTATTCAAAACAACATGAACATATACCACACGTTATGTACTGGGTGTTTTTTGTCACCTTCCTATCTGTGATTATCCCAGAGCAAAGTCACAGTAATGTCAGACTGATTGGGAGATAAGAGACCATTTACAGCCTGTGCACTCTCCTTCCTCATGAGGCATAACACCATCATTTCATAACACCGTGTATGTGGGTGGTCTAAGCATCTGCAAACTCCTGTATCCTAATTGTACCTACGTCACAATATCTGTTCATTAGAGATGTGTTGGCTTTATGCACATCATTCATAATTTGCCTATCATTGTATATTAGCTTTTAGAATGTTAGCCACACACAATTTGCACTTTGAAAGCAGATCCTGTCAAAATCAAGTTGCCTGGAGGGATTTACAATGATCAAATGTCAAAGCAAACAACACTGCATTATACATTACAAATCTATATACATAACATGATTATTAGGTCTCACCTCTTTCACGCAGGTTTCGGAACAGGCGGGATGATCCTTTCCAAACAGGTGGCGTATCTGACAGAATCTTGTCTAGATCCTTTTAAAAGAGCGCATACACTCAGGATCATTCAGAAAGTCAGAAGTAGATAAATATTCATTAAACAAAAAAATGATCAAACCTGTTTTGCGAGGGATCTCCAAAACCTCTTTTCTAAAAAAAAAAAAAAAAAAAGATATATAAGAATAAGTGACATTGTAAAAACAATTTCTAAATGAAAGCTGACAAAAATTGTTAAGTCTAAATTAGCGTAACACTACTTTGTGTACCAAAATTCTGTATTAATGACAAAATTGCACTTATGCTATACAAAATATATCATAAGTTCACACACTGACAAAATACAGAAAATCTGCTGCTGTCGTTCAGGTTGAAAAGATACTGTTACAGTGAAGCAGACACTCTGAAATGTTTTGACTGGGTGAATCTGTTTCCCCTTCCTCAGCAGTTTGGCTATACCTATATATTCCTATAATGCATGACTACTTGTCAAACATAGATATATAGAATTATTCTTTATTAAATAAAAGAGATAACCTTTTCTACTCAATTTATGTTGCATAGAAATTAAAATAAAAAAGCAATTCATTCACTATATTAAACTATAAGTTTTAAATATGAACTGTAGCTTCTGTTTATATAATGCACTCAAAGTGTGCAGCTTTACAGCCAGAACATAAAATCATAAATACCACTATTCGTTCCGTCATGCATATGCTATTAAAGACAGTGATGCAATGTTTGCCTGCCATATTAGAGTTCACATTTTATTCCAGTCTGCACATTCCAGGAAGTCCAAGTTTCAGATAGCAGCAAACATGACTGGTTGAAACTTAACCCCCATACAAGTATAGCTGGGTCGTGAAAATATCCAGCTATAGAGCATATCAACTCTACCATATGGACTGATCCCGTTTATGTGAGACGAAAACTTAACGTATTTAGTTAAGCAGAGATCCACTGTACTTGACACACACATTTAAAAGTTGTCTGTCTAGCTGGTTTCAGATTTTGGTTATAGAAATAGGTCATAAATGTGATGCTGGCGGAGAGAGATGCAGGTGTTATGGCTACATATGCTGATTTTATGCCTGCAGGGTTACTTGATTTCCAGATTTAAAATGTTATACCTTACTAAGGCAAAGATCTGTAATAAAAAGGATCGTTCACCCAAAAAGGAAATCAAGTCATGCTGAAATAAAAGGAGAATTTTTGAAGAAAATGCTATTCATATTTGCTTTTGAGTCTGGTTTTTTAATGAATCAGATGATCTGGTTCGCAAAAACACATGTGTAAATGATTCATTTACAAATTTGTGATTCATAGCCATCGCTACGTTTCATTTATGATGATTTTGCACTCTTTTGAAGTTTGAATGCTCCATTCAAGACGGGTTTGAAACAACATGATGGTGAGCGAATGATGAGAGAATTTTTTTACTTTTGGGTGAAATAATCCTTTTTAAGGAACAATATGTAATTTTTCGCCGCTAGAGGTCGCTACACTAGTCATAGCTTGACGACGCCTTGATTTTGCGGAATCATGGGAGTTGTTGTCTTCACCTCTACATAGGGTTGGGTACCGATATCCGGTGCCAATATGACACCGGTACCTATATAACCGGTATGTACCGGACCGAATCAGAACAGCCTCATTGAAGCCACTTAAGCCTCATTTCGGTGCCACTTAAATTCAAACGTGCTTTCGCGCTTTGGCTAGCGCCAAGCCAGAGACAGATGCACGCGTTCAGCGCTCGTCACATCACAACTATTCAGTGTTTTCAACCACATCATGTCTATTTTAGGTTTCAGACATTTAAATGCACATAAGTACTAGCAAAACATACAAACTGATGTCTATGGAAGGCAATACCAATCCTTTCAGACAATTATAATTTGACTAACTTGCGTGTTTTATTCACATCAGATACACATTATATAGTAACTATATAGTTGACTCTATTCTTCTCCCAGTTCAGCACTCACTTACTTTCATGTATTTCGTTAGACGGGATGAATGGATGAATGAATATGGATGAATATACGTGTTATAAATAGACAGATCCGAATCTCTGAGGCGCAAACTAAAATGGCGGCGCCCATCGCGCATTACAGATCAACTAACATACATTCACTCACACATATTTGAAAATCAGATTATCAGATAGTTTGTGACATAGTTTGTGAATATTTAGAATAAAAAAGAAAAAACTAAATAAACCCGATACAGCTGAGCTGTCATGTGCGCTATTGCGGCTGCTGTGTGTCATGTGAGAAGCATGACGCATCGCCATGGAAACAATAAGGTGATGTGTTCTAAAATATTTAGCCAGAGAATATGGTCATATTTCAAAATAAAGCTGAACCTTGAAGCTGGTTTGTAGCATACCAAGAATACAGACTACTTTACTGTTATTAGTCCTGTAGTGTAACTGTTATTAGTGTTAAATTAGGCCTGTTGTAGTTGGGTCAGGTGGCTTAGGTTTTACTGTGAATTTGTTAACACTTGAACTACCAGAATTCTATATCTACTAGAATGGCCATAGCGGTCATTCTGACCATTCGTAATAGACTGCACCAAATGTCATTTTTGTCATGTCATATTTACATTCAAAGCTTCTATTGAGGATTTAGAATTAAGCAGTTACATTAGTTAATGTATTAACTAACATGAACTAACCATGAGCAACACATTTGTCACTGTATTTGTTCATCTTTGTTAACGTTAGTTAATATAAATACAGCTGTTCATGGTTTGTTCATGTTAGTTCACAGTGCATTAACTAATGTTAACAAGATTTGAATAATGTATTAGTAAATGTTGAGATTAACATTAACAAAGATAAATAAATGCTTTATTAGTTCATGTTAACTAATGAACCTTATTTTATAATGTTACCAATTAAACTTTAAATGTCTATCAGCATATTTTATGACGGCATCACCGTAAAAAGTGTCAAAATCCTCAAACAAAATTTGAATAAAATCGAACAACATGGAAGGAGCACGGGGCACAGAGAGACTCAGATTGGTCTACATATTACGATCTTTTTAATAATATATAATTGTGTAATTGTGTAAGAGTGTAAGAGTCAATTTGACCATTATGGCCATTCTAGGTAGAAATACTCAGAACGTTTTTAATAAAATAACAATAATAGAACAAAATATACTTACATTTAGAAAAAGTCAGGATACTATAGCTATATGGGTTTAATTTCAACAAAGTTATTACATTACAAAATTTTAAAACGGTCAAAATGACCGTTCTTGGTAGTTCTAGTGTTAAGTAAATTGTGTTTTGTATGTATTTATATTTATATATTTAAGTTAGGGGTGGGCCGTTATTGGCGTTAACGTGCTGCGTTAACGTGAGACTCTTATCGGGCGATAAAAAACATATTGCCGTTAATCTATTCTCAAAGTTGGGTTGGGAGCTGGGTCTATACTACGCAAGCTATGATGACTTTCACCTTGATATTTTACACCTAGCCAAATTACACTGTAGGGGCGAGAGAACGAGTCTTCGAACCTGTGTGTATGCCTACTAGTGTTGTCAAAAATATGGATATTTTGCTATGTATCGATACTGAAATATCTGAAACGATACAATACTCATTTTCTACAGTATCGATATCAGCTGCGCTCTCCTCTCCGACCGACAGCGAGTGACACGCACCCGCCTCCTCTCATTCAGTCTGTTTAATCCTCTGAACATTGCAAACGGGTGTTCTGCTGGACTTTTGTTAGTATTGGTGTGACCGGTCTGAATTTCACGCGGGGTTGCACATAACGTTAATTCTACTAATTCCCGCAGATTTCGCGCTTGCATCTGAAGCGCACACACATACCGTAATAAAGCCGCCTCTGACATACAAGTGCAAAAATTAGTTCCTTTTTCCCTCTTATTAATGGTCAAATACACTCAATCTTGGTGAGTTTTAACGTAAACACAGTCGTAACCAGCTCACAGGAACAGTGTTTGGGATCCATGCGTGCGTCAGGTCTTAAAGGGACAGAAGTTATTTATTATTCAAACTACAAAAAGACAAACGATCACTTACGAGCACACATATTCTGAATGCCTTCAGCAGAATTCAAATGAGCCATTTTAATCTAGATTAATCTTCAGGTATCTAAAAATGTATCTATGCCCACCACTAATTTAAGTATACTTTAAACTTTTAATAAATGGTTCAATTTAAATAATTTAAAAAATCAATAAAAAGCCATTCTTTAAATGTCATCCACCTTGTTTTGTGGCTCTTTTGTTCTTTTTTTTTTTTTAAGTATCGGTTTAGGCAGCGTTTAGGCACCGGTACCGTTTTTTAAAAAAAAACAAAAAAACCATACCCAACCCTACCTCTACAGCCGGTGGAAAAGAATCTAAAGGGACTCGGGCAGAAATCATATTCATGGATGAGCTAATGTACAGATTTATTAACGTAACAGTAGTATGAAGCAAGATGGGGCTGAAAGCCGTTGGAGTGGAACGAGGCCACTGGAGCGATTGCAAATGAGATTTTAAGCATGGTAAAACATGGTACTCATGGTAAATCAAGAAAACAAGATTTAAACAATAAGGCTAACTGTGTTGAGCTATATAACAATCAATAGTTTTCTGTTGATGAATGTATCCAAACAGTTGCTCATCTATCTAATAAAGCACATAATATATTAAAGAGTCTTTGGGGTTTCCATGGTTGCTACAAAATAAACTGGAAATTGAGGGTAACGCGGGTATGATGGTATGATGTCATTGATAGATGACACACGAACAAGGTCCGTGCCCTGGTTAAAGTTGCTTATTTCTCTGGATTTAAACATTGTTGGAAACGTTTGGATAATGTAAGTGCATAAGTCACCAAAATATATGGCATTGTTTTTGAATATTTTACCTTTAACTAAGATTAAGTCAATAGGAGAAAGTCGTTCAAATGATTTTACTTGCCATTTGTCAGACACTAGGAATATGAGAGCTTCACATGGTAGTCTACAGTCACACAATCATATGTTCATATATTCATATATGTTCATATATTCTGCTAAGGAAGATGAACTGTTTGTGTAACTCACTCTTTGGTTCGCTCATAGTGACAGACTCAATGAAGTCGAGGGGTGTCATGTAAAGCTGTCCATCATACTCCATTGAGCTGAAGAGCCTGAACCTGTGCTCATGCGCTGACATCGACACCTCTTCATCTTCAGCAGATGCACTGACCTATAATCAAACAAATATACACAAGATAAGGCAAGCGTGGCATTGAAGAAAGTGCAAGCCGTCTTTTTCCTTTCCTCCCTGTTTTTAATATCGCTACCATTCCTGTACAAAAACATGCACACAAACATCCACAAGCAGATATATCAAGGGCTAAACTCACTAGGACAGTGTTCTTCTCGCTCTACAGTGGCCTGTGGCCAGGCCCACTGGGCACTGTGCAAACACCCAGGGAATGTGTGCCCTTCTACTTATTACCCCCATCAAATGTCCACCGGGCTGCCAAGCTGCCGTGTCCAGTTTCCTTAACCCTGGATTCCTGCGTCTCAATCCACAAGTCAAGGTTATGTCCAACCAAAGCAGATAAGGCAAAAACAAAAGGGAACATTGCAGAGAGATTCGCACCAGACTGTTTCAATCCTGTATGGTTTAATGATCAATCTGATAAATGCTTTTCGACAACAGTCATACCAAGATTATGTGCTCCTCTTTTGCTTTGTTAAACATATACAAATAGACCAAAATAATAAATTAATTTAACTAATCGTGATTAATCTCATATTTTTATAGCTCCTTTTTAAGCACAGAAAAATTAATAATGCGTGTAATGTGTGCAAGAAATAGGGAAAAATATGCAAATTTGTATATCACAAAGATCTTGGACTTGTTTGCTGTGTGGATTCCTTCTAATTGTTTATGTGGTGCGTTTAAGTCATACATTTGTGTGTAGATGAATATAGTTTGTTTTTCTGTCTAAAAGTGACTTTAACAATAGTATAAATAAATAATACTTTAAATCACATCAAGCACAATATGACTCTGACAATATGAGAAACATAATGTGGTTTAGGAACCACTGATCTAAATCACTGTCTAACAAATCTGGCTGGAAGACAAATGCAAAATAGGATTATGGCAGGAGAAAAGGTTTTTGACTGAATTTGCATGACTAGTAAAATGACCCTTTCGGAGCCTAACTAGACATACACACATACACTATACACATCCATGCAAAACACATCCCTAAAAGTGTCCAATACGTACAATCGTATCTTTAATATGTGTTCCAATATTTCTGTTATGAGCAGTTTCATAGAATCATAGTGCATCATCACCTGACCGATGAATTTGAGACACTGAATTCAGCACCTCTCTGGTGGAGAGCGACTGTTTTGATGGCACATGAATTCTACCGATTTTAACTGTTTATGAATAATAAAAACCGAGATGCTATAGTACTATACCATGTAAAAACCACAAACGTAAAGACTGCAAAATGTACTAACACGTAGATATACCTGCTCTTTTGCAGCCACTGCTGGGAGCGGAGAAATCAATGCGCGCAGACTCGCTGTGTGTCCCCGATCCGGACTCGAATTGTGCTGGTAGTAAACAACAGCGAATCCACCGAGAGTAATACACAGCCCCGTCCCCACATTTCTCAGAGCTGTTCTTTCCCTCGACGATTGCCCGCTGTTAAAGTAAAGGTTTAACCCATTTGTTAAATTGGTGAACTTGTTTCGAAGAGACAGAAACCGACGTACGGCGGCCATCATGACTGTGTCACCGCGGGGAGACTGCGCTCACTCATCGCGAGATGCGACCTCGCTACAAAACATCATGCATGAACACATTAGCAGCTGTATTTGCAGTCATTTGTCCTTTCTATTTAGGTAATAGTTAGAAGTCATAGTCAAAGCCCTCAGCCCTAAAAAAAATGCTGTTTTTTAAAATATCGTTTTGAGAAGATGTCCGTCAAAAAGTGCTTTATTTCGTTTTATCGTCGCTTTTTTTCATTCTTAAAAATATACATGGTAACCAGTTACAGGTAAAATACTGCA
Source organism: Romanogobio albipinnatus (assembly GCA_023566225.1). Taxonomy (NCBI): domain Eukaryota; kingdom Metazoa; phylum Chordata; class Actinopteri; order Cypriniformes; family Gobionidae; genus Romanogobio; species Romanogobio albipinnatus. The sequence continues at coordinate 27,488,799 of CM042246.1, read as the reverse complement.
CGAGTGTGTAGTAGATTTGATCAATGCCTGTTTCTCAAATTTGTAAAGCCTACAATAGGCCAATTCACATATTTGTCTACTAAAAATAGAATTAAAGTAGAAATCTGTAATTTTAAAAAAAACTAGCTATGTAAAGTCAAATTAATCTGTTAAAAAAAAAGGAATGGCCCATCATTAACAGTATCCCAACCCACCCACAATTTTATTATTTTTTATTAAAAAATAGTAAAACAAATGGGAAATATTTGTATTTTTAAAAAAGTAATACACTAGTAGCTAAACCTATATAGAGATACACAAAGCGTGGGTTCACAACTTTAAAAAAAAAAAGTTGTACAGTGTTTGTACTCTTATAGCTAATTGTGTCAAATGTGGCTGTTCACTTTACACTGCAAATATGTGTGAGTTCACAACAGAAGTAGCCTAGGCTACATTATTTATTTCACCCCGTAACTCATTTTTGTAAAATATCCTCCGTAACAGCAACACACACTGACATCTATAATCTAGTTTTAATGAGCTATAATGGTATTTAACATACAAAACGACATAATTATGACAACAGTTAGGCCTATATGACTGCTGCTTGCTTCCCTTCTGCTTTGGTCCCCACAATGTATGCAAAACCTGCCCTCACAAACATAGGCATATAAACGAAACTACAGACATATAAACTGTGATTGTGCGCAAAAACTCAAGGCTGGACCAAACCGATGTCCCGCCCACAGAAGCCCGAGCTCTGCACCTGCCCCGCGCGCGCAGCAGCCACTCACTGCGCAAAGCACTTCCCACAACAACACATACCTGCTGCCTCAATACCTGCTGCACATTTATTCATGTCAGAAAGCACCACCGGCCACCATGTGGACGAGGCATGAGAGCAGAAATTAAAGGACTTGTGTAAAGTCAGTTATTTGCAGTCACTGTTTCTTCCCCACTGGATATGTCTGTATAATCCACTGGAGTCAAGTGATATTTCATATGCGCTCAGCATGGATCCACTACAAATGACGTACTCGCATGGATATTATTCGTCGTAACAAATAGCTTTGGACGATTGCTTCACCGTATTCATCTAGATCAAGTTCCCCTAACCGCTCTTGCTGGGTTGGAGGTTTGGGATGGCAGCTGTGGGCGAGATCGGGACGTTTTTACAGAGCCTGGAGGGTTTCGGACAGGTCGGATCACAGTTCTTTCTACCACCTCTAGGAGAAAACCTCGGGCTGTTGAATGATCATTTAGTTCCAGCAGAGAGACTGTCACGGAGCACCTCCGCAGATTTAACGCACTTGAAAGGGATCCTGCGGAGAAGACAGTTGTACTGCAGGACTGGATTTCACCTGGAAATACTCCCTGATGGCAGCGTGCAGGGCACGAGAAAGGACCACAGTCGTTTTGGTAATTTCCCACTTTATTTACAGCTTGTTAGATTTGTTTAAACAGAAACGGAATCATATCATATGAACTCAATAGCAGTGACTGTACACTTTAAAAAAATAGAAGTTGTCCAGTTTTATAGTTCGTGTCGATCAATTTAAAAAGAACATAGAACTTTTAAATCTATAACATTTAATACCTTGAATATTAACCTATTAACATTTTTTTCTGTAATTTCTATAAGTAAATACATAAATATCCAACTCAAAAACACTTCAGAGCAAAAAGAAATGTATTATTATTAATGCAATATATATATATATATATATATATATATATATATATATATATATATATATATATATATATATATATATATATATATATATATATATATATATATATATATATATATATATATATATATACTGTATAGTATATTTCTTTATTTCTGTATAATTGAAATGTATACAATATCACATTACATATGAAAAATGCATTGCAGTTCAATTTTCTCACACTATGAGGATTTCGACTTCAAAGAACATCTCCTGAACAATCGATTTATTCTTCTCCAGGTATTTTGGAATTCATAAGCCTTGCAGTTGGATTAATAAGCATCCGTGGAGTGGACAGTGGTCTCTACCTCGGGATGAACGACAAGGGAGAACTTTATGGCTCTGTAAGCAGACTTTTACCCGGCTTTTTAAGAAGAATGATCCTGCACAATTGTTGTTCTTATTCAAGCCCAGTAGATGGCATATATGTTTTATCATACTGACCACCTCTCTCTTCACGTTATGAGTTATGAAGAAACTGCATGAATTAGTTCACCAACTTGTTTTTTTGTTTCTTAGGAGAAACTCACAGCAGAATGTGTCTTCCGTGAGCAGTTTGAGGAGAACTGGTACAACACGTACTCTTCTAATCTGTACAAGCATGGGGAGAGAGGAGCACGATATTTCGTGGCTCTCAACAAGGACGGCACGCCACGTGATGGGATAAAATCAAGGAGGCATCAAAAGTTCACTCACTTTCTTCCAAGACCGGTGGACCCTGAAAAAGTTCCAGAACTTTACAAAGAGGTGCTTGGTCACAGTTGAGATGAGTTATCGGCTGAGAGAGATGCCCAGTTTCTTCTCTACATGAGGAGGAGAGGATAAAGTTTGGCCGAAGCGTCCAAACAAGAGGAGAAATTGCTCTGGAAATGCACTGGCCAGTACTGACGGTGAAGACAACAGTTTCGAAAGACTCAAATTGTGAAAGCCAATTTTCATTTTTGGTGTTGGTGTCTTTGTTGCTGGTTCTAACTGACTAGTAGCATAACAATGATAACCAAAACGAAGGGTTTTGGAGGTTTTAAGCATGTTGCTGCTTTGCTCTGGAAATATTCGATATGGGTTAAGAAGGACTTGAAGGAACAATGCTTATGTGATGCTCAGAGATGACAGAACTGGGACGGTGGAGAACAGGAGATGCCATCTCACACGATGTTATTTATACAGTTCTTGATTCACATATTTATTGTATTTATTTATTTGAAAATATAAATATATATTTTTACATCTAAAAGTAGATTTTTTTTTATTATTATACCAAACAGTAGAAGGTGTTTTGAAAAAGTGGCAAAGTTGTTCTTTTTATATGACGGAAACTGTAAAAGTTACTTATTATTATCACTGCTATGCTATTACAGAAGGCGAGAAAGATTGTGATTTCCAATTGCAAAAGTATGAAGAATGTCATGAGACTCTGTGATTTTAATACATTTGTTTCAAGCACGATTTCCCAAAATGGCATGCTGCACAGTACAGGATAAGTATTATCATAAAAAAGCTAGTTTTGTTTGATACAATCTGTTCATTCATAAATGATTATTATCTGGAAAACATTAAAGGAAAACATCCTTTCTAACTGTAATGGTAATCATACATTCTTAAACTATGAATTCATTTGTTGTGCACAAAAAAGGGGAACAAACCAAAGGTGTCCTCTTTTTTAAGGCATAGTTCACCCCCCAAAAAATCATAATTTCTCACACTCATGTTGTTCCAAAATGATATACATTTCTTTTTTCTGTGGAACTTCTGTGTCCCCCCCCCCCCCCCCCCCCCCCCCCCCCTATACATGGAAGTCAGGGGTTAACAATATAGTTTGGTTATTAACATTCTTCAGAATTTCATATCTTTCAATCACAGGTTTGGAATGACGTGAGGATGAGTAAATGATGACGTTTTTATTTTTGTTGGCTGAACTGTCCCTTTAAGTTGCTGTTTAGCCTAGACCCAGGGTTGTCCTGCACTCATCAGCATCAAAGTTCTTTTGCGAGACCTTCTCAGGTAACAGCTGCACAATGACTGAATCTGAGTGGAATAAAAACTGACCTTTTCTTTTGGGTCAAACCCAAAGTTAGAGTAATCTCTGCTGATGCTTAGTAATAATGCCTGCTAAGCACACCAGGCAAAGCTATAAAGAGAAAATGTGTCTGCTGAATGAGAAAATAATTGGTTTAAAAATAGAAAACAAACTATTTGAATTCTTCATACATATAAACCACACAAGGTTTTGTGTTCTCTTTGACAGATAGTACCAGCATTTTCACATGAAACCTAGCAAGGCACTGGGGAAAATGATATGAGATTTAGACACCACGGGCTAAACCTTCCTGAATGTTGTTTAACGGCTGAATGAGACATTTCTACAACAATGACTAAAGAGGCACATCTACACACAGTTTCTAAACGGATGAGAGGACATTTTATGTTGAAGCATGAAGATATAATCTGTGATCTCAGTATCTCTGTGAAGGCGAGCCAGGGTCTGTGTGCTTGCAACATTTTACAATGGGTTTTCCCCATCTCAAAACTTTAGAGTGACTGTTAACAACAGATATATGAGAGTGTGAGTATATGAGCTTCACTCCATGAAGATAAACAATTGTATAATTAAATCACAAGTGCTCTGATTTCTATCGTCGTATATAGTTTGATTCGTTTTGTAAAACATTTTTATGGTTTAACAAATAAAAAGTCGATGTTTCCCCAAGTTCCATGTAATCATGTTGTTTGTTTTGTGCAAATGTCACCGTAGCTATTAGGTCACCGCTTTAATGTAAGAGAGTTGGTGTCACAAAATACTCCCTGGCACATGAAGAAACAATATATTTTTCTGTCTGTCTGAGCTGAAATAGATGCCTTTGTCTGTCCTTCTAGCAGGTGGTCTGAGGCACTTTACAGGCAACACTTAAATCCTTCATCCATGCCCTCTCTCATGCACTTAATGGATGCACCCTTATTTTCATCACCTCAGACGTGGCCTCAAAGAGCACTCAAAGAAACCCTATCAGATAGGTGTGTGTGAGAGAGAGAGAGAGAGAGAGAGAGAGAGAGAGAGAGAGAGAGAGCAAAGGATGGAGAGAGAGTGAGAGAGAGAGAGAGTGTGTGTGTGTGTGTGTGTGTGTGTGTGTGTGTGTGTGTGTGTGTGTGTGTGTGTGTGTGTGTGTGTGTGTGTGTGTGTGTGTGTGTGTGTGTGTGTGTGTGTGTGTGCGAGTGTGGCATGTAAGTAAGGGATCTATCTCTGTGGCCCAATCAGACATTGCAGGTGTTCCCACAGCACTTGTCAGCATGTCCTGGGTCTCTGATCTTCAAGGCCCTGTGTTTGTCAGCTGCGAATATGGGGCGGGAGTTCACACAACCCTGTAGAAATACAGCCTCGGTAGGCAGCTTTGTAGTCCCGTGTGGATTACAATAGTGCATAATTCATATCTTTAAAGACTGGGGGAAGTAGCAATGTCTCACCTGGTGTTTTGAGTTGTAGTCTCAGGCCAGATTTGTGTTTGCGCAAGGGTGGTGTCTGACATTATCCTCAGCAAACTGTTTATCTTGAGCTCTTTTGCATAAATTACCTCTTTAAAGCCAATGGACAATGCTGAACGATCATCTGAATAATGCAGTACTGCTCAAAAGTTTGGAATCATTTGGAATAATTATGCTCACAAAGGCTGCATTTATTTGACCAAAAATACAGTAAAAACTGTAATATTCTAAAATATTATTACGATTTTTTTCTATTTTTATATATTTTAAAATGTCATTTATTCCTTTAATGGCAAAGCTGTATTTTCAGCATCATTGCTCCAGTCTTCAGTGTCACGATCCTTCAGAAATCATTCTAATATGATGCCTTTATGCTCAAAAAACATTTCTCATTATTATCAACATTGAAACCAGTTTTTGCTGCTTAAAGCTGCAGTCCATAACTTTTTTTGGTTTTAAAAATGATCCAATAACAATTTTTGAGCAAGCACATAACCAGCCAGTGTTCAAAACTATCTTCTTACCTTAGCCCGATTCACAACGGTAAACTTAATAATGTGTGTTATAATTTGAGTGGTATTGGTGGATTTCCACAGGAAATTCGAGCATGTCTCTGTTCGTCTTTGCGTCTGTACACATAAAGAAGGAGTCCCGGGTATATATATATACATCGATATTATATATATATATCGCATGTGAGGATGCTGCAGGTGGCGAATCATTTATAGCCTTTTCTCACAGCAGCTGGAATAATTAAATGTATCATTTTGATGACGGATTGTAATCCAGAAAGGTCCAAACGGCAATCATCAGTGACAACTGGAGAATCACCCTTAGTTAAAAGAAATTGAAATATATAGGTAACGCTAAAACACACTAAATACATGTAGTCACGCAATGCAGATGTTGTTAACATTAAAAATTTGAGAACAAAGTATAACAATAATTGGTAACACTTTACAATAAGGTTCGTTAGTTAACATTAGTTAACTACATAAGTTAACATGAACTAATAATGAACTGCACTTATAAATCATTTATTTATCTTTGTTAATGTTAATTTCATCATTTACTAATGCATTATTAAAATCTTGTTAACATTAGTTAATGCACAGTGAACTAACATGAAAACACCTTGAACATCTGTATTTTTATGAACTAAAGTTAACAAAGAGTAACTAATGCAGAACAGAGGTGTTGTTCATGGTTAGTTAATGTTAACTAATGCATTAACTAATGTTAACTAATACAACCTTATTGTAAAGTGTTACCCAATAATTATGTGCACGATTTGATGTGATATGAGCTAAGTGATCATTATTTAATCACTGTTGGTTGCACAATTTAATGTAATGCTTTTTTTCTCAGTTGGTCTGAACAGAATTGTCAGATCTGTTACTTGCTTAATACTTTAATTCAGCAAGGATGCAATAAATTGATCAGTAAATGTAAAGACATGTATACTGTTACAAAACATTTAAATTTCAAATAAATGCTGTTCTTTGAACTTTCTATTCATCAAAAGATCTGTAAATTGATCACAAACATTTTAAACACTGATAACCATTATTCATAATTGAGCACCAATAATAATCAATGCAATGTTATTTTGACACTTGGAATCCTAAAGGGACTGTTCGCCACATAAACTCTGTCACTCTACTTCCACTCTTTACTTTCCAGTCTTTCCAAACCTGTATGACTTTCTTTCTATTGTGGTGAATTATTAGATACAAATGAGAGTGAATGATTACAGGGACTGTCAAAACGACAAAAACGCAACATACTGTAAAAGTTTCATAAAAGTGGTCCATGTGACTCTATCTCTCCTTGATGTATTCACAAGAGTTCATGAGACAAAAAAAAAAAGATGTTTAATTTGTAAATGAATGGTTCCTCTGGGTCAAATCTTTTCAATTATAGCCTCAACATGAAGGTGCGTAAATATGACAGAACTAAACTATTTCTTTAATATGATTTGAGACTAGATGTAATAATATTTTATTATATTAGACCCTAATAATAATCAATAATAATAAAAAATCTTCCTGTGGATTCTTCAGTGTAGAGTAACAGTAGGTGTAGAGGAGTTAATAATATCCTTTTAAACACCTTTTTGGCACGTCATCTTGCTTAATTTTGTGGTGACGTCTTGCCACTCTGCAAGCAGGCAATGAATATGTGATGTTTTTTTTTAACTTTCAAGCTGTCAACTATAGTTCAATTGTTGTTCTGGTGTTTGCATCCCCATGGAGACATCAGGGACGACTTGCATGATCCAACTAGTGGTTACACCTCTTATAACCTTTTCTATAATGCATTTAGGAACGAGTGGGAGTGTGAAAATTATCAGATTTATTTTAACACCAAAGGTCATAATGAGCAAAATAGCTCAGGTCAGTGTAATGATGATAATATTTTCACACATCTCTGCAGTCATGCGAGACCACTGGCAGTATTCACATCTTCTGAAGTCTCTTCCCCACCCCCATACTTTTTTACGGAGACTTTCTCACATCTGCTGAGCAAACTATTCCAATTCTCCCAGAGGGGCCCAGATCTGGCCCTCTCCTTGGCCCATGTGTCCACATTATAAAGCCACAAATTAGCTCTTGACATTTGGGCACCATAATTGCTCCTCAAAAGCATGAGGCATCAATTAGGCTCCCAGCAGTGTGACAGCTTATCCCTATAGGACATGTCTGATCTGAGGACAGAAGCTGCTCACGGCCTGACTGGTCCAGACACAGACACCCAGATCCATGTCCATATAAGCAAATTGCTGCACTCAGAAGGATCACAGATATTCACTGACTTTAAAAAGGCGCTAATAAGATTATATGATACTTTTTAATATGCAAAATAATCACGTTATATAATTTATTAATATGCTATACAAATATGTATTCATTTCCACATGAAGAAAGAGTGTTTTTGGGGTGTCCGTAAGCATTATATGGCATCATAGATGTCTTTGATTCTCCACAGCAGGCTTTTCCCACAAAGCTCCCTTAACCTAAAGGTCAAAACAAAGGTCAATTGGTTAATTTCCATACTTTCCACCCAAAACATTCTTAAAGCACTCCGAGTAATTCAATCAGCGGCTAGAACATGCAATAACATCCTTGAGTGAAATAGAAAATCATTAGTGTTTGTTTTACATGCTAAAACAAAAAGGACTGTGAGATTAACACTTCGCAAACCTGGGACATTATTTGAGGAGGTCACTGAAAAAATAGCGATGACTAAAATCTGGCTATAGTTTAGATTTATTGGTGAAAACTTGTAAAGACGGTGTTACATAGCTTGAAAAGCCTATGCAAGGTATGTGCACTGTACACTCAATGCTAGCAAGTAAAAGTGGAAATGTGCATTGTTGGCCATAAGTGAGGCGGAAAATTGCTAACCCATTTGTCATTATGCTCCTTGATGTAGAGGTCAATCAATGGATTCTTTCATGACAAGCCTGCAGAATTGAATGTTTTTCCACGGCCTCACCCCTTCACACCTGGACTGCCAGGTAAAATAACAAAACAAGAAGAGTGCAAAATAAAAGAGGGTTTAGCAGAGGACTACCTTGTAGGCCAAGGAAAGCTGATAGGTGAGAGGAATTTGTCATGCATCTAGGTACCTCAATTTGCAATGAATAGAGTGCAAATCTTTTCATACCTTTTCCACCACGTACTGTTAGCATGCACACATAGGCCTATGCTTTGGCCTAAAACCCCAAGGGTAATTTGCAAGAATTACTTGTACTTGTTTGTTTGTGTGGGCCTAAATGCATTACATTGATGAGGATGTTGAGAGATTACTTTGTTTTCCTGGCTCAGCATTAAAGCACTTCATTCATCATGTGTTGTGTGCCATACATTCCTGATTAACTTTCATTTGGTTCCTGCTAGTAGAGTTCCTTTGCATTCAAGGGTGAGAAGAGATTTCAGTTTGCATGACAAATTGCTTGTTGCCTAAATGCAAATATCTTTGATTCCCTTTAATAACCCCATCAGAACCTATTGACGTCTCTTGAGGAGAAATTATTTCCGCTTGTCAAGCACTTGTCTGGATTCCAGTTGCCTAAATCAATAGTCTCCTCCTTTATTGGGCCAGTGGTTGATTTTGTTGTTCAGGTAGAAATCAGTCACTCCTTCTAGCACTTATTCTCTTCCTATTTAGAAAGAAAAATCGTTTTGTATTTCAAAGGAAATACTGTAGCTGGAAACGGTCTGTCTGTCTGTCTATCTATCTATCTATCTATCTATCTATCTATCTATCTATCTATCTATCTATCTATCTATCTATCTATCTATCTATCTATCTATCTATCTATCTATCTATCTATCTATCTATCTATCTATCTATCTATCTATCTATCTATCTATCTATCTATCTATCTACCTACCTACCTACCTACCTACCTACCTACCTACCTACCTACCTACCTACCTACCTACCTACCTACCTACCTACCTACCTACCTACCTACCTACCTACCTACCTACCTACCTACCTACCTACCTACCTATCTATCTATCTATCTATCTATCTATCTATCTATCTATCTATCTATCTATCTATCTATCTATCTATCAATCAATCTATCTATCTATCTATCTATCTATCTATCTATCTATCTATCTATCTATCTATCTATCAATCTATCTATCTATCTATCTATCTATCTATCTATCTATCTATCTATCTATCTATCTATCTATCTATCTATCTATCTAAACATTTTAAAGATTTTACAGCAAGAAAAATATGAATGATAACCATTTATGAGATAAAATAACCCAGATTTTAGTCAATATAAGATGATATTGGATTAGGTGCGCAACGAGTTCAAATTTGCAACCTAACATTCTGGCTTACTTTAAAGTCACAATATGCAATTTTCCGCTGCTAGAGGTCACTTATTCAAAACAAAGGCATAGCTTGATGACGCCTGGATTTCACGGAGCTTTTATTATGCCACAGATGACTGCTTCCGCTTTTTCCCGTCATGCGTACGCAGCGCTGTTTTATCATATTAGATACATTTCACTGTGTTATGTTATAATGCTATATAATGTTCGCTCGGCGGCTACTATGAGACACTTGTTGCACACTGCAGTAAGCTAGATCGATTTTAAGCATGGTAAACAAGATTAGATCAACAAGATTCTAATCCAAAAATCTTACATATTGCGCCTTTAAGTCAGTGCATGTTCTTTCTAATATTTACCCAGCACGGGGTTGCCAATAACCAAGCCATTTTTAGAACATAATATGTACAAAAAGCAAACAAGGCACATGCCTCTGTGATGACAGTGAATGTTATGGCTCAGCTCAATTTAATTAAACCAAAACACCAGACGTTATGTTGCTGTCTTTTCTGTCTGCATCATCATCAGCTGTAGTGGCACCTGAAATCCAAAGGATGTTTTTACTTGGTGAAATCCCATGTGCGCAGTCTTGGTTTCTTTGACATGGCCTGCAGTGATCATATATACAGAGATCAAAGTGTAAATATCAAAAAGAGCGGCCACCTGTCAATGTGTACATATGCAATTAAAACGCTCCCATCAAGACACTTTATAAATCATAGGGCTGAGCACTGCAGGTTCTGACAAGACACCAGACGTGTATGAAAACACTATCAGAGGCTGCATGGGAAGATGGCTGAGGGGGTCAGAGGTTAAATTATAACATGCTGAAAATATTATCACTGTTTTTAGTCCTTCAAATAGTTTAATCTGTGGCTCGATGAATATTTTATTAAAGATTCGCTGTAATATTTGAAAATAATAATAATTAACAGACGGACGGACGGACATCTATGATGCCATTTCAAATATTTTTTGCTTTGAATACAAGTGACAAATGAATATAAATGCATGTAAATGCATTGATTGCTCATAAAAGTAAAGTGTGAGCTGACACTGAGCTATAGTTAAAAATATAATAGAAGGGGGCATTTTTTAATGAATGAAGAAACAACACTCATTTAAAAATGTCATGCCAGCATCCCTCACCTCGCCAACAATGATCTGAAAGTAAGTGAATATATAGGACTCGAATGACCAGAACATATTCAGCTGTGGTCATTGTGACCTGTAAGAGATAAAGCTGTACCTGATATTGTAAGGGATTTCAAAAATACACTGCACATTCATTTGGAGGCCTTAGAGGAAAGGAAATCCTCTGAGAGTCCTATCAAAATAAGAATTGTCCATTCAAATTGTATGATGACTTCAACAAAAATGGCTTGTGCAATCACACTATATACTGCAAAGAAGATGCAGACCAATTTTGACAAATTTGACATCCATATTTATACTAATTTTGTCAAGACACATATTATTTATTAAACAGAAGAAACAAAACGAGCCAAACTAAATCACTGGCTTTTATTTGTTTGTTTTTTTGACAAACCAACATCAAAATAAATTTGATGTGATTTCCCTCCTGTGCTGTGCTGCTGGAGTGCATGCCCTCAGGCCTGTAAGTTTCATTGGAACGACTAATACAGACTAATTCAAATGGCTTGAGATCAAATGTGCACAAGCAGGTTATCAAAGGAGCTCTTTTTACTTGTGCTTTGTACTTTTTATCTGTTGAAAGTTCATATTAAAGTCTCTTAGAGCTCAGAGGACTACATGCATAGTTAAGAATCGGCTGAAAGATGCATCAAAGTTTTTTCCAATGAGAAAGAAAACAGTTAATTATATGGCAAAGATAACAGCTGTCAATAGTGCGCTAACATAGCGTGGCATTTTCACGCAATGAACAAAATCCAAAGCTGTCACAGAGAACTCAATAAATAAAACCAAGAGGATTCACGGTTGTCGGCTTCTTGAGGATGGATTTTTTTCTAGCCTTATCAGAGAGCTCAGGTACAGAAGTTAATCAGCAGAGTACAAAGGAGGCCTTTATTTTGGTGAAACCTCCATGCTCTCCGATATCAAAGGCAACACATGGTACCACAACAAGATGCTGCACAAGGTGATAAGATGTATACCATCTGACATGCAGAAAAATTTCTGAAGTGAATTAGAAATGTGAGATTCTGATATGGAAAGGTCACTCTCTACGGGTATTTCCCAGTCTAATATCTACATTTGGGGATTGAATTTCAAGTAATTAAAATAATAATTAAAGTAAATTAAAAAGACAGTAAGATTTTTTTAAAACAAATTCATATTTTATTCATCGAAGATGCATTCAATTAATCAAAAGTGACAGTCAAGACATTTATAATGTTACAAGTTACAACATTACAAAGATTCATATTTCATATAAATGCTGTTCTTTTGAACTTTCATCAAAGATTCCTGAAAAGAATGTATCACGGTTTCCACAAAACAATTCTGACTTTTCAGAATTGCGTGATATAAAGTCAGAATTGAATGATATAGCCAGAATTGAATGATATAAAGTCAGAATTGACTATAGTCAGAATTGAATGTTGTAAAGTCAGATTTGAATGATATAAAGTCAGAATGGAATTATATAAAGTGATATAGTCAGAATTGAATGATATAAAGTCAGAATTGAATGATATAATGTCAGAATTGAATGATATAAAGTCAGAATTTAATGATATACTCAGAATTGAATGATATAAAGTCAGAATTGAATTATATAGTCAGAGTTGAATGATATAAAGTCATAATTGAATGATATAGTCATAATTGAATGATATACTCAGAATTGAATGATATAAAGTCAGAATTGAATGATATAAAGTCAGAATTGAATGATATAAAGTCAGAATTGAATGACATAAAGTGGTATAGTCAGAATTGAATGATATAATGTCAGAATTTAATGTTGTAGAGTCAGAATTGAATGATATAATGTCAGAATTGAACGATATAAAGTCAGAAATGAATGATATAAAGTCAGAATTGAATGATATAAAGTCAGAATTGAATGATATAAAGTCAGAATTGAATTATATAAAGTCAGAATTGAATGATATAAAGTCAGAATTGAATGATATAATGTCAGAATTGAATGATATAAAGTCAGAATTGAAGGATATAAAGTCAGGATTGAATGATATAAAGTCAGAATTGAATGATATTAAGTGATATAGTCAGAATTGAATGATATATAGTCAGAATTGAATGATATAGTCAGAATTGAATTATATAAAGTCAGAATTGAATGATATAAAGTCAGAATTTAATGACATAATGTCAGAATTGAATGATATAAAGTCAGAATTGAATGATATAATGTCAGAATTGAATGATATAAAGTCAGAATTGAAGGATATAAAGTCAGGATTGAATGATATAGTCAGAATTGAATGATATAAAGTGATATAGTCAGAATTGAATGATATAGTCAGAATTGAATTATATAAAGTCAGAATTGAATGATATAGTCAGAATTGAATGATATAAAGTCAGAATTGAATGATATAAAGTCAGAATTGAATGATATAAAGTCAGAATTGAATGATAAGTGATATAGTCAGAATTGAATGATATAAAATCAGAATCAAATTATATAGTCAGAATTGAATTATATAAAGTCAGAATTGACTATAGTCAGAATTGAATGTTGTAAAGTCAGAATTGAATGATATAAAGTCAGAATGGAATTATATAAAGTGATATAGTCAGAATTGAATGACATAAAGTCAGAATTGAATGATATAATGTCAGAATTGAATGATATAAAGTCAGAATTTAATGATATACTCAGAATTGAATGATATAAAGTCAGAATTTAATGATATAATGTCAGAATTTAATGTTGTAGAGTCAGAATTGAATGATATAATGTCAGAATTGAACGATATAAAGTCAGAAATGAATGATATAAAGTCAGAATTGAATGATATAAAGTGATATATTCAGAATTGAGTGATATAAAGTCAGAATTGAATTATATAAAGTCAGAATTGCGTAATATAAAGTCAGAATTGGATGATATATCCAGAATTTAATTATATAAAGTCAGAATTGACTATAGTCAGAATTGAATGTTGTAAAGTCAGAATTGAATGATATAAAGTCAGAATGGAATGATATAAAGTGATATAGTCAGAATTGAATGATATAATGTCAGAATTGAATGATATAAAGTCAGAATTGAATGATATAAAGTCAGAATTGAAGGATATAAAGTCAGAATTGAATGATATAAAGTGATATAGTCAGAATTGAAGGATATAAAGTCAGAATTGAATGATATAAAGTCAGAATTGAATGATATAAAGTGATATAGTCAGAATTGAGTGATATAAAGTCAGAATTGAATGATATAATGTCAGAATTGAATGATATAGTCAGAATTGAAGGATATAAAGTCAGAATTGAATGATATAAAGTCAGAATGAATGATATAAAGTGATATAGTCAGAATTGAATGATATAAAGTCAGAATTTAATGATATACTCAGAATTGAATGATATAAAGTCAGAATTGAATGATATAATGTCAGAATTTTATGTTGTAGAGTCAGAATTGAATGATATAATGTCAGAATTGAACGATATAAAGTCAGAATTGAATGATATAAAGTCAGAATTGAATGATATAAAGTCAGAATTGAATGATATAATGTCAGAATTGAATGATATAATGTCAGAATTGAATGATATAAAGTCAGAATTGAATGATATAAAGTCAGAATTGAGTAATATAAAGTAAGAATTGAAGGATATAAAGTCAATTGAATTATATAAAGTCAGAATTGAATGATATAGTCAGAATTGAATGATATAATGTCAGAATTGAATGATATAAAGTCAGAATTGAATGATATAATGTCAGAATTGAATGATATAATGTCAGAATTGAATGATATAATGTCAGAATTGAATAATATAAAGTCAGAATTGAATGATATAAAGTCAGAATTTAATGATATAATGTCAGAATTTAATGATATAAAGTCAGAATTGAATGATATAATGTCAGAATTGAATGATATAAAGTCAGAGTTGAATGATATAAAGTCAGAATTGAATGATATAAAGTCAGAGTTGAATGATATAAAGTCAGAATTGAATGATATACTCAGAATTGAATGATATAAAGTCAGAATTGAATTATATAAAGTCAGAATTGAATGATATAAAGTCAGAATTGAATGATATAATGTCAGAATTGAATGATATAGTCAGAATTGAAGGATATAAAGTCAGGATTGAATGATATAGTCAGAATTGAATGATATAAAGTGATATAGTCAGAATTGAATGATATAAAGTCAGAATTGAATGATATAGTCAGAATTTAATTATATAAAGTCAGAATTGAATGATATAGTCAGAATTGAATGATATAAAGTCAGAATTGAATGATATAAAGTCAGAATTGAATGATAAGTGATATAGTCAGAATTGAATGATATAAAGTCAGAATTGAATTATATCAAGTCAGAATTGAATTATATAAAGTCAGAATTGAATGATATAAAGTCAGAATTGAATGATAAGTGATATAGTCAGAATTGAATGATATAAAGTCAGAATCGAATTATATAGTCAGAATTGAATGATATAAAGTCAGAATTAAATGATATAGTCAGAATTGAATGATATACTCAGAATTGAACGATATAAAGTCAGAATTGAATGATATAATGTCAGAATTGAATGATATAGTCAGAATTGAATGATATAAAGTCAGAATTGAACGATATACTCAGAATTGAACGATATAAAGTCCGAATTGAATGATATAAAGTCCGAATTGAATGATATAAAGTCAGAGTTGAATGATATAAAGTCAGAATTGAATTATATAGTCAGAATTGAATGATATACTCAGAATTGAATGATATAAAGTCAGAATTGAATGATATAAAGTCCGAATTGAATGATATAGTCAGAATTGAATGATATAAAGTCAGAATTGGATGATATAGTCAGAATTGAATGATAAAAAGTAAGAATTGAATGATATAAAGTCAGAATTGAATTATATAAAGTCAGAATTGAATGATATAAAGTCAGAATTGAATGATAAAAAGTCAGAATTGAATGATATAAAGTCAGTCAGAATTGAATGATAAAGTCAGAATTGAATGATATAAAGTCAGAATTGAATGATATAGTCAGAATTGAATGATATAAAGTCAGAATTGAATGATAAAGTCAGAATTGAATGATATAAAGTCAGAATTGAATTATATAGTCAGAGTTGAATGATATAAAGTCAGAATTGAATGATAAAGTCAGAATTGAATGATATAAAGTCAGAATTGAATTATATAGTCAGAGTTGAATGATATAAAGTCAGAATTGAATGATATAAAGTCAGAATTGAATGATATAGTCAGAATTGAATGATATAAAGTCAGAATTGAATGATATAATGTCAAAATTGAATGATATATTCAGAATTGAATGATAAAAAGTCAGAATTGAATGATATAAAGTCAGTCAGAATTGAATGATAAAGTCAGAATTGAATGATATAAAGTCAGAATTGAATGATATAGTCAGAATTGAATGATATAAAGTCAGAATTGAATGATATAAAGTCAGAATTGAATGATAAAGTCAGAATTGAATGATATAAAGTCAGAATTGAATTATATAGTCAGAGTTGAATGATATAAAGTCAGAATTGAATGATATACTCAGAATTGAATGATATAAAGTCAGAATTGAATGATATAATGTCAGAATTGAATGATATAGTCAGAATTGAAGGATATAAAGTCAGGATTGAATGATATAGTCAGAATTGAATGATATAAAGTGATATAGTCAGAATTGAATGATATAAAGTCAGAATTGAATGATATAGTCAGAATTTAATTATATAAAGTCAGAATTGAATGATATAGTCAGAATTGAATGATATAAAGTCAGAATTGAATGATATAAAGTCAGAATTGAATGATATAAAGTCAGAATTGAATGATAAGTGATATAGTCAGAATTGAATGATATAAAGTCAGAATCGAATTATATAGTCAGAATTGAATGATATAAAGTCAGAATTGAATTATATCAAGTCAGAATTGAATTATATAAAGTCAGAATTGAATGATATAAAGTCAGAATTGAATGATAAGTGATATAGTCAGAATTGAATGATATAAAGTCAGAATCGAATTATATAGTCAGAATTGAATGATATAAAGTCAGAATAAAATGATATAGTCAGAATTGAATGATATACTCAGAATTGAACGATATAAAGTCAGAATTGAATGATATAATGTCAGAATTGAATGATATAGTCAGAATTGAATGATATAAAGTCAGAATTGAACGATATACTCAGAATTGAACGATATAAAGTCCGAATTGAATGATATAAAGTCCGAATTGAATGATATAAAGTCAGAGTTGAATGATATAAAGTCAGAATTGAATTATATACTCAGAATTGAATGATATAAAGTCAGAATTGAATGATATAAAGTCCGAATTGAATGATATAAAGTCCGAATTGAATGATATAGTCAGAATTGAATGATATAAAGTCAGAATTGGATGATATAGTCAGAATTGAATGATAAAAAGTAAGAATTGAATGATATAAAGTCAGAATTGAATTATATAAAGTCAGAATTGAATGATATAAAGTCAGAATTGAATGATAAAAAGTCAGAATTGAATGATATAAAGTCAGTCAGAATTGAATGATAAAGTCAGAATTGAATGATATAAAGTCAGAATTGAATGATATAGTCAGAATTGAATGATATAAAGTCAGAATTGAATGATAAAGTCAGAATTGAATGATATAAAGTCAGAATTGAATTATATAGTCAGAGTTGAATGATATAAAGTCAGAATTGAATGATAAAGTCAGAATTGAATGATATAAAGTCAGAATTGAATTATATAGTCAGAGTTGAATGATATAAAGTCAGAATTGAATGATATAAAGTCAGAATTGAATGATATAGTCAGAATTGAATGATATAAAGTCAGAATTGAATGATATAATGTCAAAATTGAATGATATATTCAGAATTGAATGATAAAAAGTCAGAATTGAATGATATAAAGTCAGTCAGAATTGAATGATAAAGTCAGAATTGAATGATATAAAGTCAGAATTGAATGATATAGTCAGAATTGAATGATATAAAGTCAGAATTGAATGATATAAAGTCAGAATTGAATGATAAAGTCAGAATTGAATGATATAAAGTCAGAATTGAATTATATAGTCAGAGTTGAATGATATAAAGTCAGAATTGAATGATATACTCAGAATTGAATGATATAAAGTCAGAATTGAATGATATAATGTCAGAATTGAATGATATAGTCAGAATTGAAGGATATAAAGTCAGGATTGAATGATATAGTCAGAATTGAATGATATAAAGTGATATAGTCAGAATTGAATGATATAAAGTCAGAATTGAATGATATAGTCAGAATTTAATTATATAAAGTCAGAATTGAATGATATAGTCAGAATTGAATGATATAAAATCAGAATTGAATGATATAAAGTCAGAATTGAATGATATAAAGTCAGAATTGAATGATAAGTGATATAGTCAGAATTGAATGATATAAAGTCAGAATCGAATTATATAGTCAGAATTGAATGATATAAAGTCAGAATTGAATTATATCAAGTCAGAATTGAATTATATAAAGTCAGAATTGAATGATATAAAGTCAGAATTGAATGATAAGTGATATAGTCAGAATTGAATGATATAAAGTCAGAATCGAATTATATAGTCAGAATTGAATGATATAAAGTCAGAATAAAATGATATAGTCAGAATTGAATGATATACTCAGAATTGAACGATATAAAGTCAGAATTGAATGATATAATGTCAGAATTGAATGATATAGTCAGAATTGAATGATATAAAGTCAGAATTGAACGATATACTCAGAATTGAACGATATAAAGTCCGAATTGAATGATATAAAGTCAGAGTTGAATGATATAAAGTCAGAATTGAATTATATACTCAGAATTGAATGATATAAAGTCAGAATTGAATGATATAAAGTCCGAATTGAATGATATAAAGTCCGAATTGAATGATATAGTCAGAATTGAATGATATAAAGTCAGAATTGGATGATATAGTCAGAATTGAATGATAAAAAGTAAGAATTGAATGATATAAAGTCAGAATTGAATTATATAAAGTCAGAATTGAATGATATAAAGTCAGAATTGAATGATATAAAGTCAGTCAGAATTGAATGATAAAGTCAGAATTGAATGATATAAAGTCAGAATTGAATGATATAGTCAGAATTGAATGATATAAAGTCAGAATTGAATGATATAAAGTCAGAATTGAATGATAAAGTCAGAATTGAATGATATAAAGTCAGAATTGAATTATATAGTCAGAGTTGAATGATATAAAGTCAGAATTGAATGATAAAGTCAGAATTGAATGATATAAAGTCAGAATTGAATTATATAGTCAGAGTTGAATGATATAAAGTCAGAATTGAATGATAAAGTCAGAATTGAATGATATAAAGTCAGAATTGAATTATATAGTCAGAGTTGAATGATATAAAGTCAGAATTGAATGATATAAAGTCAGAATTGAATGATATAGTCATAATTGAATGATATACTCAGAATTGAATGATATAAAGTCAGAATTGGATGATATAGTCAGAATTGAATGATATAAAGTCAGAATTGAATTATATAGTCAGAGTTGAATGATATAAAGTCAGAATTGAATGATATAGTCATAATTGAATGATATACTCAGAATTGAATGATATAAAGTCAGAATTGGATGATATAGTCAGAATTGAATGATATAAAGTCAGAATTGAATTATATAGTCAGAGTTGAATGATATAAAGTCAGAATTGAATGATATAAAGTCAGAATTGAATGATATAGTCATAATTGAATGATATACTCAGAATTGAATGATATATAGTCAGAATTGAATGATATAGTCATAATTGAATGATATAGTCAGAATTGAATGATATAAAGTCAGAATTGAATGATATAGTCAGAATTGAATGATATAAAGTCAGAATTGGATGATATAGTCAGAATTGAATGATAAAAAGTAAGAATTGAATGATATAAAGTCAGATTTGAATTATATAAAGTCAGAATTGAATGATATAAAGTCAGAATTGAATGATAAAAAGTCAGAATTGAATGATATAAAGTCAGTCAGAATTGAATGATAAAGTCAGAATTGAATGATATAAAGTCAGAATTGAATGATATAGTCAGAATTGAATGATATAAAGTCAGAATTGAATGATAAAGTCAGAATTGAATGATATAAAGTCAGAATTGAATTATATAGTCAGAGTTGAATGATATAAAGTCAGAATTGAATGATAAAGTCAGAATTGAATTATATAGTCAGAGTTGAATGATATAAAGTCAGAATTGAATGATATAAAGTCAGAATTGAATGATATAGTCAGAATTGAATGATATAAAGTCAGAATTGAATGATATAATGTCAAAATTGAATGATATATTCAGAATTGAATGATAAAAAGTCAGAATTGAATGATATAAAGTCAGTCAGAATTGAATGATAAAGTCAGAATTGAATGATATAAAGTCAGAATTGAATGATATAGTCAGAATTGAATGATATAAAGTCAGAATTGAATGATATAAAGTCAGAATTGAATGATAAAGTCAGAATTGAATGATATAAAGTCAGAATTGAATTATATAGTCAGAGTTGAATGATATAAAGTCAGAATTGAATGATATACTCAGAATTGAATGATATAAAGTCAGAATTGAATGATATAATGTCAGAATTGAATGATATAGTCAGAATTGAAGGATATAAAGTCAGGATTGAATGATATAGTCAGAATTGAATGATATAAAGTGATATAGTCAGAATTGAATGATATAAAGTCAGAATTGAATGATATAGTCAGAATTTAATTATATAAAGTCAGAATTGAATGATATAAAGTCAGAATTGAATGATATAAAGTCAGAATTGAATGATATAAAGTCAGAATTGAATGATAAGTGATATAGTCAGAATTGAATGATATAAAGTCAGAATCGAATTATATAGTCAGAATTGAATGATATAAAGTCAGAATTGAATTATATCAAGTCAGAATTGAATTATATAAAGTCAGAATTGAATGATATAAAGTCAGAATTGAATGATAAGTGATATAGTCAGAATTGAATGATATAAAGTCAGAATCGAATTATATAGTCAGAATTGAATGATATAAAGTCAGAATAAAATGATATAGTCAGAATTGAATGATATACTCAGAATTGAACGATATAAAGTCAGAATTGAATGATATAATGTCAGAATTGAATGATATAGTCAGAATTGAATGATATAAAGTCAGAATTGAACGATATACTCAGAATTGAACGATATAAAGTCCGAATTGAATGATATAAAGTCCGAATTGAATGATATAAAGTCAGAGTTGAATGATATAAAGTCAGAATTGAATTATATACTCAGAATTGAATGATATAAAGTCAGAATTGAATGATATAAAGTCCGAATTGAATGATATAAAGTCCGAATTGAATGATATAGTCAGAATTGAATGATATAAAGTCAGAATTGGATGATATAGTCAGATTTGAATGATAAAAAGTAAGAATTGAATGATATAAAGTCAGAATTGAATTATATAAAGTCAGAATTGAATGATATAAAGTCAGAATTGAATGATAAAAAGTCAGAATTGAATGATATAAAGTCAGTCAGAATTGAATGATAAAGTCAGAATTGAATGATATAAAGTCAGAATTGAATGATATAGTCAGAATTGAATGATATAAAGTCAGAATTGAATGATATAAAGTCAGAATTGAATGATAAAGTCAGAATTGAATGATATAAAGTCAGAATTGAATTATATAGTCAGAGTTGAATGATATAAAGTCAGAATTGAATGATAAAGTCAGAATTGAATGATATAAAGTCAGAATTGAATTATATAGTCAGAGTTGAATGATATAAAGTCAGAATTGAATGATAAAGTCAGAATTGAATGATATAAAGTCAGAATTGAATTATATAGTCAGAGTTGAATGATATAAAGTCAGAATTGAATGATATAAAGTCAGAATTGAATGATATAGTCATAATTGAATGATATACTCAGAATTGAATGATATAAAGTCAGAATTGGATGATATAGTCAGAATTGAATGATATAAAGTCAGAATTGAATTATATAGTCAGAGTTGAATGATATAAAGTCAGAATTGAATGATATAAAGTCAGAATTGAATGATATAGTCATAATTGAATGATATACTCAGAATTGAATGATATAAAGTCAGAATTGGATGATATAGTCAGAATTGAATTATATAAAGTCAGAATTGAATTATATAGTCAGAGTTGAATGATATAAAGTCAGAATTGAATGATATAAAGTCAGAATTGAATGATATAGTCATAATTGAATGATATACTCAGAATTGAATGATATATAGTCAGAATTGAATGATATAGTCATAATTGAATGATATAGTCAGAATTGAATGATATAAAGTCAGAATTGAATGATATAGTCAGAATTGAATGATATAAAGTCAGAATTGAATGATATAATGTCAAAATTGAATGATATATTCAGAATTGAATGATTTAAAGTCAGAATTGCAAGTTATAAAGCAGAATTGTGAGATATAAACTTTCTCACAATTGCAAGTTTGTATCTCGCAATTCTGACTTTATATCTAGCAATTGCGCGATATAACGTCAGAATTGCAAGATATTAAGTCAGAATTGCAAGTTATAAAGCAGAATTGTGAGCTATAAACTCATAATTCTGACCTTTTTCTCACAATTACAAGTTTGTATCTCACAATTCTGACTTTATATCATGCAATTCTGATTTTATCTCACAATTCTGACTATGTCATGCAATTCTGACTTTATATCATTCAATTCTGACTTTATATCATGCAATTCTGATTTTATCTCACAACTCTGACTATGTCATGCAATTCTGACTTTATATCACACAATTCTGACTTTATATCACACAATTCTGACTTTATATCATGCAATTCTGACTTTATATCACACAATTCTGACTTTATATCACACAATTCTGACTTTATATCATGCAATTCTGACTTTATATCACACAATTCTGACTTTATATCACACAATTCTGACTTTATATCACGCAATTATGACTTTATAACTCGCAATTGCGAGTTTATATCTTAAACAATCAGAATTGAGAGATGTAAACACAATTGTGATATAAAGTCGCAATTATTTTTTTTTATGTTTTATTCTGTGGCTGAAACAAGCTTTCATAGTTTTTATCATTGATAATAATAATAAATGTTTCTTGAGCAGCAAATCAGCATATGATTTCTGACGAATCATATGACACTGAAGACTGGAGCAATGATGCTGAAAACTCATCTTTTCATCACAGGACATATTAAAATAGAAAGCAATTATTTTAAATTGTAATACTACTTCACAATATTACTATATTTTGATTAAATAAATGTAAATGCCTGGGTAAGCATAAAAGACTTTCAAAAATCATTAAAAAAAAATCTTACAGACCCCAAACTTTTTAGCAGCAGTGTATAATGTGGTGGGCAGCTCTAATTAGCTTTTGGCTGTATTTTGTACTAGCAATAAAATAAATTGGTAGAGATTTGTACCCAGTTATTCAAAAAAAGAAAGAAAAAAAAAGATTATTTAGATTTGTTGTGTTTTTCTTCCTTTGAACTGGATTGCTTTAATTTGGGGTTAAAATGTTATTTCTGTGAAGTGCTTAGAAAAACTTCCTGTCATCTGAATTGAAGTTTGGCTCCTGAGACCAATCTGACCCCAGCCGTAATTATCTGGAGGGGAAATTGTTAGGCAGGCAGGTATGGATGGTGTTCCCATCAGTTGTCCTGGTTAATAGATAAGCGATAAAATGACATCCTCTTCCTCCAAATAGAGATTTTAAATCAAAAGTCATTATACTGGTTAAGTTTCAGTTAATCTTTTAATACCCTTCCTATATAGATCCAGTGGATATATTGCGATTGATTAAAGACGAGTGAGCAGCTGAAGAATGCATGTGCCAGCGTTTTCTTACACAGCAGGGCTCAGAATGACCCAGTGCTTTAGATGTTAATTATCCCACAGTAATATATGCACACCCCCTCTGCCCTCTGCCCTGCAATTCCCTGTTTAAAAAAAACTTTCTGTGTGAATGTAGTTTTTACAAAATGCAAATGTATAATCCAAGCTCTCTAAAATATCTTTTTATAGCTGTTTTTAAATTCATTCACATTTATTATCAGCTCAGAGGTGTGTGAAAAAAAAATGAGTTTTAATGCAGGCATTATTCCACTGTCACAGGTCTGCAATACAAATGTTTTAAGCATGATAGACAGAACAGTTTTTGATTGTTGGAATAAAGGTTGGACAACTACATTCCTAAAATTAGAACCACCATATTTTGCACAAAAAAGATGATAATTTGTGTAGGATCAATAAAATAAAAAATATATATTATTGTATTCTGCGAGCACTAGTCCCGAGAGATTGCTTGGTGCCATAAATAGTACCAAACGATGCTGATTTTGAGGCGTCTCAAAGAAAAAAAATACATTTTTATCAGTCCAAAAAGCAGCTAGACTGCAGGAATGTTCTATCTCACAGCTAATAATTCCAGAAAATCTAGGGCTCTGACTTCACATGGGCCACACTAACATGAAGAAGAGTGGCAGCTCTTCAGATGTATTCCAAGCTTGTTGCAGATGTGTAAGAATCAGCAGATCAAAGTAGATCTGTGTGCACATTAAGGCTTTTCAGAGGTTTTGAAGAGCTGAAGCGCTGCTTAGTCTGACATTCCCCCTGTCACCATCAAACAAAAGCATCTCTCTCCCTTGAGAAAGGGGTGCGAGCTCCAAGATGAGCTTCAGCCGTGGTGACCAATCACAACAGTTTACACAATCCATTGCCTGAGGCAAGAAACAGTAAGGTTTATGTTGTCACTTTCAAGACATCATATGTTTTTCTTCTCAGTGTTTCTGCTTACATTCTTGAGCACTTGTCAAAAAAGAAAGCAGTGAGAAATTTCTACTTGCTGTAAATGTTCCCTGAAAGCATCGGTGATCATGGGGATACATTCCCTGCCAGCATTAGTCATGTATGTGCAGTTCCATGTATGTGCTGACCATGAAGCGTTTACAAGAAAAACAAGCATGGAATTAAACATGTAGTGATGTCTTGCTGAGAAATCCCACTCTGTCAACAAGAAACAGTTACACCATGTTCAAGAGCAGATATAGTGTTCCACCCTGCAGTCTGCTGTGTGCACCTGAGAGCTGAATAATGTCTAAATTACAACTGGAACAAAAGATTCTTTTATGCAGGGAGCACTGGGCAGAGATGACAGCTATAATATTGGCCTCCATACATACAGGTAACATTCTAGGTAAGAGGAAATAGCCTTTTTAAGCTTGACATTGACATGCAGAACTGATAACATAGGGTTAGTGTGTGTTGTGGGATATATGGGGGAAACATTAGATGGCATTAATGCTGTGCTATGCAGCGTAGATAAGAAGAAGACCAGCAAACATCTTATTTTGTGAAAGTGTACACTCCAATTGGTTACTTTAGTTTGGACCATTAAAGGGGACCTGAATGCACCTCAAAATAAAGGTGCAGTGGGTTCCACAAAACTATTCAGTGTGAACCTTTTGTGCAATATAAAGGTTCCTAATGGAACCATCAATGTCAGAACCTTTATTTTTAAGAGTGCACATTTTAAAGGTCCATTACAACAATATAAGTGTGCTATATAGTATTCTTTTATTTATTTGTTATATTTTATTTTTACATTTTTGATTTTGTTCTAACCCTTAAATGCAGGGATGTTTCGCCAATCATTATTACATATTCGGGTCTTTAGCAACCCGGGTGAATCTACCTGTGGTGATAATATAAAGCTCTTGTGATATTAGAGTAACAATTACAGAAGAATAAAATAAAGCATATTTTGTTACCTTTTGGAGCTTGGAAGGGTTCAGTTTGAGCAGATGTTTTATACCATCATCACTGTCCTCGTCAGATTCGCGAATCACAATATCAAACATATTTTCAAAACTATCATTTTCAACATCTTCAAAATCAATATTTTGATCGCTGACAGCTTCTTCACCAGATCCACCATCAAGTGACAGTGACCCTAATATTTGATTGTGTTCAGAACTTGAAATGGCTCAGAGCAAGTATTGCTGATGATACTTCCTATTCTTTTGTTTTTTGCCTGCTGTAACTATGAGTGAAACGTCACTTCATCATTGTGTATCAGACATTGCCACTTTGTGGAATAAAGGTGAATTGCACTTATTCAGCCATTAAAGGGATAGTTCACCCAAAAATGAAAATTAGCCCATGATTTACTCACCCTCAAGTCATCCTAGGTGTATATGACATTCTTCTTTCAGACGAATAAAATCTGAGGTATTTTTAAAAAGTCCAGGCTAATCCAAGCATTATAATAGCAGTAATAGTTGCTCTGTTTTTGAAGTCCATAAAAAATGCATCTGTCCGTCAAATAACGTGCTCCATGTGGCTCTGGGGTGTTAATAAAGGCCTTCTGAAGCGAATCGATGCATTTGTGTAAGAAAAATATCCATATTTAAAACTTTATAAAGTAAAGTTTCGGCCGACCGCCTTCCATATTCAATTTATGGAAAAAGTGTTGAAAGGTCCTCTGCCGATCGAAAGACTAACGTGACCAGGTAGGCTCGTCATGACCAGGTAGGCTCGTCATGACTTCACGTACGCATCTTGAGTTTCACTTACAACACTTTTCCACAGAAGGCGATCGGCTGGAACTTTACTTGATAAAGTTTTAAATATGGACATTTTTCTTACACAAACGCATAGATTCGCTTCAGAAGGCCTTTATTAACACCCCAGAGCAGCGTGGAGCACGTTATTCGATGGACAGGTGCACTTTTTAAGGACTTCAAAAACAGAGCAACTATTACTGCAATTATAATGCTTGGATTAGCCTGGACTTTTTTACTATAACTCAGATTGTATTTGTCTGAAAGAAGAATGTCATATACACCTCGGATAACTTGAGGGTGAGTAAATCATGGGCTAATTTTCATTTTTGGGTCAACTATCCCTTTAAAGATTTGATTATTGTTGTATAGAAAAAATATACTTACACTGTTACACGCCTCGGGTCGTTAGCGACCCTACACATTTTTTACAAAAAATGAATTGGAAAACAATCATTCTTTTATCATTTAAAAAAAATAAAATATTGTTATATTGTTTAAAATTAATTGATTGAGGAATACTAAGAAGGTTGATGTCTAACTTTAAAAAAATTTAAAAGTAGGAGGGTGGTTAATGACGTCCCGGGTCACTATATTTTGAGGAAACCATGATACATTTTTTCTGGATTCTTTGATGAAAGTTTAAAAAAAAACAGCGTTTATTTGAAATAGAAATCTTTTGTAACATTAAAAATGTATTTACTGTCACTTTTGATCAAATTAATGAATACATTTTTTTTTTTTTTACTTACTCTGTATAGTGTAACTGCAAAAAAGCCATGAGTTGGGAATAGAAACGCTCACAGAGAACACACTTCAAAGAGACAGAAGCTCCGGTGCTCTGTCACCAGCGAGTGCCTGCCTGTCAGCCCATGCTGCATCTCTGCCAACTCCAAGCCCTTTCAGCTGCCCCCTGCTGCCATCATCATGGTGCTGTGGGAAAAAAATAACACAAAAAACTGATGACAAGCTCCTTTCATGACACTTATCATTGCATTCTATCTAAAATCTAGATGAGCCAGACAAAGCACCACCAGTCCCTCTACCACAAATCAGAGCGTAATCACTCTCAGCATAAGGAGTTAGGCTCATATCACACTACCATTATTCCTGTATGTGAGGATCTCCGCCTGGTGGTCCACACAGCTAGCCTGAATGCCGCATGATGATGCTTGTCTTTATCCCAAAGAGATATCTAGGTGTTTTAACCTTGGTTTAACAAATAGAACAAAGTCTTGCCACAGATCTTCAGAGACACACACTTGCACGCTATTCTTACGTCGCTGATGGATACATTGTGGTGTTGGTTTCAAGATTGGAAAATAAAGGCCTATGTTTCATCAGCACATACAATGTCACAGAAATGCGGGCGTAGAACAACTGAGCGCCCGGCTTCTTTTTTTTTTTGTGAATTGACATAAAATGCAATTTCATAATTTTTTCATTCCTGTGAATGACACATGAATGATGCCAAGATTAAAGTTTCTGCACCAGTCATGTCAACACAGCCATTATTTCATCTGACATACCAGCACATGGAAAACTTCCCAAAAATCTTTTCTTTGGTGTAACATCTCAACCTCAAACATCAAAGGAGACAGAACTGCAAAAACAGTGGGCATGAGCTATTTCAAAAGATGAGTGAAGCTCCATTCACACTCTTAAGACCCAGCCGCACCTTCAGACTCATGACTAGCAATCTGAGTGTGTTCTATCTGGACCACCTGGAGGATGATTTTATATTGTTAAACAGGCTTTGAGATCTTTGTGACTCTCATACTCACGACAGGTATCCGTGTCTGTAAAGCCTTCTCCGATGCACAATCATCCTGCATTGACCATTGATCTCTGCGGGCTGTTAAAAGATGTGTATCGTAAACACAGAGGGCAAGATGAAGGTGACTGGGGTTGAGATGGATCACAAAACCCCCCATGAGTTTAAAAGCCCCTCTTAGAAGGTGCTTTCTTGTCAGTTTTAATGTGGATCTGCCTGGAGGTGCTGTTTCAAGTTCATATGTAAAGCTCTCTTCAAATGGAGTGTGAGGAGAAGAAAAAAACAAAAATCACTCTGCATTCTGAAGCCATGACAACATCCAAGATTTGAAATAACTCTCTTATTATTTTCTCAAAATTTTAAATAAGTAAATTTCTTTCCTCTTATATATTTTTTTATTATTATTTTGCTTTTTTTTTTTTACATGAACATGTCAAAAATTAACTTTTAACAGTGACATGTTTTAGTTTTTACCCCTCTCCCCAGTTTAACTACCCCCCCCCTCTCTCATTTCTTTAATTAATTTCTTAGAATTATCTCCCTGCATCTGATTGACATTCCAATTAATATTCCATATTCTGAAGATCAGAAGTAAAAAGTGTATCATTATTGGACATTTTCCATGCTTCATTAATTTAAAAATGTTAACACATCAGCAGTTTTAAGATTTGTTTTCCAGTAAATAGTTTTTTTTATAATTAAAACGTTTTTTTTATAATATCATAAAAAATGTAAGAAAAGAACTAAGTCAAAATGTGTCTTTTTTTCCCAAAAATAAATAAATAAATAAAATGCTGTCATCATTTACTCACCTCCTGCTATATCGAATATGACTTTAGAAGAATGTCTGTTTTTTTGTCCATACAAATGAAGTCAATGGTCACCAAAATAGTTACCAACATTCTTCAAAATATCTCAGAAGAAAGAATTTGGAATGAGAGTGAGTAAATTATGACATAATTTTTATTTTTGGGTGAACTGCTCCTCTAAAAGGAGAGAGAGAGAGAGAAAAGAAAAAAACAATTCCCTATATAGCAGCTGAATCTCTGCACAAACGATTTAAGTTGTAATGTGGTTATGATGAGCTGTATGCACTTACAATACAATAAAAGGCATTTGTTTTTGGCTCAAAGCCAGCCTGTACTTTCCAAATGTAACTATGGCACTTTCCAGATTGGATTCACAAGTGCTGCTTCGGGAAATCCCGCATCCAGGCCAAAGGTTGTTTTCTCAAAGTATACACTGCACAGCAAAGATGCCAGGTGTTAACTGATTGTTTTTAAATACCAGTTTCTACTGTGTGTTTCCTGTGGATGACAAACACAAGTTTGCACGCAGCATAATAATAATGTGATTTAACTTTATAAAAAGTGGTTAAAATTTTTACATTTGAACATTTCCGTTTGGAACACTGGGAGATGATTTCAAACACACTTGCAAAATGAATAGCACATTTAAATCCCATTTTAAATCGACTTTTTTCAATGAATTTATCTACTTCACCTCACATTGCTTTTTCAGGCCTGATCAAAACCACCTCTCTCAGTATTTTTAGCCAAAATAGAAATTACACACTATTTTTAACTGCCGCCAGCTTTTTCCAGCGCTGACCTTTGAACTGTTAAGTTGTTCCTGGTTTTTAAAAAGGGTGTTAGTGGAGGTAGAAGAGTGCTACCCTCCTTATTGAGCTGAAGTACATCCTGACGGATTACAAGAGCTCCAGAGCAGAAGCTGTTACCCAGCATGGCTTTAGGCTACTTGGGTCACAGCCCACCCACTGCAGGGGGTGCCAGGTCAGAGGAGCCAGCCACCAGAGAGACTCCTCAGTTAACACACAACCTCAGGGCACGATAAACTCAACATCTACCACAACTTCTGTTCATGCCAAATGCTTTAACAATGCAGCTTGAAGCGATAAACATGAAAAGAGCTCCATATTTGCGAGTTCATCGCTCAAAGTGGACACAATTACGCATTGTTGGTTTCAAAAGAGCTATTTATACAGTACGAAGGACTAATTGTGCTGAACATTGTGAAAGAGTTTATTTTTTAGGCATTCAGAGACAAATTATATAACAATTGACTCTCTAAATTAATAGAGCATTTGTATGGCTCCCCAATGAAAGACATTATTCAGCAGAATGAAAATGTCAAATAGTGTCTCAGCTGCACAATTGCTAGTCTCCAAAGCTATTGTTAACATGTTTTTGTTTTGACTATCTGGGAATAGAGGAGTATATCGCATCTATTTACTCTCTGTTACAGAATCGGGCGGTGCTCTGCACTACAGTGGCTTATAAAAACAGTTTTTGCCCACAGAACAGCTATTGAGGACTTGGGATCTGTGATAAGGACAAAATTCAGCAAGACTTCCTGGCTGACATATGATAATGAACAATGGCTAAATTGGGCCTCTGTTGCACGGATTCGCAACTGAAGTATAAATTCTTAGGAGGCTGCCATGACCTAGAGCTTTCTAAACGGAGTAAATAGAAACCATAATTTTAACCGCAAGATGCTGAAACAATATCTGGTGTGATCACTGCTGCAGTAGTCTTGGTCTCCACACCCTGTCCGGTGCGTACCTTAATGGTGATGCACGGGCCCTGCTCCGAAGACTGCTGCCTGGAAGAGTGTCCAGCTGTCCTGTCACTCTGTCAGCAATGCTGCCTCTCATGGGCTGAGATTAAACGCTCCCGACGGGGCCTCCAGAAGAAGTGGCTCACTAGCATCTTAGGACTTATGTCAAAAATGTTTCAGCCCAGGTAATTTGCTACAGTCAGTGCTCCTTTCTCTGGTAACTTCAAAAGCTCCTGTGAAAGGAAAACAGACAAATGAAAGAGGGGAAAATGGTATTTAGTTGTGAGTAGCGAAAGATTGAATTCTTGAGGACCGGGATGGACTCGGGAAGAAGTGTCTTCCTCCAGGTACACCAAGCCAAATCTCAGTGATGCCTTTTCATTCAGTTCTAATGAAAACCTATAAGGTTAATGACACAATACGTTTGTTTTTTGTTTTATCCCATTTCAATAATTGAAACATACATTAAACATGTAATTCATACATACAATGACTTAGATAAAGCTCTTCTATGATAAATAAAATTTGATTCAAATTTACTTTTGATTTTCTTTTTTTATAATGTAAAAAAACAACCAACATGCAGAAAAAAAGCATAACACTGAAAATGATATCATAGTAAGGGCTCCTGCAGACCCTCATGACTGTGTGTCATGGTCAATAAATCCCTTAAAATCAGCATGAAGTGGAGTTTGCGATAGTCTTTACTGGCCACTTTATTACTGTAGGTACACCTTGCTACTACCAGGTTGGACCCCTTTTTGCTTTTAAAGAGTTAGTTCACCCAAAAATGAAAATTAACCCTTGATTTACTCACCCTCAAGTCATCCTGGTGTATGTTAAATACACAAACACGCCACTTCGCTTCAGATGGCCTTTATTAACCCCCCGGAGCTGTGTGGAGCAGTTATATGATGGATAGATGCACTTTTATGGACTTCAAAAATGAATCAGCCATTCACTGCCATTATAAAGCTTGGAAGAGCCAGAACATTCTTTTATATAACCGATTTATTCATCTGTAAGAAGATGAGGTTGAGTAAATCATGGGCTAATTTTAATTTTTGGGTGAACTAACCCTTTAATTCTTCTTGGCCAAGATTCAACAAGGTACTGGAAACATTCCTCAGAGATTTTGGTCCATATTGACATGATAGCATCATGCATTTGCAACAGATTTATCGGCTGCACATCAATAATGCAAATCTCCCATTCCACCACATCCCAAAGGCGCTCTTTTGGATTGAGATCTGGTGACTATGGAGGCCATTTGAGTATAGAGAACTTGAGATTATTTGAGCTATGTGACATGGCACGTTATCCTGCTGGAAGTAGCCATCAGAAGATGGGTACACAGTGGTCATAAAGGGATGGACATGGTCAGCTACAATCAGGGACGTGGTGTTTAAACAATGTTCAGTTGGTGCTAAGATACCCAAAGCGTGGCAAGAAAATATCCTTCACACTATTACACCACCAGCAGCCTGATCCATTAATACAAGGCAGGATGACCCTACAATGCTGCAACAGAAATTGAGACTCATCAGACCAGGCAACGTTTTTCCAATCTTCCATTGTATATTTTTGATGAGCCTATGCGAATTGTAACCTCAGTTTCCTGATCTTAGCTGACAGGAGTGGCACCCAGTGTGTCTTCTGCTGCTGTGGCCCATCTGATTCAAGGGTCGATGTGTTGTGCGCTCAGAGATGCTCTTCTACCTTGGTTGACTGGCCTCCTCTGACCTCTGCCATCAACAAGGCATTTTTGCCCACAGAATTGTCACTCACCAGATATTTTCGCTTTTTCGGAACCAATCTCTGTAGACCCTAGAGATGGTTGTATGTGAAAATCCCAGTAGATCATCAGTTTCTCAGACCTGCCAATCTGGCACCAACAACCATGCCACTTCACAAAAAAAAAAAAAAATCACAATTTTTCCCCCATTCTGATGCTCAGTTTGAACTTCAGCAGATCGTCTTGACCATGTCGACATGCCTAAATGCATTAAGCTGTTGCTGCCATGCGATTGGCTGATTAGATATTTATTTTAACAAGCAGATGAACAGGTGTATGGGTGAATTCTAAGCTGAATATTTGCACCCTTGAAGGGCACTTTGGGAAGGGGGCGCAATTTTTTTAGAGGTGTTCCAAACGAAAGTGATTAACTGTTCCCTTCACAAAAGGCACTTCAACAAGTCCGTTAGCAAAGGGTAGGCTATATGCAATGGTCACTTCGAGGAATTCATTTTATTGTATGGTCATGTGACTGAATCCTCATGATTCATTTTAAAGCTGGATGGCGCGAGTTCGAGTAAACCTATAAACAGAATAATTCAAGTAGTTTTGTTTTGTTTGTCATATTACACACATTTTCCATACATTGAAGTTTAAACATTTCATGAGTTAGAAATAGATATGAAATGTGAGGTTACACTTTATTTCGATTATCTATAGCCTACTTTAGATGTTCTACTAACTATGAGTAACTTTGCAAACTACTGTACGTGTCAACTAATTCTCATTATGGTATTAGTAGACTGTAGACTATACACTCTTAAAAATAAAGGTTCTTAAATGGTTCTTTGGCCGGGTGCATGGTTCCATGAAGAACCTTTAATATCCAAAGAACCTTTCCATTGCACAAAAGGTTATTTAGACTATTAAATGGATAGAAAAAAAATGCTCCCTTGCATAAAACGGTTCTTCAGGGAACCAAAAATGGTTCTTCTATGGCATTACTGTGAAAACCACTTTTTGGTTCATCCTGGCACCTTTATTTTAAGGGTGTAGGTTAGGGTTTAGCAGGTATTAAGCAGACAGTCTACTAATACTCTAATGACTGCTATTTGACATAGTTGCAAAGTTACCTACAGTTAGTAAAATGTTTAAAGGGGCCCATCAAAATAAAGTGTTACCAAATGTGACTTCTTGCAGGGTCCAAAAAAGAGGCAGCCAGTTTTAAAGTGGAGAGCAGAAAGGGAATACACTTACACACAAATATATGATGCATATTTTAAAGAACGTCATTATAAAATGTATATTTATCTGCAACAATACATATATTAGCATGCAGCAGTAATAAGAAATTCCTGTTGTAAGAACAGCTACTGTGGGGTGTTAAACACCGCGCTGCGTTTGTATGGTATAACATTATATGTGAATTACTAGTTCAAAACAGCTACATTATGACACACAAGTGCCCTGCTCTCTCCAAAGTCCCTACTTCAAGGGCTCTGCCCTTCGAAGTGAGTAGGGCATACGCTTGCTCACTTCCAATTGGAAATCGCCCTATATTGAATATTACAATGTAACAGAATGCAAAATAACAATTAAGATATCATGTGGTTAAGTTTTTTCAGGTTATTAATAATAATAATACATTTTATTATTAATACATTATATTATTGTGGTGCAACTCCTCAAAAACGAAACAACATTTATAAATTACGTAATTCATAAATATCATTAATAACTTAATTAATAAATTAATCATTTCTTTTTACCATAATTTTGTTTCTGCGACCAATTATCTGGAGAATAATTTGTGTTTCTACTAAATAAAAATTATGATTAAGATGCGTACACAAAGTGAAAGAAATTGATATTATTTCTGCCTTGACATTCTACCACATGCCATTTCTTTTTCATGGACAGGGTAACCATTGACCCAAAAATAAATAACTGGACAAATCACAGCCCTGGTTTAAGCCTAGTCCCAGACTAAAATGTATGTTTGAGCTGTTTTAACTGAAAGCAACTTGCATTGACATATCTTAAAATATTTCAGTGCCGTTGTATTGTCTCAAGATGCACACCAGTAATGTTTTTTTCTAAGGCACGTCTATAAAAGCTACTTAAATTGAACTAAGGTTTAAACCTGGCTTAATCTAAGCCCTGTCAGTGAAACCAGGCCTTTAATGTATTTCTTACTATATGAGGGCAGTTGTTATCTTCATTGTTCATCTCCACAATTTTTTCTTTTATAAAACGTTTTTGCAAACATTAATATGTCAATAACATATTTAAACATCTACTCAACTGTCCACCTAAATGTTTTTAAATAGACAGAGGGCTGTGATCATGACACAATTGACATCTTTGTTGTTAATCCATTGAGTCGCTTCTCTAACAACAAAAGACATTATAAACATAATTCCCCTCAGCTCTGACATAATCTAACAAAAGGTTTTTCTCGATCTGTGGAATGAGGAAATGAAATAGACCGCTTTTGGCCTATTAACCAGATGTGTCAACATTACAAGGAAGTTGAAATCATTAATGAAGACTCATTGACCTTACAGCTAAACATTAAGATTGAACACATGCAGACTCTGACGTAAGGGTTTAGAAATGTAATAATCTCTTTTTCCAATTTGGAACTCGTGGGACGTCACTCACTTGACATCACTAACACAAAGACTTATACAGAGGCATTTTGCACAAAAGTAGGGATCCGTTTTCAATGAAACCACAGCATTTGTGTGTGTGCGTGCCGATGAGGATGCCTGTGCTTTGAAGGACGGGGCATGTTCAAGTGTGTGCACGTGTGATGAAAGTGTTTGACAGCAGCCCTGCCTCAACAAATTGCTTTTGAGGTGTGCCAACACAAATGTATTTAACTCTGAGTCCAATAAACCGTGGCAAGAGCAGTGACATCTCTGTGCTGGATCATTGTCAATGTTTTCTTTCTCCCTCCCCGCTTTGTGTCAAATCAGGAATGCATGTGTTGCATTCACTATTAACAAGGGACTACACAGGTAACAGGATCAGCTCTAATCAGTGTGACCTGAGAGAGCTTTCAGGCTTTTGTCCTGTATTTTGTCCAACCACATTCAATTATGAATATTGAGGCAGCATTCCTCCGTCCAGGTAGAACATCCTCTTTAATTTGCACTTCATCCCTTTATTGCCGGTCGTCGTAATGATCAAAACGTGTAGAAAGACACCAACTGGTCATTATGTGCTCACTTCTTTTACCTCACAATGAACAATGGCCATCTCATAGGTAATGGCTCTCTGGTACAGAGAGAAGCTTCTGAATGTAAAGACGGCAGACAGAGAGAGAGAGAGAGAGAGAGAGAGAGAGAGAGAGAGAGAGAGAGAGAGAGAGAGAGAGAGAGAGAGAGAGAGAGAGAGAGAGAGAGAGAGAGAGAGAGAGAGAGAGAGAGAGAGAGAGAGAGAGAGAGAGAGAGAGAGAGAGAGAGAGAGAGAGAAACCCATTATCCAAAGACATGTTCTATCATGTCAGAAACTCTGTTTTCTTCAGCCAAATCCCTTGGTGCCTTGCTCAGAAAATATTCAGGCTTTGTAATAGAGATGTGAATGGCAGATAGGGAAGAAGTTACGGATTTATCCAAGACTGAAGAAGTGAGAGAAAAATTCTGACATTTATGAGAGAGAGAAGTCATGCATCCTCGGCTTACCGCCCAGGAACACCGGTAACAACACCAGGCTCTCCGTGTCTACAAGGCAGAGCTTAATTATGGACTGAATCTGTTAGTGCTATGTTGCCCTCTACTGACCATTAGGCTGAATCAGTGCAACTCTCTACAAATCTTTGGAGACAATGGTTCACTCTTGCCCATATAAAACCACCTCATATTTTTGTCAGTATTGGGTTGAACATGGTAGATCTTATATGCCACATGTCTCAACATGTACACTATTATAAAAGGAGCTATGGAAATTCAACACACCAACACACATACATATATCAAACATGTCTTTCTACACGTTTTGAAATGTATAATTTTCTTTTAATTTCTTGACCCTGTACACTTTGAGATTGTTTTAAATGTAAAGTGCAATATAAATAAAATTGATTATCATTATTATTATAACCATTAAATGTAACCAACAGAAACATTTAAATAATTTTGGATGCCTTATAAAAATGCAGTATTTTTGGTTATGCTGACAATCTTGCAAGTAAAAAAAGATATTCTTGCAGTCATTGACGACACCACAAGATGGCAGCAGAGTGCTTAAAATTGGAGTAAGTGAAAACCGACAGATTGTTCAATAATAATGGCGCTTTTATTTTTATGATAGAACTGTCTGCGTCTAATAATATATCCTTATAAAGATTTGTGCTTATTGAGTGATGTAACGTTTACCGGTTCAAATGAGCCAAGACAATATGATTTCCACCATCGGACATCGGATAAGTTTGGGCAAAGTACAAAGCCGTTTTCCGGGTTTTTTTGGTTGGCGCGGTTGGCTAATATGGTTGATGATGGTAACAGCCACGCTAGCCAGCCAGTGGATATCAATATAAGGCCTACTGTGTAACTATGTCAGTAAAGTCTGGAAACTTTTACCTTTCTAGATGATCCTTCATGTGGCTCGTTCCAGTGAATGTATTGCGTGCATTCTAATCCTTATTTTTTTCGGAGCATCAATGCGTTTTATTGTTTTCAATGTAAACACTGCACTACTGACGTGTTTAAGGACGCTTTGCGTCTCCTGTCACAAGGCGTTTTTTAAACACGGCACTCAAGTTAAAAGAAATCTCTAGACTCTGCTTTTTCCGCCGTTATTTCATTGCCTCTCGTTTTT
Organism: Romanogobio albipinnatus; assembly: GCA_023566225.1. Lineage (NCBI taxonomy): Eukaryota > Metazoa > Chordata > Actinopteri > Cypriniformes > Gobionidae > Romanogobio > Romanogobio albipinnatus. The sequence continues at coordinate 27,450,956 of CM042246.1, read as the reverse complement.
AAACACAAACACGGGTTATGTGTGAATGGTCCCTAATCTTGCCAGATCATTGGCAGGAACACTAGTATGACCTCTGAAAATATGGTGTAAAGGCCTGTTATATATATATAGGCTATATATATATATATATATATATATATATATATATATATATATATATATATATATATATATATAAACATTTTTGTATTACGTTTAGTTAAAAAAAATCTGTTACAATGTGTTAATCTGGTTCAACTGTACAAAAAGGTTGTTACTTTAAGTGGAAAATGGTCAGCAAAAAATCATTGTCATTTTTATATCATCTAGTATTAAGTAAAACATAGTCAAATGATTTTTTTATATATATATTTGGGATTTAATTAGTTGTAGAAAATTCTGTCATTTATTCACCCTCAAGTTGTTCCAAGCCTGTATGGTTTTCTTTCTTCTGCTGAACACAAAAGAAGATATTTTAAAGAATGTCGGTAACCCTTGATATGCCCCATTGATTTCCATACTTATTTTTTCAATAAGTCAATGGCATCAACTGTTTGGTTACCGACATTCTTTAAAATATCTTCTTTTGTGTTCAGCAGAAGAAAGAAAATCATACAGGTTTGGAACAACTTGAGAGTGAGTAAATATTGACAGAATTTTCACTTGGTGAGCTTTCATCAATATTTCTGTTTTGTGATGCAAAACAAAATGTAATGTGAAAAATATACAGCATGTATGACATGCCTAAGTGTCCTAAAATTGAGGCATATACATTTCTTGTGTTTTTACACTGCGGGTCTCATCTTCAAGGGCTGATCAACTCTGGCTTGAGGGCCACTGTCTTGCAGAGTTTAGCTCCAATCCTAATCAAACACCTGTAATTTCCAAGTAAATCTGAAGACTTTTAGCAGGTTTTGGTGTGTTTGATTAGTGTTGTAGCTAAACTCTGCATGATGGTAGCCCTCCAGGAGCAGGGTTGGCTACTTCTGTTCAACCCTGCAAAAAAATATCTAGTTGAAAATGCAAAGATGCAGTCACTTAAATATAATAATATCAGTTTAATATGTGACTATTAACATTGGTGCATTTTTTAAACTCTCAGGAGATACATGTTCAGAATGTGCTAAACAACAGCATGAACAACATTTGAATTAATTTTCTTTTTCAGAATTTTAAGGCAATGTTCACAATTAATATTAGCAGTTGTATTGCTTTTTTTTTCAGAAGAAAGGTAAGATTAATATAAGACTACTTTTTGCGAAGTCAGAATGTCCAGCACCATGAGCGACAAGTTGGATTTGGGTCAGGCTGACGAATATTTTTTACGGTCTATGGGTCAGGCTGACAAAAGGAGCACAGAAAATTAACCAGGTAATGTGACCCACATACTTAACTACACTCTAAAAAAAAAAAAGGTTCTATATGGCACCAAAAATGGTTCTTCGTCGTAATCATAGAGGAACCACTTTTGGTGCTATATAGCACCATATCTTAACATGTTCTGTATATGGTAGCGGTGTTATATAGCACCTTAGTTAGCGGTGCTATATAGCACCGTAGTCAAAGAACCGGTGAAGAACCACTGAAGCACCAAAATTGGTGCTATATAGCACTAAAAAAGGTTCCCCTATGATTACGAGCCAAGAACCATTTTTGGTGCCATATAGAACCTTTTTTTTTAGAGTGTATGATAACAGAATGAACTACATTTAAGGGTTAAATTAATGTAATGTATTCATTTTATCACTTTCTTATTCATGGGTTTCTGTTATAGTACTGACGCTGCAACTTCATTTAGGATCCAAATGGTTTGGCTGCAGAAGCTCCTCCTAAACCATATGGTCCAAAAACTGAGTGTCATGTTGTTGACTTTAGTGTGAAAGAACTGTACTCTAATTACTATAAACATTTAGAAAATCTATATTTCTATATTTAAATAAACAACCATAATACAACAAGAACTGATGAAATTGATTTATTTCACCGCTAGAACTACAGGTACCAATGACTTGGATAAAACAATAAATAGTCATGTTAAAGTACACATGTCATTGAAAACATGACAAAAGTAACTGGAGGCCTGTGACAACAGGCAACCCAGTGCGAAAGCCGCACCATATGTCCATTAGGTCCCGCTGAGATGATCATGTCTCCATTGGAGCAGGGCCTAAATAAAGGGAAAACCCCCAAAGTGGTAAGAGTTCAGCTCCATGGTCTCCATGCGGACTGGGTCGGAAGAGGAAACGGTTCCTGTCTGAGAGCCAGGACAGGTGACTGCGGTGGGGTAAAATCTCTAGCCATGTGGGGCAGAATGGACTGAGCCACAATAACAGGCCTATGGAGTGAAAGTGGTGATATGAGAGGAGACAATGGGTCGGGAGGAGGAGGTAGAGAACAAGATGTGAAAGGATGTGCAGGGGAATTACTGGGAGAGGAGGATATGCTGGTAAAAGTGGGAGATGATGGTGGGGAACTATATTGTGATGAAGAACCGGAGGGAGAAGTCGACTGACACAAAGGTTTAGAGCCATTCAAAGACGGTTCGGGGTGTAAAAGAAGTTCCTGGAGGTAGTTCTGGCCTGATGGTGATGGAAGGAAGCCTGTCTGGGCCACTGGTTCTTTTCCTGCTTTAGGAGCACCAGTTAGGTTATCATCAAGACTGATCCCCAGTTTCAGAAGAACCTCCATCTGCTTAGATGATTTAAACTTCCCGTAAATGTCACTGGCATGGATGGGGTCTGCAGAAACAGAAATAGGCCTATCAGACGGATTCTGAGTAGCCTTATAATTCATTTGTTTAGATGTCACTGCTGAAAAGAGAAGAAAATAAGCCACAAATTAGGCAAAATATTACTACTATAAATGATAGATATTAAAAGGTAGACTAAAAAACAAAACTGCATACATTTTGCAGAAGAACATTGTTTTTGTTTTACTTCGGCTCTTTGTGTATGGATTTATATGGTTCCTCATAACTAACTAACTAAAAAAAAGATTATCCAACTGCTCATAAAACATTCAGTGTTTCTCAAACCTGTCTTGAGGAGCCCCACCCACTGCACATTTTGGATGTCCTCAGTCACAGCCAATTCAGGTCTTGCATGCTAATGTGTTAGATTAGGGAGACATCCAAAATTTGCAGTGGGTGGGGGTCCCCGGGACAGCTTTGAGAAGCACAGATCTAAAACACTTATCATGGATTTACCATAGTGAATTAGGTTAAGACAAGGATTGTGAGTTAACTTTGTTAATTTTGAGAAAAGTTACAGAGTGCACCTTTAATACTAAATTCAGTGGGGTGAAGTAAAAGGTAAAAGAAGTAAAAACGTACCATTTGTCTCAATCTTTCGTGTGGTCTTTTTGATGTATTGAACTGCAAGGTCTAAAATCTCTGCTTTTTCCAGTTTAGGATTTTGTAAACGCTGTAGATGGATGGAATGTTGGGAGAGAGGAAAGTCGAGAGGCATTTTAGGGTTTTGTCAAGGAAATAATGTGAGGCAATTTATCAAAAACTGAGTTAATCCGAGGTAGTCTACTCACCGTGTCTGCAGTGTTCTTGAACAGCAGATCTCTTAACGCGTCCAGATTATGGTTGATTCGATCTCTTCTCTTCTTTTCTATTACAGGTTTTAACGTCTTGAAGTAAAAAAAAAATAGTATGTTTTCCCAGCGCTGCCATTAAACATAAAACTGTGCACGATTAATTTAAATAGGATTAAAGCAGATCAAATGAAAAGGTTTTTGAAAAAGAAATGTTCTGGGAAAGAAAGGGTTGGTTTTAAAGATACTTACTCTTTTGATGCCTTCTGCCTTCGCCATGTTGAGAGTTAAACAGTTGTTCACGCTAATTCGTGGATGGGGGAAACTGCTGAAATCTAACCAAACGGGAATTTTAAGCCTATGGAATGGCATTTGATTGGTGGAGAGGTTCTCACCTCTCCACCAATCAAATGCCATTCCATAGGCTTACAATTCCCATGTCCCGTGGTACCGTGGGACCGTGGGTCCCGTGTGAACTTTCCACCCATCTCTCCATCATTCTATCTGGCCTTAGCTAAACAATCAGTAAACAGAGGTGTTGTGGCAAAGCTGCAAAACTCAAATGAATATATCTAAATATAGTTTTGGTATACTTAAAACAGTCATTAATAAATAAATTGAAGATGTATACTGACGGATATTTAATGATGAAAACATTTTGATGGCTTAGGCTACTTTGTTGTGGTAAAAAAAATAAGTGTTTGCCATTCCATTCTCTGCTGCAATATGCAAATATCAGCAAATGGTTTGGAATAAGTTGGTGAGGTCAATGCTTGAGGTAAACTGCTAAAGGATAACACAAATGGACAAATGGTCTGTCCTGACTCCTGACATTTTGGTGATTAAAGTAGCATAACAACAAAACAAAAAATGGCCAATATACTAGCCTACTAATATTGAAAACTTCAAGTGAATCTTTACCTATAGGCTAGAATCAAAGCTATGCCAAGGGGACAACCTGCAGTGGAAAGAGCACTTATTTAAAGTTTGTTTTTTCAATCAGTAATTATTTTTATTACTGATGAAGAAAATTAGTTGAATCTCTGAATTATGCCTACAAAAATTACATACTTGTTGAAAATTTGACTGGAAACAAATATGCATATGACCTAATTGAAACATTTTTATTCGTGAAGTTTCTCCACATTCAAAAACATAAACATTCTCCAAAATAAGAAAATATGATTATTTTTTGGTGTCGCGCGCCAAAGCGAGATTAGCTCGTGGCCATCAGTGCTGAGTACACGCGCATCCTGTTTCATGTTGAAATGGGGGATGAGAAGAGGTGTGATGTCCAGGCTTTTAGAGCAAATCTGTTAAGTGTGTTGCATGGGAGTGTTTTGATAGAAGTGTGAGCGATTAGGCCTACCATTATTGTCCCACGCTTAGGCTACTTTGGAATGGTGGGTCACCAATTGCGTAAAGCAATAGCCTACATTAAGAGTTTGTTTTGAAACTTTCTGAGATTTATGTAACGGCCTAATGTCCGAGAATACAATGGTTACTTTTGTTGTTGTAGTTTTGTTTGTTTGATTTTTTTTAGTTGGTAATTGACACGTCCACAACAACAGTTCTATATTTTCTTTGATAAGTCACTTCCAAATGAAATTAGCTTTCATTTGTTAAGCAGGGGAATTATGTGAGCACACACGAGAAGACCTCACACGCATCAAAAGAACTCAGCCAAGCCAAATAACCACGTCTCTCTTTGTTATCGATGTATAGAGAAGAAGATCTGGGACTTTTCGTAGCCTATTGCTGAGAACGGGAACATACAGAAAAATACGCATACAAAACAAAACAACAACAATACAAAAATAGTAGACAACAGCAAAAAATAAAAAATAGAGTGCAATTATATCACATTAAAATGATCACGAAGAGCCCAAAAGCAGAGCAAACCCTCACCGTCCTCATATCTTTCGTATTATACTGAGATCACATTTAAAGTTTTTGAAAATACAAGACTGCCTTTTAAAAGGACAAAGAAAATAGGTTTACAGTTTGAATATTAGCACAAACAAATAAGCCTATATTAACAATTAATGACAAAACATATTTTCCTTTTGTAGGGTCCGAGTCAAAATAGAGACGTTACCAAAATGTACAACCAAAGAGCATGTTCACTCAACAGCTCTAAACATCTTTCGCTTGTTTTTTTTTTTTTTGTTTGTTTGTTTTTGTTTTTTTAGAAAGAACTGTTGCTGTAAAAAAAAAAATTCATACACAAATGAAAAAGCAGCCTGATAGTAAACCAACACAAATAGGCCGTACGTAGGCCTAATTAAAATAGGATATACCGTACTTTTTGTTTTCATTATTAAACTTAAGGCAATAAGCCTATCATAAAAAGTAGCATATCCTACAAGCCGCAGAGACAGTAAAAGTGGCTATAACTGTGCACTTTTTAATTATCTTGATAACCAGTCCTACTAGCCTAGGCCTACTATTTGAAATTCCAACAGGTAATAATCGTCTTTCAGTGGTTCTTTTAAATATTGCGCATTTGAATGGTTCAAACCTTGGCAATACCTTAACTGAATAGCCACCGTTTAAACATCCCAGTGGGGGGCTAAATGGGTCATTATTGGCTCTTACTTCACAATCGACATTATCTACAGGCATTGTCTCTTTCATCCAGTAGCATGTGAATATTAATGAGGGGGCTTGCTCAAGGACGCACGCAATTGGTCCGTCTTCTTTTGTTATTCGTTATGAGGAGAGTAGGCGTGTAGCACTGATTGTACCATAAGTGATGTTGAGTCCAAAATAATGCTCATAATCTCAGTTTAGAGGGAATTTGGAAAATGAGCGAACAAGCTGTTGACATACCGGAACAAAGAGCCTCGAGACGGGTAAAAACTTATTTTATAGGCCTATCTGTTTTAATGTCAATGTAGCATATCGTTCAGACCACAGCTATTCACGTAGCCTATGCCTTACATTCAACATTGAGTTATTCTATGTCACAAAATAGATTGATTGTTTGATATGATTTGTTCATGTTAAGCCTACTAAGAATAGTTTTACCATAATATTTATACTACATTGAATGTTACAGGTCCCAAAACCTCTCATGGAGAAAAGAAGGAGAGATCGTATTAATCAAAGCCTAGAAACTCTGAGAATGCTATTACTTGAGAATACACACAATGAGGTAAGTTATTTTGTGTTTTTAAAGACTCTATTTAATGTAGCTTGCCACCATGTCTTTATCTGACCATGCTTCCTCTTCTTTATAATAGAAACTAAAAAACCCTAAAGTGGAAAAGGCTGAAATCCTGGAAAGTGTTGTGCACTTCCTAAGAGCTGAACCAGGATCAGAGAATGACTCTTTTCAAATCCCTAGGGGGAAAAGGGCACGCACAGAAGAGCCCGATGAGGATCTGAGCTCACCTCGCAAACGTCAGAGCTACAGGGATGGAATGAGGACATGTCTCTTACGAGTTAGCAATTTCATTGCTAGCAAGAGCCATGAGTATGGACAGGGAGTGGAAAAAACATGTGGAAACATTCACACATCACACCCGATGCTACTTTCTGCACCACCTCACCGAGAAACTCAGGTGCATCTCTATGAGGATCCAGCACTGCCAGCACAGCAACATCTCCAACTGAGCAATTCTTGTACACCATCTGGCTGTGCAAAGCTTGCACAGAGAACTGTCCTGTCTGCTCCCACCATGGCTTCAAGTCCTAAGCAACCTGTTATGCTCTGCGACTCTGTCTGGAGACCTTGGTAGAAGATCATGTCCTAAGTCCCTGCATAGCTCCCTAAAGACTGGAAAGACCAGAGAGCGATTGATCTCTGACGATTCAGGAGTGTGGGAACAACTCTGGGACTGAGTTGTGTAAATTTTCAGCATGTGTAAATATGTGGATTTTGTACAGTAGATGCCAAAGATTTATTTTGTTATAACAAAGGCATTGACAGATCTGTGCCTGTGTAATGTGTTTGGTGACCTTACAGCCAAGCAAACAAGATACACACTTGTGTTGAGATGTATATATTTCTTAGTTGAAACGTTGATGCCTTTTAATACTTTTATATCAACTGAATTTTCTTTCAAAACTTTTATGAAATCCATTTTTTGATGGAGGAATTGTGTACTTAATGAGGTGAATAGTTCAAGAGTTTTGTTCTTTTGTGAATTTTAGAACAAAGAAACTGATGTAAACTTGTGGAAACTCTTTAGAGCACAAGTTAAAGTCGTTTTTATTTTTTATTTTTCCTTTGTGGTAATTACCATATTTTTGTATTCTCCTATGAACCGTTGGAAATGTACATTTCATGATAAGAGATTCTGTCTTTTCTTGAATTTCTCTAGAACGTGAAATGCCGTTCATAAAGTTTTTACTTTGAACAAAGAATTAAACCTCTCTATTCTTTTATCGTTGGTCTGCTCCCGTTCCTAATATTTGCATGTCTTTAATTCATTTCCTGAGATCCAGCACTGAACAGCATTGTCCTTCGGTGTGAATGTTCAGCTTTCCAATGTGATAGCAGTTGAAAACTTGATAACAGGCCTGGCATTTGCAGATTTTCATTGGGCAATCATTTGGTAATCTCAGTGATGTCGCACTCAATCTATGGAAGATATATAAAGTATTGAGGTGCAGATTGCTTAACCGCTCTTCCTCTAGAAGTTCTATGAACGCATGTGTGGTCTTTACGCGCGGGCTTTTGTCAAAACACACATGTTGGAATTAAATACTTCGTCTATTTATGAATGTCACCCCGTAAAAAAATCTATAGCAATTTAGATAAGCCAGAGAGTTCAAGTTTTAGCAACGATTGACACGCATGAACGCAGTTTTGCGTTTGAAAAAAAAAAGTTACTCCAAGTACTTTTTGGTTAGCCTATATGGTTTATTTTATTTAGATTTATAATAGATGAAATAGGGGTGAATTCAGGGTGATTGGGACACTTTTCCAAGTCACCTCAATGGCAAAAAGTGTCCCAATTAACCTGAATTCATCCGAAATAACCCCAACAGCAGAACATTTGTATTTCACTTGTATATGTTATGCATTTATACGTCTCTTTAACATAAATATTTTCCGAATAAACGAAAAAATACAGTTTTTTGGGTGCAACAATAGGTATTGTCAAGATGAATATGAACACGCTGTATGCGCGCAAATGTTTTGGGAACTTGGCCTGCGTCGCGAAATCCATTTTTTGATACAATTACTTTAGAGTAGGTTACTTTGACATGGTAAAAGTTAAAGTCTAATAATACCTCATCTACATAATCAAATGGAAATCCTAGCCTACAAATATTTCAACACGATCTCGTGAGAATGCGTATCAATAGTACGATAGTACGAGTGTGCAATGTCGTGGAATGTACGCCGAAATGAGTTTTGGCACTCTATAAACATACACTCTCAAAAAAAAAAAAAAAAAAAAGTGTCCGTTAAAGGTAAATTTTTGTACCTCTGTGTCAGTCAGGGGTAGGCAAGTTCGGTCCTAGAGAGCTGATGTCCTGGAGAGTTTAGCTCCAGCCAAAGTATAAAACATGGCTCAACTCATTGTTGAGATTCATATGCTGATTCTTGATATCTGTGTGCGTCCAAACTTTTTTCTCCATAAAATGTATTTAAAAATCAAAATTCAGAATGCCTGATCTGTGGACCGAACTTGCCTGCCAATGGTTTAATTGTAGGCTACCATAAGGACCAATTGTTATACGTTTTGTTCTTCAAGGAACAGAATTGTACCTCCACTGTACCTTTTTTTTCCGCGTTTTTCGCGTACGTTTTCGCGTGCATATGATACACACTTTAGTTTATGGCGTGTAGCCTATATGACACGCTTATGGGTAGGCTGGGGTGGTCGGTGGGTTTGGTTCGTGCGTATAATACGCCATGCATATGTTCATATAATCATATGCACGCCAAAACTCATTTTGGCGCATACATTCCACACTCTAAAAAAAAAAAGGTTCTATATGGCACCAAAATGGTTCTTCGTCGTAATCATAGAGGAACCACTTTTGGTGCTATATAGCACCATATCTTAACATGTTCTGTATATGGTAGCGGTGCTATATAGCACCATAGTTAGCGGTGCTATATAGCACCTTAGTCAAAGAACCGGAGAAGAACCTCTGAAGAACCGCTGAAGAACCACTGAAGCACCAAAATTGGTGCTATATAGCACTAGAAAAGGTTCCCCTATGATAACGAGCCAAGAACCATTTTTGGTGCCATAGAACCTTTTTTTTAGAGTGCACGACATTGCACACTCGTATTATTTATACGCATTTTCGTGTGATAGGGCTCAAATATTTAGAGGCTAAAAGTTACAATATGACCTGCAAGTAGATTTACCACTAGATAGAATGGCTTAGTTCTACTTAACGTTTATACCATCTCTTAAATAAACCTTCATGTGCAGCTTTGTTTCGCTTTGTCGCTCCGGATAAGCTCTTAGATAAACGAGTTTGAGCTAAAATGAGATTAGACCTTTGAGAGATGCCATGCACCGACGGATGCCTGAACCGGTTATTACAGACAGATAAGTCTTCCAAATGCCATTCAACACAAAAGGTGTAAATAGATTATCCAGACCGGATGTGTGCTTTTGTCTGTTCCGATCTACAAAGAGCAATGCACGCAGCCAAGTACTATAGCCTATCAGAAGTTGCAACAATTATAAAATGTAGATGTGAAGTAACTTTTCTATAGGCTATACTTTTTTGTTTATGACTATTCGATGTCCTGATACCATTAGTTCTTATTAGGTTATATTTGTTGGCCTATTGTTGATTTGCTTCATTTTGTTACCCGTTTTAATAATATAGGCTAGGCCTATTTAAAAATAACAGACTAAGGGGTAATACTTTATTACAATACAAACATAATTTTCACTTTACGTGAGTACATCTATTGAAACCAAATACTTCCACTCTTATTTAATTTTATTTTCCAGGCAAAATATTTTAAATAGAAAATCCATATTAATTTAGACCTCCAAAGTAGGCCTACATTACCTTAAAGAAAGATAGTAGGCTATTTAAATAGTTTGTGGATCTGCACTTATTGATTTACTCGCAAGTCTAAATAACTTCTACTTTTCAATTAGGCCTACAGGCTATTTAAATTAGATATATGTCGAAACTTACTTTCATTTTAATTGAAAAACATTTTATTGGCCATATCTCATTTTACGTTTAGTGTCCATATATAGGCTATAGTTAAGTATAAAGTTTCTGTATTTTACTTTACACCTTTGGATGTGCCATATTATTATTTTCTCAGGATGTGTGTAGCTAACACGCCAACACGCGTCAGTTTGCTTTCAGAAGGACAAACTTCGCCTTACTCCCTTGCTAGACATTTTCCACAACTCGCTTTCGGTGGAATGTTAAAAATCTACAACCCTTTTACGAGATGTGGCTGTAAATCTGGTCAATGTTCTATTAAAAAACAAGCGGTAGGCCTATGTGGTTAATTCTTGCCCCATATTGTGACAGGTCTCGCTGTCGACACATTGTCAGCTGTTGTCAAATTACGCACGAGCGCGAGGTGCTGACTTTCTGACTGTCACCTCACTCATGGGAACAACCAACTTTTATAGCAACGGCATAAGTTCACTTCGCTAGTACAACATGTGGCTTTCTGGCCATTTGTCAAAAACGACGCGTGTCCTGACCTGGTTATAAAAGCAAAGAAGCACGCGCAGTCTGGAGCGTGTTCAGGTGACGAGCGCCCCAATATAGGCCTAGGCATATTTGCTGTAAACGTGAAATACTCAAGTGAAAAGCAGTGTATAACTGTTTTCAATAGTCTATCATTATCTAACATAAATTAGATGACTGATTTTTATTAATTTTTTATTAATTAAAATTCTCCAGAACTCCACCTCCAACTCCAACTCCAGTGTGTCTCAATTTTGCATAATTTAACCTACCCAGGTCAGAAAAGTCTACTTCAAAAGGGCGAATAATACCTCAAAGTCTTTCTGTTTAATTAGCTTTGCATATTATTGCTTCAATAAATAGCTAATCCCTTTAGAAGCTTTTCGCCACAGTTTACGATTTAGACTTAATGCGGGTGTGTTGGCAACCTGCTTTTAAAGCGTACAGCTCCCTTACAAGAAGCACCGTTCTTTTAATGCCCTTTATTCATGTGCGTTAATCCCCGGCGGGTGGGAAATGAAGGGGGACAGGTCCCCCTCTACGGGATATTAATTGGAGGTAAGCATCCACAATGCGGACGTCTGTGCTTCAGCGCTTCTCCATTGCGCGTCTGATGGCCTGTTGCGCAGGGGCGGATACACACCCTGTTGACCGAGCGCTTCAATGACATTACCCTGAGCAACATCTGGCCGTATGCACCACTCGCCTGCCCCTTTAATTAGAAAACGAGTCGCCTCACTGGTCAACTCTCAAGGCCTTGATAAATGGTGATGCGCCGCCACTGTGAGGTATTACCTGACCAAGGTCTTGTGCTTTTGGGAATGTGGAAGTTAGAGACATATGTCATACTGTTTTACATTTTATAGGCTTTAACCTCCTGGGTGTATATTTTAGTGAATTTCTCTGACACCATACATGTCGTCTATGTCCTGTAAAGAGCACACGCAGGGCTTTTCAGAGACAACAACTTCTCCTTGGTCTTTAACAATGACTGAATTTAATTCTCAATCCTCTTACGGAAATATAATATTTTGTAATTGTCATTTAAATCGGACCACCTTTTAAATTGTTTGTTATAAATCAACATCTCAGGAAAATGTTATGGGGTTTCTAAGCCAAATATGACTTTTTGTTAAGAAACAGGGCATTTCATACGTAGGCCTAGCCTACATGTTCACTGTAGAGGACACCGGGACTTAAAGCATGTTAATCAGGCATTTTAGGAGACACAACAATGAATAGGGAAATTAATTACATATTGATATTCCTATAAAATATTATGAAAATGTTGCCAATATTACTCCCATTACACTTCTTTTTTCCATTAGGCTCCAAGAACACATTGATATGCAAATTAGAGACAGTGTATAGATACATTGCATTGAATATGGCCATTTTACCCTCATATTTGCAAATTATATTTCATTCCGTTATATAGGCCTATTTTATAACATAGTTGAGAATTATCTTAAAACAAAGTTTGGCTAAAAAAATCCTGAAACCTAAAAATTGATTGGTGAATGGGGGAAAAAAAATCTAATTGTTTTTGCCTATACATGTCATTTTTTTAAAACAACTCTTGGTGTCCACTTACGAGGACATAGCATGACATAAATATTAATAATTAAAAAAAAATAGGATACATTTATAAATTGTTTTAGTTAAATATTACCTAAAACACTCGTCACCTTTTATTTTCTAAACGAACTACAAATACTATTCATCTTTTCATTCAAGCTGGAAACTCTAAATACAATCTAGCCCTTTTTTACTGCATGCTTAGAACACGCTACACTCAAAAAAAAAAAAAAAAGGTTCTATGCTCGTAATCATAGGGGAACCTTTTTAAGTGCTATATAGCAGCAATTTTGGTGCTTCAGTGGTTCTTTGACTAAGGTGCTATATAGCAGAACATGTTAAGATATGGTGCTATATAGCACCTAAAGTGGTTCCTCTATGATTACGACGAAGAACCTTTTTTTTTTTTTTTTAGAGTGTAGCATTTGTTTTGATCAGATATGTGCTGCTGTAGATGACCATGTCATGGAAGGTATAAGGGAAAATATGCTTTAAACAGAGCAGGTTTGCCTGACATAAGACATACCAAGATCTACCATGTTCCCTTATATACACTTATATCATTGGCAACAAGCAAGATTATTCAGGCCTATCCAGAATAATAAACAAAATAGTGAGGGAGAATCAATGTGATTTTACGTTTTCCCATTGTTTTACATTAATAGTTAAAAACCCCCCACTTTAAAAAAATAAATCTGTAAAATAACAGAAAAAGTTATGGCAGCTTATTACTCGGACATTATCCAGTAATTTTACGGAACAATGCAATGGAATGAAGTGCAAAATTCAAAATACATGTAAAACACCTGTTTAAAAAAAAAAAAATCTGGAAACTTCCATTAAATTATTACAGTACATTGTCCAATTTTTACAACTTTTTTGTTGAATTTTTTTACATTTTCACTCAGCTTGGTTTACTGTACATCCAGGACATAATGAGTTCATCTATTTACATGTAAATTTGCTATTTTTCCCAAAAGCATCAACACTCTTCTCTTCTGTGAGCACTTCCTCTGGGGGGAAAATATAATTCTATGCTTTCACTATTTCTTAATCCACCCCTCAAGCTTTTACAAGATAAATCACTTGTTGTATTTCTCATTTCTAAGTCGTAATTTCTTCTTCAATGTATAAAATGTCAAGCATTTTTTAAGTGTTTTTTATCATAAATGTTGATAAGAGTTTGCAGTGGTCATTTATTTTGTGCACTTGTTTTCATGTCAACAATGCACATTCTTGAATATACTGTGAATTGAAAGCTTAATAAAATATTAAGTAAATTATTTATTGTATTCAGCTCAGCCCTGTATCATCCCAACCCCAAAATGTCCCACTTTAAAATAGTTGACAATAGACAGCAGACTGAACATAAATAAACAACATTTATTGATAGCCTCAAACAAAAAACCTACAGAATTCTGTTAATAGACATGTGAGCAAGCATGTGTCATTAGTAGGTACATTGAGTCTCTGAGTTCCACTGGATAAGACTAGAGTCCTGGCCATTGAACTGAATTATAATCCATTTAGACCTTCCCAACAGTTTGACCCTGAGCCCGTTGGTACTCCTGCTGTAGGCTGGAAAGAACTTCCCGGTGCTGGTCCGACTTCTTTTCCATCTCCTTCAGTAAAGTTTCATAGCGCTGACTGAGATGAAAAGGAGATCAATTAGTGGTTTGCCAATTGCCTACAACAGAATCAAATGGAATATGAGTTGTCACTATTCATACATACATTTCACCATTGATGTATTCCAATCGCTTGCCCACGGTTGCTTTGGCTTCATCTAGATCTTGTTTGACCAGAACTGGTCCAATTAGTTTGTAAACTGTATTTTGGATATCCAACAAGGCAAGTTCCTACAGAGGGATGACAAATATGTGGTAAAACATAAATAAATAAACAAAAACAAAAAATATTTGTATATATATACATACAGATATAAAGTGAGGAAAATAAGTATTTGAACACCCTGCTATTTTGCAAGTTCTTCCACTTAGAAATCATGGAGGGGTCTGAAATTGTCATCATAGGTCATGTCCACTGTGAGAGACATAATCTAAAAAAATAAGCAATCCAGAAATCACAATGTATAATTTTTAAACTATTTATTTGTATGATACAGCTGCAAATAAGTATTTGAACACCTGGGAAAGTCAATGTTAATATTTGGTACAGTAGCCTTTGTTTGCAATTACAGAGGTCAAACGTTTCCTGTAGTTTTTCACCAGGTTGGCACACACTGCAGGAGGGATTTTGGCCCACTCCTCCACACAGATCTTCTCTAGATCAGTCAGGTTTCTGGCCTGTCGCTGAGAAACACGGAGTTTGAGCTCCCTCCAAAGATTCTCTATTGGGTTTAGGTCTGGAGACTGGTAGGCCAAGCCAGAACCTTGAGATGCTTCTTACAGAGCCACTCCATGGTTATCCTGGCTTCGGGTCATTGTCATGTTGGAAGACCCAGCCTCGACCCATCTTCAATGCTCTAACTGAGGGAAGGAGGCTGTTCCCCAAAATCTCGCAATACATGGCCCCGGTCATCCTCTCCTTAATACAGTGCAGTCGCCCTGTCCCATGTGCAGAAAAACACCCCCAAAGCATTATGCTACCACCACCATGCTTCACAGTAGGGATGGTGTTCTTGGGATGGTACTCATCATTCTTCTTCCTCCAAACACGTTTAGTGGAATTATGACCAAAAAGTTCTATTTTGGTCTCATCTGACCACATGACTTGCTCCCATGACTCCTCTGGATCATCCAAATGGTCATTGGCAAACTTAAGACGGGCCTTGACATGTGCTGGTTTAAGCAGGGGAACCTTCCGTGACATGCATGATTTCAAACCATGACGTCTTAGTGTATTACCAACAGTAACCTTGGAAACGGTGGTCCCAGCTCTTTTCAGGTCATTGACCAGCTTCTCCCATGTAGTTCTGGGCTGATTTCTCACCTTTCTTAGGATCATTGAGACCCACGAGGTGAGATCTTGCATGGAGCCCCAGTCCGAGGGAGATTGACAGTCATGTTTAGCTTCTTCCATGTTCTAATGATTGCTCCAACAGTGGACCTTTTTTCACCAAGCTGCTTGGCAATTTCCCCGTAGCCTTTTCCAGCCTTGTGGAGGTGTAAAATTTTGTCTCTAGTGTCTTTGGACAGCTCTTTGGTCTTGGCCATGTTAGTAGTTGGATTCTTACTGATTGTATGGGGTGGACAGGTGTCTTTATGCAGCTAACGACCTCAAACAGGTGCATCTAATTTAGGATAATAAATGGAGTGGAGGTGGACATTTTAAAGGCAGACTAACAGGTCTTTGAGGGTCAGAATTCAAGCTGATAGACAGGTGTTCAAATACTTATTTGCAGCTGTATCATACTAGGGCTGCAGCTATCGATTCTTTTTGTAATCGATTAATCTAGCACTTAATCGATCGATTAATCTGATTTTTGTTTGCGTTTTTTTTAAACAACCAAAACAAATAATGTATAACAAAAATGAAAAGGAAAAGCAATTTAGTTTATTAATATGCACAACAGGTTTCATGATGTAATCTAGCCCTGACATCAAAGTAAATATATTTTATGTAGATTTCTACACCTGCAGCATTTACCATTAGGCTACTAACAAATAATATATAATATCTGGGGTGAGCCTATTTGCTATGGTAACACGTGCCATGCCGTGCGTGAGGCTTCATTGCAGTTTGGTACGGCAGAAATACATACATTAATTTTCAATAGAACGCTGCATTTGGCCTGCATCAATTGCATTGAGGTGCATTTTAGGTGAAGCATCCGTTCGAAAAATCGCGTCACAACATCACGTCCCGGTGTATACAGTGAACGCATGCTGAAATTATTGTTGCGTGGCTACATAAAAGTTTAATCTTTTGTGATGCATTGCTGCGATTGGTCTGACTGGCACGAGAAAGAGACGAGGGTGCATGCGTGTGTGTGTGTGTGTGTGAAGGGGTTCTTTGTTTTAGGCTATACTCTCTTGCAATTGAACGTGAATACGTTTACTACTTTGCTTTCCATTTTTTGATGGATAAGTTCCTGATAAGGTTTTTACTGTAAATATTTTCTACTATTAAAGTTGGAATTTTTCCAACAAATGCAAAAAGTGCATTTCTTTGTGATTTTAAAATACTTGAAGGAAACGGTTCACTTTCAGCAGTTATTGTCTATGGGGCAGATTTCTGCTTGTTTAACATCAGATAGGCTACAAATAAATTAGCACAGTAGGCCTACATTACATTTATTTGAATGTATTAATGAGAGAGTGATTGTGTGTGTGAATTACTCATACCGTCTCTATTCATTGTGAAGCTGTGGTTTGTACTTCAAAGGTATTCAAATATATGCCTATAACGGTTGAGTTGAGTTTCTAAGCTACTTTAGTGACTTTAGTCACAGGACAGCGTTGACACTGCGTTTCTGCGCTGCTCTCTGCGCGCGATCTTCGCGTGAAAAGAGGTCTGCTTCACGGCGCGTGCGTTGTCAGAGACGCCACGGCTCGGCTCTCTGTGTCACAGAAAAAAACTGAGCACTGAACGGAAGTTTTCCGTATTGTTGTTTTTGAATAGTGCACAATCGTTTTAATGTTCAAACTGGCAAGCCTTTAAAAGCATTTACTTTACTCTGAGGACGAACAGAGCCGGATTAAATAAACGGACTACACTAGGCAGGCTGCATTTTTTGGGCCCCCCTCCATCGATGTTATTTATGAACTGAAATCTGAAACTTACCAAAGTTACTAATAAAAGTTAATTCACATTTTACATAGCATAGTCTTTAGTTACAAATTGGTTGTGTTGTATATTAAACAGTCTATCAGACTATTTTTTGATATCCATTATTTATACGTCATTACACGGCTCTATTAAATGCTATTAAATTATCCTCATCCATTGGGAGTGTCATTGTTAAGGCAGTAGTACCAGTAAATAACCAATAGGTGTCAGTAAACTATGTAAACAGAGCAAATAAGTTTATCTTATTTGCTCTGTTTACATTTAATCAACACATTTAATTAAGATTTTCTGCAAAATGCAATAGCTTACAACATTTATAAATGTTGTAATTAAGAACAAGAAGGCAAACATGACCCCTTCACATTCATCAAGACCATTTAGAAACTGTCTAACAATAAATAATAATAAATATAAGGATGGAGGATTTAAACTGTGGAAAACTAAAGGTATTCAGACTATTAAAGACTTGTATATGGATGGAATACTTCTTACATTTCAAGAATTGTGAAAAACACCAGATTCACTCAAAACATGTTTTTTTTTATATTCACAGCTTAAAAGTTTTATGTCTTCCAGGTCTACAGCAGTGGCGATTTTTTTAAGACTGCAAGGGAAGTTCGGCTTCCCTTATAATGTCACAAAATTAATGGTCAAATATGTACTATTGTATTAATATTTTATTGACTAAAAATGCGTTAGAAAACGTTCATCTCAAAGACGAGTTCGTTCAGAATCAGTTACATATAGCAGGTCGGCTGACTCGATTTCCTTCTCATACATTCCCGCAGCGTCACAGGGCATTTCCCTATTGAAGCCCAGCGTCCATTGACTTCAATGGGGCCGCTTTGAACGTTTTTTTTTCAGCGCTTCGAAACTAGACGGTCATTGGATAAACGCTGCGATTATGTCCCGCCCACGGACGCTCAGCGTCTCTGGGGGTGAATGGGGAATGGGCTGGCCCGGACTCCGAGCTTCTGCGTGATGATTGGAGGGTCTGTCGAAAGACTGCATCTCCCTTTGACTGACAGCGATTCTGTACTATAAGGAATCACTGAAGCTATTCGCGCTCAGTCCCATCGCGGATTTCTCAAGTTCAGTCGAAATAAAAACTGCTGCAACCTATTTCTTTGATATTTGCTTGGCGAAATTGCTTGATTTTCATCATACATTTCACACAATTATACACCACATTCCTTGTTTCAGTTTTACAGAGTTTAATTTTTTTTTTTTAGATCGTTCATTCATTCATTCCTTCATTCATAACGTTAGTAGGCTAGGCTAGCGTCGTGGGTGAAACTGCGCACGATGGCAGACGGTGCTAATATTGTCGACCTGATTTTGGCGAAGCCATTTGAAAGTGTTCCTTACGAGGAAAAACTTAGAATTAAACAGCAGGGCAGATCAACACCTAAGATTGATTTAGTGCAAAAGATAGGGAAAAATAACAGGTCTTTTCAGCTCTCCTGGTATGACAAAGTTAGCTGGCTGACTGAAAGACTCCTAGTTGGTACGACAGGGTCATAGACCATTTTCTTGAAAAGGAACGTAGGGCAGAATTTACTTTTAAATAAATAGACAATTTTATGATGTAGGCCGAAAATGAGCTTCCCCTCTCTGACAGACCAGTAGCCGCCACTGGTCTACAGATATTACCGCCGCATCTTCCACCGCGTCTTCGGGCCGTGTCTCCGGGCCTGGCTCTGCTGACTCGAGCAGGTTCACAGCTGTCGGACGGCTGCCCGACAGAAACTTCTGTAAAGCCCCCCGCTGTCTCTTCTTTTGTTCCTCTTCATTTTTTTTCTTTTTACGTTTTGCCGCACCCGAAAGCATCTTGAATGTTAGCCTACTTAAAAAACACACCTGCCTGCTAGCTTTGTTTCTAACCTCTGCCCGCCACTGACGTCTCCTCGGTCTTAACTGGCTGGCGCCTCTATATAAATACAGTCACGGGCTGACGTTAATGTGACATAATGTAACAGTCTATGGTTAAGATAAACATCGTCACTATTTTTAGTTAATTAATAAATATTGAAATAAATTGTAGATAGGACATTTGTACATTTTATTTTATTTTTATTATTATTATAATTATTTATTTTTTTTTCCCTCTGTCTGGGCCCCATCCCGCCAATCGGGCCCTAGGCACGTGCCTAGTTTGCCTTTGCGTTAATCCGGCTCTGAGGACGAAAGTGAAAGCGATCTGGCTTCGGGGCTTGCGCGCGCCGTCTGTGTGTGTGTGTGTGGCAGCTATAAGAACGGCAATCAACTTACCTGTATAAACTGAGTAAAACATGCAGTTACTATAGTGATTCTGGGCATCTAGAATCTAAACTAAATTCAAAATGTATCACGGGCTATGGTGTGCTTCCTGAACATTGAACAGCTGTCCATGTGAATCAGATCCCTGCGCGTCATAGGAATTTAACGAGGCTTCGAGGCAGAATTTTTGCTTCGAGGATTTTTTGTAATCGAGTAACTCCGTTTCAGCCCTATACCATACAAATAAATAGTTAAAAAATTATACATTGTGATTTCTGGATTGTTCTTTTAGATTGTGTCTCTCACAGTGGACATGCACCTACGATGACAATTCCAGACCCCTCCATGATTTCTAAGTGGGAGAACTTGCAAAATAGCAGGGTGTTCAAATACTTATTTTCCTCACTGTGTATATATAGTAGCATGTCTAAACGTTTTAAACGGACATGCAAATGTAGAAGACACTTGTATCCTTACCTCCTTAACTATGTTATTTTCAGTCAACTGTGCCTCCAGTTTCTGTCGTGCTGACATACTTTTACTGACATCTGCGAAAATAGAGTTAATAGTCTCTATATTCACAATACAGATATATTAAAGAAAATATATTTTTTTTCTGCGGAAAAAAATGCAATCCAAACAGCCAAGTAGTTAAACTACTTATATCTGAAAACGCTTCTTTACGAGAA
This sequence comes from Romanogobio albipinnatus, assembly GCA_023566225.1. Classification (NCBI taxonomy): domain Eukaryota; kingdom Metazoa; phylum Chordata; class Actinopteri; order Cypriniformes; family Gobionidae; genus Romanogobio; species Romanogobio albipinnatus. The sequence continues at coordinate 27,430,512 of CM042246.1, read as the reverse complement.
AGCATATCATTATGACAGCTCTGGACAGGTGCTGACTAGCTAAATCAAGTCCAACTTGAGAAACTGACTGTGACATACACACACGTCCCAGTGCGTTGTAAAATTATATATATATATATATATATATATATATATATATATATATATATATATATATATATATATATATATATATATATATATACAATTTTGTGAATGTTGATATTATGCATATGGAGAGAGCGTTGAAAGGATTGCTAACATGGATAGCTAGCGTTGTGATGTATACCTTTTTGCAGATGTTGATATTTCTCCAACTCAGATTGTAATTTCTTCTGAATAACTTCAGCCATCACACCAGTTATTGTAATTTCTGATCACCTTTTATCTGGGTAACCGATCATAAAAATAGATATCTTACAACAAAAGCAGTCGGCAGCAGCACACGGATCATGCGGTCTGGGGCGCAGGGGAAATGACGCACTGTTTTTCATGTGGGGGTTGTGACAGTTTCACTTCGCCATCTAGTGGTGAAATGAAGCGCAACAATACAAATACTATTCTTTTTTTTATTTCGCCCCTTCAAATAAACCTCCTGAAATGTCCATTAATCAGGAAATTATAGTTTCCTCTCATTTACTTACCAATATATCATAATATGTTATGTAGTGGTCAATATAAAATATTTTCACGATAAATGCTTGATTCCACCAATATTTATAGGCGTAGTCCCTCCTGTCCACATAGGGGCAGTCTATCTGCTTTCATCAAACCATCTGAAGCGACAGTAAAGGCAATATGGCAGCGCGCATGGTTCAAATAGAAACGTGAAGGTCTTTTTCGCGTGTACGTGAACACACATTATATTCCATTAGCAGGTAATGTCAGTTTCGTTGTTCTTTGTATCACAATCAAATGTATCGTTTGTTTTAAATATGAACCTGAAGCTGCTTATGAATCATCTTTAAATTAAAATAGTGTCTTGCTCTATGCATAATGAGGTATTATTATTCTTATGATCTATTCTTATGCTGTATTATTATTTTTATTATTATAACTTCATTTTCTTTATTCTATATTCTTTCTTTTATTTCTGTTCACAACTGTGACTGGTGGGGAACTACAAACTAACAGCAATGCTTGAATTCTGCTGTTATAATGTCAGTCACTAATTCCACCTATTCCAAACTTATTCCAAAGTCTGACTTTGTGTTTTCCCTCTAAATTAAACCGCTCTGGTCATGTAACAATGTAGTCCTAACGTTACACCAGTCATGTAAAAACGTTAACATGAAATCAAGTTACTCTACACTTTCATTTAAAGTAGAAACTCGCTTTTTGGACAAAGTAAATTTTGGTCACAAATGTTAATGTTGGATTAAATGTATTATTGTTATAATGAACTGGAACTTCCCATTAACCAGTAACACCAGAGCTGAGTTTCATGCATTTTCACTCACTTCACTTTTTTGTTGGTAGTTTGAATCCAGACACAACTGCTTTTTATATTTTAGTGTTTATGATATACTTCTGTTCTGTGCCACAGTAATGTATATCGATCTTAAAAGTCAGATTCGTATGAGATAAACTTTTATGAGGTGAATCAGAGTGACATTGTTTTGTACAGGAGTGGTAGCATAATAGTTGTCATGAAATGTAAGTTGTGATAGTATTTTCTTATTATGGCGTATGTCTGAGTGAAACGGCTTCTCAAGCAAAAAAAAAAAATGGATTGATTGTTGTTTATTTCTGTGATGTCATTTGAGTGACAGGTTGTCCCTCACGTCAGAAAATGCATCATTGGAGAAGAGAAGAGATGTCAGAAGTTATTTTGATTAAAGATTAAAAGGGCACATGATTTTAAAAAAGGTATAATGTGCAAAGATAAGTAATTTGTAATAAATACTGCAATGTTCCTTAAAGGTCCCGTTCTTCGTGATCCCACTGTTCAAACTTTAGTTAGTGTGTAATGTTGCTGTTAGAGCATAAATAATACCTGTAAAATTATAAAGCTCAAAGTCCAATGCCAAGCGAGATATTTATTTAACAGAAGTTCCCTTTCAAAGCCTACAGCGAACGGCTGGCTTGGACTACATCCTGGTACTTCCTTCATAAATGACGTCGATAGAACAGTAGAACAGTCTAACCTCCGCCCACAAGAATACACGCAAAAAGGGGGCGTGGTCTTGTTTCTGTCCCACGTGGAGAAGAGGACGGTCGCGTGGAGAAGAGGAAGTGTTGCGTCTGAGTGTGTTTGTCGCCATGTCGTCGAGACGCTGTTATTTTCATCCCGGAGTCAAATCACCTTTGTTTGGCTTTCCCAGGGACGCTGTAGAGATCATTAAGCGCATATATCTCCCGTTAAGAGGCGTGACCTTTCCACGTGTGCTAAGCTGCTGTCGAATCACAACACAGGAACCGTGCCACGTGCGCTAAGCTGCGGTCAAATCACAACACGGGAACCGCTGGCACAATCAGAACTCGTTACGTATTTCTGAAGGAGGGACTTCATAGAATAAAGGAAGTCATCAGCCGTTTTTAGGACAGTGAAAACAGCGGTATACAGATAAGTAAATTGTGTTAAAAATACTGTTTTTTTTTACACGCGAAACATGAACACATGTTATATTGCACACTGTAAACACAATCAAAGCTTAAAAAAAAACACGAAGAACGGGACCTTTAAAAATAATAAGAATTGTCAACTTTGATTTCAACTTTAAAGATCTTTGCTGTATAAGTTCATAGATAGCATGACATCACACAGGAACTGAACAGCTTCTGTTCTGACTGGTGTCATTATAAGCCCTTGTTCCCAGATTAGATGCTATTTTCCCTGTCACCAAGGACTAAACGATAGGGTAAAAAGATAATCTTGTACTGTCGTTCTGGATATTTTTCTGAAAGATCTGTTAGAAAAAAATTATAATAATTGCTTTATTCAGTAAAATATTGCTTTATTCAGTAACACTTTATTTTAATGGTCCCTTTGGAACGTTCTATTGAATATAAGTAATAGGGGTGTAACGGTACACGTATTCGTATCGAACCGTTTCGGTACAGGGCTTTCGGTTCGGTGCATGTGTGTACCGACCGGTTTCCGAGTGCAATCTTTAACAGGTAACAGTCGGCTTGTTGTAAGCACGGAACAGACTTCAATCTGAGTTCCCACATGAACATATTAAGTATTCAGTCCATTTTATCCTGAAATTCAAACGATAAATGCCGTTTTGACTCTCTTTAATGTGACGTGACTGTATAAGCGTTGTATAGACGTGTCAGTTCAACTTCAAGCGGCGGCGCATGAGTGAACGCGATCATCTCTTCCTAAAGAATAAACATAAATGAATATCTTAAGGTATGTTGAGGGTACATAACAACTTACTGAAACGTATCATATGTGGTGTAATCGCTCAATCGGTGTATCAACGGTGGAAAGACATTAAAACAGCTTGTAAACAATGTCACGTAGCATCACATTTACCTCAGGCAGTCATTCAGTGTCCACAGCTGTTACTTCACTAGAGAGATTCTTTCGCTAAATATATGCACTATATTAGCCTATATATTCATTATATTCTACTGAACCTGTTAGTGATGTCTTGTTTATTTAATGTATGTTTAAATGAAATGAAAATGACAGCCACTGTATATAAATTATTATATTTCAACAACGAATTGGAGAAAAAAAATTATAATTAGATTTAGAAGTTAATACAAAAACTGCCTTATGTGAAGCTTGAGCTAAAAATAAATAGCAATTGAATTTAGGCTCATAGTTTGGGCTCTGTTGTTAATCTTATGAGTAAGTAAGGGCTCCCTATATAGTTTACAGCATTATCTTTAAGAACATTTTAGTTATAATTGAATTAATTTAAGGACACACATTTTTTTTTCAGTAAACCACTGTTTAAAAATCAATTTTGTAAAACTGGTGTACCGAACTAGTACCGAACCGTGACACCCCTAATAAGTAACTTTGCTGTAACTACATGTCAACTAACTCTCATTGGAGTATTAGCAGACGGTCTGCCTTAGGACCGCACAATATATACAAATTATCGAAATATTGAGAAAATAATATATATGTACATATCGTGATATGCATATATCGGCACGCAGTATCTGAATGATTTTAATAGGCTACAGTACTTCCACATTGTGAAAAGTGTAGGTTTTAGGTCGACGCATATAGCAGAGAATAGACTGGGCACACGACTGTTACTTATGTGACTTGCTTGATGTTAAAAAGAGTTATTAAACGCATTAACTTGTGAAAAACAACTCCTTGCAGTCTCGCGCTGTCTGTCACACACGCCGCTTCTCTGAAAGCGTGTGATCCCTTCAGTTCTGTTTCCTGTCAAATACTCACAGTTGTGTCAAAATGGCTGTCTTGGTTGGTTATGCTTTAAGTGAACAATATCAGTTGGGGAAAGAAACCGAATGCGTGTCAATAGGATCCGTGCATTAGGTCTTAAAGTGACAGCCTGCTAATACAGTAAACCTGCCGTTTATTACGTATCAGTGTATATTTAATTAATGTGAAGACTACTGTTTTTAGTTCTTATTTTTAATAACAAAGATAAATTAAAATAACAAAAATAATCGTCCACGCCTAGTTCAGGTGTGTTTGTTTACCTGGATGTTCTTGATGTTAAGTTTTAGGTTGATATAACTTATATATTACCAAGTCAAGCAAAGAGTTTTTGGTATTTAAATATTGGCATTACATTTTTTGGTTTGTTTACATTGATGTTAAAATTATTTTGTCAGATTTGTGACATTTAGTTTTTGCTAAAACACTGCTGGTCACTTTCAGGAATTTGAGCGACGTTTTCTTTTCCTAGAGAGAATGTGAAACACATAAATGGTATCATTCACAGTTTTAATTATTATACATATTATTATTATTATTATACACAGTTATATATATATATACATTATTTAACAAGGTATTGCATATCGCATTTTTCTTCAATATCGCACAGCCCTATATCTGCTAACTCTTTATTGTGATGGTCTACTGACTATTAGTAAAAAAAAAATTTTTTTTACTTTGCGACTACATGTAAACTTATTTTAACCCTACCAGTCTACTAATACTCTACTAACACTCTAATGAGAGTCAGTAGACATAGAATGTGTTTAAAGGGACCATCAAAATGAGGTAAATAAATAAACCCTTTTTGGTCAGAGAGAGAATGGAATATGATCATTCAAAACTAAAATGGTACCGTAAAACTATTTTAGAACACTAACATTCAATAACAAGTTTACCTCAGGGGGAAAAGAGGATAAATTATACTATCAGATATCTGACCTAAAATACACTCTGAATTTAGTGGTAATTTAAACCATAACATTCCCACGTTTTCATAATCTTGTTTTTACATTTGTTATAATGTTATAATTATATTTGACACAGTGGTACTTCACTGTCATTTAAGTATTCCCACCTTGTTCTAGTTTGCTGTTGTAAATTAGGAGGTAGTTTAGCTCTTTGCTGAGGTTATCACAAATTGCACTCTGCGGTGTTGTCAAAAATCAATATGCACCTGGAGGAATTGAGCAGAATTCTGAAACACCAGCCTGCTCACTGAATTGCAACGTTTGTTGCACGATTGTTTGTTATTGAGTAGAGAGAGTGGAAGTTTTGTGTCCCTGCTTGTTCTCAAATAATTTAATTGCGTATAGTAAGCAAATGTTTTCATTCACTGTTGTACACAATCACCTTCCATTAAAAAAACAGCAACTCGCCTCCTCCTGCGAAAGCCAATTTTCCCATATCTTTCCATTTTGTTCAAAACGCAAGCTGGTATAAGAAACTAAATAATTTTACTAGTCATTTCTGTTATGCATAGATGTTTTATATAGTTAATTTATTTTCCAGCTTTTGTCTACTTTGCGAAAACAACAATTGCTTGTTCAGCATTATTTAAATGGCTATTCTTGCCTCAACAAACATGTTTTCCCCTGTCTGCAAGTTCAATTTGTCTCGAACCAAAACCAGATATATAGAATCCAAATGAACTGGCTGGCTTTCAAAAGTCGGGCTGTAAATCTATATATGTAAATGTGAAACTGCAGAGGGAATGATTTTGAGGTTCTTAAATCACTTCATAAAGAGAGTCCTGTCTCTCTTTGTCATCTTAAATCAGGAATGATGTAGCCCTGCTAATTCCATTGACTCCCTTGAGTCTTTAATTTTCCTTAAACCTGGTTTTATCCCATTGAACAGAACAGCATTAGGTATGAGGTTTTCTGTAACTCTTGTATGGCTGTCTCTGAATTTGCATTAAGATATTAATTCACTTTACTAGGGAGTCTAGGGATTTTTTTTTTTTGGTCAATGGACAAAATTCTCCAAAAAATAAATAAACAAACCTGGGCCACATTCATTAATTCTAATGGTATACTGCCTTATTTTCCCAGTGCAATTTATAACCCTAGAACTTGGCATTTCTTTTTATCATTGTTACGGCCAAGATACTTAAGTGTAAAACATTGCAACAATTCATTTTCAGGAACCAATTGTTTGTACAACAATTGTACTTCATTATTCTCTGTTGGAACAGTGCAGTAAAAAAATCAAATAGCACTTTGGCTAAAGATTAATGTATAGTAAACAAATTAATGTAAACGTATTAATGTAAACGCTATGCTGTTTGTGTTTTCTGGACATTAAATGAGCCTAAAGTCTCAAATAATTTGATCATGAAAGGCAAACAAAGCTTTATTTTCACATGCTAAAGTGCAGATCTTAAAGGGTTAGTTCACCCAAAAATGAAAATTCTGTCATTTAGTTACTCACCCTCATGTCGTTCTCAAACCGTAAGACTTTTGTTCATCTTCAGAACACAAATAAAGATATTTTTGATAAAATCGAAGAGCTCTCTGAACCATCCAACTTTCAAGGCCCAGAAAGGTAGTAAAGGCATTTTTAAAATAGTCCATGTAACTCCAGTGGTTCAACCTTCATTTTATGAAGCGACCAGAATACTTTTGTGCACAAAATAAATCAACAATCTCTTCTCTTCAACATCATTCTCCTATGCTATTCATGTAACAGTACAGCGTTTCCAGGTTCTATGGCACTTTTACACATGGAAATCTTTTATCAAAATATCACAGTCAAAAGAAAATAGGAAAAACTTAAAGGTCCCATTCTTCGTGTTCTTTTGAAGCTTTGATTGTGTTTACAGTGTGCAATATAACGTGTTCATGTTTCGCGTGTAAAAAAAAAAACTGTATTTTTAACACAATGTACTTATCTGTATACCGCTGTTTTCACTGTCCTAAAAACGGCTGATGACTTCCTTTATTCTATGAAGTCCCTCCTTCTGAGGGACTTGTACCAGCGGTTCCCGTGTTGTGATTTGACCATATCTTAGCAAACGTGGCATGGTTCCTGTGTTGTGATTCGACAGCAGCTTAGCGCACGTGGAAAGGTCACGCCTCTTAACGAGAGATGTATGCGCTCAATTATCTCTACAGCGTCCCTGGGAAAGCCAAACAAAGGTGATTTGACGGGATGAAAATAACAGCGTCTCGACGACATGGCGACAAACACACTCAAACGCAGCACTTCCTTTTCTCCACGCGACCGTCCTCTTCTCCACGTGGGACAGCAACAAGACCACGCCCCCTTTTTCCGCGTATTCTTGTGGGCGGAGGTTAGTCTGTTCTACTGTTCTTCTGACGTCGTTTATGAGGAAGTACCAGGATGTAGTCCAAGCCAGCCGTTCGTTGTAGGCTTTGAAAGGGAACTTCTGTTAAATAAAATATCTCGCTTGGCATTGAACTTTGAGCTTTATAATTTTACAGGTATTATTTATGCTCTAACAGCAACATTACACACTAACTGAAGTTTGAACAATGGGATCACGAAGAACGGGACCTTTAATGTTTTTTTCTTTTTTTTATATAAAACAACCTTTTAAAAAAATATGTTGTGTTTGCAAATTTCCAAAGTTTGCTTCTTGGGTCAGCAAACCTTTTTGTTCTGCTTTTTTTATTTGTTTGTTCTTTTTTATTCAAGAAGGGTGAATTGAATTAATCAAAAGTGACAGTAAAACATTTATAATGTTACAAAAGCTTTCTATTCCAAATAAATGCTGTTCTTTTGAACTTTCTATTCATCAAAGAAAAAAAAAAAGTATTGCATTTTCTACAAAAATATTAAACAGAAAGTTTACATTTTAAAATACAATATAAATACAAAAAGATTTACAGACTTGGTGAGCATAAGAGACTTCTTTCAAAAGCATTTAAATTGTACCAACCCAAAGGTTGTTTATTCCTGGTGTTTCTATTTCTAATTTTAATGTTTCAAACAAAGCATGTTTTTTCCTGAGTATCAAATATCATTCTCAAGCAATTTAATCTAATTTAGAAAGCTGATGAGTGCTTCAAAGCAGTAAACGCAGCAAGCACAGTGGGGTTTGACAGAACATGCCTGCAGTCCATATTCACTCATCCTCATTTTTTGTTCTTTCATCATGTATTTTATATCCCCAGCACGTCAACAGAGTTGCTTTAAAATGCAAAAGAAATTCCATGCATGTTTCTTCAAAACAATCAGAAACGCTGTTATTGTCGGCTCCAAGTACCCCCTCCCCCAAAAAAGTTAATTGCCGCCAAACACAAAGTTCCAAATATATCGCTTCAAATCAACTCAACTCAGGATTGTTGATTGTCCTCTTTTGCTTTTGAATATGTTAAAATGCTTGGACCTCCTGCCAAGAAGTGGAGCTTTACCAGCCCAGTCTTCCCTGACTGCCTCTTAAATTGATTCAACATGCTTTTTTAAAACAGCAAAATATGTTTGGACAACAGCATGAAATAGAATGGCGAAATGTGATTGGCATTTGAAAAAAAACCCAGAAAGTCATTTTTAATGCAATGCATTCACACAGCTGGTGGTTGCTGAGCCTATATCGGCTGGTTCTGCTCCCTTTAGATAGCCTGTGTATTCTGAGATCCAAGACGTTTCAGTGCTTGTGAAATTCTCTCCGCTTGTCTCCTTGCACGCACGGATGCAAGGATTAACTTGGCATTAAAACCAATGGCTGTTTCCAACGTGTGGCTAGCGAGGTGTTTATTTCACCTCTGTCCCTCTCCCTTGCATTTATGAATATATAAATAGTGAGGTTAACCTGGAATAAAGCGCTGGGAATAATTTAGAGATATTGTTTTCACCTGGGTTGAACAGTCACAAAATGGGTCAAGTTCTCCCGTCATATTTGTAATTGGCTGCGCTCTGGTCTGGCGAATGGCGTTCAACAGGCAGCGGCTTTTATTGCATTTGGTCTACATCAGATTATAGGGCGTGGTTTTTATGAGTCATGTTTCCCCAAGCGCAGACATTTCAGGCACGTAGACACCGGGAGGGAAACCTTGAACCCCCTCAAACACTGCACTGCATTTCCATCACTCAACTGATTGATTCAATCATGTAGTTTTATTTAGTCATGAATGGAAAAACCAGGTATTATCCTTTCACCCTATGTGTGTGGTGCTAAATCTGTGCCTTTTGGTTTTGGAGCTTGGTGGCTGCCGTCCAATCTTCTCCATCGACCTTTCAAGATGTACACCCATAGAGCGCTAGCTAACTGTAATGGATCAGCAGAGTGCAGGGAATCATTGAAGGCAGCCAAGCACAAAAGCTCCTCGAGTGCACTATGCACATGTGCTTTTTTCCCCCCTTATCTTTGAAGGTCCTGTGGTTTCATAGCACTTCGCCTCACAACTGTCTTCGCTTACAGCTTCTCGAGATAAGACTGCTGTGCACTCCTGGGAGAGAGCTTTTATGGATCGGAGAGCTTTTGTGTAACTCACTTTTCAACCTCTGGACTTGTATTGATTTTTTTGTGTTGAATTTTTAATGAATTAAGGAGACCTCAATAACTACCTTTCCCAACAGGCAAAGGGGACGGACAGACGTGTGGCAGGCCAGACACATAGAAAATATGTCTAAGATATCTAAAGCGGCCAAGGTGGTGAAAAAGTTGGATACTGGAGGAGTGATCAGAGCGATTGTAAGGTCTGGACAGGCAGCTCCTGGGCCTCCCCTGGGCCCCATCCTGGGACAGGTAAGCAAAATATTAATCTTTATCCAGTCAGGAAGAACTGCAAAATGATTTTTTTAAAAGAGTGTGAGTTTGCTTTTTTTTTAGCACGTCTGGTTTCATTGCCTTGAGGAATTTCATGCATGTTGGTTAAAGTGCCCCTATTATGGAGTTTTGAAAAATACTTTTCATGTAGTGTGTAACATAGTTCTAAGTTAATGAAAACATCCTGCAAAGTTTTAAATCTGAAAGTGCGCCATATATAAAGTTATTGTCTCTCAAAAGTAAGAGTCGACTCTGAGTCAATTAAACGAATCGTTTTTTAAACAAATCACAAGCCATTTCGTTTGTCAAGATGAAACATTAGCATATTGCCTGTCCACTTATTGCACGTGCAGACACCAGGGGTGCTTCTCAATATCCCTCCGCGTTTCCTCGCTCCTCCGTCCTCCATCCGATGACCCGGAAACGTACTCGGTTACTAAACGTAACCTCGGTTCTCTCTAGATGAGGGAACGAGTATTGCGTAAGTTGATCTGAAGCCACAAAATTATCCTAATTTTGCATTTATTGTCAACGCAGTGCGGCAGCCAGCAGACCATAGCAGGCTGTATCAGCGTGCCCATTGGCTGCTTGGCTGGCAATTGCTTCAGCCTATCGGTGAGCCCCGCGTGACGTCACGTCCAATGAGCCTCCGCGCCCTATTTACCTACAGGTAGGGCGTGGCCAGTGTGTATATAAGCAGGGCTCACGGCTGGAAATCCGGTTTTAGTAGTCTGAAGCGCCAAAGCCCGTGGCGCGCACGGCAGGTTACGCAATACTCGTTCCCTCATCTAGAGAGAACCGAGGTTACGTTTAGTAACCGTGTACGTTCTCTTACGAGAGGTTCTCTCGTAGTGCGTAAGTTGCTTACGCTACGGGAACCCCTTGTCAACGCCGTGCGCGCCGAGCATACAGCATATGTAACCCAGGGAGACCGGGGAAAACATAAGGCTGGAGACAGGTGGCCAGTAGAGGAAACGGGCCAACACATGTACAAGCACTTCACTATGCGAATAGGTGGACAAAGCACCTCATCTTGTGAATAGGTGGAGTGGCAGTGCCGGTCACGTTTATATCCACGTAAGCAGTGCGGCCGGCGAAGCGGGCCCACACAGTACAACACCAAAAATATAACCAGTACGCGAGCGTTGTCTGCGCATAGATAACTGGGCAGAGCCAACAGCCCACTCAAACTGATAACACTTTAGCCTGCAAAGCAGGAACTTCCATGTTATAGAACCTCACGAATGTAGATGGGGAGGCCCAGCCCGCCGCCATACAAATATCGTGAATAGAAATTCCGCTAGACCAGGCCCACAAAGAGGCCATGCCTCTGGTGGAATGAGCTCTGACACCCAGCGGGCACTGCAGGTGTTTGGAGGCAGCTTACGCCTCCAAATACCTGTAGTGCCCGCTGGGTGTCAGAGCTCATTCCACCAGAGACATGGCCTCTTCTGCAATCGCGTCCACTATCCACCTGGACAGGCTCTGTTTCGAGGCGGCGAGACCTTTAGTGCGCCCACCAAACGAAACAAAGAGTTGCTCTGAACGCCTGAAAGCGGCGGAGCACGTGATGTAAACCTTCAACGCTCTGACAGGGCAAAGTAGGTTAATGCTGTCTCCGTCATCGGATGCTGGCCGAGCCGAGAGGGAGATGATTTGTAACGGAAACGGATAATAAGCTCATTCCTTCCTAACGCACGTTCGAGCGTCATCTGAGCGAACGCTGCGACAGCCGCCACGTACACTTTGAGCGTGGAAGGGGACCTGCCCAAATCCAACAGCTCCTGAAGGAAGGAGAGCACTCGCTGGACCCCACACTCCTGTGGATCCAAGCTTTTAGTAGCACACCACTTAGTGAACACAGACCACTTGGAAACATATAGCCGCCTCGTAGAGGGAGCTCTAGACTGCGCGATCGTGTTCATGTGTTCACGATAGCTCCACCAGCTCTGGGTACCATATTTGGTTCTCCCAGCGCGGTGCTATAATAAACACCGGGCGGCGCGTTTCCCTGATTCTCGCTATGACCTGTGGTAACAGGGAAATCGGCGGGAAAGCATAAAGCGGGAGGCTGGGACAGCGCATCCTCACTTTTTGATAGAAATATCGGGCAGTGAGCATTGTCTTTCGACGCAAAGCGGGGGCGAGGGGCGAGGAGCTCGGCCTCTGACTGTGCTAGAATGAGCCAATTGTCCAGATAGTTCAAAATCCGCATCCCCTGCCCTCTCAGGGGAGCGAGGGCCGCGTCCATGCACTTCGTAAATGTACGGGGTGCTAGCGACAGGCCGAATGGTAGGACGGTGTACTGATATACCTGACCGTCGAAGGCGAATCTCAAGAATGGCCTGTGACGGGGTATTATCCTGATCTGAAAGTATGCGTCTTTCAGATCGAGGGATATAAACCAGTCTCTCGGGCGAATTTGCGCGAGGATCTGTTTGATTGTGAGCATCTTGAACGGTCTTCTCATAAGAGCTTTGTTCAAGCGTCTCAGATCCAGAATCGGTCTGAGTGCTCCGTCCCTCTTGGGAACAAGGAAATAACAGCTGTAAAAGCCCGACTCGCTCATAGAAGGGGGAACCGGTTCTATAGCCCCTTTGCACAGAAGTGTCGCTATTTCTGCCCGAAGTAGATGTGCTACTTCCCCGTTCACTCTCGTCTTGGTACGCGCGTGAAAGCACGGAGGGCGACGAGCGAACTGCAGAGTATAGCCCAGCTTTACTGTGCTCAGCACCCATTCTGACGCGCCTGGGATGGCTTCCCACGCTTTTGTGTGTGCTGCCAGGGGCAGAATGGCCTCCGGGCTCTGATCGCCACGCTTCGCGGGCTCGAGAGCCTGAAAGGGAGGGGCGGGCGCAGTGCACGCGCTCTGTGCTCAGGCGCAGCGGATCGCTCACCGCGATGGCTGGCCATTCTACACATGGTGTCCCGGTCGTTTCGAGCGGGGAACAAATAGTGTGTGACACTGTGACTGTCAGAGAGGCCATGCACCGTCCGAGGGCCTGAGCAGCGGATTTTGTGGTGCGAAGGGAAAGGTCCGTCGCGCTCCTTAAATCCGTGATCCCTGCCCTTCTCATCCAGATCGCGGAGGAGGTTAGCTTGGAGGATCTGCAACACGGCCATCGAGTGAAGAGCAGAAGCGGCCTGTCCGGCGGCGGAGAAAGCGAGGCCGATCAAGGCTGACGTGGTTCTGCAGGCCTTAGACAGGAGAGCAGCCTTTGAGTGCCAACCAGCGGGCGGGCAAAGGTGCGCTGCGACCGCCTCTTCCACAGGAGGAATAGCATTATATCCCTTCTCAGCGGCGCCGTCAACTTTTGAGAGCGTCGAGGAAGCGTGCGAGGCGACCCTCGCAGAGAACGGCGCATTCCACGACTTGGAGAGCTCATTGTGGAGCTCGGGCAGGAAGGGTGCAGTCCTGGTAGTAGGCACTCGGCGGCGGTTGTGCAGAAAACAGCCATCGAGCCTATTCGGCGCTGACTCCCTAGGAGGAGACCACTCGAGGCCTAGCTGGTCGACAGCCCGGGTGAGGAGGCATAAGAGCTCCGCGTCCTCGCCCGCTCGAGTACGGCCGGAAACTCGGACTGAAGAGGATGCTGATGACCAATCCTCGCTGTCTGAGGCCAGGATGGAGCAGCTGTCAGCGGCGCGTTCCTCAGCCTCATCCGCCTTGTCCCCTGAGGCCGTGGCCGGGAGGGGGGGCAGGGAAGGCGAGAGAGAAGCTGGAGGGAGGGGCTCCGGCGACGTGGTGCGGCGGCGGCGGCATGGTCACGGCCCAGGCAGAGAGCGCAGATGAGATGGTCTCCGTTGCTGAGCGGTGCGCGGCACGAGCCGCAGGAAGAACGAGGCATTTTGACAAAAACGCCTCGTGCTCTTTTATGTTTTATGTATGTCGCGAGGCGAGCACACGTGCAAAAAGGATATAGACGCCGGATAGCGTAGCAGGCACGGATGGCTGAAGGCGGCGAAGGTGGCCGGCTTCTTCAGGCGCTGTCCTAAGCGTGCAGGTCGCTGGTTTCGACGGCGGCGGCTCCCAGATCCAGCGACGCGAAGGGCTTCGCTGAAGACAAGAAAATCGGATTTCCAGCCATGAGCCCTGCTTATATACACACGCCCTACCTGTAGGTAAATAGGGGGCGGAGGCCGCGAAGCGCCCTCATTGGACGTGACGTCACGCGGGGCTCACCGATAGGCTGAAGCAGTTGCCAGCCAAGCAGCCAATGGGCACGCTGATACAGCCTACTATGGTACTGGCTGCCGCACTGCATTGACAATAAATGTCAGATCTTCAGATCTCGAAGAAAGAATACTTTCCTGTAGCGTAAGCAACTTACGCAATACGAGAGAACCTCTCGTAAGAGAACCGACCGAGCTCAGCCATCTTGTAGGACATCTCAATTCCCGAATTGCACCGTGAGGAGGCGAGGATGGCACAGTTTATTTTTTTATTTTTTTATTATTATTATTATTACTATTATTATTATGTTTACATGTACAAGACACATGTATTTCAGATAACAGAATGATATCAAAGCACAAGAAAATGAAAGAAACAAACTGTAATACTATAAACAACAAATAAAAAGCAGTTCATAACTGGGAATAATTAGTTGTTATTAATAACTGGTAATATTAAATAAAATATGGACAATGTGGTATTTTGTAGGGGTTGAAACTATTACAATATAAATAGTTATCTCTAATGTTCAAGAATCCCGATGTGCAAACTAAATCCAGCGGTGTAGAGTCATTATTATTTGACGACGCTTTGAAGTGACGCTAAATGGAGCGAGGATATATCATTTCACTTGATTCAATTCCTCCGGCCTCGTGTCTTTTCCTTGCGTCCTTCCCTCGCATCCTGAAGGGGTGGAGATAAGTACTGAAACCGTGACCCTAAAACGGTGATACGAACCATTCCACCCCTACTGGATAGCATCATGTTGAGAACACACTGTGCTCTACAACAGTGATTTTTATTTTATTTTATGGGTCTCCAGGATGATTTAAAAATGGAGTTACATTAAAAATAACAAATTGTTTTCATAAAATCAGTCTATACTTAAATAATTAACTGATTAACAAAAAGAAAGAAAAAACTGTGCTGCTGAGTTTGGTTCATTTCCGCGGCGCTCCTCAAACAAGTTCACGGAAAGGAAACCAGACAACAGAAAGCACATCTTGTTTTCTTTATTTTTACAATAGCACAATGTAAGTAAACACTTTGCAATTTTGAACGATGTCCTACTCTAATTATCTGTATGACCTCTACTCGTTCACTCGGGCGCCTTGCGCGCACACACACACAACATATTCCAGCATTGCAAACTTATGTCGCAGCCTGTTCATTATTAACATAAAATTATCAGAAGTTATACAGCTCAGTTTAAATAGTCAGTAGTAGAATTTGTGCAGCGTGAGCACTGAGCACCGCCGCTGTGGTCTTTCCAAGCACATTTTTGCGCATGTGAAGAGGATGATTTTTTCCATCAATATTGGGACGCAAGTGAAGTACAAAGCCAATAATAAATAATGGTTTAGCATTCAGATACATTGCAAATATGCAAACATTTGGATTCGAATGAGAGTGTTAGGCTACGTGAGCCTAACGCTGGTTACTTTCAGTTTCTCATTAAATTATTCTGTTTTGGTTTTATAGGGTGAATTCAGGGTGATTTGGACACTTTTTTTCCCCAGGTCATCTCAATAGCAAAAAGTGTCCCAATCACTCTGAATTCACCCTAGTTATAGCCGTAATACCGTTAAATTTAAAGGATTTGTTGTGGAGTGAGAGGAATGTTTATAATGTTTGTAGTAGTACATTATAACATTTTGCTTTATTTACCGGTATTATTTCTGAATGCAATCAAATGCGACTTACACGTGATTTACCTGCTTTTTTTCTCTCTCAAAAACATAAAAAAAAATATATATATATATATATATAATATTATATTTGTAGTGTATTTTGAACCATGCAGCAAACGATTAATTGGTTAATATTCTTGTTGGTTGATGGTTAACCAGTTAATTAGCATCCCATATATAGGCCTAGCTATCAAATTAGTGCAGAATCAACTTTGACTTGCAAAATGGCCCATTGTATACTATACAAGTATTCTTATGCTTGGCTTGACTTGTTTGAATGTAAATGGTTGTAGGCCTATATGGGTTGCAACAACAACAACAACAACAACAACAACAAAAAAGAGGATCTCTCTTAAAAAAAGTTTCATTTGTGAAGATAATCATGCAATAATCATAAACTGTTGCTGGTCACAGAGCTCATTTTCTGCCATCCAAAATCCAATGGAAAATTATTGTTGTGTTTTTATTGAGGGAACAAGGGTGATGCTAACCCCAGCTCTATATTCTGCTCCATAGCTTTGACCATTTCAAGTTCTGTC